>JACYFF010031952.1:54792116-54859610 GCA_017589665.1 Selenicereus undatus
TATATATATATATATAAATATATGTATATATGTATATATTTATATTTACACACACACAGTCACACACACACAGACACACACACGCACACACACACACACACACACACACACACACACACACACATATATATGTATTTCACGTGTGTATTTGTTATTTATGAATTTTTTAATGTATATTTGATGATGTAGCTCATGGGTGTATGTGCACCCAGGAGTATGATATACATATTGCGTGACTAGGGGAGCCATGATTTCATAAGAAAAAAAATGCTTTTTTATGCTCTCAAAAAAATGACCCAAAAAATAAACTACCCTAGCCAATACTTATAATATAGTCCGAGATCTATAGACTCAAGAAATGCTCAAGTGAATAAAATAGCTTGAGACAATCGATTGCTGAAGTGTATAAAACAAAATGCTCAACCCCAAGAAAAGTTTAAAACAAAAAGGCCAGCAGGTTGTAGACTCAAACCAGTAACCTCAATCACGAAGGGCTAGCAAACATACCAACCGCTAGACGAGTAGATGGCCCACATCTATATGCATTTCAATAAAAAAAAAAGTGCACTAGTCCATATAGACATGGGAGTATGATATAATTTATAACTTAGTAGGGTATAGTTTCCAATAGCAGAAGATTTTATTTTATGCTTTTTGACAGTTAATATTGTTTTTACCAATTAAAACTTCTTCGCAATTAGCAACCATGGGCAATGGTTATGGGGTGCATATTTGACCCACACTTCCTTAGGCCTGGGCGGACATGTGTGGAAGCATGCAACATATTTTGTAGTGCTGCTTTAAGATGTGCTATAGCCACTTTCTCACAAAATAAAAATGAGCAATTGCATGAAAGTTAAGAAAGGTTAAAAGAGTTGTTACGAAGTTGTCCTCACCATAAGGTCTATATGAGGCAACTCATCCAGAGTTTTTATTTTGGCTTAGGTGAGCACAATAAGCAAATTGTTGATGCATCTTGTTGTGGTAATTTCTTGTACAAAACTCCCGAAGAAGCTTGGGAATTGTTTGAACATTTGAGTGAGAATTCACATTTGCATGCTAATTCCTCACATTCTGATTTGCCTAGGCGATTGGGAAGTCAAGGGTGGACTTATGAGGCTTCGCATTCAATTCACCATTCTAGTAAAGTTGATGCTTTAACTAGGAAATTTAATCAATTATTGTGCATGAACAAAGTTTCTAATGCTCGTTTTACAAGATGTTTGTTGAATTTGTGCTGGTCCCAAGCGTACTTCTATTGACTGTTCTTGTATTGGTATGTCTAACTATGTGACCGAACAAGTTAATTCTGCCTAAGGATTTCCTTTATTTAATAATCCTTATTCTAATACCTACCATCATGGTTGGGGGATTCATCCTAATTTTTCATGGAGGTCTCAAAATGTTGAAAATCCTCAAGCCCAGTCTAGTAAACCTACTTTTCCTGGTTTTCAAAACCAGAGATATGCTCTCCCCTCTTGCCATCAAGCTCTATCTGGGATGTCTGATGTAGACAAGGTAAAGTGTTGATTCTAAGGTCCAAGGAATCGAATCTAAAATGTGTATTGTTGATTCTCACTCGCAATTTTGGAAAAATTCGAATTTGAGGACCAAGAGAAACCCACCTTTGCATGCCGATCGAGTACTTTCACCTATCAAAGGATGCCTTTTGGGTTGTGTAATGCACCTTCCACATTCTAGAAATGCATGATGGTCATTATTTCTGACTATATTGATAACTTCATAGGGGTGCTTATGGATGATTTCTTTATTTTCGATTCTTCATTTGATGTGTGTCCTACTAATCTATCCACTATGTTGAAAAGATATGAAGAAGTGAATATGGTTCTACGTTGGGAGAAAATCATTTTCATAGTCTAAGAAGGGATTGTGTTGGGTCATAAAGTGTCTCAAAAGGGGATTGCGGTTGATAAAGCCAAGGTTGATCTAATTTTTAATTTCCCCGTGGCTTCTTCTGTGAAGTAAGTCAGATCATTTCTTGGTCAGGCTGGTTTCTATAGGAGATTTATCAAGGATCTTAGCAAAGTGACTCGCCCACTTACTAATCTCCTTACTAAAGATGCTCCTTTTGTGATTGATGAGTCTTGTGTGGAAGCTTTTGAAAAGCTTCGGTCTTTATTGGTGTTGGCCCCTATTGTGCAACCCTCTGATTTTTTTCTTCCATTTGAGGTTATGTGTGATGCATTTGATTTTACTATTGAGCCTATTTTGGGTCAAAGGGTGAATAGAATGCCTCAAGTCATTTACTTTGCTAGTAGAACTCTCACTGATGCTCAAAAGAATTATTCATTCACATAAAAAGAGTTGCTCCCAATAATGCTTGCAGTTGACAAATTCCATCCTTACCTTTTATGTTCAATAGTGATTGTATTTACTGATGATGTTGCATTAAAACACTTATTGGCCAAGAATTACACCAAACCAAGACTCATCAGATGGATTTGGTTGCTCTAAGAGTTCGATATTAAGCTAAAGGATAGGAAAGATTCTAAAAATTCAGTTGTAGAGCACTTATCTAGAATCTTTACTGAGTATACTAGTGACTTAGTTGGATTTTCTAACAACTTTCCTAACGAGCAGTTGTTTCCTATGTCACATGCCTCTCTCCCTTGGCTTGCTCACATTCTGAACTACCTTCCCTCTAGGAAGTTTCCTCCTCACCGATGTAAACAAGAGAAAGATAGGTTCTTCTCACAAGTAAGATAATATTATTAGGAAGATCCTTATCTTTTCAAACATTGCTCTAACCAAGTAGTGCATAGATGTGTCCCCGAAAGTGAAATTCACAGTATTCTAACCTTTTATCACTCGCATGCTTGTGGTGCTCACTTTGGCGGTCGTAGGACAGCTACTAAAGTCATACAAAGTGGGTGCTTTTGGCCTGCTCTGTTTTATGGTGCTCACTATTTCTGTATTGCTTGTGAGCATTGTCAACATACGGGTACCCTGTCTCGTCATGATATGATGCCCTTTTCCCTTATTCTGATTGTTAAAATATTTGATGTATAGGGCACTAATTTTATAGGTCCATTTACCCCATCCTTTGGATTTGTTTACATATTGGTTGTTGTTGATTATGTGTCAAAGTAGGTGGAAGCTCATGCTACTAGGATGAATGACCACAAGGCGGTGGTCAAGTTTGTGAAAAAGAGTATTTTCTATTGGTATAGGACCCCTAGAGCTCTTATTGGTAGTCACTGTCATCGGTCGTTTGAGGCTTTGCTACAAAAATATTCTATGACTCACAAAGTAGCTACCCCTACCACCCTCAGAATAGTCAAGTTGAGGTGTCTAATTATGAGATAGCGTCTATACTTGAGAAAACTATTTGACCTGATAGGAAAGGCGGATCTTTGAGATTGCATGATGCTTTATGGGCCTATTGTACTACTTATAAGAATCCCATTAGAATGAATCCTTGTCGACTTCTATTTGGTAAGGCTTGTCACTTGCTAGTTGAATTAGAACACCATGTTTTTTGGGCTATTAAAGCTACTAATTTTGATATGAAGTAAGCGGTTTCTAGCCGGAGGCTTCAATTAAATGAGTTGGATGAATTGCGCAATGAAACCTCTGAGAATGCCAAACTTTATAAAGCCAAAACCAAAACTTTTCATGATAAAATGATTTTTATGCATCTTTTGAACCAAATCAAAAGGTTTAGCATTTTAACTCTAAATTAAAGCTGTTTCTTGGCAAGTTGAGATCTAGATGGGATGGTCCTTTTAATGTCCAACAAGTGTGTTCCTCTGGGCAGTCAAAAGTTTGGAATCCCAAGATCGTCAAGTTCTTATGGTTAATGGCCAACATTTTGAAACCTGTTGTGACTCATGATATTGAGCCTAGTTTGATTGAGTCCATCAATCTAGTAGACCCTGTCTGCTATGATTAGTGGATGGGACCTTGTTTGGCTAAAGACATCAAAATTAGCCCTTGTTGGGAGGCAACCCAATCTTTTTAGGTGAGTTTGATTCTTTTGTTTTTATTTTTCTTTTTAGGTGTGTTTGTGTCTTAGAGTATGATTCTTCACTAGGTTTTTGACTTTGTGGTTGGTGATGGTTATAAAGGTACTTTTAGAGTTGGATTATTGGGCTTTTATGGAAATGATTTCCTCATGCTATTAGGTTGTTTTGCTTTTTTCTCCATTTCTCTCTTTCTTATTGTTTTTTAAATTAAGGATAGTGCAAGGTTTAGATGTGTGGGGAAGGCAAAATGAAAATTTTGAGGAAAATTTAACTTGACAATCTTTTGGTGAAAGTGATTTTGGGAAGAGTTTGAGTGTTCTGATTACAAATGTTCTACTCTTATTATATGGATTTGATTCATGTGACCCATACTTGTTAGAGATTATTTCTAGCTTTGATTGGTTGATGGCCAAAATTTTTTGTTGTGCTAGTTTCACTAGTCAACTAATTTGTGAGTTTGAGATGTAACCCAATTTTCAATATCAATATGAGTATATAATAAGTATTGAGTTCCCTTGATTTTCAATCGATACATATAATAAATTGAATTAATCAAGTTTTGATTCCGGTACTAATGTTCAAGCTCTATGTTTATTCATGTGTTTTACTGCCTGAATATGTATTGAATGTTTATCTGAGTATTATCTTTATTCATATCTCTATCGACTCAAGAAAATGCATATATCAAGTAACTTTTGCAAAAGGCTAAAATTTGAAAAAGAGGAAAAAAATCAAAAGAAAACAAAGACTAATAAATTGATTTGGCATAGGGGACTTCATTTTAAATGCTCTTGTGATTTTTGTTATGTGGGGTGAAATTTTGTACATACGGTTTGCTACATGGTTTCATTATTTGCTTAATTTGCTTAAGTCTTCGCTTATTGAATTTGTTGATGTTGGAAATGTTTGATAATGGGTTGTGATTGGTAGTGAATTGATTTATATGATTTTGAGTGAACAGGTGTAGTTGGATATTTCATTTCTTCCCTAATCTTGTTCTACTTGTTGTGTTGAAGGAATATATGCATTAATGTTATTATTTTCTTGAACACTAGTAAAGTTTTGGTGTGGAGGATTTGATAATTCATATTTCATATGCAATTTTACCCTTTATTTTACCTACTGTTAGTATTTGAAATGTATTTTTATGAGTAAATAATGCATATCCTATGTGATTTTTGGTTAAGAACTAAATGAATAGATTTGATCAATCCGACGTGGATTTTATCCGAGCTCAAATGCTAAAATGGGCCCGTACCTTGGAGCTCATAGCCACACCTAGGTCTAGCTCACAACTTGCCACGTCTTACTACAGAATGGGTGCACTTGGCCCGGTTAACGTCAATAGTAGCAGCAAGACCCCGCTATCAAGCCCATGTTGCAGCTGCTCATTCTACCTCTCACCATCCCTCCAAGCGGCTTGATCCATGACAAGCACTAGGTCGGCCCAACAAACACCAGCCTCTTCTAGCTCTCACTCTTCCACCCGAGTTGGCTGTTCCACAGCCCAGATCGAAGCTCTACAACCCCATCACCCTTCTCTTCTTCCTCTCTCTCCGGATGGGCCTATTGTCCTCAGCTTCAGCCCATTCTCCTATCAGCTGACCTGCCCCTATCCCTCTCCTCCTTATTCACTATCCCTCCTCCACCTAATTGGGCTTACACGTGGGCCAGTCATGCCTCCCAACCCCAACCCAGCATCTCTTACTCTCTTTCCCCTACCCAGCTCTCCTTCGTAGCCGATTGCACCCGTTTCTCTGATTCGTTGCCCAACCTACCTAGACTACCAAACTTAGCAGCAGCTTTTAGATCACGAATCACGATACTCATGATTCGTAAATGCTTAGCCATGGTACGACTGGAATCCATTTCGTACTGCATCCATTTCAATTGTAAGGTACGAAGCCTTATTTTGGATGTCTGTGTAAAATAGATTTTGAGTTGGTCCCATATGTCCTTAGCCATGGGACATGTCTAAAATTCCCCAATTAGGTTGGCGTGTATGCAGTATAATATAGTAAAGCATGCCCCCTGATCCTTCTTGGACCAATCCTAGTAGGCCTGCAAGCTTTCTTGATATTGCACAGTAGTAGTATTAATGGGCTTGCTATCTTTGACCTTGTCTGATGGTGGAAATTTGGCTACCGTCAAGTGTTCCAATGAGTCCCTTTCATTTGGAAGACACGGAATCTTCCGTTTCTACATGTCATAGTTAGAGCGGTCTAACTTTTGACTGGTGGATAACTCACCAATCATTATATTATTTATTGCCATATCTACAAGTATTAAAAGATGGACATAAGGCATATATCTCTTAAGCAATTAAATTATTAAAATTTCATCATTCATGTCATATGATTGAAAATTTCGCTAGGCTCATAATCACCTCATACAATCATGAACTAGAAATTTAAATAATTTAATTACCACATTTCCATAAAAACTCATTCATATGGAACATAATTAAAATGTGAAACAAATTAACATTTATTTAAAATATCACATAGATATTTATTAAATCCATGTAAACTAATTTACATTGTCATTATATACTAAAACTTATACATATATATGAACCCAATTCATGTTTCTTCAATGACAAATCGCTTAACATAATATTAGGTTATATGATATATAAAAACAAATTTATATGTCTAATGAGCATGTGATAATTAATATTTTTACATTAAACATATTAATGTTATGATAACAAGTTCATGCATTCATAATCAAAACTAATTTGAAATTATAACTCATTTCAAGAATTAACAACATGCACCAATTTATTTGAAGTTGTACTATCACATTAAATAATTAACATGCCTAAACAATAATCACGACCTTAATAAAATTTTAGCCTTGATAAAATTTTTCTTTAAACATATAAAAATGGAAGGAAAAAAAATTAGGGATAACATTCCTACTTCAACCCGAGGGTGTTGAGACCCCTTATCTCCTTTATTTTCATCTTTCTTCGGTCCCCCTGTCTAGAATGCTCTGACTTCATCTGCCCTCTGTGCAATCACAAAACTCATGCTCTCTTTCTAACCCTCTATGGGTCTCGCTCTCCTTCTCTGACCTTGGACTATCTCAGCCCCTCAGCTGAGACTCGACCTCCCCACTTGGTCCCAAATCGGTGTCATCTCCGACACTATTCACCTTGGCTGCCTCGCAAAATCGCCGGGAGCAGCACCACCTAGATGATGAAATTTCCCTCTTACCGCCTCCTAAACCGAATCCACCACATCAACTATTATCCAAAACAACCAGAACGTCACGCCATCGAGTATATTGGTCGCCAAGAAGTCGACTAGCGGCACCCAGTTGCACAGTGCTCCACCTCTGTGGCAGCGCATGGCGTATATGTGCAGTTTCAATGGTGTTTTTCTATGGTATCGTGTTGGGAATAAGTGGATTGGGGAGGTTTAAGGGCATTGGGAGGAAGAAAAAGAACAAGATTGTTTTTGTTGGCGGTGCATGACTCTCACGCAGCATCCTTCTCGGCAGTGCTGATGGGTTTCGAGTAAGTTTAGCCTTCCTTTTCTTTTTTATATTTGTTTGGGTTCATGTGGTGTCTAGGCAGTAGAGGGTCAGAGTTCAGTTTCTCGGTCCAGATCTGAGGGTTGTTAGAGGCATGGGTCTAGGCTTTCATCACTATTTATCTCACCAGAGATTACACATATAAAAATCATCACCAGGATAAAACAAGATTCCAAGAGGCATATTATTTTTTGACAGATTATCATGAGATTCAGTTGATACGTAATTTCATAATGTTAATAGGTCGGTCTTTTGTTTAGCTTATTTCACATAGAAACATATTAGAATGACCCGACATTTTAATATGAGGCATATAATTCTTAGCAGGTTAGAATTAGTTTCATTTTTACAAAATCACGTAGAATAGCATACTAGCATATGGTCATTAGCATTTAAACCAAATTCATACTCTGACTTCATACAGATTTACATTATGCGCATAATCAGAATCTTAAACATGAATTTTTGGGGCTAGCATCAAACAAGCGTGGCTCTAATAACACTGTTAGAAATAAGGATTGCCTTGATGAGGAAGCCTGCCTAGATCTTGTGCCTGCTTGATTGTTACCCAAGATTATGGTGGCTACAAGAGTCACCAAGGATTCCCGCTCCAGAACCCGGACCTCGAAGATGGCTAGGTTATGTGAGGGAGAGGGCAAGAGATGATTAGATATAGGGAAGTTGTTTGCTGCTTGGTTGTGTGTCTAACCCCTTTGATCCACACCCCTATTTATAGCAGCACAGAGCCTCAAGTAGAATTAGGGGACTAATGGCTGATTTGACTGGTTAATGTAGAATTAATCACCATTTTAAGAACCAAATCAATGGTGATTATGGGCATTTAGTGTGGTCGTTACTCACTAGTCAACAGAAAAGAAATTAGAAATATAAGAGAATTTTGATGAAAATAAGGCCCAAAGATTATGTTTGGAAATAAAGAATTTACAATTATAAAATAACTAGTAAAATAACCAGGCATTGTCTTCATTTTTTAGGGGAATGAAAGAGGCATCAAAACCTATTGTTGACAAAGATCCCATTCATTTTTTGCGTGTTGAACTTGCTACTTGCTCTAGCCTACTTCAAGCTGTTCCTACCTGCTCCAACTTGCTCTAACCTCCTGTCGAAAATGATGCCAATCTGCTCTAATGTGCTAACCTCTCCTCCATAATGCTAAAAATGGACAAGCTAAAATTCAAAGCAAGGCTACAACATAGCATTAGAAGCAAGTAGAGGACCAACATTCCTATGTCAGGATAACAAAATAGTTGCTTTTCTTGATGCAACATAGCAATACAAGCGAGTATTATGTAGCCGTGTAGTTTTGTATTCAGCATTTCTCATTCCGTAACATAAGTTCTCTATAAAAGGAAATGCATTAATGCAACATAGTAGTAGCAGTAGCTTTGTAAGCACTTCAAAAGCTTTCAATGATATTCAAGGCAACCTACTTGTGGCATAAGCTAGCCTCAATAAACAAGGAAATCTAATGACAAAGACACATCAACAAAGGTACAGTAAGCAATAAGTCTATAAGGCTTTGGACATGAAAGACACTTAGAGAAATTTACACTTAAAATTAACAATAAATGATACAAATCTCCCAAGATTATAACATCTTCTCATGTTTCACTACAATGTCATTGGAATAAAACCTCCTCATGAACTTCCTCAATTTAGAAGCAAGCCATGACTTGGGTATTTATGCCAGAGCCTCTTTAGTTAAATTTGGTTTGTGCTGAGCTCATTACAACTCAAATCTCCTAACCATCACATTAAATTTAACAGTCCAGTCTCTTATAATTTGAGAATGACAAGATATCAAAAATAAGCATATTCTAGCCATCTTAAGCCGCACAAGGAAATACAAAGGTATCTATCAAAATGGTCTTATAATATGTGAACTGTTGACTGTTAGGTGTCTTAAGATTTGATGCATTAATTGTTATGATCCTGATATTTTTTAGTTTAATTTTAAGTACCCTTACTTGTGAATTCCTTACAATTTAGTCTTGAAATTATAAAGATATCCTTATTATTATCGGTTTTGGTTTTGTTTTTTTTTTAAAGAACCCAACCTCTCTATTTTAAGTACTCACAACACCACCGATAGATTATCTAATAGCAAAAAGATAGTTTTGGGGTCTTTGCTTTAAAAGAAAAAAATGACAGTAGTAAGGGTATTTTGGTAATTTGAGGACTGAGTTATAAGGAATTTATAAGTGATGGTACTTAAAAATAAACTCAACAATGTCAAGGTCATAAAAATTAATGCATCAAATCTTGTGTACCTAAAACTTAGCAGTTGTATAATATGTTCTAATCTTTATATTTAATGGTCCTGATCATGATTGTTTTAAAGACGCTAGAGTTGCCATTGTTAATATCTAACTAGGTACTGATTAAATCGTATTTGTTCATATAGTAACATGATAGCTAACTAAAAGCAATTAGTATATGGTCCACTCGGTTGTACAATTACAAATATACAATTGGGCCGACCATTGTCCAGGTGGCGCACCACGTACACAAAATAAAAGGAACCACTGAAAAAAAAATATAAAAACAAAAAACCACTCACAACCTGTCCATTCAAAATAAAAACACCCCACGAACTTCTGGTCACTCTCTCAATCAAAAACCGCTCACATTCGTGCTCGATTTGGCGAAATTGTGCTGCATTTGTCACAGATTCTACAAGAAATTTTCAGAAAATCATCATTGAAGCTTGAACCAAATATTTCGATGTAAGTTCTAGCAACAAACAAAATTTATTTGCATGTTCGAAACAAAACAATGAATTCACTTGGCATTCTAGGTTTTAAAACAATCGCCCTCTCAAAGTCTTGCTTTTGCAATGTTTGGAGATGAAAACTCACCATTCACAAGCAACGAAGAAGAGATCTGCTAGTGATGAATCAAACACCGCTAAAGAAAGGGATGTTGAAAACTTTAAACCTAATATTAGTGAGCCAGACTACATAATCGGTCAGCAGTAACCACAAATACCTAATTCTGTCAACACATTCACCAGAAAACAATTAATTTGAGGCTGATTAATACCATATAAAACACTTTTACCTTGCCTCTTCTGATTTTGCTATATAGAAGAGTTGTATCTTATATTATAGTGAGCTATGGTCTGAATTTAGTGAGCCATGACTACAATTTAGTGAGCGGTAAATTATATTCTAGTGGCTGTCAACATTTGCATGTTATAGTGAGTTGTACGTTATATTGTAGTGAGCGATGACCTGAATTTAGTAAGCTATGATTACAATTTAGTGAGTTGTAAATTATATTCTAGTGCCTGTCAACATATGCATGCTATAGTTAGTTGTACGTTATATAGCAGTGAGCTATGGCTTGAATTTAGTGAGCCATGACTGCAATTTAGTAAGCTATAAATTATATTCTAGTGGCTGTCAACATATGCATGCTATAGTAAGTTGTGCCTTATATTTTAGTGAGCTATGGCTTGAGTTTAGTAAGCCATGACAACAATTTAGTGAGCTGCAAATTATATTCTAGTGGCTGTCAACGTATGCATGCTATAGTGAGCTGTGCCTTGAGCTGTACTTTGGATCCTAGTGTATCATGCCTTAAATTTAGTAAGTGGAACCATACATTGTAGTGTGCAGTCTAGAACTCCAAATCTCTTTTCATTTCCTATTTCACATATATACTGAGATGTATCTTATATTGTAGTGAGCCATGATATCATTTTGGTGAGCTGCACCTTTTATTCTAGTGTGCTATCACATGTACTGTAATATTAATGGTACATATAATACTATTTGATATATTGAAGAAAGAAGCGTCAAGCACAAGCCCTCAAGATATAATTATGCAAGTTGTTAGGGACATCTCTTCTGATCCAGTGAGCTTCAGGTACAAAAAAAAGGGAAGCCCGGTGCATAAGCATCTCGTGTTTACACAGGGTCCAGGGAAGGGCCTAGTGAACTTCAGGTAAGTACAATACAAATATATCCAAACACACACAGAGTATAGTTCACTGCACTAAATTGTATTTTTCTATTTTATTGAAGCCCAAAGGATCAAAATAAAACAAATGAAACAAATGAAGGAATGCAGGAGGGTGTTACTTATAATTCAGGCCAAGGTGTGTCTACATTATGTAAGTTTATATGTAATGATCTGAATTGCATATGTAGTGAGGAGAAGAAATTGTATTCAAAGGAGCAGTACATCTATAATTATATTTTAGTGAGCTGATTGCATTTGCTACGAGCAAACAACTATGTTTAGTGAGCTGAACTGCAAATGTAGTGAGCAGGCAATTATATTTAGTGAGCCGAACTATAATTCTAGTGAGCAAACAGTTTATTTTAGTGCACTGAAATATGTACAGTTAAGCATTCCAATCCCTTTTAGTGTACTAGTTCCTATATCTAGTGAGTTAATATCATATTTTAAACATCTAGTAAACTATACACCTACATTATATTTAGTGAGTTGAATTGCATTTGCAGTGAGCAGACAACTATATTTAGTGAGTTGAACTGTAATTCTAGTGAGTAGACAGTTTATTTTAGTGAGCTCAATTGTAATTATAGTGAGTTGTCCATTTATTGTAGTGAGCTGAAATATATATATATAGAGCTCTAGATTAGATTAAACATTGCAAATTTATTAAGTTATACATCTTGCTCACTTATGCAAAGTACCATCTACAGCTGCACAAGAAGCAAGAAAGGAAGCTTAATCAAATCAAGAACACACTCCATAGCTTAAAAAGGAGCAGGAAAACCTGTCCACAGTAAGGGATTACACATCTGAAGGGAAAACCAGCTCATCAAGTACTACTGTAAAGAAAATAAGGGTGAAACAAGAGGTTAGAAAGAATAGAAATATTTATAGCAGTCCAATAAGTTCAGAAGATAAACAAATCCAAGCTCCCACAGCAGGGGAAAAACAAAAGGTGGTGCTAGAAAAACACACTATGCATGCTGTGGAAGAATCACAGGCTGCTCAACATGGAAAGGGATAACAAGATCAATAAAAAACAAGAGAACCACCTCATCAAAACACTCCCACACAAGGGGAAAAACCAAAGGTGGTGCGGGAAAAAAGGAAAAAGGAGTAAAAGAAAACTGATGCACAAGAGAAGATTGGCAACAGAAAAGAACAAAAGGGGGAGAGAAGAATTCAGAGCAGAGAATCCCCCAATGTTACCAAAAACACTGCCCAAGAAAGCTTAGAAAAAACAATCACCGATATTCATCGACAACTTCAGAGGAACCAGATGACACTATAGAGGACACCACTTATAAAATGCCTCCCCTGGGCATCATGTTGAATCTAACTCTAGTGATGAAGTGTTGGTGAAGAGAATAAAGAAAATAAAATAAGCATCAAAGTCCAGACCAAAGAAAACGCAAGTGAGGTCAAAACAGTTTGTTAATTCACAAGTTGATAAGGAGAGGCAGGTTGTTCAGAAGAGTCCAAAAACTCCTGTAAAGCATGGACAGCTCTCAGTTTTGCAACATGAACAACAACATAAATCCCCAAAATAGTACGCAAGTGCTGCCATCCGTGTTCAAGACCCCAAGTTTGTGCAATATGTGCCAAAACCTAGAGAGGCAGACACAAAACCCAAAAGATCTTTCAGACCAGAATGTCATCATCAGGGCTTATTGCAATGATTAAGAAATTCAGTAAGGCATAAAGACATGCAATAGGAGATATGGGGTTTGGAGGATTCCTCCATTTACTAGGAAATGAATTACCAGGGGATTTATGCAATTTGCTTGTAGATAGCTTTGACCCATACTCAGTTACCTTGTACATATCACTTGACAAGAAGATTGAAATTACACCAATGGATGCACATCGCACCTTGGCACTCCCCATTAGCAGAACGAAGGTTGAGGAGTTTTAGCCCAAAAAGCCAAAGGTGTCAAATACAATGAAGTCCTCTCAGCATGGAGAAAAGAGTGGAATCTGCAAGATGGGACCCCTAACCTTAGTCAATTGCCACAATACATACTAAGCCAGACTGATGTAGGGGAAAGTTTCAAGGGAAACTTCGTGTTGTCCATGGTGTATTGCCTTTTCAACGGTTCAGAGAATGCACATTGCGCACCTTATTTTACCAAGAATGTTGCTAATGTTGGAGACATAGCAACAAGTGATTGGTGTCAATACACCATTGATAGATTGTGTGAATATGTCAAAAAGAGGGCTTCAAACTTTGATGGGCCTACTATCTTCTTGATGGTAAGTTCCTTTTATTCTAACAGAATATCATGTTTTCAGTGAGTGCAATCTCACTTTTAGTGAGCTGAACATATATGCTTAGTGAGCAGAACAATATTTTCAGTGAGCAGAACATATATCATAGTGAGCAGACCATTTACTTTAGTGAGCAGAATATATATTTTAGTGAGCAGAATGTGTATTGTTGTAACACCCCAAATGTACATAAATCATTGTTTGCATTTCTTTCACTAGTTTTCCCCAATTTGAAATGATAACCCGATAACCCAAATGATTAGGCGTTACAGTCATCTAACAAGGACAAGGCTTTGCTTGTGCACGATAAACCTAGCCATAATAATCAATGTTTACCATCAAAGGCATTCGTACCATCACAACCTATCAAACCATTTCGATAAATATAGAAATTGTTCTGACATGCATTCCTGTATTGTTAAATATTCATGGAAAGAAAACTGGGTGGGCCCATATTGCAACTCATTTTTAATTAAAAACAGGGAACGAGATAAATATGAAACTATGTTGTCAATTATTATCTGATGGTGAACCCCGAGTAACTGTTACGATGTGAAGATAGGTATACACCTGCCAAGCCGATCGGGACCTGGCCTGAAGCTGCACGAAAAACTGAAGGGCTATGCCCTGTAACTGATAACTAATGGGATCACTTAGTGAACTGATTCATTGATATACTTACTAAAACATTATAATTTTGATAAATACGTGCTGATTTCTAAAGATACAAGCAATGAACGTACCTGGAATGTTTAAATATAAGCTCACTGAATAATATTATGCACAAAAGTGGAAAGAATGATAAATTAGGCCCTGATTCTGTATAAAATTATTGCCGTAGGAACATACGGTTAGAAAAATATTTATTTCATAGCTAATAATTTAGTAGAAAAAAGTAAAACCATAACAAAGGCTTAGAAAGAATGACTCATAACTTCATCATATGACCTCTAATTAAGACTCAAAACCCTAATATAGAAAGCTTAGGAAGTCCCAAAAAGCTTTCATTTGGAACACCAAGCTTGATTCCCACAATAGAATTCCCAAAGTGAGGGAAGAACAGAAGCATGTCAGTTTTGGTTCATTCTACGTAGTTTTGGTAAAGTGACCATAACTGTTTCCACAGACCTCGGATTAAGGTGTTTCAAAAGGCATTTGACAGCTACCACACTGAGCTATCTAACCATCAAAACTAATAATTTTCTAATGGCCCAATCATTACCAGTTTAACCGTGAACTCTGTCCTATTTTCTGAAATTTCCAGCTTCACTGTTTTGACTTTTCCCTCTCTTTTTTATACAAATTCTCTACTTAAACCATTCCTTAAAAGCATGTAAACACGCTTTGGTCCATCCCAATATCATGCAAAATCACCACACTGAAATTCACTTCATAATCATATCCAATAAAGATCATTTTTCAATCTAATACACACATAAACCAAGCTTAAAGCTAGTTTAATCCAAACCTTACTTTACTTGCCAAAACCCTATTTCATGGCCAACTTGTACTCACTCCAACTCATTTGAAATCACCAAAAACATCATCATAAACACCAATAGATTAGAACATGACCAAATTAAAGGTAAAACAATCAAAATCCAACACTTTAACATCAAGCTTTCATGATTATCATCAACCCTAACCCTAGCATGATCCAACCTCAACTCCATCAAGATCAACATCAAAATAACTCTTATTTTTTATGAAAACATCATGATCAAAGATCATAAACATCAAAACAAGAATCAAAACTAAAATAAAAAGCAATGCCAATAAAATCAAGTTTCAAGATTACTCACTTTGATTGGAAATAAGTAGAGATGGAGATGAGGTTTAGTGGTTTTGATGATGGAGGATGGTAGCTTGAGGTACTAGATGTTGGGGGGGGGGGGGGAGGTCGGAAACCACCAAGGCTGGCCGAAAATAGCCCAGACCCGCTAGAGTTGCTGCTTGCCTTGAGTGAGGAGAGAGAGGAGAGAGAGAAAGTGAATCTTTTGGAGTAAGTTGTGTGTGTTTTGACTAATCAACTCATTTGGTTGAATTTTTATCTAGTAATGCCATCTTTTTTAAACTAACCATGGTAATTAGTTAGATTAATAGGCAACTTCTTGGGCTTAAAATCGGCTGTAATAAGTTAGGTTCGAGAATAAAACGTTTCGTAACAATAACGTTTTTACAAAACTTAAAATTACAGTTTTGTAATGTTAAGGAAAGCAAAATAAATTACTTAGATTAAACTTGTTAGAGCTTACTATCAATTCTTCCAAAGTTTTCGTTAATCAATTAAATAAACAAATAAAATTTGAATTGCTAAGTGGGGGCCCAAATAAAATTTTTCCACTAGGGTGAATAAATGAAATAAATGAAATGAGAGGAGAAAAATTATGATCATGAGGTAATCAAATAAATAAAAATAATTAAATAATTTTAGGATTGGGCCATTACAGCCTTCTCCCCCCCTAAAGAATTTTTCCCTCGAAACTTATGACTTTTCCATGTGATGCAAGATTACTGCAAATAATTGTGGATATTTGGCTTTCATTTCCTCTTTAGTCTCCCAAGTAGCTTCTTGGGAGGCATGATTTGACCATAGCACTTTGACTAGAGGTATCTGCTTATTGCGCAACTGCTTAATCCTGCGATCTAGTATTTGGATTAGTTGCTCTTCATATACTAAATCCGCAATGATTTCAATAGGTTCAGATACCATGGTGTGGTTTGGATCTGGAGTATACTTTCTAAGCCGAGAGATGTGAAACACGTTGTGCACGTGTCCTAGATCTACCTGCAGATCCAGACGATAAGCTACAGGATTCAACTTTTCAATGATTTCCTATGGTTCAATATATCTTAGACTCAATTTGCCTCGTACCCCGAAACTTTTGATACCCTTAGTTGGCGATACCTTTAGAAAAACTTTATCACCTATTTGAACACCAAAGGCCTCCTTCTCTTGTTTGCATAACTCTTTTGCCGACTCTGGGCAACCTTAATGTGCACCAAAATCCATCTTATTGTTTCCACGATTTCTTGGATCATTTCAGGGCCTATAATCAATGCCTTATCCTAATAACTCCAGCATATTGGGGTTCTACATTTTCTCCCATATAGAGCTTCAAACGGGCCCATTTTGATGGTGGACTGATAGCTAATGTTACAAGGAAACTCCACCAAAGGTAAATCATCTTCCCATTTCCCTTGGAACTCTAATACACAAGCTCTTAACATGTCCTCTAGACTTTGATTCACCCTTTCAGTTTGCCCATCTGTCTCTGGGTGATAAGAGCTGCTAAAGCTCAATTTGGTCCCAAAGGCCTTTTGAAGTGCTTGCCAAAAACGGGCTTGGAATCTTTGATCCCTATCTGATACTATATCTAAGGGACTTCGTGTAGTCGGACTACCTATTTAACATACAACTGGGCTAGTTTTTCAACTCCCCAGGTATCTTTGATTGGCAGAAAATGGGTCGACTTGGTAAGTCGATCAACTATAACCCAGATAGCATTCTTCTTTGAGGTAGAAAGGGGTAAACCCATAAAAAAAGTCCATTGAGATCGAATCCCACTTCCAGGTGGGAATTTATAGGGTTTGCAATTCACCCACCGGACGTTGATGCTCTGTTTTGACTTTCTGGCAGGTTAGACACTTGTCTACTTATTCTGCAACTTCCTTTTTCATATTATTCCACCAGAAGTATCACCTTAAATCCCTGTACGTCTTGGTGCCTCCTAGATGCACCGAGTAACGAGTATTGTGAGCCTCCTCTAGGATCTGTTTCCTTGATTCCTCATTTCGGGGCACACATAGGCGATTCTAGATTCGCAGGGTCCCATCCTCATGTCTTACAAACCTGGGAGACTTTTCTTTCTCTAAATTTTGCTTTATTCTTTGGAGTTCAGGATCACTTTCTTGGTTCACTCGAATCTCCTCCACTATGGAAGGCCATAAGGTAAGTGCTGATAATTGAACATGTGCTTGCCCATGAGACACTAGTTGAATTCTCAAGTCCTCAAGTTCTTTCAAGAGACTCAACTGAGTAATCACCACAGTATTTAAGCTATGTTGCACTTTCCTACTTAGGGCATCTTGCTACAACATTTGCTTTTCCTGGATGATATTGAATTTGCAAATCATAAACCTTGAGCAACTCAAGCAAACACCGTTGCCTCAAGTTGAGCTTCTTCTAGGTGAAGATATACTTCAAACTTTGATGGTCATTATAAATCTTGCATGGTACTCCATATAAGTAATGTCTCTAAATTTTCAGCGCAAAGACCACGAATGCTAACTCTAAGTCTTTGGTAGGATAGTTTTTGTTATAGGGCTTAAGCTGTCGACAGGCATAAGCTACTACGTTATCTTCCTGCATCAGCACACACCCCAATCCATTCTTTAAAGCATAACTATAAATGGTATACTCCTTACCTTCCATTTATAGCGTTAGGATTGGGGCGGTAGTTAGTCGCTGCCTTAGCTCTTGAAAAGCTTTATCACATTTTTCGGTCCACTCAAACTTGTTCGCTTTCTTCAGCAGATTGGTCATGATTGAAGGTATTTTTGGAAAGTTGTTGATGAACCTTTGATAGTAACGTGCTAAACCCAGAAAACTTCTAATCTCAGTGATGTTAGTAGGCCTTGACCATTCCGTGATTGCCTTCACCTTCTGGGGGTCAACTTTAATTCTCTCTTTTGTAACTACATGTTCTAAGAACACCACTTCTTCCAACCAAAATTCGCACTTCTTTAATTTGCAATAAAGTTGACGCTCCCTCAGTGTTTGTAACACCATCCTCAGATAATCAGCATGTTCATCTCTGTCCTTAGAATAGATAAGAATGTCATCTATGAACACCGCCACAAATTTGTCTAGGTAGGGTCTGAAGACTCTATTCATAAGACCCGTGAAAGCTGCGGGAGCATTGGTGAGGCCAAATGCCATCACTGTAAACTCATAATGACCATACATAGTTCTAAACGCAGTGTTGGGGATGTCTTTAGGTTTAATCCTAAGTTGGTGATACCCTGACCTCAAATCAATCTTAGAGAAGACTCCTACTCCTTGCAATTGATCGAACAAGTCATCGATTTGCAGTAAAGGATATTTATTTTTGATGGTGATCTTGTTCAACTCCTGTAGTCAATACACAACCTTAAAGTTCCATCCTTTTTCTTTACGGACAACACTGGGGCACCCCATGGTGACATACTTGGCCTAATAAAGCCCTTCTGCAACAGCTCATCTAATTGAAGCTTCAGTTCCTTAAGCACAGTTGGGGCCATACGATATGGGGCTTTGGAAATAGGTTGGGCATTAGGGATTAATTCAATTCCAAAATCAATTTCCCTCTGTGGAGGTAATCTTGGTGACACTTCAGGGAAAACAACCTCAAACTCACAGACTACAGGAATATTTCCAGCTTTCTCTTCTTTTGCTTGGGTGTCAATAGCATAACACCAATATCCCATAAACCCTTGACATAATAGCTTACTTGCTTTCATAGCAGAAATCAAGGAAGATGATTTTTCCTCTCTCTGCCTATAGAAGAATACTTCTCTCCCTTGTTCATCTTTCAAAATAACCTTAAGATCCTCACAGTCAATCTTAGCTCCATAGGTGTGCAACCAATTCATTCCTAGAATAATGTCAAAATCAGACAAATCAAATTGAATCAAATTCACAGGAAAGGTGGTTCCACCAATGGTAATGGGAACATGTTTATAAGACATAGGGCATTCAATCACACAATAATTGGGTAGTTTGATCCTGTAATTGATTTCCTTCCTTCTATCTTCCAGGTTTAATTGCATGGCAGATCGGATGGCTATAAATGAATGTGTAGCACCCGAATCAAATAATACACAAAATGGCTTTGAATTTAAAAAGAGAGTTCTAGTGACTACCGTACCAAATGTGGCAGCTTCCTTCTTGCTCTTTACATACGCCCGTCCTACTGCTGCAGGCCTTGGTGGTGGGGCACCTTGGCTAGGTGGGGCCAAGGGTTTTGTTGTACCTTTGTCTACAGCCTTCATCCTTTGGGGGCATGCAGCGATCAGGTGTTTAGGGTTTCCACACCACATGCACTTATTAGTTCCTACTCGGCATTCAAGGGTGGTGTGGTTTGTTCTCCTGCATTTCACACAAGGCGCTGTTGAGCATGCAGGATGGCTCTTTGGGGGAGCAGGAGTAGGTTTCTTCTGGTTCTGTTTCACACTCTCACTCGAAGTTCCTCGCTCAAACCCCTTTCTCTTTTTGTTGGTTGGATTCAGTGCTCTCAACTCTATCTTTACTCATTCCACTTCAGTCGTTCGCTCATATAGTTCTTGAAAAGTCAAAATTGGTTGCCCAGCTAACTGATTCCCAATATAGAAGGCTAAACCCTCTTCAAACCTTCTCATGTTCAACCTTTCAGAAGATATAAACTCAGGAACAAACCTAGATAATTCTGTAAACTTGCTGGCGTACTACATCACACTCATGGTGCCACTCATGTTCAACTCCATAAACTCTTTCTCCTTTTGGCTTTGGACCACAACTGGCTAGAATTTTGTGCTCAACTCACTCAGGAATTTATTCCAGGTGAAGTCAGGCCCTACGAGCTTATCCTTAATAGTATTCCACCAAATATCAGCTTCACTGGTCAAATACTATGTCCCAATGTTTACTTTCTTTTCTTTTGGCACTTCTACCACTGTAAATATTTTCTCCATTCCCCTTATTCATTCCTCCAATACTACTGGATCATAAGACCTATCATAAACTTTAGGGTTGCGTTGTGCTACTCTATCCGCTGTTTTATCGTCTTTAGAAGGGGTTTCAGTAGGTACTTGGGGAATTCGCTTTATCAATTCAAGTACTAAGGCCGGCAAGTAGTTCGGGTCCCCGATATTATTAGCTAACTCAGAAGGGATTGGTGGCATTTGGCCAAAATTTGGTCGCACATGATGGGTAGCTTGATCACCCGATCCGTGGTCGTGATCTGAGATTTCGTCTATATGAACCTCTTCATTGTTGTGCACTGATTCGGACATTTTGCTCATACATTAAACGAGACAATTCAATCACTAGAATGCTCAAACATATAAGATTAGCATGCCCAACAAATACATTTAATGTAACTCAAAGATTATTGTTTAGTCATTAGGTTGTTTTGATGCTTCGTTGAATTAGATTATTAAATTACCTTGAATAATTCCATTTGGTTTAATTAGTTAAATTTAATCGTTTGGTTTTAAAATGACCATAATTTCACATTTTTCCTGTGGACCGACCCTTAAGTACTACGACTGACAATCGTGAGTATTTGAGGCATCATTTTCCTTTTTCTTTAGTTATTTTTCCATTCCCCCTCAAAAATCACTCAACAATTTTTGGCGCCGTTGCCGGGGAAGACGGTGAGATTTGGTCATGTTTTTAGTTGCTTTCGTATTTGTTGAGTTTCGTTGTTAGTTTGTTTAGTTGTTATTTACTTAATGAGTTCTTGTTAGTCATTTCCTAACTTTAAGTTTCGAATCCATTTTCAATTTCTGATTTTGGTATCGTTTTTCGTTTTTGAAAAATCCAAAAATATTTTGAAAAAACCCAAAAATTCAAAAACATTTGAAAAACCTCCAAAAATCCAAAAAAATGAAAAATGCTAAAAAATTCCAAAAAATTAGAAAATTATAAAAACCACAAAAAAATTAGAAATTTCAAAAATCCAAAAAAAGTGAAAAACCAAAAATCCAAAAAAATTGAAAAACTTCAAAAACTTTAAAATTTTTCAAAATGCCAGTTTTCAGCTTCCCACAATATGAGCATGAACCTTTTGGCGCTATTTATCGCGCCTTAATGATTATCGTGCTCAATTGCCTCAAACTTTTCAAAAATGGGAAATCTGTGAGGTCATTGTTTTGGGTCTAAATTCTGAATTTAAAGGTCATGTTGAGTCTATGTGCCCAGGGGGTTTGATAGGATTGTTATCTAAAACTCAAGATGAAGTTTGGGATTTCTTTGAAAATTTAGGTTGGGAAACTTACGAGTTTGAACAAGCTAATCAGTTTTCTGGATACCCAACTTCTGATGGGTATGCTTTTCATGCTAATCCTTCCCCCCCATATCATTTTCTAAACTCATCTGACCCATCTTATTCTCCTGTGCAGTGTGATTATTGTGAATCTCCTTCTCATGATGTTTCTACGTGTCCTTATCGTGCTACCTGTGCAAGACTTGAAAAGAAAATTGATGATATGATTGATCAAATGATCAAAATGGATAATATGACTGATCAATTTATAGAGACCATGAAATTGAGAATTGCTGAATATTCTCAATGTTTTAATCAAAATAGGGAGACTTCTAGTGAGATTGATTCTAGTTTAGGATCTCCTAAACCTGATATTGATCTCCGTGATGTTTCTGAACCTTCTTATTCTATTAGGCCTGATTTGAATGAAAACATGTGTTTGCCTAGTTTAGAACAAGAAAGTGACCTCCCTAAGTCTCTATCGTCAGATCTTGCACCCTGCACTAGCTCACTTGAAAATGTCAGTAATGAACAATCTGATTTTGATAGTGAGTTAGAAATTAGCATCATACCTGCACTAGAGTTTCATGATTTGGGTGATTCAAAAGATGTTTCACAGGAGTTGCATGATGAGATACCTGAACTCACTATGTTTGACTTTGATGATAATATTCTGCCTGTAGAGTATGAATCTTTTTCTGGTGAGTTTGGTATCCATGGAAGTTCGGATGATGGTTTTCATGCTGATTATGAGTCATTTTCTTTTAATTCCATCCAAACTGACTTCCTTTTTGAACCTAGCAAGTCTGAATCTGTTGAGTCTGAGATGATTACCACTGATGATTTCACTTTAGACCAGACTCATATGCATATTGAACTTAAAGGACTTGTGGATTTTGACCCCTTTGCTTGGCCTAAATTGATCGTTCATGATAATCAAATTTCTAGGCCTACGCCCTCACCACTGGCTGTTTGTGAGTATATTCACTTCATTCCTGAGTGGGCCCAACTGTTTGATAAGTTGAAACGGGCCCTTACCTGTGCTTTCCTAACTATATGGATGTACTCAATCTGGTGCCAACTCCCTGCGTTTCATAGTCGTTATGCTATTGAGAGTTGGGCATCCTTGTTTGATAAGCTGTTGCGTGCTCTAACGAATTTTGATTTGCATAGCACTTTTTTAGCTTAATATGGAGTGGTTGATGCTCCACACACTCTATAGTTTGGGTACAACCTGTATCCAACCTGGTATGACCGTTCCACTCTTCTTTTCTTTTCTTTTATTTTATTTCTTTTTGTATTTAGTTGTATATATTAGGATTTTGTAAATATGTGTTAGTTGTAAATACTTTGTTTCTTTGGCTTAGCATGTTTTGTTTTTTTTTTCTTTTTTATTTCATTTTTGTTTATTTCATTTTATTTTCATTATTTTTGTTTATTTCATTTTTATTTATTTCATTGTACTTTAATTTTTTATTTTCCTTTTTTTTTATTTTCATCTTATTTTCATTTTTTTTGTTTCATTTTTTGTTTTTCTTTTCCTTCATTTTGCTTTAGATTTCTTTATGTTTAGTTTGCAATTTAGTAGGTCTTTGATTTTTGTTTAGTTTTGCTTTTGTAAATATATGTGTGTGTTTGGTTTTGTTTTGATTTTTGTTCTGATTTTGATTTTTGTCTTCTTTTCTTTAGTTTTTACGGTTGTGGTTTGTTTTTCACTTTTTGTGTGTTTCTTTGATTTTAGTTTTGCTTTTTCTTTTTCATTTTGGTTTTATTTTGTTTTTGTTTTTTTTTTGTATTTGCTTGTGTCTTAGTTGTTGCTTTTAGTGTTGCTTTTAGTTGTTTTTAAGTTTTAATTTTTATTTTTATTTTGGTTTTGATTTTTATTTTCATTTCATTTTTGTTCTGTTTTGTTTTTCTTTTGTTTTTATTATTGTTTTTTTTCTTGTGTTCTAGTTGTATATATTCTAGGTTTTACGGTTGTTTAGTTTATAGACTTGCTTTTTAGCGCCTTGATTCTCCCAGTGTCGACATTGTGAAGTTTTGGTGTGGGAGTGAGGTGCCATTTTTGAATTTTTTTTTGTTGTTTTTGGGGGCGTTTGTACTTTTTCTGATTAGTTTGAATCCCCTGTGCTTTAGTTTAAAAACGATTAGTCAGTTTAGGCTTGAATTTTATGAGATTGGTTCCAACTTGGACAATGGTTATCTGCTGAGTTCGATTTGCTGGGTTATGGTTCTTCGTGTTAATGGAGGACACTGAATTTGGGTTTGATGGTTCATGCTAGGTATATCAATTTACGCTTGCTTTGTGATGAATCGATTTCCCCCTTGCCCTGCTTCGTTCTTTCTGTTTCGGTTCTGTTTCCCCTTCCTTATGCTACTGCTTCTGTTGTTCAATTCGTCCCCTTCCCTTGATGTCTAGTTCTATTCTTGTTCTTCGATTTTCCAGTTCCTCATTTCAGTTTGCTTTGGTTTCGTTCCCCTCCCCTACTGTTAATTAGTTTGATAAATCTGCCTTGAATTTGATTCTAGAATAACAAATAATTAGGTTGTTAGTTTTTAATTGGTTAATTTCAAGTTTAGTTGTTTAATTTGGTTTAATTGGTCAATTAATATAAGTATTAGTTTAGGTTTAGTCGATTTAGTAAATTAGTTTGTTTTAATGTTTAATGAATTAGGATTAGATGAGTTTGGTTGAATCAGTTTAGATTGCCTTAAATAATTTCACTTAGGTTAGTTAATTAGTTTAAGCATTTCATTTTAAATGACCATAATTACACGTTTTCCTTGTGGACCGACCCTTAAAGTACTACGATTGACATCCGTAAGTGCTTGAGGTATCATTTTCCCCTTGCATTCACTCACTTTAGTTTAGTTTTAATTTTCCATCTCAAAATCACTCAACAGTAAACAAACCCAAAGCTTCATTATATCATTTCATAATTGATTATTTACATACATAACTGCCTGTTTATATACATTATCAACAAAGCATATTACATCTAACTGACTAGGCAAAGTCAGTTTTGACTTCTACCTCAACCCCAAATACTAACTAGCCCAAAGATACTAGGTCTGTCATATGACCAAAAAGAGATGCGGACCATGTCATCACAGTTATAGAGGATCTAACTGACTATATGCAATGTCATATCGTACACAAAATACATCCATCCAAACCGACCATGCTATAAACAAATGGGGCTCAAAAAGAAAACTACTAACACCAACCCCTAGAACCACCTAATGATCCCTAGATGGATCGTAATCCGGGTCGAACTCATCATTAGACTCTTTACCTGAATCGAAGTTGCTAGTCGATGCCTCTAACTTGGTAACCTGTTGCTCCTGCTCAGGTTGTTGCTCCACTATCATCTCATCAATCTCCTGATCCCACTGCTGCTCTACCCTAGCCTCACTAATGTCCTGATCCTCCTCGGGATCATCCTCCTCCTCCTAATAGCCCTCGTCCTCAGAACTAAGCACCACTATCTCTGGTGTATCAGGGAGGTCTATCACCACATGAGCTTCCCCAGGACTGTCAGGCATCAGTGGGGTACATGGTGCGGGTAGGGAGGGTGGTCCTTGTGCTGGTGTTGGGGCTGCAGGCGGTGCATGTGCCTAATGTAATGGGCTGTAGAGTCTCCATTGTAATCCCCCCTGCTCAAACTCCTCCCTCAATAATAACTCTGTAGCAATAGTAGTCCAAGCCCCTTGGGCCTAAAACCTAGGACTGTCCTAACCTGGGTTCCCTTTTACCATATAGTGATGATAACAGAGCGTAAACTCCGTCCACGGATGAATTGCGGGTAAGGACCAGAGCAGTATATGTGCACGGATCGTAATAATGTGAAACTCAGAAAAAGAGTCCTGTGCATGAGCCTGTATACTAGCATGCAGTAGTGCGATGTAAGCCACCACAGATGCCCCTGACATCAAGTTAACAGCATAAGGGTCCATCTAACAAAGAAAAGACATATATGAGAGGCATACATAACCATAGCTAAGGAACATATAAATGTACGCAACCTGCATTTCTCATATCGTCACTACACTTCTAATATCACTCTAGCAGTATACAAAGGCCCTCACTACCAACCATTCTCACCCTTTTATTTCTAAACTCCACACTCCACAAAGAAAATCTCAACCTGGCTCTAATACCAAATCTGTAATGCCCCAAATGTACATAAATCACTGTTTGCATTTCTTTCACTAGTTTTCCCCAATTAGAAATGATAAGCCAAATGCTTAAGCGTTACTGCCGTTCAACAAGGACAAGGCTTTGCTTGTACATGATAAACCTAGCCATAATAATCAATGTTTACCATCAACTACATTCGCACCATCAAATCCTATCAAACCATTTCAATAAATATAGAAATTTTTCTAACATTAAAACCATTCAAATATCTCAAGGATTACACCAAAATATAGAATTCTGATAAAATATACAGTCTTAATACCAAAATAATCATTATACGGTATTATAGACATCTCAACAATAATACATCCCCATTCCATAAAGATTTTTCAGCTCACTTATCATTTTCAGCCATCCTGCCTGCCTGAGGGCGATTCACTGAACACTTTCCTAAAACAAAATATGAAAACATTTCGAACTGTGAGCCGAAGCTCAGTACATGCATTCCTGTATTGTTAAACATTCATGGAAGGAAAACTGGTTTGGCCCGTATTGTAACTCATTTTAAATTAAAAACAAGGAATGAGATAAATATGAAACTGTGTTGCCAATTATTATTTGATAGGGAACCCATGGTAACTGTAACGATCTGAAGATAGATGTACACCTGCCAAGCTGATCGGGACCTGGCCTGAAGCCGCAAGGGTAATTGGAGGGCTATGCCCTATAACTGATGACTGATGGGGCCACTAATTATGTGATAAATCACTAATTAAACTAATTCATTGTTGTACTTACCAAAACATTATAATTTTCATAAATACCTGCTAATTTCTAAAGATACAGGCAATGAACGTACCTGAAATTTTTAAATGTAAGATCACTGAATAATATTATGCATAAAAGTGGAATGAATGATAGATTAGGCCTTGATTCTGTACAAAATTATCATCGTAGGAACATACGGTTAGCAAAAACATTTATTTCATAGCTAATAATTTAGTAGAAGAAAAGTAAAAGCATAATAGAGGCTTAAAAAGAATGACACATTACTTAATCATCTAATCTCTGATTGAGACTCAAAACCCCACTATAGAAATCTTAGGAAGTCCAAAAAATCTTTCATTTAGAACACCAAGCTCGATTACCATAATAGAATTCCCAAAATGAGGCTAGAGCACAAGCATGTCAGTTTTGGTTCATTCTGCGCAGTTTTGGTAGAATGACCATATAAATTTTTTCACAGACCTCGGATTAAGGCATTTCAAATGGCATTTGAGAGCTAACACATTGAACTATCTACCCACCAAAAATCATAATTTCCCAATGCCACAATCATTACCAGTTTAATTGTGAACTCTGTCCTGTTTTCCTAAAATTTTCAGCCTAGCTGTGTTGACTTTGCCCACTCTTTTTATACAAATTCTCAAATTAAACCATTCCTTAAAAGTATGCAAACAAGCTTTGGTCCATCCCAGCATCATACAAAATCACCACACTCAAATTCACTTCGTAATCATATCTAATAAAGATCATTTTCCAATCTAATACACAGATAAACCAAGCTTAAAGCTAGTTTAATCCAAACCTTATTTTACTTGCCAAAACCTTAGTTCATGGCCAACTTGGACCCACTCCAACTCCTTTAAAATCACAAAAAATATCACCATAAACACCAGTAGTTTAGAAGATGACCAAATTAAAGACAAAACAATCAAAATCCAACACTTTAACATCAAGCTTGCATGATTATCATCAACCCTAACCCTAGCATGATCCAACCTCAACTCCACCATGATCAACATCAAAATAACTCCTATTTCTTATCAAAACATCATGATGAAAGATCATAAACATCAAAACAAGAATCAAAACTAAAATAAAAAGTAAAACCAACAAAATCAAGTTTCAAGATTACTCACTTTGATTGAAAATAAGTAGAGATGGAGATGAGGTTTAATGGTTTTGATGATGGAGGATGTTAGCTTGAGGTACTAGGAAGTTGGGGGGGGGGGGTTGGAAACCACCAAGGCTGGCCGAAAAAGTGGCAAAAAACAACCCGGACCTATTGCTGGCCGTGAGTGAACAGAGAGAGGAGAGACAAGGTGAAGCTTTTGGATGAGGTTGTGTGTGTTTTGACTAATCAACTCAGTTGGCTGAATTTTTATCTAGTAAAGTTTCCTTTTTTAAACTAACCATGGTTAAGTTCACCATGGCAATTAGTTAGATTAATAGGCAACTTGTTGGGCTTCAAACCGGCTGAAATAAGTTGGGTTCGGGAATAAAATGCTTCGTAATGATAACGTTTTTACAAAACTCAAAATTAAGGTTTTGCGATGTTATAAAAAGCAAAATAAATTACTTAGATTAAACTTGTTAGGGCCTACTATCAATTCTTCCAAAGTTTACGTTAATCAATTAAACAAACAAATAAAATTTGAATTGCCAACTTAGGGCCCAAATAAAATTTTTTCTCTGGGATAAATAAATGAAATAAGAGAAGAAAAATTATGATAATGGGGTTATTAAATAAATAAACATAATTAAATAATTTTAGGGTTGGTCTATTGCAAGTTTAGTGAGCACAACAATATTTTTGGTGAGCTTTGGAGAACTTGTTCATAGGTGACAATTGTCTATTACATTGATCTATAATGACCATTTTAGTGAGCACACATCATGCACCCCACATACATATAGGAATTATTGTTACAGAACATTACTTCATGTTAGTGAGCTACTATATATTTTAGTGAGCAGAACAAAATGTTTAGTGAGCAGAGAACTATTTTTAGTGAGCAGAACATATCTTTTAGTGAGCCAAAGTTCAGTTTTTGTGAGCTATAAATGACTTGTTTATAGTTGACAATTGTCTGTTACATTGATCTATATTAGCAATTTTAGTGAGCCAAATAGGAATTATTCTTAGAGAACATTAGTTTCTGTTGGTGAGCTACTATACATTTTTGGTGAGTAGAAACTATATTTTAGTGAGCATAGATTCATTTTTGGTGAGCTATACAAAATTGATTATAATGACCATGTCTCTTGCAGATGCTATATCTTGACATATTTCTACTCACAAGAAGGATTGTTGAGAGGCAATTCCCAACAGTCAAAGGCTGGACATTAGAAAAGCTGAGGGAAAGAGTGAAAGAAGAGTGAAGGGCTAATCAAGTTTGTGCAAAAGAAGTGACGAAAGGCTTTGGAAAGGGCAGAGTGGAACCTCCAATACAAATAAACATAGAAGAGCATGCTGAACAAGCCAGAGAACCTTAGCCACAAAAGGAAGAATAGCCAAAGATATTTTCACAAACTGAGGAAACATCAGAGTTAGAGGTGTCATTTAGTTTATTTATAACAATTAAGCAGAATGAAAGAATTTAAACATACATCTATTTAGCATCTTACAATACTTATATCATGTCCATATGCAGAAAGATTTAGAAGAAATGGCTGATGTAACGAAGGCATCAACGACTACATTGAAGAGGTATAAAACCTTTATGGACTACTTGTCAAAAGGTACCAAAATAATGAAGCACTCAAGAAAATAAGAGATACGACAATAAGCATGTTCTGTTCATACTGTGAGGCTTAAATCTTAAAATCTCCACCAATGGCACAAAAAGAAAGAGGGGATACAAGTCCTGAGATACCACCATTTAGTGAAGATGATGAATGGTGGAATAGAGTTGTTGTACTAAAGGTGATAATTGAATCGGAGAATGCTTTTGTAAGGCAACAAAAGACCAGTAGCCAGAAAGCCAAAAGTGTAAGATGCAAAAGTCCTGCATCAATGCAAGGGGGAATGACATGCTCAGTTTTGAGTTGATTGACGATAGCCAAAGCCCGACTCCTCTAACACTAGCACCACCAACACCACTTCGGACACCGCCATCATCCCCCCTGCAAAAACAGATCAGGCACCACCACCCTCCCCCCTACAGAGACACATTAGACACCACCACTGTCCCCCCTACATAAACACATCAGACACTGCCATCATCCCCCCTACACAGGCACAACAGATCCACCACCCCCCCAAAAAAAACACTTTAGACACCACCACCCTCCCCCCTCCACACAAACACTACAGACACCACGACCCTGCCCACCACAACACTCGTCATAGACTCTTGAGACACAACCACCACTTGAATCATCTAAAACACCACTAGCAGCACCAATTCCAAAAACACAAATAGAGCAATAATAAATGCAGAAAATAATTGAAGGAGAGCAACCAAAGCAAAATCTCCTACCAGAGAAGATGGCAAAAAGAAAACAACATATAAAGCTGGTAAGGATTTTTAATGAGTAGATTGTTACTTTAAGTGAGCAGAACATACTTTTTACAATCAAGTTGTTGACAAATGACAGTTTTATGTTACAGTGAACTAGAATGACACATCTTGTGAGCACACATCACTTTGACATGGCTCTAGGAACAAGCAAAGAGGACCTTGTTCGTAGTGAGCATTTTTTATTTTTTGGTGAGCTGGTGTGCATTATCAATGAGTAGAAGTTAAATTTTACTGAGTAGAAAGTATAACTTGGTGAGCAGAACATAAATGTTAGTGAGCAGAACACATGTGTGAGTGAGCAGAACATACATGTTAGTGAGCAAAACATATAGTTTAGCGAGTAGAACATATAGTTTAGTGAGTGGTGAGCCACAATCTCTATTTAATGAGCAAAACAAACATTTTAGTGAGCAAAACATATGTTTTAATGAGCACTCTCCCTTGTTATGTATTCAGTAAGCTATATTATTATCAACTCTAATATATTCTTTTGCAGAAGAAGAGCACACCAAGAAGGCAAGACATCAACCGAGCAGAGAGAAAGGGCCAATGACAGTACCCTTCTGCTCTCCTTTTGTGTAGATAATAACAAAGATTACAGGGGAGTTGTCAGGCCAGGAGAAAATTGTTGCTAATTTTGCATTCCATCTACCAAAGGACCTTGACTGAAAGTAAGCACAAAACTACCAGACACAAAACACTTACAAACATTCAAATTATAATGAATATATACTTACAATTTTTTGCCCTTTTCTTACTAAATTAGTGAAGAATTGTTTGATATTGAAACACATGTTGCAAATCGGTATCACATGTCAACCATGCATCCAAGGGAATACATTGATGCACATGTGATCAATGTCTGGGTTGTTATCCTCAGCAACTTGGAGAGAAAAAGAAATGGAGGCTCTCCAAGAAGATTTTTTGCACCAGTTGATGCAATGGTAAATACATACTTTTTTTTTTCACAAATACAAATGATCAAACAACTAAACATACTTATATAAAAATGCAATCAACCTTGGAGCCGTTGATGAATATAGCAAAAACGGAAGAGCAAAGGTACATTGATTTTGAAATAATTCTTAAGAGAGAATTCCAAAGATGTGACAAATGGATGTCAACAAAACAATTGCAATTGGTAGGCATTAATCTAATACATTTTCATACATAACCCAACCCTAACCCATATTTGTTTAATTAAATCATATTGATTTGTTTAATTAATCATGTCTATTCATTTAATTAATTATGTTTATTGGTTTAATCACTCATGGTTATTCGTTTAACCAAATCATGTTTACTAATTCAGTTACACTAAATTGATATATTTACCGAATTACCTTATGTCATTTAAATTTTTCGCTTTCATTTATCGTATTTAATCATCCTGGTTGGGGGATATTTCATTTGGGTCCCATTTTTCAATTCAAGTTTCATTGATTGTTAATTCAAGTTTCGTTGATTGATTAAATATCGGGTGAGTCGATAGTAGGCCTTGATAATTATGGTATAAGAAATTATTATTATTATTATTATTATTATTATTATTATTATTATTATTATTATTATTATTATTATTATTATAACCTCATAAAATTTTAATTTTGAGCTACGAAAATTCATTCGCATGCAGTTTACTTCTCTTCCCGAGCCCAAATCATATAAGTCGATCATAGCCCAAGAAGGTTGCATTGTTAACCGTGATTTAAATCTAACCTTAAACTTAACCGTGGTTAGCCAATGCGCTCCTTTATGGGAGGTTAAATATTAGCCAAGTTATGTTGATTCATTTCTAACCAAGTAAAACCCACACACACTCATCTTCTCTCCCCTTTCTCTCTCTTTTTAAGCTCCAAGTAAGTGATCTCAACTTGGATTCTTTTCATTTTGATTTTTGTTTTTGTGATTTGGGTTTTGATGATGTTCTTTGGAAGGAAACAAGAGTTATTTTGATATTTTTAATTCTGGATTGAGCTTGAAGCATGCTAGGGTTTGGGGGTTTGCTATGATCATGTTAACTTAAGCCAAGTGATGGATTTGGATTGTTTTGTATATGATTTAATCTTTAGCCTTATTGATGATTATGATGGTGTTTTTGGTGATTTGGAATGAGTTGAAGGTGAGTTCAAGCTGGCCATAAACTAGGGTTCTAATGATATTGCATGGTTTAACTATCCTTTAAAGGCAAGCATGTTATTTGTGTATGTTTGATTGAGAAACGAATCTTTGATGTATATGATTATGGAGTGCAATTGAGTATTATGGCTTAATATGGTGATGGGAAGGACCAAATCTTTGTTACATGATTTTAAGAAGTGATTTTATATGATGATTTATGTGAAAAGAAGGGAGAAAATAGTGACAGTGTGGATGTGAACTGATAGAAAACAGGGGACACTTTGCCAATAAACTGGTAATGGTCGGCCCAGCTAAAAATTATGATTTTTGGTGGATAGTAGATCAATGATTTATATTTCAAATACAATCACCTTAATCTGAGTTATGTGGAAAGAGTTATGGCTATTTTGCTGGAACTGCGCAGGTTCGACCAAAACTGAAACACTTGTATTCTAGCCCCATTGTGGGAACTCTATTGTGGGAATCATATTTTGTGTTGTAAATAAAAGTTTTTCAGGACTTCTTAATCTTTCCATATTAAAGGTTTTAGGTCTCCATTTGAGGTTAAGGGTGAAAGATATGAATTTTTGACGTAAACTGACATGCTTTGGTGCAAATTAAGTTGTTATTGCAATTTCTGTGCAACATATGCTTGGAGGAAAATTCTACAAATTTTACTGTAGATTTTGCATATTATTTTCTAATTTTGTATGTGATTTCATGAATTTTAGTTGATTATTGTGAGTTTGGTGATTTTTGGATGCATTTTGAGTAATTGTGTCAAGAGCAATGATAAAGATTGAGTGAGATTGATCATGAACTCATTTTGTGTATTTTGAGCCAACTAAGGTCGTTTAAGGGGGGAAACAAATGTTATGGGGTTCAATAGGGCATTTAACTCAATTATGGAGAGAAAGGAAGACAAGTATATATTATGGGAGTATATTTATAAGTTATGGACTTTACAAAGGAAAATGCCAAGGTTAATGAGTTTAATAGCTTCTATGGCTTTCAATGACTCATTTGGGGTGGAAAACTACGTTTATTGGGCTTATGAATGAAATATGAGAAGTGGGGAGAGTAATGATTCAGGAAACAGTGTTTGTCAGATCAAGTTAGTGTTATATATGCCATTTTGAACCAATATACATCTCTCTTGGCCTTAAATACATATTATTAGTTCATTTCAGAGGTATCCAAAAAACATTAATTTTTTATTATAACCATCACGAAAAACTATTGCCAAGAATCATTTACTGTTATTGTCAATCCATTTATAACCATAAAGGCCTTTTCCTTTTTAATCTCATTTATCTTATTGTCATTTATTTTACTTTCATTTAACTTTATATTAGATTAATTACGTTCAATCATCCAATTTTGGGGTTATCTTTGCATAACCTATCTTACAAATTATGTGAATTACTTACTGAATTTCTATCAAAGTTACAAGTTATGTGAGTATCATTTGCTGACTACACAGATCTATGATTACATTTGTGAAATAGAGTCAAGGCCTAATTTATTGTTCCCCATTATGCATAAGTTTTATCAATTTGGAACATATTTATCAAGTCCGAATCCATTTTAAAGACTCAAGGCACGTTCATTTTCTAGATCTTTAAGATTCAGCACCATTTTATCAACTTATAATGTCATTTGGTAAGTATACCAATGAGTGAGTTTGATATGAGATTTACCACATAATTAGTGACCCCGTCGGTGGTAGGGCGACGACCCCTCAATCAGTGATACGTCGCATTGTCAGGCCAGCGTTCCTGATCGACCTAGTAGGTGTGCACCTATTAATGGATCGCCATATTCGCTTACGGATAATAATGACCAATTCAGTTTTATGTTACTTACATTTCCATTGCTATAGCGAATTAAATGAATTACAAAGGCGGGTACCCATCAACAGTGTTTCTACGCTCATTTTACAATACAGGAATGCATATACTAAGTTTTAGCTCATATTTTCGAATTGTTTTCATGTTCTCCATTTTAGGCGATGAAGTGTCACACATGTCTCCATTTAGCAAGCCCTTTTGGAGGTCATCAGATGCTCACAGTGGATTCAGCATAGCATGAATGTTGGGATCAACCTCATGGTTAAGTTGGGTCTATATTTAATATACTTGTGTAGTGTGGAGTGCTAGTTAGCACATTGTACGATTAAGTCAATTGTACTGAAGTTGAAGTATTATGGACTTTGGACTTGGAGTGTTTCAGTTTAATAGATATTGTGATTGTGAACATGAGTTGTAAGATTGAATGATTTCAATGAGCTTTGTCCTTATCCGGACGGTGGCAGTGCCTTCCATGATTGAGTCTTTTGTTGCGGTTATCTATGAATCAAGTAATTAGCAATTTGGAGGCATTAGAGATTTGGTATCAGAGCTAAGGCTTTAAGGGCCATTGTGAGCTATCAAGTGTTTATGAGTTAGCTATCAAGGTGTGTATGAGTTATGTTGGACCAGTTAAATGAGCTATTGATTATAAGTTCATATGTATGGGCATATATGGAGGAACCATTTCCATTTGGGTGACTCAATCATTTGGTAATAACCTGAAATTTGAGCATTAGTAAAGTGGAGTGTGGAACTATTTAGGTCACTTGTTAGTGAGGCATGCTCTCATTTATCTAGGAGTTGTATTGTGTGTTTCATTTCTCTCACTTGTTTAAATTTGTGCAGTCGTGCACTCTAGGTGTGTGACCCGTTGAGTTATAAACTCTGTCGTGTAGCCATTGAGCTATTGAAGTGTTTCTGTCCATTTTAGGTATCTATTGCAAGGCTTTAAAACGGGTTTTAGTAAGTTATTAGGCAGAACTCTATTTGTTTTGCCTTAGGATTTCAGAGTTTTATTGAGGTGTGTTAATATACCTAATCTTGAGTACAATGATGGTTGAAACCCGATTTGGGGATGGCATTTGCAACTTCTTAAGGGATTAATACAGTGTCAAGTTAGATGTAAACCTCTAGATGAGGAAGTGCATTGTGGGGCAATATCTTTGAGGTGAACCAATATGACATGAACATTACAACGAATGCTTATGTACGGTGATAACAATTAGTTGCTTATGGTGTGCTACTTGGCATTATATGGGTGGTACAAGTATGATTATGCTGCCATGTATAGGAATTATCTGGTCTTGAAACTAAGACCTTACATCAGTAATGCTCCTATTACTTCCTGTCATTGACTTATTTCCGCCCCAGTTACCTTGAATTGTTCAGAGGCATTATTTCTTTGCCACTAATACTGTATTGATTTGTAATAGAGTGTTTATGAAAAATCTTATGTGTGGTCTGTGGGGAGTCCTTTAAACACATATGAGTAGCCTTTCTTATAGGCAATTCAAAACCTGACAATCATAATCGTTTAATTATTTGTTTCCATAATGGAGCCTATAATGACCCCCGGTATGCATTACTATGTGATTTGCAGTTCTTCCTGAGTATATTTAACCCATTCTACTTATAGTTCAGTCATCACTATGTTCATATTTTTACTGTCACCTGCTTTAACTCCTTGCTTCTATTTGGGTACTATTTATTTATTGCTTGCGAACCCTTTGGTTTCTTCAGACCCAGTCATTAAGCACCCTTTCAGCAATTAAATGGTTCCATATTATTTATGCTTTTATAGCACCGCCACGTCATGTTGCCAAGCTACTGTATGGTCGTGACTGCATGTCGTTACTCAAGTTATTTTGGCAATTCTTTCTTTATTAGTACAACCAATCTTATTAATGATAAACAATGATTTGTGCTATTTCCATCTGCCAGTAGTTTCAGAGTTTATATGCCTACCCAAGATGTCCATTTACTACAGAATGTGTTGTTGATGGATGTTATCATGTTCAATCATAAGACTGACTCCTTCATCTTGACGTATTGGCCTTTCAAACACCAGATGAATAAAATTTCCCTTCTGGTGGTGTTGACCCTCATCTTCATCAATTTACACACATATGGGTACGGTATGACTTTTCAAATGCCTCTTTGGTAATCTATTAGATTTCTTCACCTTTAGTACTTAATACTCCTTCTCAACTTCATAGCATCATTAATTTACTTTTATCATGACCATCAGGAGTAAACGACATGTCTTGTATATGTAGGTCATTTATATGCCTTACCTCTTTTATTACGAATCTTGATCTTTTCATTCATTCAGCTTATATGTCGGTCCTTTATAACCAAAAAAGAAATATCTTTGCAAGAGTTCATGGTGTGGTTACATCTCATTACATTTTACATCATCCCCCTGTCTTTTATATTTATTGAGACCAGTAGGAAGTTGAATATGTTATCTTTTATAAATATGCCTCTATTAGTATTGCTGGAACCATATTCATTGGGCATTAAATCTAGTTTGATTGGCATATCTTGTTATCATTATGGGGATGAACTGATTGTGTACTTATAGAAGATGACTTGTAAAGAGCTTAAGGCTAGTTTAAGAAATGAGGAAAGACTATACATGTGTTTCTATAGACCGAGGGAAGAAAAACCCTATTTTTGCCCTAATTACACTGTGTAAGCAAGTGAATTATCGCGTCGGTAATACATTGAATATTAGTGATATGTTAACCACACACGGTATATACATATCCATAATTACAGTTTGTGAATTTAGAGATGTTTTATCTGAGGACTTTCAGGACTGTTTTCCCCTAAGAAACATTGATTTTCAGATCGACCTAGTTCTAATTGCTCAATCCATTTTCAGAGCCCCTATCATATGACCCGCAGTAGAGTTCAAGGAACTAAAGATTTAGTAAGATGAGTTATTATAGAAGGGAGTTATTTGACTAGTTGTGTCACCATGGGAAGCCCTAGTTTTATATGTGTGAAGAAGGAAGGTAGAGCCTTATGGTTGTGTACTGCGTATAGAGAGTTGAACATGATCACTACCAAAAACAAGTGCCATATACCTTGAATGAATGATTTATGGGATTAACTGCCAATACCATAAGTCTTTTCCAGGAATGATTTGAGGTATGGATATCACACCTAAACCATGCAACCAAAGTTTATCTTTTGCAAGAATACCCCTTTGTAGTAATTTTTGAAATTGTTTGCTTGTCTCATCTTCAAAGCTTGATACTATCCAATGTTATTTAATTTCCCTTGTATTTCAACCCGATATTTCCTATTAGCGTGATCTTCCATGTCTTTGCAATCCCATTGTTAAATGTGCAATACATTTTTGTTCGACCTTATTTGGTTGTCAACATTCCAGTGCTCTCAACCTTCACCATCTTTATTTTATGATCATGAGTTGTAGTTCATTCCATTGAGAGCTGATTCACACATCTACCTTACATCTTATTTATTCATAATGATAAGCTCGTATAACTTATTTTGAATTCATGATGTAATTCAACTCTCATTGGTGTGGGTGATTGCGATTGTCATAATCCCCTTACTCTCTTTGTCTTGAACTTCAGGTCCCACACATATATCTTACATTCTGATAAATAAAATTCCGCATTTTTCATTTAATCTTATTGTTGTACTCGAATTGGCTTCATATGAGCAAATGCATGATCCTATTGTAACTTGCTCAATCTATTTATCTATTCATTGGCACTTTGCTCATCCAATCCATTTATCTGTCCATTAAACTTTGCTTGTCCAATCTATTTGTCTACCTGTTGCACTTTTCCTATCCATTCTATCTATCTGTTTATTGCACATTGCTTGTCCCATCTATCTATTGCACTTATCTTGTTGCTTATGACTATAAAGTCACATCGTTAAAGCTCAGTCGCTTGTCATCTTGTTTCCAATTCATCAGTTAAAACCGAGTATAACCGAACCATCTTTCTCCTTGGTTGATTATTTGTTGGACCCATTATGGTCCATATTTATAAATCACAATTCTTGTGGCATTATATTTCAGAATTTATGATACACCTATGGTTATCTTTATTCTAACCACGCCATGTTAATCCCTCCTTTATAAATCCTTTTTGGTCTCATTGTTTATTTCTTTTGTTCCTAATGACTCACTTGACTATGAATTCCATCATTTTCATCTCTCACCATGTTTATTCTAGCATCTAATTCGGACTTAGAGCAGATCTCAGACTGGTCTGATGAGGGAAGATCATGTGTTGCATTAAGAACATCAGATGAGGACATTTTGATCGGGGCATAATCTCAAACAATGTCTAGTGATATTAGAGTAAGCTAGAAGAAGTATCGAGAATAATGAGACAGTTCAAGTACATGCAAAGGTGACATAAGGACTACACAAGAGTCATATGGTCATTTTGACCAAAGAAGGAGACAATCAAAGTTCAGATGAGATATAAAGTATTCCAAAGGGCTTCTCTAGTGAAGGGTGTCAAACAACTGGATACCAGAGATAATTGAGTCCTCGTTACAATGGACTTTATGAGTCAGTATCAGAGTACTTATTAGGAAATGTAATGCTTTCCATACTTATTAGTGGTCAAGACAGAGAACCAGTAGAGTAGAGTATCTCTTTTGTAACAACAAGTTTTTCTTTTGAAGAGAATATCAATTTTGAACCAAAGTAATCGAGCGAGTGAGGTCACTGAGGATCTAGATACTCGACCGCAGGATTAAGCAGGTAAGCACTTTGGGCTAATCACACCTTTTTGGAGGGAAGCAGTGAGAACCAACTATCGATGTTTGAAGTGGCATTGCAAACATTATCAAGATCATAACTTTCGAGGACGAAACTCTTTAAGGGGGAAAGGCTGTACTAACCCAACCCTAACCCATGTTTATTTATTTAAATCATATTTATTTATTTAATTTAACATATTTATTTATTTAATTAATCATGTTTATTGATTTAATAACGCATGGTTATTTGTTTAACCAAATCATGTTTATTAATTTAGTTACACTTAATTGATATATTTACCGAATTACCTTATATCATTTAAATTTTTCATTTTCATTTATCGTATTTAATCATGCTGGTTGGGGGATATTTCATTTGGGTCCCATTTTACAATTCAAGTTTTGTTGATTGATTAACTATCGGGTGAATCGTAGGCCTAGATAATTATGGTTTAAGAAATTATTATTATTATTATTGTTTTTTATAACCTTGAAAAAATTTAATTTCGAGCTATGAAAATTCAATCGCATACGATTTACATTCCTTCCTGGGCCCAAACCAAGCCAATCATAGCCCAAGAAGCTTGCATTGTTAAGCATGATTTAAATCTAACCTTAAGCTTAGCCATGGTTAGCCAATAAACTCCTTTATGGGAGGTTAAATATTAGCTAAGTTATTTTGATTCATTTCTAACCAAGTAAAACCCACACACACTCATCTTCTCTTCTCTTTCTTTGTCTTTTTAAGCTCCAAGTAAGTGATCTCAACTTGGATTATTTTCATTTTGATTTTTGTTTTTGTGGTTTGGGTTTTGATGATGTTCTTTGGAAGGAAACAAGAGTTATTTTGATGTTTTTAATTGTGGATTGAGCTTGAGGCATTAGGGTTTGGGGGTTTGCCATGATCATGTTAGCTTTAAGTCAAGTGATGGATTTGGATTGTTTTGTATATGATTTTGTAATCTTTAGACTTATTGATGATTGTGATGGTGTTTTTGGTGATTTGGAATGAGTTGAAGGTGAGTTCAAGTTCGCCATAAACTAGGGTTCTAATGATATTGCACAGTTTAGCTCTCCTTTAATGGCAAGCATGTTATTTGTGTATATTTGATTGATAAATGAATCTTTGATGTATATGATTATGGAGTGAAATTGAGTATTATGTCTTAATATGGTGATGGGAAGGACCAAATCTTTGTTAAATGATTTTAATGAGTGATTTTAGATGAGGATTTATGTGAAAAGAAAGGAGAAAACAGGGAAAGTGTCGCTGTGTACTGACAGAAAACAGGGGACATTTTGCTAATAAAATGGTAATGATCGGCCTCGCTAAAAGTTATGATTTTTTGTGCGTAGATAGATCAACAAGTTATATTTCAAATACCTTTTGAATCGCCTTAATTCGAGTTCTCCGGGAAACGTTATGGCTGTTTTGCTAGAACTGTGCAGGTTCGACCAAAACTGAAACACTTGTGTTTTAGCCCCATTTTGGGAACCCTATTGTGGGAATCATATTTTGTGTTGTAAATGAAATTTTTTTAGGACTTCTTAGTCTTTCCATATTAGGATTTTAGGCATCCATTTGAGGTCAAGGGTGAACATTATGAATTTTGGAAATAAACTGACCTGCTTTGGTGCAAATTGGGTTGTTATTGCAATTTTTGTACAACGTATACTTGGAGGAAAATTATGAAAATTTTTGCATTATATTTTCTGTATTATTTTCTAATTTTGCATATGATTTCATGAATTTTGGTTGAGTATTTTGAGCTTGGTGATTTTTGGAAGCATTTTGAGTAATCGTGTAAAGAGCAATAATAAAGATTGAGTGAGATTGATCATGCGCTCATTTTGTGTATTTTGGGCCAAGTGAGGTCATTTAAAGGGGGAAGCAAATTTTATGGGGTTTAATAGGACATTTAACTCAATTATGGAGAGAAAGGAAGACAAGTATGTATTGTGGGAGTATATTTATGAGTTATGCACTTTACAAAGGAAAATACCAAGGTTAATGAGTTTAATCGCTTCTATGGTTTTCACTGACTCATTTGGGGTGGAAAACTACGTTTATTGGGCTTATGAATGAAATATGAGAAGTGGGGAGAGTAATGATTTGGGAAACAGTGTTTATCGGATCAAGTTAGTGTTATATATGCCATTTTGAACCAAGATACGTCTCTCTTGGCCTTAAATCCATATTATCAATTTGTTTCAGAGGCATTAAAAAAACATTAATCTTTCATTATAACCATCATGAAGGCCTATTGCCAAGAATCATTTACTGTTATTGTCAATCCATTTATAACCATCAAGGCCTTTTCCTTTTCAATCTCATCTATCTTATTGTGGTTTATTTTACTTGCATTTAACTTTAGATTAGATTAATTACTTTCAATTATCCAATTTTGGGGTTATATTAGCATAACCTATCTTACAAGTTATGTGAGCTACTTACTGAATTTCTATTAAAGTTGCAAGTTATGTGAGTATCATTTACTGACTACACATATCTACAATAACATTTGTGAAACAGAGTCGAGGCCTAATTTATCGTTCCCCATTATGCATAATTTTTATCAATTCGGAACATATTTATCAAGTCCTAATCCATTTTAAAGACTTAAGGTACATTTATTGCTTGTACCTTTAAGATTCAGCACCATTTTATCAAGTTATAATATTATTTGGTAATTATACCAATGAATCAATTTAATCAAAGATTTACCACATAATTAGTGACCTCATCAGTGGTAGGGCGACGACCCTTCAATTAGTGATATGTCGCGATGTCAGGCCAGGGTTCCCAATCGACCTGGCAGGTGTGCACTTATTAATGGATCGTCATATCTATCAAAGGTTTCACTAACAGATAATAATGAGTAATTCAATTTTATGTTACTTACATTCCCATTACTACTACGAACTAAATGAATTACAAAGCGGGTACCCATCAACAGTGTTTCTACGCTCATTTTACAATATTGGAATGCATGTACTGAGTTTTAACTGCTCATATTTTTGAATTGTTTTCATGTTTTCCATTTTAGGTCATGAAGTATCACATGTTTCTCCATTTAGCAAGCCCTTTTGGAAGTCATCAGATGCTCACAGTGGATTCAGCATAGCATGAATGTTGGGATCAACTTCAATGTCCAGTTGGGTCTATATTCAATATACTTATGTAGTGTGGAGTGCTACTTACCACCTCATATAATTAAGTCAATTGTACTGAAGTTGAACTATTATGGACTTTGGGCTTGGAGTGTTTCAGTTTAATAGATATTGTGATTGTGAACATGAGTTGCAAGATTGAGTGGTTTCACTGAGCCTTGTCCTTATCAGAACGGTGGTAGCGCCTTCTATCATTAAGTCTTCTGTTGCGGTTATCTATGAATCAAGTAATTAGCAATTTGGGGGCGTTACAGTATATTACACTGCTACATTTTCTAGTATTATTAATCTTCCAATTTGAAGGTGTTCTTCCCTTTATGTCACAAGAAGCACTTCTTCATCTTCTCCTTTGATTTAGAGAAGGAAAGGGTTGACATTATGGGCAACATACACATAACTACTCCATACAAAACCACATATGGAGAAACACATCTATTAGTGGTATGGTCAAATGTTTACTGATTCATTTAATTTACAATAAATCAACACACATTTTTGGTGAGCTGACAAATTTGGCGAGCTAGCACATATTTTTGGTGAGCTAACACACATATTTGGTGAGCTAACACACATTTGTAGTGTTATGAGAATTAGTGATTGACAAAATGTTGCTTAGTGAGCTAACATAGATATAAAGTCAGCTATTAAACAGTTCCAGTGAGATGAACAAAATTGTTGGTTGTACACAAGCAAGAGCTTTTAGGAGATTTCTTCAGGATAGTATTGCGCACCCCAAACATGAAATTGTGAAGAAGATGAAACCAGTGCGAATGAGAATGCCATAGAGAATAATGGATAATGTCGTAGACTGTGGAATATTCTGCATGAGGCACGTGGAGTCTTACTTTGGCCAAGCAGATAAATAGGATTGTGGTTTCAAGAAAAATGAGCAGAAATGAGTCCAAAATTAGGCTAGCCTCAAGTGCCAACAACATGAGTAATGAACCTTGCTTTAAGTTAGACTAACTTTAGGAGCTTATGTACCCAATACTCTCAAATGAAAACTATTACTATGCTTACCCTTAATCGTGGTGAAGTACTAGTATACAGAATTTACTATTGAATATTTTATATCTTTTACTATGATTAATTCTAGAGAGCCAGCATACCAAACCAGTGAGCTAGCAGACAAAACCGGTGAGCTAACAGCCAAACCTAGTGAGCTATATCTTTTACTATGCTTAATTCCATAAATGAATGCAAAATCAAACTAGTATGATATTTTTTTTATAACGCTAAGTCAAATATTAAAGTGTACAAAGTGTAAGTGTGATACAATGGTACGCTTTTATAATGTTAAATCATCACACAGATGGAAATAGTTTTGTATAATATAGTCATGATAATGAATAAAAATACAAGTTTAGAATTTATTAATCAAAATACAAATTTACATTTGAAGTTTTGTTAAAAAAAAAAAACTATTGAATGGGCTAGATGTAAGAAACTTCATTAATGCTACAAGCCAATGCCCTATCCTCAAACCTGTATAAACCCAAATTACTTATAATCAGCAAAATATAATTGTTACAGAGCATGATACAAAACCATAAACACATAAAAAAATGAAAAACATATGATCATACCAAAATTTCGTGCTTGATTTTGAGGTAACCTGTTTCACAAAATAAATTAGCATATACATATCTTTAGTGAGCCAAAGTATAATTGTAATGAGCAGATACACTATATTAGTAAACATATTACCCTTGAATGCTAGGAGCTTCAGAAACAGGATTCAACTTATTGTTAGGAATCCTATCCCCATTTGATTGCCTCAACCTTTCATAAAAAATCAAGCTAAAAACCCTATACAATTCATTAAAATCTACTGCTGGATTAGATACACCTGCTGTATTAGATGTACTTGCAACAACAACCTAAACCATCACAGGAAACACATATTTTTTGTGAGCACATACAGATATTTAATGAGCCAACGTATAAATCTAGTGAGTGGAACCTGCAAGACTAACAGTGTGAGAACTGAAAAATGTAGTGAGCTAATACATATTTTTAGTGAGCAAACAAACTATATTAGTGAGCGTATTAACAATTTTAGTGTGCCAAACACAAAATATTTTTACTAGCCTTAGCAGTGAACTCAGTAAACTCCAAAAAGATATTACTATAAGAAATATAACTTATTCACTGAGATTGTCAATAGAATTTAACCTATGGTTGAGATACATCTCCTCTATTCCTTGAAGAAAACCTTACCTTCTTTGATCTTACAATGTTTGATATCTTCTCTGATGTACTCTTTCTTCTTGCATTCCTTTCACCTTTCTTTTTCGAACCTTTAGGGTTACCAATGATTTTATTACCAGCACTAGATTGCTGATCATTTTATGTGTCAGAAACATAAACTGAACCCACAACAACACCAACATCAGCCTTTAACTAAGCAAAAGCTTCTTCACATAGCTTTCTTGCTTGGGTATTTGATTCACTTGCAAGAAGCAACCCCTCAAATTGCCTATGCATCTGACCCCTCCATATGGAACAAGGAACACCAACCGCATTACCACTTCCAGCTTCTTCTACAACCCGGGGAGGTCTAGTTAGCTTTGTCCATCGTTTAAAAATATATTGAACAGGGACTTTAGGCGCACAACGAACGTTGAAAATACGCAGACAGTGGCAGCAAATAATACCACTCTCACTATACTTTTTACAATCACAAATAATATTTTGGTGTGGAAGACTAAACCTAACCACAAACCCAAAATTCTTCGAAAGGCGGTTCTCATACGCAGCATATGTGTGCTTTGTACCGCAGGGGGTTTCACTTCAGCAAAGAAGATCTTGACAACACCCTTCCCCTTTATTGTATTCATTCTCAAACACTTTGTACAAGTTATTCGTATAGATTTTTGCAGCATGCATCAAAATGCTAACATGTGGCAAGTACATCTTGGGGAATCCATCCTTATTTTTAACATTCTCATCCTTCTCCATAATCATCCAGTTAGTAACAATGTTGCACAATATATTGTAAAGATCAATGTTAAGTTATAATTCATGCATGTTTTTAATAATTAATTTGATCATATTATATATATTATTTTATCTAATTTACTTTATTTTATATATTTTTTTAGGTTAAACATTAATAAAGAAGGAAGAGAAGAGAAGACGTCGAAGTTCGAGTTTTATTTATTGAAGGATTTTACAAGCGAATTGATCAAGTCGGTCCAAAGAAATAATGATTTATGAAAAATATATTTTCATAAGGATTTATTTAGGCTTGGATTACAAGATTACTACTCCTAATTGAAAGAGAAATTAGAAGACTTGGAAGAGAAGGAGTCCAAAGTAGAAAACCCTAGTAGAATAATACTCGAAAAAACCTTCATCTTCTCCTCTAAGTCATCTCACGCCACCTTCCCTTAAAATCTTCTCACCTCATCTCCTCTTACACGACAGCCTCTTCACATAATATCATCACCCTCACCGAATATATCAACCTCCCACGGCACCATCACCCATCACCACGGCAGCTCCTTCGTATATCATCATTGTCCCATCATCATCATCGCTGATCATCATCACCAAACCCCTTCTTGCCCACCTTCATCAATCTCAACCACAAATCACGCCTAACCTCAAGAATATGTGTACCCATCTTCATATCCAACCCACCTCCATTAAATATAGCAACATCATCACTAGCATCTTGCATCATCTTGTTAGAGTAATATTGTTTTTTTTATTTTATAAGTTATTATTAAACATGAATTATTTGGGTAATTCATGTACTTTAATTTATAACGTGTGTGAGCAATTTCTTCGTACATAGTATAATCTATTTGAAATCATGCTAAATTAATTATTTTGAAACAATTTTTATGTTCTATTGTCAAGTTGATTTTTATTCCATGATTCTATAACGATTGGTAATTATCGTTTATGATATTCTTGTTAGATCAATTGGAATGCATGCTAGTTAGTTTAATACGAATTCATATGATAGTTTAAAAGACTTTAGTACATAAAATCTATAGTCTTTCATGCACAAGTATCACCCTAATTGATCATGGATGACTCAAACCCATCTCTTTTAATTGGATAATCACTTTAGATCTTTGTTAAATCAATTCGCTAGTAAATTGATTGCAAGACGTTACAGGATGTTTTTCTAATGCTTAATGCTCTAGTTTGATTAAATTCTTGCGTTGGTGTTAGGATTATAAAACTAGTAGTGTTTATATCAGGGCTTGACCTAATTAAACTATATTATAAGGAAAAACGGGAAAGATCCGCTACTGGGTATCTTCTACAGTTTAACTTATGGATAAATCGATTTGTGTGTTGATGTTAAATATTAATTTGCATGGTGGATATAGATTATGCTAAGCATTTTTTATAACTTTGGTATCTTTGATAATTATTTGTTGCGTTTTAGTTAATTTCTTTGGTTTGTTAATTTTAATTCTTAAATTTATAAGCTTTAATATAAATTTCGTTTACCCCCCGCCAAAGAGCAGTCTTTTAGGAGTATCCCAGTGATTTTAGATTAGTTATATTTTGGTTTTTAGTGTGATTAAAGTTTTCATATTTTTTTTCTATTCTACTTTGCCATTTATTTACGGGTTTGTTAGAAATTAGGCTAAAAATATTCCCTTTGGTGTTTGTTTTGTGTTTTATTCCATTTTAAGGTTTATATAGTATCCTAATCTGTCTTTATTTAATTTCATAATATTCAGAAATTATTTGATAATTTTTAAGAATTATTTCATGAATTGGATATGTGCATGTTTTTATTTTAATAAATATGAAAATTACGTTTTTAATTTTTATTATACGTTTTTTGGGTTTTATTATGTTTAGAAAATTATATTTTAAAATTTGGGTAATTGTTTTATTTATTTTTGTATTTATATTAGTGCAATTTATTCGTTCTCTAATTTCAAATTTTATTTTTTGTTTTAATTTTCTATTGTTAATTTTCTGTTTTATTTTTTTTCTGAATTTAATTACATATAATTTTGGAGATATAAAGTTATAAACTTGTAGAATATTAATTTAGATTACTTCCTGTGATTTTTAATATTAATTTTCTACTTGTTACCTTATGTTTTAATTTTCAGTCTAATATTGTGTGGTTGTTTTGTTTTTATTTTTTCATAATACTGTTTTTATTTATGGAACTAAATTCAGAATATTTAGGGGGCAATATTAAGTAATTTTTCCAGATTTTTACTTGTTTAATTTGATTTGTTTTAGTAATATAAAGAGAAAGTAAAATAAATTAGAGTAGTAAGTTTAAATTAGATTTAAACTAACATACTATCATAATCGTTCCTAGTGGGATCGATCCCTACTTTCCTATGCTATAGATCTTATTTATAAATCAAATTAGTGGTTTAATTTCTAGCTCTACGACAAGCTATACAAATTTTGGCGCCGTTGCCAGAGAAAGAAAATTAATTCGTTAGTTTGCTTCTATTTAATTTTACCACTTTAATTGTTTGGTTTTAACTCTAGTATTTTATTTTTGTGGGTTGTTTTAGTTTATAAGATTAAGGAGTGGTCGCATGATCAAAGACAAAAAGGAGCATACGTTTGAGGTGTTTGAAAGTGAAGTAAGTGATTCTGAATTTGTAAACTCCGATGCGTTAAGTTGTGAAGTTTTTAAAGTTGAGATGGCTACTTTATGTGAACTTGTTGCACTTAGTTTGGAAACTCAACCTTTGTCTATTACTTCTCATGTATTAGAGCGACCACTGAAATTGAACTTTGGATTTTTAAACTTACTGCCGAAGTTTCGTGGATTGCCTGGTGAGGATCCATATCGCCATATTAATGAGTTCATTATTACATGTTCGACCATGTAGTCGGAGGGTATCACCCAGGACCAAATTAGGTTGAGAGCCTTTCCTTCTCACTTCAGGATAAGGCCAAAGATTGGTTATATTACTTACCCCCTACAACATTCACTAAACGGACCCAAGTTCATAAAGCATTTTTAGAGAAATTTTTTCCCGCATCTAGAATTGGATCAATTAGAAAAGAAATATGTGGAATTAAACAAATGAATGGAGAAACTTTCCATGAGTATTGGGAACATTTTAATAAATTTTGTGCTAGTTGTCCCCAACATCGAATTTCTGAACAATTGTTGATTCAATATTTCTATGAAGGTTTATTACCTATTGATAGAAATATGGTGGATGATGCTAGAGGGGGCGGGGGGGGAGGTTTTGGTTAATAAGTCTCCAACTCAGGCTAGGGAATTGTTTAATATCATAGCGCAAAACACTCAACAATTTGGAACTATGGAACCCCAGTTTAGGAAGGTTAATGAGCTCAGTTTAGGTCCATCTGTAGAGACCCAATTGTCTCAGATCACTACTATGCTGAACAAACTTGTTACTAGAGGAGTTCAGAAAGTAGTGGTGTGTGGTATTTATTGTTTAGAGGGACATGCTACTGATACGTGCCTACACTTCAAGGGGGTGATGATGTGAATGCTATGTTTTCTAACAAAGGCCAAAGGAAGTATGACTCATACTCCAACACTTATAATAAAGGATGGAGAGATCACCCCAACCTTAGGTATGGACCTGGGAACACCCCCCCCCAGGTTTTGACTAACAATCATGTCAACCATCTGCTTAGGATAGAAAAATTCTCTTGTAGAGCAAGTCATAAAAAAGATGGATGACTAGAAAAAGGAGGTTGACATTAGGTTTCAGAACATAGAGATGACTCTTAAACAGGACCAGGAGAGACAAACTACTACTGATACCATAGCTAGCAATCTCCAGCCCCAAATACAACATAGGTTTCCATCTCAACCATTCTAGAACCCGAAGGAAAATGTGAGTGCCATGACACTTAGGAGTAGGAAAGAGTTAAAGGAACCTAAGAAGAATAAAGAGGTAGAGCATGAAATAGAGGTCAGCAAACCGATCAAGACACCACGTCTAATATTAAGGAAGTAGGTAAGGATAAGAAAGAACCTTATAAGCCATTACCACCTTTTCCTAGTAGACTGAGAGGGAAAACCCCTAAGGCAGATGAGGTAAACCAAGAAATCTTAGAAACATTTAGAAAGGTAGAGATTAATGTTCCTCTCCTAGATGCCATAAAGCAAGTGCCTCATTATGCCAAGTTCCTTAAAGAGCTTTGTACTACAAAACATAAACTGAAAGGGAACGAAAAGGTAAGTGTGGGGGACAACGTGTCTGCTGTTTTCCAAAAGAAGCTTTCCCCAAAATGTAAGGACCCAGGTGTATTCTCTATTCCTTATAAAATTGAAAACCTCTCCTTTGATAGAACCATGCTTGATTTATGAGCTTCTATCAATGTGATGCCTAGGTCCGTTTATGATAAACTACATTTAGGAGAGTTAAAGAAAACTGATTTAATTATTCTGTTAGTTGATAAGAGTAATGCATACCTAGGTGGAGTTTTAGAAGATGTCTTAGTCCAAGTCAATGAGCTTATTTTTCCTGCTGACTTTTATGTATTGGACATGGGTGATGCATGTCATGATGTTCCCATATTTCTTGGTAGACCATTTCTTAAAACATCTAGGACAAAAATAGATGTGCATGTAGGAACACTAACTATGGAATTTGATGGTGAAATCATTAAGTTCAATATTTTTGATGTTATGAGATTTCGTACTTGATGTGAATTATCTGTATGCACTTGATGTGATTGCTGAATTGTCCCAAGATATTTATGAATTGTCTTATGATGATGAATTGTTAACTGTACTTACTTAATGTTTGGATTAGTTTGTGTTTCATAATGTGCCTTACCATATTAATAATGGGTTAGTGGGCAACATAGTCTTTGTTGCAATTGCATGTAGTTGACAGACCTAGGAAGCTAGAATTGCCTGAAAGTCACGCGAAGATGCTACCCTATCGTATTTCACCCCCTAAGTTAGAACTAAAACCATTACCTGAAAATCTTAAGTATGCTTATTTAGGGGATGATGAGACCTTACCTATTATAATCTCTAATGCACTTATATCTGAACAAGAGGATAAACTTATTAGGGTGCTTAGAGAACATAGTGAAGTGTTAGGGTGGACTTTAGCAGACCTTAAAGGACTTAGCCCCACACTATGTTCACATAAAATCACATTGGAATTACATGCTAAGCCTAAAAGACACCCTCAACGCAGACTAAATCCACCTATGATAGAGGTAGTTCAAAAACAAATTCTTAAGTGGTTAGATGCTGGAGTAATATACCCCATCACTGATTTTGAGTGGGTTAGTCCTATCCATGTGGCTCTTAAAAATGGGGGAACAACAATAGTACAGAACAAGGAAGGTGAGTTTATACCTACTAGAGTACAGAGTGGTTGCAGACTGTGCATTGACTATAGGAAGCTTAACAAGGCCACAAAGAATGACCATTTTCTATTGCCCTTTATGGACTAGATGTTAGAAAGATCAGCTGGGAGGTCACATTGTTGCTTTCTTGATGGATATTCAGGCTATATTCAGGTCCCTATAGCTGATGAGGATTAGGAAAAGACCACTTTTACCTATCCTTTTGGCACCTATGCTTTTAGAAGGATGTCGTTTGGTCTATGTAATGCTCCTGCTACATTTCAAAGATATATGATGAGTATTTTTTTTAATTTTATCACTGAAATTATGGAAGTTTTCATGGATGATTTTGCTGTATTCATTGCATGAGTGCTTGCATCATCTTACGTTAGTACTTAAGCATTGCATTGAGTCTAATTTGGTGCTTAACTTTGAAAAGTGTCATTTCATGGTGGAACATGGAGTAGTTTTAGGTCATGTAGTGTCATCCAAGGGCTTAGAGGTTGACAAGGCTAAAGTAGAAATCATTTAATCTTTGCGCTATCCACAGTGTGTCAAGGAGGTGAAGTCATTTCTAGGTCATGTTGGCTTTCATAGGAGATTTATCAAGAATTTTTCTAAGATTGCCTCTCTTTTATGTGCTTTGCTTGCAAAAGATGCTTTATTTCATTTTAATGAGGACTGTAAGAGAGCTTTTGACCAATTAAAAGTTGAAATTAACCACGACTCCTATAGTACAATCCCCTAACTAGGCCCTACCTTTTGAACTGATGTGTGACGCTAGTGATAAGGCAGTAGGGGCAGTCTTAGGTCAAAGCGTAGGGAAGGTATCTCATGTGATTTATTATGCTTCCATAACTCTTGACCCAACATAGTGTAACTGCACTACTACAGAAAAGGAAATTTACGCTGCTGTTTTTGTTCTAGAAAAGTTTTGTCCTTATCTATTGGGTGTTAAAGTTATTGTTTATACCGATCATTCTACTATTAAACATCTGTTTAATAAGAATGACTCAAAACCTAGATTGATTAGATGAGTCGTACTACTTCAAGAATTCCATTGAGTGATTGTTTTCTTGATGAGACTTTGTATGCTATCACTGATATGCTGCCTTGGTATGCAGATATGGTGAATTATATACAGTAACCAAAACCTTTCCTATAGACTTGTCTAGAGCCCAAAAGGAGAAGATAAGAGCTCAATCTAAATATTATGTTTGGGATGAACCATATCTATGACAATTTTATGGAGAACAGATTATAAAGCGTTGTGTAGATAACAGTGAATTTAATTCAATTTTAGCTTTCTATCACTCTTTTGAAAGTGGGGGACATTTTGGACCCAAAAGAACGACACACAAAGTTCTTGAATGTGGATTTGATTGGCCTATAACTTTTAGGGATGCCTATGAATTTTGCAAAAGATGTGATGCATGCCAGAAGACAAGCAATTTATCTAGAAGGAATTAAATGCCTCTGCATAATGTGTATGTTTGTGAGATTTTTTACGTATGGGGTGTTGATTTTATTGGACCTTTTCCCCCTTCTTTTGGTTTTACTTGCATTCTTATACTTGTTGATTATGTATCTAAATGGATTGAAGCTGTGGCTAGTAGAGCTGATGATGCTAAAACTATGGTGAAATATGTTAAATCTCTAATTCTGCATAGATGTGGACTTCCTAATGCAATCATTAGTGATAGGGAAACACATTTTTGTAATAGAGCCTTAGGTGCCTTGTTAGCCAAATATCAAGAATTCATAAGGTGTCCACTGGATATCATCCCCAAATAAATGGTCAAGCTGATAATCTCCAACAAAGAGATTACGAGCATATTAGAAAAGGTTTTAGACCAGATAAGAAAGATTGGAGTCTTAGGTTAGATGATGATGTACCCATGCGAGGCAATGAGAGTGAGCAAGTTCAAAGGAAATCCACCCCCAAGGAAGTGTAAGAAGCCACCCAAGTCATGAGAAAAGTCATAGAAGATCAAGGCCATCACCCAACAATTCCGGTCAGCAAGTTCAGCAACTTAGTGACCCTAATCACCTAGGATAAAGGTGGTTTAGGCCCATTTTATTGCCTTGGGTTTTAATTTTAGGAAGTCAGCTTTCCAATAAAGCAAATGTCAAGTCATTTGGACTTCATTTGCCCATCCAACTCAGCCTTTGAAGTCAAGCTATACAAACTGTCCAGAACAGCCAAATCAGCACACGATTTTGAAGCTCCATTTTATGTATCCTTAGATGAACTTTGGAACTATCAAATAGACTTTGTCAAATCCTTTTGGAGTGTACTCAAAGTCCAGAAAAAGACTTTGAAGTCAAGTCCTTGGTTGAGGTGTCAAAAGCAAGCAAATTCAGAAGAGGTGTAGGCTAAGGGCAGCAAATATATCCTTGTCTTGTTCAGGGTGTAACTTTCAAACGGCTTGGAATTTGGAGCTGCATGAGGCCTTCCTGGAAACTAAACTTCTAGAGCTTTCTCCCAGATTTGGATTGAACCCGTTTGGGCAAGTATTTTGGAAGATATGTGCATTGGAAGTTGGTGCTGCAATTCTGAAAAAGTGTTGGCAGCTTTTTGCTTTTGCTTTGTACTTGTTACTTTTTGGTCCCCCTTCACCCCTTGTCATTTGGACAGTTGTTTGGCCTAGTTTTCATGATTTTTTTTGCTGAATGTTAAGGCCTACAAGAGTAGAAAGAACCTTAGCTTGTAAGCACTTTTGAATGAATGCATTTAGGTTGAGTTCAAACTCCCTTGTTTCTCTCTCTACTCTTGCTTATCACTAGCCTAGCTCTCTAGTATGGTGCTCAAGAGTCCTTAAAGATCAATTGAGTGGTGATATCTCATCTCTTTTGATCCTTAAGAGGGCTCTAAGTGAACTTGGTGGTGATATCTTATCCAAGTAAGCTTAGTTTATCATCTTGTTACTTTGATTGTTTGCAAACCCTTCTTCTTTCTCTTCCATTTTGCTTCTCTACTTGAGATCCCTTCTTTGATCTTCATTTCAAGGTCTTAGAATTGCATTAAGTGGTATCAGAGCTATTGGCTACTCTCCCATGCCATAGCTTCCAACCCCAAACACAAAGTTAGCACAAAGCCTTCACACCCGTAACTTGCACTCACACCCGGCAGCAAAGCGGAACGGCCATACCGTGCTGAGTAGCACGACCGTGCCACCTTCCATCTTCACTGTGCCAGTTCAGTAAATCAGTACGGCCCACCCGTGCCATTGAGCACGACCATGCCCCTCCCAAATCGTGCCTAAACACACAATTCCTCTCTAAAAAAGAGCCAAGATGTCTTCAAGCACTTCTCCAGGAGAAAAGTTTGAGCAACTCTTGAAGCTAAATGCTGAAAAGGATGCTCAACTTGGGTATCTTAGGAAGCAATTAGACCAAGCTATGAGGAACAACTGAAGGGAGATTCAAAGCTCTCACTCTAGTGACTCCCATTCGATGGAAGAAGAATCGGAAGACAACCCATTTTCCATAAGTGATGAAGACCATGAGAGGAGGCCAAGAAGAGCAAGGAGAGGCAAGCAATTTGCCTTGGATTTCAAAGTGGAGATCCCGGAGTTTGAAGGCCAACTCAACCCAGATGAGTTCATAGAGTGGATGAACACCGTTGAAAGGATCTTCGAATACAAAGATGTGCTGGATGACAAGAAGGTAAAACTCGTGGCTCTTAAACTTCACAAGTGTGCTTCAATTTAGTGGAGTAATGTAGTGTCTAAGAGGGCTACAAAAGGGAAGGATAAGATTAGGTCTTGGAAGAAAATGAAGGAGAAACTTAAGGCCAAATTTCTACCTCCCCACTACCTACAAGACAACTACACCAAACTCCATAACCTTAAACAAGAATCTAATGGTGTGGAAGAGTACACTTGTGAGTTTGAAAGACTTGTCATGGTTTGTGACCTTAGGGAGAATAAGGACCAAACTATTGTTAGATACTTGGGAGGATTGAATGACTCCATTAGGAATGTTGTAGAATTACAACATTATACCACTCTTGATGAGGGTTGCTCCCTAGCTTACAAAGTTGAACTATAAAAGAAAGCCAAATTCAAGAAAAAACTCCCTAAACCTCCACAAAGAGCCTATCCATCCAACAAGGGGAGTTTACCCCACACTCCTAAACCCATAAACACCCCTACATCCTCCTCCCTACCTAAGCCAAACACATTCAAGCCACCCCTCAACCCATTTGAGAAAAGAAGCCACAAGTGCCAAGGATTCGCGCACATAGCTTCGGATTGTCCCAATAGGAAGGTCATTACCTTGGTTGAATATCAAGCACTTGAGCAAGCCGAGTTAGGGGAGGAATGGAGTGATAAGGAGATTCACTTGATGGAAATGGAGGAGTGTATTGAGGAGGCGGATGAAGGAGAATTGCTTGTACTTAGGAGAGCTTTGAGTGGTCATAAAGTTCCAAACTAGGAAGAACAACGAGAGAACATCTTCCACACCCGATGCACCGTCAATGGCTGTGTGTGTTCACTCATTGTGGATGGAGGTAATTGCGCCAATGTGGCCTCAACTACTTTGGTGGAGAACCTCCAACTCAAGACCGAACCTCACCCTCATCCATATTCACTTCAATGGCTCAATCAAGGTAAAGGTCTCCAAGTCTCTACTCGTTGTTTGATTGCATTATCTTTTGGCAAAAGTTATAGAGATGAGTTGTGGTGTGACATCCTTCCCAAGGATGCTTGTCACATTTTGTTGGGGAGACCTTGGCTCTTTGATCGTAAGGTCATGCATGATGGGTACCAAAACACTTATACCCTACTCAAAGATAGCCGAAAAATCACACTTGCCCCTTTGGCCCCACATCAAATCACCAAGCCCAAAACCAAAGAGGATCCTAAGGGGGGAGAAATGTTACTACCCCTCCTTGAACCCACACTCTTGTCTTCCTACTATGAGTACAAAACCTTCAAGGAAATGATCCTCTATACACCCCCACAAGATGAAACTGAGGCCCCTCTTCACCCATTAGCCTCTCAACTCCTCAAAGAATTTTCGCATGTCTTTCCCGAAGAGATACCTTCCGGCTTACCCCCTTAAAGATCCATACAACACCACATAGACCTCATTCCCGGGGCCATTTTACCTAACAAGCCGGCCTATAGAATGAACCCCAAGGATACTTTGGAGATTCAAAGGCAAGTGGAGGAGTTGGTTTCTAAGGGATTGGTGCATGAAAGTTTGAGTCCTTGTGCCATACCCGCCCTTCTTGTGCCTAAGAAGGATGGCTCTATGAGGATGTGTGTGGATAGCCGGGCCATCAACAAAATTACCATCAAGTACCGGCATCCCATACCAAGGCTCGAGGACATGCTTGATGAGCTCCATGGGTCTAGGGTCTTCTCCAAGATAGACCTAAGGAGTGGGTAATACCAAATCCGGATTCGAGAAGGGGTTGAGTGGAAGACTGCTTTCAAGACTAAGATGGGGCTTTATGAATGGCTTGTCATGCCATTTGTCCTTTCCAACGCCCCAAGCACATTCATGTGGCTAATGAACCAAGTGTTCAAGCCATTTCTTGGGAAATTTGTGGTGGTATACTTTGATGACATGTTGGTGTTTAGCAAGACCAAAGAGGAGCATTTCGGTCACCTCAAGCAAGTCATGATGATCCTTAAACAAGAACAACTCTATGGGAACCTCAAGAAGTGATAATTCTTTACACTTGAGGTGGTGTTCTTGGGATACATAGTTTCGGGCCAAGGCATTAGTGTTGATCAAAGCAAGGTGGAAGCAATCAAGATGTGGCCCATTCCCACCTCCATGCATGATGTTAGGAGCTTTCATTGCTTGGATTCCTTCTATAGGAGGTTCATACGCCAATTTAGCTCTATTGCCGCCCCCATGACCGAGGTATTGAAGGGAAGCAAGTTCATTTGGACACCACAAGCACAAAAGTCATTTGATGACCTCAAAGAGAAGCTAACTCATGCAGCGGTCCTAGCTCTCCCATGTTTTGACAAGGTGTTTAAAGTTGAGTGTGTTGCCTCCGGAGTGGGCATAGGTGCGGTTTTGATCTAAGAAGGAAGACCCCTTGCTTACTTTAGTGAAAAACTAAGTGAGTCAAGGAGGAAGTATTCAACCTATGATAAGGAGTTCTTTGCTATCATCCGTGCCCTAGAACATTGGACTCACTACTTGATAGCCAATGAGTTCATCTTGCACTCTGATCATGAAGCTCTAAAGTATATACAAGGCCAACACAAGTTGAACTCTCAGCATGCAAAATGGGTTGAGTATTTGTAATCATTCCACTTCGTGATCAAACACAAGTCCGGGAAGCTCAACCAAGGTGCGGATGCTTTGTCTAGAAGACACCTTCTTTTTATTCAACTTGGGTAGTGTGTGCTTGGATTTGAACATCTCAAGTCCTTGTACAAAGATGATAAAGACTTCAAGGAGTTATATGAGGCATGCGTAGCTCACCCAAAGGGAGATTTCTCATTGCAAGAAAGGTACTTGTTCAAGGGTAATCGATTGAGTGTACCAAGGAGTGGCACACGTGAGCTTATCCTTAGAGAACTTCATGGTGGGTCTCTTGCCGGCCACTTTGTAGAGGACAAGACCTGCACTATGGCCAAAGAGCACTACTATTGGCCTCACATGCTTAAGGACATCCAAGACTTGATCAAGAGGTGCTCTACTTGTTAAATGGCCAAGAGCCATGCACTCCCTCAAGGGCTCTACACGCCATTGCCTACACCACAAAGGCCATGGCTAGATGTGAGTATGGATTTCATAATTGGTCTCCCATGCACCCAATGCAAGAAAGACTGCATTTTGGTGGTGGTTGATCGGTTTTCCAAGATGGCCCATTTCATAGCTTGCCACAAGACCAATGATGCTTCTCACATAGCCAATTTGTACTTCAAGGAAATAGTACGGCTTCACGGCATTCCCCGTACTATTGTTTCGGATAGGGACTCAAAGTTCCTAAGTCATTTTTGGATCACACTTTGGTGAAAGTTAGGCACCAAGTTGAAGTTTAGTACTACTAGCCACCTTTAAACGGATGGCCAAACCGAAGTGGTCAACTTAACCTTGTGTACTTTGCTAAGGGTCCTAGTGAAGAAGAATTTGAAGGCTTGCGACCTCCTACTTGCACATGCCGAGTTTGCCTACAATAGAGCCCCAAGTAGAACCACCAGCGAGTCACCCTTTAAGGCGGTGTATTGTGAAAACCCACTTGGCCCGCTTGACCTTCTACCCATACACCAGGAGAAGATGAATGTTGAGGCTAGCAAGAGGGTGAAGGAAATTCAAGAGCTCCACAAGAAGGTCCAAGATCAAATTGAGAAGTCCAATGAGAGGTACAAGAGTCAAGCCAACAAGCACCGCAAGCAAGCCTTATTCAAACCGGGAGACCTAGTTTCGGTGCACCTAAGGAAGGAACGATTTCCCTCCAAAAGGAAATCCAAGCTCTTGCCACGGGCCAATGGGCCTTTTGAGGTCCTTGAAAATATCAATGACAATGCCTAAAAAATTCATCTTCCGGGGGAATACAAGGTCTCTTGTACATTCAATGTGGTGGACCTTAAGCCTTACTTTGATGATGATCACCTTGAGAATTTGAGGGCAAATTCTCTCCGACAAGGGGAGGATGATGTACCCATGGAAGGCAATGAGAGTGAGAAATTTCAAAGGCAATCCACCCCAAAGGAAGTCCAAGAATACACCCAAGTCATGAGAAAAGTCATAGAAGATCAAGGCCATCACCCAACAATTCCGGTCAGCAAGTTCAGCAACTTGGTGACCCTAATCACCTAGGATAAAGGTCGTTTAGGCCCATTTTATTGCCTTGGGTTTTACTTTTAGGAAGGTATCTTTCCAATAAAGCAAATTTCAAGTCATTTGGACTTCATTTGCCTATCCAACTCAGCCTTTGAAGTCAAGCTATACAAATTGTCCAGAACAGCCAAGTCAGTACACAGTTTTGAAGCTCCATTTTATCTATCCTTAGATGAACTTTGGAACTATAAAATCCACTTTTTGAAATCCTTTTGGAGTGTACGCAAAGGCCAGTAAAAGAGTTTGAAGTCAAGTCCTTGGTTGAGGTGTCAAAAGCAAGCAAATTCAGAAGAGGTGCAAGCTGAAGGCAGCAGATATATCCTTGCCTTTTTCAGGGTGTAACTTTCAAACGGCTAGGAATTTGGAGCTGCATGAGGCCTTCCTGGACACTAGACTTTACAGCTTTCTCCCAGATTTGGAATGAACCCATTCGGGCAAGTATTTTGGAAGAAATGCTCATTGGAAGTCGGGTCTGCAATTCTGAAAAGTGCTGGCAGCTTTTTGCTTTTACTTTATACTTGTTACTTTTGTGGTCCCCCTTCACCCCTTGTCATTTGGACGGTTGTTTGGCCTAGTTTTCATGAGTTTTTTGCTGAATGTTAAGGCCTATAAGAGTAGAAAAAACCTTAGCTTGTAAGCACTCTTGAATGAATGCATTTAGGTTGAGTTCAAACTCCCTTGTTTCTCTCTCTACTCTTGCTTATCACTAGCCTAGCTCTATGGTGTGGTGCTCAAGAGTCCTTAAAGATCAATTGAGTGGTGATATCTTATCTCTTTTGATCCTTAAGGAGGGCTCTAAGTGAACTTGGTGGTGATATCTTATCCAAGTAAGCTTAGTTTATCATCTTGTTACTTTGATTGTTTGCAAACCCTTCTTCTTTCTCTTCCATTTTGCTTCTCTACTTGAGGTCCCTTCTTTGATCTTCATTTCAAGGTCTTAGAAGTGCATCAGATGAAGCTCTCTGGGCCTATAGGATTGCATATAAGACACCTATAGGTATGTCACCTTATAGGTTAGTTTTTGGTAAAGCATGTCATCTCCCTGTAGAACAAGAGCATAACTCATATTGGGCTGTAAAGCAATGTAGTCTAGATTATGACCAGCGTAAGCTACAATTGTAGGAATTAAAAGAGATTCGCCTGGAAGCCTATGACAATTCAGTGGTCTACAAAGGTAAAGCCAAAGCTTTTCATGATGCTAAGCTTAGTAGGAAAGAATTTCAGGTGGGTGAAAAAGTGTTGTTATTCAATTCAAAATTGAAACTCTTTCCTGGTAAATTGAATTCTAGATGGCTAGGACCTTTTATGGTAGTAAAGACCTATCCACATGGTGCTGCTGAGATTAAATCCTTTGCTACTAACAAGATTTTCAAGGTAAATGGTCATAGGCTAAACCACTTTTATGAAGGAGATCAGGTATGCCTAGTGGAGGAGATCCGACTAGAGGATCCCTGGCCTCATTTGCGTGGAGCCAGCGATAGTAAATAAAGGTGCTGGTTGGGAGGTAGGTCGACGTTTTTTAGAGAAGTATACAATTAATTTTACTTTTATCTTAATTTTTTTTATCTTTTTGCATGCATTAGGGAAAATGCATGAATTAAGTGTGGGGTGTTGCATCCTGCATTTAGTTCCTGCAGTATTCATTCTTGAAAAAAATAAAATAAAATTGTGATTTTCTTATAAATAATACATGAATATGAGTTTACGCTAGGCTTTCTTGCTTAAAATTTTTTTTGGTTAGTTATTTTTAGTTTATTCTTCTATGAGTGAGGAATTCTGAGCATGCTAACTGTCATTCATAGAAGTTTGAGTTAATCCTCATATATTTCTATGATGAGTAACTGTCATGATTACCCATCTTATTTGATCATGTTATATAGCCCTGTCAGAGGTAATAAAATGACCTAGTCCATTTTCTAAACTATTGAATTAGTAGAATAACTCATTAAAATTATAACTTTTCTTGCCTGATGAAAAAAAAGGAGAAAGAGAAAAAAAGTGAAAAAAGAAAAGAAAAAAGGTTAGATTACCAACATGGTAAGGAATAGGTGGCTCGGCACCTTTTCCCCTTAAGTTTATGTCTCAAGTTGAGCCTTATGCCTCGAGTAACCCATGGTGGGAGAGTCATACAGCTTTTTGCGCCGATCAATGACTCGTACCAAACTAACAGCCAATAAAAAAAATAAATAAAGAATGATGAGAATAAATTGTTTGCTCCAGTACCTCTATTCGGGTGAGTGTGAGACAGGGAGTGTTTAATTTCAAAGACCCTATATGGGCCTCGAATATGTGTGCAATTGGAGTTTGAAAAGAAGAAGAAGAAGAAAAAAAAAATGCAAGGCAAGTTTATAATCAATTTGAATGAGTTATTCCTTCTAGTTCAATTGTCTCTGTAACAATACCGTACTTCAACTTTTCTATCTTAAACTTTTTGGACCACTTGATCGGTGTATGCATGCTTAAAAGAGATGAATGATTATTACTCTTGTTACTTTATTAAAGAAATGTTGTGAGGCTCATGAAGAAACACTTTGATGGTAGTTAGATTTTTAGTAGTTATCCACTTGTAGGAAGGAAAACTAATTAATTTTGAATAAAACTGTTTTTAAAGCAAGCCAAGCCTAGTGTAAATATCATACTTATGCAGGACTTTGTAAGAGAGAAAGATGATAGTTCTTAGGTCGAGTCCCAAATTTCTTTGCACGAGGACGTCCAAAGTCCAAGTGTGGGGAAATCTGTTAAGTCATAATTCATGCATGTTTTTAATAATTAATTTAATTATATTATATATTATTTTGTCTAATTAAATTTATTTTATATATTTCTTAGGTTAAGCATTAATAAAGAAAGGAGAGAAGAGAAGACATCGAAGTTTGGGTTTTATTTACTGAAGGATTTTACAAGCCAATTGATCAAGTCGGTCCAAAGAAATAATGATTTATGAGAAACATATTTTCATAAGGATTTATTTGGGCTTGGATTACAAGATTACTACTCCTAAGTGAAAGAGAAATTAGAAGACTTGGAAGAGAAGGAATCCAAAGAAAAACACCCTAATAGAATAACACTATAAAAAACCTACCTCTTATCCTCTAAATCATCTCACGCCACCCCCCTCAAAATCTTCTCACCTCACCTCCTCTTACACAGCAGCCTCCTCACATAATATCATCACCCTCACTAAAAATATCATCTTCCCACGTCACCATCACCCATCAGCACGACAGCTCCTTCATATATCATCATCGTCCCATCATCATCGTCGATCATCATCATCAAACCCCTTCTTGCCCACCTTCATCAATCTCACCCACAAATCACGCCTAACCTCAAGAATCTGCCTACCCATCTTCATATCCAACGCACCTCCATTAAATATAGCAGCATCCTCACCAACATCTTGCATCATCTTGTTAGAGTAATATTGTTTTTTTTTTATTTTATAAATTTAGTTGTTATTATTAAACATGAATTATTTCGGTAGTTCATGTACTTTAATTTATAATATGTGTGAGTAATTTTCTTGTACTTAGTATAATCTATTTGAAACCATATGCTAAATTAATTATTTTGAAATAAGTTTTATGCTTTATTGTCTAAATGTTTTTTATTCCATGATTCTATAACGATTAGTAATTATCGTTTATGATATTTTCGTTAGATTAATTATAATGTATACTAGTTAGTTTAATATGAATTCATATGATAGTTTAAAAGACTTCAGTACATAAAAGCTATAGTCTTTTAGGCACAAGTATCACCCTAATTGATCTTGGATGACTCAAACCCATATCTTTTAATTTGATAATCATTTTAGATCTTCGTTAAATCAATTTGTAGGTAAATTAGTTACAAGGCGTTAGATGATGTTTTTCTAGTACTTAATGCTCTAGTTTGGTTAAATTCTTTGCCTGGTAATAGGATTATCAAAACTAGTAGGGTTTATATTAGTGCTTGACCTAATTAAATTATACTATACGGAAAAACAGGAAAGATCCGCTAGTGGCAGTCTTCTACAATCTAACTCATGGATTAATCAATTTGTGTATTGATGATAAATATTAAGTTGCATGGTGGATATAGATTATGTTAAGTATTTTTGATAACTTTGGTACCTTCGATAATTATTTGTTGCGGTTTAGTTGATTTCTTCAGTTTGTCAATTTTAATTCTTAAGTTTATAAGCTAAAATATAAATTTTGTTTACCCCTCCCCCCAAAAGAGTAGTCTTTTAGGAGTATGTTGGTGATTTTGGATTAGTTATATTTTGGTTTTTAGTGTGATTAAAATTTTCAGATTTATTTTCTATTCTACTTTGCCATTTATTTATGGTTTCGTTACAAATTTGGCTAAAAATAGTCCCTTTTGTGTTTTTTTTTTGTGTTTTATTCCATTTTAGAGTTTATATGGTATCCTAATCTGTCTCTATCTAATTTTAGAATATTTGGAAATTATTTCATAATTTTTCAGAATTATTTCGTAAATTGGATATGTGCATGTTTTTATTTTAATAAATCTGAAAATTACATTTTTAATTTTTATTTTACGTTTTTTGGGTTTTATTAAGTCTAGAAAATTATATTTTAAAATCTGGGTAATTTTGTTATTTATTTTCGTATTTATGTTAGTGCAGTTCATTATTTCTCTAATTTAAGATTTTATTTTCTATGGTTAATTTTCTGTTTTATTTTCCTCTGAATTTAATTACATATAATTTTGGAGAGATAAAGTTATAAACTTGCAGAATATTAATTTAGATTACTTCAGGTGATTTTTAATATTAATTTTGTGCTTGTTATTTTCTGTTTTAATTTTTAGTCTAATATTGTGTGATTATTTCTATTTTTATTTTTCCAGAATATTTAGGATAGCTGTTTACTATTTTTATTTTCAGAATTAAATTCAGAATATTTAGGGGCAGTATTAAGTAATTTTTACATGTTTAATTTGATTTGTTTTTATAATATAAAGAGAAAGTAAAATAAATTAGAGTAGTAAGTTTGATCAGATTTTAAATAACTTACTATCATAATCATTCCTTGTGGGATCGAGTCCTACTTTTCTATGCTATAGATCTTATTTATAAATCAAAGTAATGATTTAATTTGTAGCTCCGCAATAAGCTTTACAATCAAACAACTCACAAGTGACATTAACTCTCTTTGATAAAGAAGCATATGTGGACTCACTTCTTTGTAACGATAAAATGCTACTAGAGAAAACATCCTTGCAAAAAGTCGGACATCATTTTTCTTTCAACTGATACAATCTAACCAACCGAGCATTTTCAGCACATTATACTCTTCAACTAGCCTTACACACAAAAACAGTGAGCAGAAAATAATAAGTTAGTGAGTAGAAAAATGTAACCATGGTGAGCAGAAGGCATAATCTAGTGAGTAGACACACAAAAGCTTAGTGAGTAGAAACTAATAATTAGTGAGCAGAAAGTAATAACTTGGTCAGCACATTAATAAACAGAAAACAGAGAGGGGCTCACCTCTGCTAACGAAAATTAAACTCTACTTCTATATCACATCTCATCAAAACATGGTCAAACTTATCAACAAATCCACCCAAAACCCTAAGATGACCAATATTCTTTTTTGAATTCTCTAAGATGAACCAAGTACACAACCTATGCTTTGCTAAGGGGAAGACCTTTTCAATTGCATTTTCCGTGGAAAAGGTTTGGTCTGTTATCATGGTTTTCGCTTGCACATTATCCACAGCTTCCAAAAATGTCTCGAATAACCAAACAAAGCTCTCAATCTTCTCATTCATAAAAAATCCGCATCCCACCATAACATTCTTCACATGATGATTCATACAAATAAAAGGTGAGCATATCATCTCATAGCGGTTGGTCCTATATGTCATGTCAAATACAAGGAGATCACCAAACAACAAGTAATCACATTTCATTTGTGAATCTCTCCAAGAGAAGCTCATCAAACAATCATCCTCATCAAATTTAAACTTATAAAAAAAAATCTTGCTCGTTGACACACCTAGTTTCTAAAACACACATCAAATAATTGGCATCACCCTTGTCTAAAGTCCTATTGACTTCATTTGCAACACTATTGTAGGCATCCCTTTTGCTAAAACCAAGTAATGACGAACCCTCGACCTCATTTTTTGGCAGCCGATAGGTATGAGAAACTTTCATACCATTTCTTCTCATCTTTTGGAAAAAATCAACATGAGCTTTGTGGACTTTTTTATGTGACCTCAATTTATGAACCTCGTCTTCCAAAAGCAATTCATAATTATAAATCATGTCATGCTTCTTACAAACCCATTCCCCATTAGATTCAATGTAAACAATAGCCCTAACTTTACAATTAGAGCTTCGACTCCGTTTTGTAAATGTCTTATTTTTTTTGCCAGGACACCTTTTAACACCTTGTTTGCTGCAACAAAAATCCCTCGAACGAACCTCTTGTGAACCTTCTCTCCTCTGTGACTTGTCACATCTAATGGAAAAACCCTTACGGAAAGCATACTCATTGTACATCTCAAATGCCACATCTATAAAACTGACACTTTTATCAGTTAGTTTTGATTCATCAGCTTCCTTCACTTAAACAACACATTCATCATCATCGTCTATATATTTCTTCTTATTAATCACAACAAAATTAGACACACTACCAACAATATTACCATCATCAGAAGCCACGTCTTTGCCTTTTGAAACACCAGTAGGATTATGCAAAGTCTAACATAATCATCAACATCACCAGCCGTAGCAACAAAATGATCTGATGTAGATAGCAAAAATAAAGTATCATTCTAGTGAGCTTAATGTTTGTTTTAGTGAGTAGAAAACTGCACTGTAGTGGAAGGCAACCATTTTTTTTTATAGTGAGCTATACTCATTATAGTGAGCTATTGTTTTCCCTGTCAAGGACAATATTGATTATAGTCATTACATTTAGTGAGTACAGAACCGATTTATGATTCCTGAATACAAGTTGAATCCCAGTTAGCTAAATATATTTCTTTAGTAAGCCAACGACTATATTTAGTGAGCATATAACTCATATTGGTGAGCTAATGTTTCTTATATATACATAGCAACAATAAAAGTATCATTTGGAAAAACATCCATGATTTTTGTGGTGAGCTATAACGTAAAACTGGAGATCATAAAGTTAAATCCTAGTGTGCAAATGTTTCTTTTAGTGAGTAAAAAGCTGTTGTATAGTACAAAGCAACATATTCTTTATAGTGAGCTATACTGATTATAGTAAGCTATTCTTTTACCTGTTAGGCACAAAAGTTAATTATACTAATTGGATGTAGAAGCAGTAATCCGATGTATGATTACTTAGTACAAGGTGAAACCAGTGAGCTACATGTATACATTTAGTGAGCCAATGGCTATATTCAGTGAGCACATAACTCATAATGGTGAGCTGTTATTTCTCATATGTCACAAACTAAAATTTACATACAATGAAGTGTATTCAAGCATTAAATGAAAAAACATTGTTCACTTGTATCTTAACCAACATTAACACAACACACAACTCAAAATAGCGACCAAGCATTCTACAAAAAATCCACAACAACAGATTGCAAAAACCAACTATATATTCAAACCAACAATTTCATTATGTTTTCGGAACATAGCATCATAACAATGAATGCAATCCAGTTCAAAAATCTCGAAATTAACTCATCAAAACGCAAATTTAATGCACACAACTTCCAAACCCGAACACAAAAACAAAGTTAAAAAAATCACTATCAAATTTGACGAACAATTCGCATTTGATGAAGATTCAACGTCAATTACGACATTAAGATTAGCCCCACCCATTCAACAATTTTTGAACACTAAAGCAATTGACGTAGCAATCGAGCAGTGGGAAGAATGAAAACTGTGATTTCTAAAAACTGAGAAGCATGAATTTCACTTTTTTTTTAAAGAAAGGGAAGGAGACATGTATTGGGCTCGAAAGTTGGTGGACTAAAAACTGCTAATGGTGGGCCAGAGTGGACAATTGACATGTCCGCCCGGTTGTATGTAATAAATAGCGAACTAAAATAGTTAATGTTAACATAAGCTAATGGGCATTACCCAAATGACAACTAAGGCGAGAGGGGATCATCTTAACTTCACGCATAGATATCATTTTAAGCATCTATCTATAAAATAACTGTTCACGAAGACTCCTCAACAACAAAGCGAGCCAGTGAAATTTTCCCTCGTGCACTGTTGCAGATATAAAAAATAAACCATGTAATGGACCAGCAATCTAAGTTGACTTCCTCTTTATTATTATATATGTATAGGTTCACCTCAATCCTATAGCCCATGTAATTTTTGTACTGATTAAGGTCGTCTTCTGAAATTGACATGATAGGAAAGTAACTTGTGGATTACTTTGACAAGCTTTTTGGAGTCCCTCTTATGGAAGCATGCTAAGGGAAGCGGAGTCCCTCTTATGGAAGCATGCTAAGGGAAGCAAGAATAAAAGAAGAACACAAGTAAAACTTAAGAGAGAGCTCATGGCTTCAAGGAGAATCCGAAGCTATCTTAAGGACCTTCAAGTGTTTTCAAGTGATTTTGGATAGTTCTAAACTAGATGATTAGATAAGATACACCACTAATCACTAGCTTAGGGCCCTTAATATTATATTAGGATAAGATACACCACCTAACCAAGAATTAAGACTCTCTTTGATCACCACTTAGTCCGGCCAAAAACTAAGATAAGCAAGGAAAGTGTTTAAGGAAACTCAAGACACAAAGTCTCTTTTCTTTTGAAAAGTCAAGCAAGTTATTACAAAATGAATAACTATGGCTTTTATATGGCCCTTAAAACACACGAAAGGACCATTCCTTCTACGCTAGGAAAGTCATTAAACTAACCTAAGCTAATTAGTACACAGTTAGGACATAAACTAGCATAAACCGAAAGTTTAAGGTAAAAATACAATCTTACACTATTAAAAACCTTTCCTAAGCATTAACGAACCTTGGTGACTCAATTTCCTATCTAGGGAGTCATTCTCCTCACAGTTACCACCTCAAAAAGCTGAAGAATACATGGCTGCCATGTGGTGCTTGAGCGGCCGGTTCATTGCTTGTAAAATGTAGGTTTCTCATTGCTCCATGTGTCTTGCTCATGCGATGGAGGTCCATCCACGAGTCCATCCCAAGTCCAAATGGTCCAAAACAATTCCACAATCAAGTCCATCTTCACGGCCAAGGAGAATTTTGAA
>JACYFF010031952.1:54859620-54938033 GCA_017589665.1 Selenicereus undatus
TTGGAAGGTCATAGCTAGGGTCCTTCTTCCCTTGCAGACTTCCATCATCATGTGTGGATAAGTGGCAGCTTACTAAGTAGCTCAAAATGACTAAGCAGGCAAGGATACACCTCTAGCAAACCCACCTAGGAAGGAAAACCAACTAGTTAAGCAACTAGGTATCTAGGTGCCCGTTTCTGCTCGGTCTGGTGCTACCTTGTTGACACATCAAATGTTGAGTAATCTGATATTTCCTTGCATGGAAGGAAACCTCAAGATGTCTAGAATACCCTCCATTTTGAATCAAAGCATTTGGACATCATTTGACCCTTGAAAAAGGCTTATTACTCAAACCGTGCAAAACGACATTGGACTAAAAATTAGCTTCGTTCCTTAACCAAATGAACTCCAAATCTGGTACCTCCAATTGGACATTAAAACTAAGACCTTAAAATTGTAAGAATACCAAAACTTGAACGCTTAAACTTGGATTAAGCTTGAGAAATCAAGTAGCAAAAATCGGGTAAGAATCCAGATGTATAACCGAGTGCATCAACTTGAACATTCTTCGTTGAACAGCTTATGGCCGTGCACTTGGACTTGTTTTCTTGATTATTTTGGATCAATTGAACATTAGTGGAACTTGCGGATGGACCTCCATCACCCTAATTCCCATGGAAAGCATTAGACATGTCAAACACCTTGTTCTAAATTTAGGGCATGTCTTAGGCATTAGGCATATCAAACAGGCCATGGAATTGGAGTTTCCTTCTAACAATATGAAAGTTCATTGGTTTAAAGGTAACTTCATCACATATAATTACGCAGTTCCCCAAGGGTCATATTAAATTAAAGTTAACACTATTAATATTAAAAAACTTACTACAAACAAACCAATGTCCTCAAAGTTCAATTTACCCTAGTTTCAGATATCCAATTGTGAACCTGGAGGTCCTGAACGCACTAATAATGGGCTCGAATGTTTCACCATTGGCAAATTCTTTTTGAAATTGGAAAATGTTCCTATTTTATATTCCATGTACACACCTCACAAAACATACTTGAACTAGAAACACAATTAAAAAGAAAAGCCACAATTGTTAACTTAGGGTGTGTTTGGTAGGGGGGAAATCATTTTTTTGGAAAATAATTTTTCCATTGTACGCTATTTGGTAAAAGGCGAAGGGAAAAATCATTTTCAAGGGAAAATCATTTTACCCCATCTGAAGAAAATTGTTTTCCCTTGAAAAAGTAGGGAAATTAATTTTCCAGGTCTAATTTTCGTTGCCTAATTTGAGCTCTTATTCTATTTTCTTTTAATTGTGCTCAGAATCACTATGTTTTCACTCTCATTTTGTCTCTCATTCTTTCCCTCTTCTTCATCTTCATCATCTTCATCGATGATTTCCATCTTCAATCTCTACAATTCCTTCCTGAGTTCTCTAGCCTTATTACTGTTGCCCTTTTCAAGAATTTCGTAATCTGAGACATCCATCGTCTCCCCTTCGGTATTTTCTTTACTATAGGTTAAATATCACTCAAATTCTATTGGTAATCCTTGGGAATAATGGAAAAATTGAGATTCATTAATGTTGACCATCTCTTTTTCTGGGTTTATTATCGGCTTTATTTGTTGCTGGTGCTTCGGGTTTGATTTTGAAGAGGAGAGAGAAATAGAATTCGTTGGTCGGGTTAGAGTAGTGAACAACGGAGGGGATAGATGGAAAAAAGAAATAAAGTAAAGGCTGGGGGGGTTCATTATATCAAATAGCAAAAAATGAAATGCAAAGAAAATGATTTTCCGTTCTGCCAAACAATTGAAAATGTAAGTTGAAAATGATTTTTCTTGGGAAAATATTTTTCATAGAAAATGATTTTCTGGGAAAATGATTTTCCGCCTACCAAACAAACCCTTAAAATTTAAAAAGTGGTTGGGAGACAGAATGTATAAGAAGTTAAGCTAATAGTCTAAGATGAGTTTTCACAAGCACATCTGTGTCATCATAATTAGTTAGAAAGTAGCCACCATGAAAAACAAACCTAAAAATAGGGCTTTGTTATACCAATAGAAGTGGTAATATAAAAAGCACGAGCATTAAAATAAATATCTCACATCAAAAAGCTTTTGTTGTACATCATCAATGACAATTACTCTTGATCAAGCTTTGAATTTCACCACTATGAATCATAAGACGGTTACTCCCTTTGATGTAATCCTTCCTGTGTTTGTGATGTATCAATGACAATTAATCACCAGCAACCATTATCACGTTAAGCACATGCTCAAGTAGCCCTACATTAGTATAATTTCCAAGAATGCACCTTCTCCCTAGGACATAAGCTGTTAGCATTGACAATATAGCATGCTATGGACCACAAAATGTTGGAACAACACAATTGGCATCAGTGTATGGTGATATAACTCCTTAACTATAAATACTTCTATTAGGAGGGAAAAAGGAAAGGTGACTAATGTATGCCTCATCAAAAAGGATATTCATTATGTTTATTACCAAGGTCTTAAATCTTGAAACCTAGTCATTTTTCATTAAAACAACCATGTCAAAGCATAAATGAAGTCAACACTAAACAATGAGAATAACATACAAAATAATAAGAAAAACAAGCAAGATTAAACAGATTGATAAAACATGAACTTTCAAGGACACGCCTTAGCAAAATAGAGTCCTAAGGGGTGGAAGGAATAAACCCAAAGAATGAAGGAGTTTGGTAGCTAGGGCAAAAGCCACCTATTCTTGTTCATATATGTGAACTGGTAGAAAGTTTTCAAAGAGCTCAGGATCATCATATTTGCCATTTAGTTCGCCTGAAATCCAAACCAAGCCTAGAAAGACATAAGAAATTTCAGTACACTTTAAGATATCAAGAGGTAGCAGCCTAACATGATAATTGGTGAGTAGTAAGTGCATTTACCTATTAAGGCGCCATCTGATATAAAGGGAAGTAAAACTAGGACCATCACAAGCTATAATCAAGCTGTTGTGTTATTTATCAAAAACTAAAGCCAGATTCAATATAAACCAGGTAGCATAACGGTCAAATTATATATAAGAAATAACATTCAAGCCCATCTCTTTCAAGGACCAGAATCATCAAGTTGACCCTTAGATGCTCATCCATCTGCTCCTGTAAACGAATATAAAGCTGTCAAGTTGTTAGGTATAAAGGATTGGGAATAACTGATTGATAAGTATTTATGTTTAAAATTTGTAACCGCAAGTGCACTGTTTATCGTCGAGTACTTAGGGTGTCATCAACTGGGAGTTGGGTTTAAAGTACTAGAGTTTAGCTCAAGTGTTTCAAGCTAAGCTAAGTTAAAAAGAATTAAAGGAAATAGGAATTAAACTACTACGGCAAATAGAAAGGACCTCGATTATAATTAAGCCCAAGGTAACCAACTAGTTAGGTGAAACCCTCACCATCCCAAGCTACGCTAACATTCAAGGATGATCGATTTCGCTATAGAAGCTCACCCAAACTCTCTTTCAAGGGTGGAAGGATAGTTTAGTTATTCTAACCACCTATTTTCATAGGGTTAGCCAAATTAAACTGCAAGAGTAGCAATTCTAGATCTAGGTGGAATTCAGACTATTTTAATGTCCAAGTGTTAATCATCCTCTCTACACACTCTAAACAATCGACCTCACTTCTCAACGTAATTTAACTACCCCAAAAGATAGATTAGAACTCCCTTAAGCATTTCATTGAACACTTGGTAGACATGAGAGAAATCTCCAATTCCAAAACATAAGCAAGGTAGGCTAAGGTTTACGCAAGATCAACTAGACATCTTAAAGGCTAATCACAATCAAAGATAAAAACTTAATAACAGCTAAACATCAAACAAAAATCAAAGCAAAGAATTAATAAAGTAGCAAACAAAACAAGAAGCATGAAATTAAAGAGAGAGAGAGAGAGAGAGAGAGAAAGAGAGAGAGAGAGAGAGAGAGAGTCTGAAAAAAGAAATCTAGTCTTGATTGTTTGAATATACTTGGAAATCTACAAGCTTGAATCCAAAACAACCAAAATAGAATCTAACCTACCTAGCTTATTACCCCTAATGGGGTTTTTAATGGCTAAATATAAGCTAAAACCTATCCAAAAAGTCTTCTAATATAGCTTCCTAAAAGGGTCTCGAAAGGTCATTTTAAATAGAATTGGAGCCGTGAGAAATGGGGTGAGAAAGCATGGGGGCGCAACGCGTAGCACCACAACCACTGCTGCTCATCGCCACCCGCACTGGTTGTTAGATAGGTGACGACTGGTCGTCAGCAACCCCTGCCAGCTATAGGATGTCGACGGCTTGGGGGTGGTGGCACGACATTTATGTCGTCACCTCTTGCTTTGTGATCTTCTTGCTTTTCTTGTTTCATCTTTGATCCCTTTTTGTGACATTTAGTTGATTGAACTTATTACCCACAAAAGTAAACAAAACAATTAAAAACACTAAAGATTATATTATTATACGAGCCAAAAAAACTGAATGAATATAAGGGTATAAATAATGCAATATATGGACTGAACAAATACCCTCGCACCTATCTTTTTCTCATCCTCGAGCAAAATAAAAGAAAAACTAACCTAAGAATCTAACTCACTTTCATAGGAATCATGGTTGCATTTAGCATACGCAACAAGCCCTTTAAATCCCTTAGTTCCCCCAAGTGGATGAGTGAGGTCTTGTGAGGGTTTGTAGAAGATATACCAACAAAATCTTTGAAATACCTTTTGGATTTTTTTGAAACCAAAGCATATATACAAGGCAAAGGGGAAAATATGTACATATCTAGATCAATTCCATCACCCTAAAAACCTAGTTGCTAAGCCATATACAAGAAAAACATACATTCCAGACACATGAAGGCTATAAATGCATCTTGGTTCTCATTTTTCATCCCATGCTGCACAATGACACAATTTGTATACATTGCTGCTCCGTAGAAAATTTATTGACTATCAAAGCTAGGCTAAAATCGGGCAAAAGGTCATCTCTACTTGGCTTTATGACTCCCTTTTATTAGGACTCATTCATTCATTCTTTTTCTTTTCTTTTCTTTTTTTTCCTCGCTTATCTCCTTATGTTTTTTCCCCTGGGTGGATAGTTCGTGGCTTATTGGGCCTTGAATTCTCGGATGAACAACTTAGCACATATTTGGACTTCTTGCCTAATTATAGGTTTTATTTGGATGTGCAAAGCACTTATTCAAGCCCTAATAGAGGTATCGAAGTTATGCTAGCTTTTGCATCATGCTTTTGTCATTTTTTTCATTTTTTCATAATGATGATGAAACTAGAAGTCAATCAACCAAGTAGAATGTCCCTAAACCCAAGTTTGAACAACTAACACCAAAAGTCAACGGTTCAACGTACAAGGTAGGCAAAAAACCACACATGTTAAATGGAGTTATTATGAAAAGCTGGGAACTACATCATAGCCAAGTGCTTCATTATGCATATTCGTCTTATATACAAGCTAGCAAGTATGCTATCAAAGGTCACAAACCAATAATAAAGCACAAAAGTCCCCCAAAGCCAAAAGATATAGAATTTAAAAAAAAATATGGAAAAATTTTCACTAAAATATGCACAAAAGGGTATATGACTTCCCCATTCCCACACCTAAATCTCACAATGTCATCATTGGGAGTCGAGGAGTAAAACACACAAAATTTAAAACAAAAACAAAACATATAAGAATACTCAATGAACACACATATACATATGCTAACACATTCACCCAAAAACACAGCATCACTAACAAGACCACACATATATACACAATGAACACCACCAGTAACGAATATATATAAATCCAGTAATGCCACCAATATCAAAACACGACAATGCACAAAAGACAGACAAAGGTGATCACATCCATTAATTGCCGTTATAACATCTCACGTTTCATCTTAATAGTGATCACCAACAAAAAACAACCTAATATCAACAACTAAACAAAAAGAAAAAGAAAGAAAATAAAAATAAGGAGAAGAGTTAGAATGATTATACCAGGTCGGGTACTGATTGTACCCGAACTATGCCTCTCTAAGATAGTGCTATGGAGGCTTGAGGAGCATCAGTCACTCCTCCTCATCACTCAAGATGGGAGTCCTCAACTCGGATGCGGTCAACGCTTGTAAGAGCTTATCATGTGTCATTGCATGCATCTCAAAATGATGAGAATAAGAGAACATTAATAAAACCATAGCAAAGATACTAAGTGCCCTCTTAAACTTATCAAATGCCATAGAAAAATCAAAAGCATGATCAAAGAAAGTACTCCACATGATCTTCCCAAGCACAACCTTTAGGTATACACAATAGGGGTCAACGGAGAAAATATACCCTCTGATGTTGTAGCAGCCGAGATTCTTAGTCCAGGGCTAACTATTTGGGTTAGTGTTTTCATTAATTGTGCTCTGTTTAATTGGCCATGTTAGACTGCTTGTTTACGTACTAATTTGGTGTAATATTTATACTTAGTAATTTTATTAATTTTCATGATTTGATACTTAATTACGTGAAATTCCGGAGTTCGTTAAAATTAAGCCAAGGCGCAATAATGCAAAATTAGCAAATTGTGCGATCATATTTGGCATTGAGATTAAGCGAAATCAGGTGATTTAGTAAGTCAGATTAAACAACCAATAAAAAAATAAAAGAAAAAGACTAAAAAGGGGCCGAAGCCCCTTTTTCTTCATGTGACCACAGGCAGAGAGAGGGAATTTAAATGCCTCTGGGATAAGCAACCACCATGAAGAGAGAGGGGGAGAGAGAAATACGAGCGGCTTAGCGGCGATGACACACCAGCGAACCAACTGTCAGTCGCATCTCACCGGCTGACTCATGCACTAGCGCGAAAGAGAGAGAAAGGGGAAGGCGAACAGAGAAAGAGAGGTAGCGAGAGTGGCTTAGCACTGTCGATGCCAACAACGACAACAACTTGTTTGCAGCCAGTGACTGGGCTGTTTGTTGGGACCCACGCTAGAGTAAGGAAGGGGCGAGGAAGGAGGAATCAACCTAGATTCGAACAACACAATCCTAAACGGGATGCTAAAGCGTGGAATTTGAGGTGACTAGTTCTTAATTCCCTAATCTACTAATATTTTGCAAACTTTGAATTTACAGATAGTGAATTGATTTGAGTGTGGTTTGTACACTGAGTTGATTTGTTAATAGAGATTAATCTGATTGTTTGAAAAGTAGAGATAGTGTGCTGAGTAATTGGTTGATCGTAAAGATTTGGGTTTAACACTGAGTTGGTTTTAAGGACTTTTGTGGACGGTGCTGCAAGGGAGGAGCTCGGGTTGTGTGAAATTAATAAATTGTGATTCTGTGTCACTACTAGCTGACATAATTTGTAGTAATGTTTTGGTCATTGAATATGTTACCTTAGTCAAATGTCGATGCATACATGTCTTGTGGCTTTAGTGTGAATTGAAAAGGGTTGAGAAAAAACAAGGGGGAGGATTTTGTTATCGTACCGGTTTACGTTGATGATATACTCTTTGATGGTACTAATGACTCTCTATGCATGGAATTCTATAATCTCAAGAATAGGAAATTCGAGATGAGCATGATCAGAGAACTCACATTCTTTCTCGGTTTACAAATCAAACAGCTCAAAGATGGTATTTTGGTGAGCCAAAGTAAGTATGTGAATAAGTTGCTAAAGTAGTACAAAATGAATGATGCTAAACATACAAGTACTCCTTGGCCTCAAGTACAAAACTTGACCAAGATCATTACAGTAAGTAGGTAAATGAAAAAACATATCGAGGTATGATTGGCTTCTTGTTGTATTTAAGGGCTAGTAGCCTTGATATATAATGTTTATTGTGTGCTTGTGTGCTCGATTTCAATCATCCCTCAAGGAATCCCATGTTGTTCTAAAACAAACTTTTATGTACCTAGTAGGTATTAAAAATGCCTCTGGTATCCTTAAGGGGGAGGTTTTTCTCTAGTTCGATATTCTGATGCCAATTATGCAAGTTATAAAGCAGATAGAAAGAGTACATTAGGCAGTACATTAGGCACTTGCCAATTTTTGAGTCCATCACTTGTTTCTTGGCACTCCAAGAAAGAAAATTCAATGGCACTTTCAACAGCAGAAGTAGAGTATATCGTTGTCGGAGCATGCTGTGCACAACTCTTATAGATCATGAAAGAGTTATGAGATTTAGGAATTAATTGTAAAAATGTTCCTATTTATTGTGACAACATGAGTGTAGTTAATATTATGAAAAATCCAGTTTAACACTCTAGAACAAAACATATAAAGGTACATCATCACTTTATTCGAGACCACGTTGAAAAAGGCGATGTGTCCCTAGAATTTGTTCCAACAAGATATTGATGTATATCGATGTATATATTGATGGGGATCCCTTTCGAAGTACTAATAATTTTGCTTAGTCCTTGTAGATTGAAATATTGCGCAACAGTTCACTGCTGAAACTTTAGGGACTTGAAGTACAGTCCAGGCCCTTGAAAATGGGGTAGAAACTAGAGTAGTAAATGGACCTGAATATTCAGACATTCTAGGGCTTGAACTTTAATTTCAAGACGTTAAACACAAGTCACATAATAATGGTTCAACCCAACATAAGGTAATTTTAATCTGATTATTCCCTTCCAAAATTGGGCTCATGGGATTTTTTTAAAAATAAAGTTTTCACTTCCTAAATTTTTTGCGATGGCAAAATATTTTTCTAAATCTAAAGATCTTAACAATTTTTTTGGGGGGGTCAAACCGTCTTTAATGTTTTGATGAATGTCAAAGGCCAAGAACATTATGGATTGTGTAGATAACATACTTTGATAGTGTTTTGGCAATGTTCATCACTGTGCGTCATCAGATTATGACAACATCTTATAAGGATGACAACATTCTATATTTAGTCATGGCAAGGTTGGTGTATACTTTGATAGTGTTTTACTATTATGCTTTATGTTAATTCTTCTTAAGTTATTCATCATTAGTCAAAGTAAATATTGTCTTTCATAATAAAGGGGGGGGGGATTATTGACTCTCTTAAAACTCTTGATTTAATTTTGAATGAAAGACATATTTTAATTTGATTAATTCATGCTCACATATTTAATCTTCCAATATTTACTTAATTATACGTTTCTATTATACTTGATAATATTATGAGATTATGAGATAATATGTGTCACATTACTAGGGATATATGCTTAACAACATTTTAATTCACCTCGGTATTTACTGAACAAGATTTTAGGGATCATCGATTGATTTGGTAAAAATTGGTGCTTGATACTTGCTTGATTTATGGAAAGTAGTTGCACCTTATACTTAGAGAATCCACTAATTAGCTCCAAAATAGGAATTTAGCAATTGCTAAGAGCACTAGCTAGATTTGTGAACTGCAGAATTCTTAGGAACCTAAATTATTTTTCATGGCTTTAAAATCGACTTAAAATACTATTTGATTTGGTGGCAATGGCTACTTACCAATGACTCTATTATCTTAGGCTGTAAATATTGAAGCAACTTGAAGGTCGAGGGACATGGACAAATATAGCACAAGCAAATCTCTTACTCATGCAATCATTTGCAATCATTAAGCTATAATTTGCTTATACTTCATTTGGACTGCATCATTCAAGTTGTAATTAGCTGGGATTATAGAGTTGAATGATCAACTCTATCAAGCGTTGTTGAGGATCTTAACTTATGACTTGGAACTTAGAGTAGGTGTATTTTAGAGCTATATAATCATCCATCCTAATAAAATTGGGTTAGTCTTAGAGTTGGGGAACTCTAGGTGGAGACTAAGCCTTTTGAGGCCTAACTTTGTTAACAAACGCTTGCATTTTGTCCACATTTTCTTTTTCACATTTATATTTTGATTATCTTGTCAATTTGACCATTACCCCATTCATGCAATGATGGATTGACTTTACCTATGGCGAGAGAGTGGACTTCCTTTGCCTTGTTAAGACTTAACTTGATAACCTAGGTGACAACCCTATCAAGAGGCAAGGAGCAGCTGACCAACTTGTTTTAAATGAGCTGGTAGGGCATGTTCAGGGCCAAACGATTCTAGGAGGATGAGAAGGGAGGATAATATTCAAGAATCAGCAGATAACATACCTTTTTGTGCAGTCTCCCCAAGCTGTGAGATGTAAGGGGCAGCTTGTATGTGGGTACGATGGGTAGATGCTAACGAGCCATACTACCTTATGGCCTAGGAAGGCACTATGGCTCGTATACTCAAGCTAATAGAAGAGGAGGATTACGTAGAGCTTGCACCTATCCTGCAGCTAGCAGAACGGATAGTCCCAGAGGTTGTGCCTAAGTTCAAGTTATCATTAGTTAAAAATTAAAAAGGAGAATGTGCCAAGAATAGCATTTAGGACCCGATATAGACACAATGAGTTCCTAGTGTTACCTTCTCGACTAACGAATCCCCAGCTTTCTTTATAGGACTCATAAACAGGGTGTTTAATCGTTATCTGGATAAGTTTGTGGTGATATTCATTAATGATATCTTGATGTATTTCAGAGCCAATGAGGAGCATTCTAAACATTTGAGAACTATATTGAGGTCTTTAGAGGAGCACAAGTTATATGGTAAATGTGTGGGTCTCAATAGGGCAATGTTTTAACCTTTGTTATATTAGATTTTAGCTGATAAATAGTCTTCAAATTAGTCAATTAACAGTTTTTTGTGTTTTCTAGGTATAAATGACAGAAATAGTCAAACTTGGAGTAAAGCCCAACCCACCTTGAAGCCTAGTTAAGAGGGAGTGCCAAATTCAATAAAGGCATGCCACGAAACATGGTGTGGAAGAAAAGTAAGGTAGAGATTTGGCACAGGGCACTGTGCTACATGGCACGACTGTACCCCCTTATGGTCTATCGTTTTCTAAAACAATGATGTAAATGACTTAAAAGGGGGTTTTTTGGCTCTTTTAGGTAAATTTAGGTATTAGCAGCTATTTTCTCTCTCAAGCTTAGTTTTGTAAACTCTTTCACCTCTATTAATAAAAACCTAGAAAGTTTAAGCCTTTGATTGAATTTATTACAATTTTCTTATTTCTTCATTTCATTATTGCACAATCTCATTTCCTCTCTTCAAAGTCCCTCTAAACACTCTACTTTAAAGCACCCTAAGTCCACCCCAAATATGGGTTTGGTGTATTGGGGATTGTAAGGAGATTTGGGCTTTAATCCCAAAGGATTTGAAGCCTAAATCCACCTCTCAAAACTTAACATCCCTTCTTTTGATTCCCCTTCTTTTATTCTAATCATCAACACCACTATGTTTGAATAAGTTCTTGCAAACTTGAAGGATCATTGCTAGAGGAGCTAATTAAGACTTGACGATGGCATTTAGCGATTGACCTTGCTCATCAATGGATGCAAAAGTAAGGGTATCTTCTCTCTTTTACTTTTTGTTGTATTGTTTAGGGTTAGTAGAAGCTTAGGTTAGTTTCTCTCTTTTTGGAGTGATATTTTGAGGGACGTTAGTGCTATGTTGGTGGCCATCTCTCACCACGGGCCATATCATGGCTCGATCAGCCGTTTTTACATGCTATATGTTTCCAAATGTGCTTAATGATTGTTAGTTAGGTTAGTCCAATTTTCATTGTTATTATTAACTTGGGATCCTTATTAGTAGAAAAAGTAGATTAAATTTTCATGTTAAAGTAGTTTAGTGTAATTAAATTGAATTCCCAATCTCCCAATTAAGTTAATCTTAACCTAATCACAAATCGTCCATGAGGACGAGTTTTTACCCTTTGTCACCACCTAAAACCACTATCAACAAATTGGCGCCGTTACAGGGGTTGATGACATTATATTTGCTTTTGACTTAGACTTAATTGTTGTACGTAACTTAGTGTTGGTCATTTGAAAAAAATCCAAAAATTAAAAAAATTTGGAAAAGAAAAAAAAAAGAGAGAGAATGAATGAGTGCTTAGATAAGGTTGCCCAGCTGTGGGAGGTTAGTTCCTGTTGAAAGTTCACTACCCTATACATTGAGACAACCCCAACCATAGCACTTGACTCCGAAGAAACAAGAGATGAACAAGCTTAAGGCCCCCCTTCCTCATCCTCTGGCCGCAAGGAGCTTAAATCAAGTCTTCTACCAACAAAGGTCCACTAATCCCTCTTGGTTCCAAATCCCACAACATAGTTGGGATGTCCATTTTGCTTTTAGCCCTCAACACACGAGCAAGCTTCCCAAGTTCAGTGGAGATGGTGATGCTTACCTACTGCTAAGTGAATTTGAGGAATTATGCTTGATGATGCAATTGCCTAATGTGCCCAAGACATTGTTAAGTTGTGTTTCACTCCTTCTTCATTGAAAGACTTGGTAAAAAAGTGGATGGATAGCCCCTTGAGGGACTCCCTTTCCACATGGGATGGGTTTGCGATGGTTTTCTTGAGAAAGTATTCCCAAAATGATAAAACCATGAAACTAAGGAATGAAATGAACCTCTTTGTCCAACCTAAGAAAGAATCCTTTTGGAAGTGCTTTGAAAGGTTTAATTTTGATGTATTTCCAAACTCCCTTCATGCTCTGCAAAAGGGAGATGTGAGACATTACTCACTGATCACCTAAAGGATCAGTTCTGTAGAGGCGAATAGTTCCACTTTGATGCTTGCCTAGGGACGTCCTTACTATGTTGGACACCTTTGGCGATCCTAATCGCAACCAAATAATCATTTTGAGGCTAACATATCAGCCTTAGCTCAATCCACATGAATAAGGTTTTAACTTCAGTGAAATACCAAGGTGCACCATCAATCATTGAACTGTTATTTTGAATCAAAGAGCATTTTTCCCTTTTGAAAAGTAACCTAGCTCATTTGATAGCTCCGAAATAAGCTGCTAAATGATAAAGGTTTCTTCAACATCTATGGGTAGTCATTACAGTCAGCTGTAGTTTAGAGAAGTCTATTTTGACCCCGTAATGGTAGCTATTTTGGCTCATTTAAGGACTTGAAAGGGTGTTAAAAATATTATCAATAAAGGTCATAAAGTTGCCAAATCAGATCAAAAGGCCTGAGCTTTTAACCACGACAAAGTCAAGGGAAATTCCCTTTAATCCAATGGGTTATTAGCTAATATACTTGCTGTCAGTCGGGTGATCATCATGCTTAGCAGTTGCAAATTGCATCCAAGGGCCATCACTAGTTGTCCTTTGATGCTGCATTAGCTCGACACCTCAATAATAGAGATTAGCAACTCTATTAGGTGTCAATGATAAGGGCATATCTATTATTTTTAGGCTGTTTAGTTCAAAACTGTTTTGCTGTTTTTTGGTCTCTTTGTATTTTCAATTTTAGCCGTTGTCAAAGTGAGTAAGGCTTGATATAAAATACATTGTAAGAACTCACTTATTGTATTAAAATACATTCAATTTGCTAGCCGCAAGCATTGTCTCTCAAATCTCTCTAAACTTTATCCTAATTACTAGTGGTGTTTAGTGAGTGGACTCTTTATCTGATCTTTTGGTGCATGGGCTTTAGAAGGCTGGTGGTGAGTTCTTTCAATCTTGGTTGGTGGTTCTTACCTTTATTCCAAGGCATATTTCCATGTTTAGTTGCTAGGTTTGGTTGAATCCAAGTTGAAAGCCTTGACATATATCATTTCGTATTAAAGCCTAAGTTTGATTCTTGGTGAGTTTCTCTTTGGTAACTACTACATTTGGTTATTACTAAGTTTACTCTTCATCTTTTATGCTCTAAAACATGTTGAATTAACTATAAAGAACCCCAAGCCAAACACGATCCACCCACAAAGCACCTAACTCCTTAAAACAACCACAACCAACCCATTTTCCTTCACTTGAATAGCATGGCTGAGAGGGATACCACTGGTCCCCCTCCCTAATAGCCTGTTGTAATTCCTAGAGGGCTCACTCTAAAACAAGTTCATAAACTCAAAAGGGATAGAGCTATCCTAGAAATATAAGAAAACATTAGAACCTTGACTGCTTAAATCTAGCAGCTCATGACTCAACCTAGGGGCTAGGATAGAGAACCTCCATAGGACCCTCTAGATGGTTTTGAACCTTCCCTAGACTCACATTATGGTAGTACTTTTTCCAATAGGGAAGCTAGACCCAAAAGAAGAAGAGCTCACAGAGAAGGCCTCAAGGACTTTAGAGTGGAAGCTCCTGAGTTTGACGGGAGATTAAAGCCTGAAGATTCCCTTGAGTGGGTACAATCCATGGAGAGGATCATTGAGATTAAGGGCTATTCAGAGGAAAAGGCGTTTAAGTTAGCTATTCTGAAGTTAAAACAATATACATCACTCTAGTTTGAGAATTTGAAGAGAGCCAGGGCTTTAGAAGGCAAATCTAAGATCAAGACTTGGGTTAAGTTGAATAAGCACATGGATAAGATCTTTCTGCCTACTACCTGTAAGCAAGAGCTTTACCTGAGAGTCACCTCCCTTCAACAAGGTAGCATGAGGGTTGAAAAATAAATCAGGGAGTTTAAGCAGCTATAGATCAGATGTGGTTCGAGAGAAGAACCTAAATAGACCACTGCTAGATTTCCCAAAGGGTTGAACCCTGCTATTCTGGACAAGGTTGAACTCCAACCTTTCTGGACCTTTTAGGATGCATTCAAGTTGGCTGTCAAGGTGGAAAAGCAACTTAAGTCCAGAAGGGCTTACCCTTTTGTCCTAACCAACCTTATGCTCCAGCCAACACCTTCAATTCCAATATACTACCCCTCTCCCAAAGAGGACAAAGATAAGGGGAAGGGTAAAGAGGGAGTTAAGGAAGCTCCTAAGAACCAGAAGCAGTACTTTAAATGCAATGGCTATGGTTATTTTCAAGCAGCAGAAGGGTCCTTACCATCAAGGAAATTAAAGACTTGGACCAAATGGAGATAGAAGAGGATGAAGAAGAGTCAGAAGAAGAAGGAGAGACCTATTGCTTACCACCAGTGGAGGGAGAATTGCTAATGACCAAGAGGGTGCTTCATGCCACTAAAGCCCTACTAGAAGCAAACCAAAGAGAACACATCTTCCATTCTAGATGCAAGGTAGCTAAAAAGACTTGTAATCTAATCATTCATGCGGGAAGTTATACCAATGTGGCCTGTATAGAATTAGTCGTTAAGCTTAATCTTGCCACCATTGAGCACCCTAGACCTTACACCTTGTAATGGCTCAAAAAGGGCAATAAAGTCACTATCTCTAAGCAAGCTTTGGTAGCTTTTTCTATTGGGAGTACAAGGATGAGATTGTTTGTGATGTACTACTTATGGATGCTTGTCATTTGCTCCTTGGAAGACCTTGGCAGTATGATAGGAATGTCTTACACCATGGTTAGTCCAACACTTATTCTTTTAAGCTAAATGGTAAGAAATGGATCATATCCCCTCTAGCTCCTAGTTGAACTCACAAACCTGAGACTGGGAGGGAAAAACTTAGAGGGAGTGCTTTGCTTGTGAATAGGGAAAGAGTAGAGAGAGCTATATTAAGGGCAAACCTATATTTGTTGTCCTAATGCTAAAATCTACCCCTAGTATAGACTCTACATCTTTCAATTCCCTAGTCCAACCCTTACTTTAGGAATTTGAGGATGTCTTTCCTTAAGACCTTCCTCTTGGTCTTCCTCTCAAGAGGGGAATTAAACATCAGAATGACATAATTCCTAGAGCCCCCTTACCAAACAAATCTGCATACAAATCTAATCCCACTGAAACCAAAGAGCTACAAAGGCAGATACAACAACTTGCTGATAGAGGATATGTGAGGGAGAGTATGAGCCCATGTTTAGGGCCAGCTCTCTTGGTGCCAAAATAGGATGGTAATTGGAGGATGTGTGTGGACTGAAGGGCCATCAACAACATCATAGTTAAGTATAGGTACCCTATTCCTAGACTTGATGACATTTTGCATGAACTTCATGGCTGCAAAGTCTTTTCCAAGATTGAATTAAGAAGTGGGTATCACCATATCAGAATGAGGGAGGGAGATGACTGAAAACGGCATTCAAAACTAAACAAGGGTTCTATGAAATGGCTTGTCATGCCATTTAGGTTGTCTAATGCCCCTAGAACTTTCATGAGACTTATGAATGAGGTACTTAGACCCAATATTGGTTTATTTGTGGTGGTTTATATAATATCCCAACCCTAAATTATGTTTATTTATTTAATTAACTCATGTCAATGATTTTTCTCATATTTATTCATTTATTCATCCCGGTGGGGAAAATTTTATTTGGGCCCTCATTTGGCAATTCGAATTTTATTTGTTTATTTAATTTATTAATGAAACTTTTGAGAAAATTGATAGTAGGCCATAACAATTATAATCTAAGTAATTTATTTTGTTTTTCATAACGTTACAAAAATTTAAATTTAAGTATGCAAAATTTAAATTTGAGGAGGATGATCCTTAGGAGGATCAGGACATTGATGAGGAAGTGGTGGAGTAACAGTGGGATTAGGAGATTGATGAAATGGTAGTGGAGCAGCAAGTTGAGCAGGTGGCTAACGAGGTAGAGTCAAGAATGTCGGACAGCAGCTTCAACTCGGGTGAGGAGCCAGAGATGAGTCCGACCCAGATTACGATCCGTCTAGAGATCATTAGGTTGTTTCAGGATTGCACTTGAGTGGGTTACATTTTGAGCCCTATATGTGTATATGGTATGGTCGGATTGGATAGTTGTATTTTGTGTAGCATATGACATTGTATGTAGTTAGTCTAATCCTTTTCGACCGTGATGACATGGTCCATTTCTCTTTCTGGTCATGTGATGGATCTAGTGTTTTAGGGCTAGTTAGTGTTTGGGGTTGGGGTAGGAGTCAAGCTGACTTTGCCTAGTCAGTTAGATGTGATATGTTTTGCTGATCATGCATATAAACAGGTAACTATGTATGTAAATAAGCAGTTACGAAATGATATAATGAAGCTTTGGGTTTGTTTTCAATAATATTTGAGTTATATTAATTGTATTTGTTGGGGATGCTTATCTTACATGTTTTGGTATTCCAGTGATTGAATTGTTTCGTTTAATGTATGATCAGAATGTCTGAATCAGTGCACAACAATGCAAAGCTTCATATAGAGGAAGTCTCGGATCATAGCCAGGGATCGGGTGATCAAACCTCCCATCATGTGCCACCAATCCCTCCTAAGTCAGGTGGCAACCTTGGTGACCCGAATTAGTGATCGGCCTTAGTAGCTGAACTGATGAAGTGGATTCCCAAGTACTTACTGAAACCTCTCCTAAAGAGGATAAATTATTAGATAGGGTAGCACATCACAACCCTTAAGTGTATGATGGAACTTATGATCCAGTAGTATTATAGGAACGGGTAAAGGGGATGGAGAAAATTTTTACAGTGGTTGAGGTGCTAGAAGAAAAGAAAGCAAACATTGGGACGTATTGTTGGACTGGTGAAGCTGATATTTGATGGAACACCGTTATGGATAAGCTCGTAGGGCCTGAATTCACCTGTAGTAAATTCCTGAGTGAGTTGAGGGCAAAAGTTTGCCCAATATTGGTTTATTTATGGCGGTTTATATAATAGCCCAACCCTAAATTATGTTTATTTATTTAATTACCTCATGTTAATAATTTTTCTCATATTTATTTATCGCATTTATTCATCTCGGTGGGCAAAATTTTATTTTGGCCCTTAGTTGGCAATTCGGATTATATTTGTTTATTTAATTTGTTAACAAAAATTTTGAGAGAATTGATAGTAGGCCATAACAATTATAATCTAAGTAATTTATTTTGTTTTCCGTAATATTACAAAAATTTAAATTTGAGTACGCCAAAACGTTATCGTTACGAAGCGTTTGATTCCCGAATCGAACTTTGTTCGACTCAATTTGAAGCCCAACAAGTTTGCTTTTCAACCTAGCTAATTTCCATGAGTTAAGCCTAACCATGGTTAGCTAAAGCTACTTTTGGGGGGTATAAATTCAGTCAAGTGGAGACAAGTCAAAAAAGTACAACAAACTCAACCACATCTCTCTCTTCTCTCTCTCTCTACACGGCCAGGCCCCCTTCAGCTGTTACTGCTGTGTGGTGTTTTTCGGCCAGTTTTCGACAGCCCCGGTTACCTCCAACCCCCCCGACATCCTATTAGAACTAGCCACCATTCTCCATCATCAAAACTGCAAAACATTATCTCCATCTCTATTTTTATCAAGTTTGAAGTGAGTAACAATAATCTTGATCTTGTTGGTTTTGATCTTTATCTTAGCTTTGATTCTTGTTTGATGTTTTTGATTATTGATCATGATGTTTTGATAAGAAAAATAAGAGTTATTTTGGTGTTTAAATGGGGAAGAAGTTTGAAGTATGTCAGGTTTTGGAGGTTATTCATAATCATGGAAGCTTAAAGTACGAAGTTTGTTTTTCTTGGATTCTTTATTTGATTTAGTGGTTTTAATCTCTAATAATGTTGTGAGGATGTTTTTGGTGATCTTGGATAAAGTGAAAGTTGGCCAAAAGTTAGGGTTTAATCGATTATGCAAGGTTTAACCTTCCTTTAATAGCAACCATGTTATTAGTGTATATTTGATTGAGAAATGATCTTTAACGTACATGATTTGGAAGTGAAATTGAGAATGATGGTTTTGTATGGTTATGGGAAGGACCAAAGCCTTCTTACATGACTTTAAGGTGTGATTTTGGATGGGGAATTGTGTGAAAAGAAATGAGAAAGCTTTGACAGTGAAGTCTGGAAAATTTCAGAAAACAGGGCAAGCTTTGTGATTAAACTGGTAATTATTGGCCCATTAAAAAATTATGATTTTTGGTGCAAAGATAGTTCAGTTTGTTATCTTTCAAATGCCTTTTGAATCGCCTTAATCGGATGTCTGTGGAAAAGGTTATAGTCATTTTACTAGAAATGTACAGGTTAGACCAAAACTGATGTACTTGTGTTCCAGCCCCATTTTGGGAACTCTATTATGGAAATCATACTTGGTGTTGTGAATGAAAGTTTTTCAAGACTTCGTAAGGTTTCAATATGGGAGTTTTGGGTCTTAATTGAAGATCAGAAGACTAAGTTACGAGTCATTTATTTTAGCCCTTGTTAAGCTCTTACTTTCCTTTTACTAACTTATTATTTATGAAAATAAAAATATTTGCTAATTATATGTTCTTATCATGATATTTTTTGAATAGATTTAGGGCCTAATCTATCATTTCCTTCACTTTTTGTGCATAATCCCATTTTAGTGAATTTCATTAAAAGTACTAGGTACATTCATCGCCTGTATCTTTAGAAATCAGCACGTATTTATCAAAATTATAATGTTTTGGTAAGTACATCAATGAATCAGTTTAATCCGTGATTTACCACATAATTAGTAACCCCATCAGTTATCAGTTACAGGGCATCGCCCTTCAGTTACACTCACGACATGAGGCCAGGTCCCCCGATCAACTTGGCAAGTGTACACCTATCCATAGATATTAATAGCTACCAGGGGTTCACTATCAAATAATAATTAGCAATGAAATTTTATATTCATCTCATTCCCTATTTTAAAATTAAAATGAATTGCAATGCGAGCTTAATCAGCTTTTCAATGATCATTTATCAATACAGGGATGCATGTACTGAGTTGGCTCATAGTTCGAAATGTTTTCATGTTTTGTTTTAGGAAAATGTTCAGTGAATCACCCTTAGGCGGGTAAGACGACTGAAAGTGATAAGTGAGTAAGAAAGTCAAAACAAAAGGAATAATGGTGTGTTAGTGCTAAGATGTTTTGAGCACTCTATTATGAAACATTTTAATGTTAAAGCTATATATTCTGCAAGAGTTACTATATATTTATGTAAACCTTTGAATAGTTAAATAGTTTGACATTAGAACTATTTATATATGGTTTGATGAGTTGTGTTGTGTGAATGCCTTTTCATGGTTAACAAGATTAGCGTGGCTAAATTTATTATTTACAGGCAAAGCCTTGTCCTTTTTGGACGACAGTAACGCCCTAATTCACTTGGGATAGTACCTCTAATTGGTGAATCTAATGAAGAGAACGAAATCAACGAATTATGTACATTTAGGGCGTTATAGTTTAGTTTAATGATATTCTTGTCTATAGTAAAACTGAGCAAGAGCATGTTAACCACCTGAAGCAAGTCTTTTCTACCCTTAAAGAGTAACAACTGCATGGCAAGCTTGAAAAGTGTGAGTTCTTTGCTGCAAGAGTTTTTTTCCTTGGATATGTTACCTCCTATGATGGCATTAAAGTTGATGATACCAATATTAAAGAAATCAGATCTTGGCCAGTCCCAAATTCAGTCACAGTAGTAAGAAGCTTTTATGGTCTTGCCTCATGTAGGAAATTTATCAAGGATTTCAATTTCATGATTGCCCCAATTATAGAATGCAAGAAGAAAGGCAGTTTCACTTGGTCCCCAGCAACTCAGGAGGCATTTGAGACAATCAAGCGGAGGTTATGTGAGGCATCAGTCTTAGCACTACCTAACTTCGAAAAATTGTTTGAGGTAGAGTGTGATGCAAGTGGAGCAGGTATTGGAGTAGTACTGACTCAACTCAGGAAGCCTCTAGCCTCTTTTAGTGAGAAGCTTAGTCGTCCAAAGCTCAACTATTCTACTTATGAAAAAGAATTTTATGCAATAGTGAGGGCATTGAATCACTAGAGTCACTACCTCAAGCCCAAGGCTTTTGTTCTTCATTCAAATCATTAGGCTCTCAAGTTTCTCAATGGTTAACCCCAGCGTAATACCAGGCATGCTAAATGGACAGATTTTCTCCAAGCTTTTACTCTCTCTACTAGCCACAAGAAGGGTACTGAAAATGTGGCAGTTGATGCCCTTTCCGAAAGACATGGTCTTTTTTCTGTCTTAGGAACAAAACTATTGGGGTTACAGTCCATGCAAGCTTATTATTTTGACAACTCAGCTTTCCATGAGTTGGTGAAGAACACTCCAGCTTCAGGAGCCCATTTGATGTAAGAAGGCTTTTTCTTTAAGGGGAACAAACATTATATTCTAACTTGCCCCTTGAGAGAGTTGTTGGTTAGGGAACGTCGTGGATGATCTCTTGCTGGTCATTTTGGGTTGAACAAGACCCTGGATACTCTCAGGGAGCATTTCTATTGGCCTAAAATAGGGAAGGATATCCACAGAGTTTTATCCAGACGGTCTGTTCGCAACAAAACTAAAAGCCAGTTTCATTAACGCTTGTACACTCCACTTCTGGTTCCCAGGAGGCCTTGGGAAGATGTTATCACGGATTTTGTGGTGTATTTACCAAGAACACAAAGGGGCAAGGGTTCAGTTATGGTTATTATTAACAGGTTTTCAAAAATGGCTCACTCTGTGTGGCCTATTATAAGACAAATGATGCTTTTCATGTTACTGATTTGTACTTAAAGAAGATCATCAGGCTTCATGGAGTACCAAAGACCAAAGTGAGTGATGGAGACCTTGAATTTTCATCCCACTTTTGGACGAGTTTGTGGCATTTGTTGGGTACTAAGCTACGCTGCAGCACCATTTGCCATCCCCAGACTGATGGCCAGATTGAGGTCACTATTAGAACCCTATCAACCCTCCTCAGAACCTAGGTCCAGAAGAACTTGAAAGAGTTGGATCTCAAGCTCCCACATGCTAAATTTACATAGAACAGGGCTCTAGTTAGAGCTACTAGTTATTTCCCTTTAAGGTACTTTATGGGATCAATCCACTCACTCCCATTGATCTCATCCCACTGCTAACTGAATGCAAGGTCAGCTATGAGGTTGAGCAAAGAGCTAGGGAGATGAAGAAACTGCATAAGCAAATCAAGGCTCACATAGCGAAGATCAATGAGACCTACAAGATCAAGGCCAACAAAAATAGAAAAGAGATTGAGTATCAGCCTAATGATCTTATTTGGCTGCGAATCAAGAAGGAGAGGTTCCCCATTGGAGGAAAAGTAAGTTGATGGCAAGAGGAGATGGTCCCTATAAGGTTTTAGCTAGGGTAGGAGCAAATGCTTATAACCTAGTGCTCCCTAGAGAAATGACTGTATCAGCTTCCTTCAATGTGGGAGACTTGAGTCCCTATATGGAGGATGGGATTCATTATTGGGATTTGAGGCAAGATCCTTTCAAAGGAAGGGACGATGATGCATTTCGAAATTTCATTTAGGCTCCAAAAAAGAAAGATGGGAGACATTATTCACTTATCACCTAAAGGATCAATTCTGTGTTGACAAATACTTCAACTTTGAGGCTTGCCTAGGGAGGTCCTTGATACGTTGGACACATTAGGAGATCCTAATGACAACCAGAGACTCATTTTGAGGCTAACATAATAGCCTTAGTTCGTTCTAGATCAATGAGGTTTTATCTTCAGTGAATTACCAAGGTGTATCATCAGTTACTGATCTGTTATTTTGAATCAAATAACATCTGTCCCCTTTAGAATGTAGCTTAGCCTATTTGATAGCTCCCAAATAAGCTACTAAATGATAAAGGTTGCTTCAAGATCTCTAGGGAGTCATTATTGTTACCTCCAGTTTCAGTAGCAGTTTAGAGCACTTTGACCCTATCATGACAAGCTATTTTGGCTTGTTCAAGGAATTGAAAGGGTGTTGAAAATATTATCAATGAAGGTCCTAAAGTTAAAGAATTAGATCAGAAGGCATTAGCTTTTAACCACCACAAACTCAAAGGAAATTCCCTTTGATCCAATGGGTTATTAGCTGCTGTATTTGCTGTTAGCTGGGTTATCATCATACCTAGCAGCAGCAAATTACATCTAAAGGTCGTCATTAGTAATCCTTTTTCACTAGCTTGACACCTTAATAATAAAGATTAGCAACTCTATTAGGTGTCAAAGATCAGGGCACAACTGCTATTTTTAGGCTGTTTAATTTAAAACTTTTTTGCTATGTTTTGGTGTCTTTGTATTTTCAGTTTTAGCTGTGGTTAGAGTGAGTAAGGCTTGATATAAAATCTCGAATTTTCATTATAAGAACTCACTTATTATATTAGAATACATTTAGTTTGCTAATTGTAAGCATTCTCTATCAAATCTCTCTAAACTTTATCATAATTACTGGTGGTGTTTATCGAGTGGACTCTTTATCTGATCTTCTGGTGCTTGTGCTTTAGGAAGGTTGGTGGTGAGTTCTTTCAGTCTTAGTTGGTGGTTCTTACCTTTATTTCAAGGCATATCTTCCGTGTTGAGTTGCTGAGTTTATTTGAATACAAGTTGGCAACCTTGACATACATTAAATTTCTTGCTTACTTAGTGTTCACACCATGGTCTAAAACGTTCACGTTTCTGCCAAATAATTTATGTAGGCTTCACCAGGCTACAAAGACCATGGTAGAGTCTATATGTGGAGGTGGCTTCTTGAATAAGAGTGAGACTAAGGCATGGGATTTCCTACAAGAATTAGTGAAAAAGACCTTGCAATGGGAAACCACTAGGGGTGAGGGTTTAGGTGCTAGAATTAGCAGCCAAGGGGAGGGATTCATGTGATGGAGGATACCACATATATTGATCCTACATTTGCTGCCCTAGAAAATATGCTGAAGGCATTTGTGTTGTCTCAAGCATCGACCAACTTTCCCACTACCCAATTGATCTTATGTTCTTAATGTCAATCCACCGATCACTCTCTAAGTGCATGACCCCATTTTGCTCAACAATTGGCTACAAGCCAACAGCAAGGTTAAGTGAATGTAGCATTCCGAAGGCCAAAATTTGATCCCTACGCTCCTATTTTCAACTCGAGGTAGGCTAAACACCCTAATTTTTTATGGATCGGGCCTAATGCTTTAATACCAAACAATCAAGGTTAGAGTTTTTAAAGAAACTTCTCATCTTCTTCATACTAAAAGCCATCCTTCTAAGGGATATACAATGCCCTTGGGGGACATCCCCTTCAACCATATGTAGCATAATCATATCCCCCTCTCGGTTACAGTGATTTGGATAAAATGAACACGAAAGTCAATGACATGGAGAGGATGATTAGCGAACTTGAAGAATCAAATGAGAGAATGATGAAGACAATGAATGAACAATTTACACAATTAGCTATGCCTAATAAGGAAAAGAGGCTTTTTCCTAGTCAACCAGAGGTAAACCCAAGTGGGGGATCCTCCTCTTCATTTGATCCCAATGATGTTCGTAAAGTGAATATTGTAATTTTTTAGGTCAAGCAACAAGGTTGACACCTGGATGGGTAAGCAAAATGAGAATGGTTCCCCTTCCCCATCATCTTGTCCGCCTTCCCCTCAAAGTGGTGATGTGCTTCCTTGCCTAACTTATTTAACTTCCTCTAAGGAAGTGGATGAACCCAAGGAGATTGAGTCAACCAATGATTCTACCTATCCTAGGGATACTCCTACCTCTTTCCCCTTCTACTTCTAAGTGCCTTCCTCATTCCCCTAACCAATTGAAGGGGAAGAAAGTGAAACATCATGTTGATAAAATTAGGAAGACTTTCTCCAAAGTCAAAATAAACATCCCTCTACTTAATGTGATGTAACAAATGTTCCTGATAAGTGCATAAAGTGTACATCATTTTAGGGTCATTTTTGTTGCATTATTAGGGAATTCATAAGCTTTATGTTATAATTTGTACCCCAAATTCCCATTTTATGCTTGGCTATAGGTCTTTGATGGTTTTCATAGGTTTTGATACCTTTTTGACCAAGCATTGGCCCTTAAAAGTCAAGTTTGTTACTCACTATAGACGTCCCCCAGTTACTATGCCTGTGGAGAGAAAGAACAACAAGATTCAACTAAGCCAGAGGCCTTCATAGACTATCCATGGTGAAACCCACAGTCCATGGCAGGCCTATAACAGCTACAACTGTTCAATTTTCTCAATTTTGTGGCTGAGAATGATTGTTGACTGCCACAACTTAGCATCTTCAGCTGCTTAAAGGGGAGACCTAATTTTTTTCTAACCCAGAAATCTCTCAAATAGTTTTACATTCTTATCATTTTGGAGCAAAAAGGAAGATTAGAAGAAAGACTTATTGCAATTTGGGGGCTTGGAGATTGAAGAATTGTTAGGAATTCCATAGTTACTAAGCGAATTCTCATCTGTTACTTTTTAACTCCATTAGAATAGTTCTTATTTGTTTTGATGTTTATATTGACTTCATTCTGGTTGTTCAATAATCATGAGTGAGTATTTTTCTTTGGTCTAGGAATTTGAAAGCCAATCAATGAAACTTCATCCTTAATCTTTATCAAAATTGTGCTTTATCTATTTAGAATGTTTCAATCTATCCTGTCCTGTGAATATTGTGAGCAGCTTAGGCTAAAATTGCAAGCAAATTATTAAATGGTTGGGCAAAGTATTGAAAAGTGTAATCCGTTATTGGATCGACAAGAATAGACTTAACGAAGTAATTTTTGAGCGGAAATTGCATATTGAGAGGATATTTGATAAGTTAGGCTTTTAATTTTATACTAAATTCAAGAACTCTTTGAAAGATTCGTGATTTGTTTAGTCTAAATAATTTAGCTGATTTTGAGAGAAAGAATTAGATATTATATGATTGTCATCCTTTGATTCAATCAAATTTGAGTAAGCACATACTTTATTTACTGGATCTAGTTCATTGTTGGTGAAACAAATCCTTAGGTGTTTTTGATTGATAGAATTCATAAATTCAAAATTAGCATTCATCTAGTAATAGATTAGTTTTAGAGGACAACCCAACTCAATATATTTTGCATAGCATTTTGAAAAGGATTAACATAGTAGATTGCATTGGTCTCGGCGGGAATGATATTTAAACTAAACGACAACACCCATGCGGTTGTGGAGTGCTAAGTTTTTGGTGCCATTGATGGGGACCAATTTGCGAATATTGAGTTCGTCCTTTATAGATTGACTAAGCAATTTTCTTTTCTTTATCTTTATTATTTTTTATTTGCTTTGGTAGTGTTTGTGGTGGTGTTTGTATGAGCTCCCCACTTATATGTGAAGTCCCTTCCCTTTCGAATTCGATTGGGACATAGAAAGAAATTTTCGTTCTAGACAGAAGAAGCTAAGGTTAGACGTGCAAAAACCCCAAGTCCAAAAAGCTTGAATCTTCTTCAATAGTGGCTAGAGGTGGAGGAGATCAGCGGAGAATGCTTAGGGATTTCATTACCTGGGTGTCCATGGTATCACTTCAAGCATAGCAGGGCCAACTATGGAAGCTCATAATTTTAAGCTCAAACTAGCCCTCATTTCCATCGTGCAACAAGCCCAATTTGGAGAAACCCCCATGGAGGATCTGAATCTACGCCTCTCGGTGTTTTTAGATGTGTGAGACACCTTGAAGCTCAATGGAATTTCAACCGATGCCATGCAACTTCGCTTATTTCCTTTTTCATTAAGGGATAAGGCACTAGTGTTGCTCCATTTATTACCTCCAGGGTCAGTAACCACATGGGATGAGCTCACCAAGGCTTTCCTTGCGAAGTTCTTTCCTCCTAGCAAGACGGGAAGCCTAAGGAATCAAACCACAATTTTTGCTCGGTGGGAGGCTGAGATACTGTATGAAGCTTAGGATCTATTTAAGGATTTATTGTGGTTATGCCCACATCACGAACTCTAAAGATGGATGATTATTCAAACCTTCTACAATGGAGTCACTGAACTGATGCAGTCCACTTTAGATGTGGCAGCGGGGTGGCACCTTAGTGAACAAGACGGAAGATGAGGCCTATAACTTGATTGTAACGCCCCCAAAATGCTAATGACATGATTTACGAAAAATTGCAGCAAAATACTTAATAATAAAAAGAGCTACCGTCGTCTTGATAAGGACAAGACTCACTGAAACCATTTAATCTTGCAACTTATGTTCAAATCACAATATCTATTAAACTGAAACCTTTCAAGACCAAAGTCCATAATTGTTCGACTTCAATACAATCGACTTAATCATACCATGTGTAACTCGCACTCCTCACTACACAAGTGTACTGAATATAGACCCAACTTGACTCTGAGGTCGATCCCAAATGTTATGATGAATCCACTGTGAGCATATGATGACTTCAAAAAGGACTTGCTAAATGGAGAAACATGTGATACTTCATTACCTAAAATGGAAAACATGAAAACAATTCAAAAATGTGAGCAAAAACTCAGTACATGCATTCCTGTACTGTAAAATGAGCATAAAAACACTCTTGATGGCTACCTGTCTTTGCAATTTATTTAATTCACAATAACAACGAAAATGAAAGTAATATGAAACTGAATTGCTCATTATTGTTTGGATGTGAACCCCTTGCAATGATATGATCTATACATAGGTATACACCTAACAATCCGATCAAGAGTTGGCCTTGGTCACGCGGGTAAATAATGGGCTGACTCTCTAAAGATGATAACTGAAGGAGTCACAAGTTAAATGACAAATCGCTGTATAAACTGATTCATTGATAAACTTATTAAGAGTTATAACTTGATAAGCATGTTCTGTTTTCTGAAGATACAAGCAATGGACATACCTTAAGCCTTTAAAAAAAAAGTCATCTGATGTGATAAATATGTTCTGGCTTGATAACACTTATGCATAACGGGGAACGATAACTAGGCCTTGATTCTGTTTCATAAATGTCATTGTAGCTATATGTAGTTAGTAAATGATCCTTACTCACATAATTAAGAAAGTAAAAGTATGTGTAATAGAAATTGAATAATTAAATGGTATACAAAACAGGGGCATTTCAATATAATTTCAAAACTGAATTGACGAAAGTAATTAAATGTGATATAAAGTAAATGAAAGTAAAATAGACCACAATGAGATAAATGACATTACAAAGGAAAAGGCCTTGATGGTGAAAAATGATAGAGTGCTTTTGCCCTTTTCTTAGATAGGTTGCTGATATAGGTTAAGGCTCGTGATGTATAGCTTAGTTCAAGATAACAACGAGTACACTAGATTGGCTTGATAATACATTTTATACATTCTGAATGAGTAAGTAATACAGGTTTGAGACCAAGAGAGATATATCTTGGTTCACAATAGCATAAACTGCAATAACTTGGTCTGATAAATATGATTTCTGAGTCAAAAATTCTTCCCACATCCCATATTTCATTCACAAGTCCATTAAATATAGAATTCTACCCCAATGAGTCATTAAACTCAATAGAAGCCATTAAGCTCACTAAACTTGGTATTTTCTTTGTAAAAGCCACAAGTGATTCGAAGCTCATAAATAAGCTCCCAAATTGTATACTTGTCATCTTCTTTCTCATTAATCAAGCTAAAAGCTCAATGAAAGTCCATGAATAGTCATTTCCCCCTTAAATGACCTTACTTGGCCCAAAATATACAAAATGAGCGCATGATCAATCCTATTCAATCTTTATTATTGCTCATTACACAATTACTCAAAATGCTTCAAAAAATCACCAAACTCAAAATACTCAACCAAAATTCATGAAATCTTATAGGACATTCGAAAAAATATGGGAAATCTACAGTAAAGTTTTCAGAATTTTCGTCCAAGTATACTCCGCACAAAAATTGCAATAATAACCCAATTTACACCGAAGCAGGTCAGTTTATTTCAAAAATTCATAACTTTCACCCTTGACGTCAAATGGAGACCTAAATCCCCAATATTGAAAGATTAAGAAGTCCCAAAAAAACTTTTATTTACAACACAAAATATGATTCCCACAACAAGATTCCCAAAATGGGGCTAGGACAAAAGTATGTCAGGTTTGGTTGAACCTATGCAGTTCTAGCAACATCCATAGCTTTTTTCAGAGAACTCGGATTAAGGCGATTCAAAAGGCATTTGAAAGCTAACACACGGAACTATCTACCCACCTCAGTGGGGCAATCATTACCATTGTAATCTTAAAGTTGCCCCTATTTTCTGCCATTTTCAGTCGTCACTGTTTTTGCTTTCTCTTCTTTTCATCACATAAATCCTCACTTGAAATCATTCCAAATCACCAAAAATATCATCATAATCATCAATAAGACTAAAGATTACCAAATCATATACAAAACAATACAAATCCATCACTTGACTTAAGCTAACTTGATCATGACAAAACCCTAACCTTAACATGCTTTAAGCGCAACCCCATCATTATCAATATCCCCCAAATCAATAAAATTTACATGATAACATCTATTTTGATCTCAAGAACATAAAACACAACTAAAAAAATCATAAAAACCAAAAAACACATCAAGATTAGGTTAGGGTTTTAGCTTACTCTAGGCTTGAATTAGAGGGAAGAGGGGGTTTGTTTTGAACGATTTTGGTGGTTGGGCATAATAGCTAGCAGCAAGGGGAAGTCAGGGCAATCAGGAGGTGGCCGGAACCCACCAAAAGTGGCGGCAGCTGCTGACCCTGTTTTCTGCAAAAGGGGTGTGAGGTAGATAGAGAACAATGGAGTGTTGAGTTTTGTTATTTTTGCTGAATTTTTGTGTTTAAAAATTGTTGATTATTAGCTACTTGTGGCTGGAAGTTTTCAACCCAAAAAGTAGCTTTTTGCTAATTAAGATTAGGTGCTAAAATGAGTCATTAGTGAAATAACAAAGTTAGCAAGGTTTTGGGCTTTTGTTTTGAGCCCAACAAGCTAAGTTCAGGCTTGAAAAATTATTTGAAGTATTGGAAAAATTTTGCATTGCTCGGGATTAAATTTTACCGAATGTAAGAAAATAATTAGTCATAAATTATACTTACCAAAGCCTAATATTAATTCACCCGATATTTAATCAATAAATGAAACTGGAATTGCAAAGTGAGATCAAAATGAAATATCCCCTAATCGGGATGATTAAATACGATAAATGAAAGTGAAAAATTTAAATGACATAATGTAATTCGGTAAATATATAAATTGAGTGTAATTGAATTAACAATCATGATTTGGATAAACAAATTACCATGAGTAATTAAATCAATAAACATTATTAATTAAAAAAATAAATATGATTAATTAAATAAATAAATATGATTAATTAAATAAATGTGGGTTAGGGTTGGGTTATTCCAGCCTTCCCCCCTTAAAGAGTTTCGTACTCGAAATTTATGATTTGTGACCATGAAAGTTGTGCCACCTCAAGTATGGGTAGTTGGTTTTCACTGCTTCCCTCCAAAAAGGTATAATTATCCCAAAGTACATAGCTGTTTAATCCTGCGATCTAGTATCTAGATCCTTAGTGACTTCGCTAGCTCGAATTACTTTGGTCCAAAATTGATATTCTCTTCAAAAGAAAAAACTTCTTACTGCAAAGGAGGTACTTTACTATACTAGTGCTCTACCTTGACAACTAATAAGTATGGAAACCATTGCATTTCTCAATAAGTACTCTGATACTGACTTATAAAGCCCTATGGAACGAGGACTCAATTATCTTTGGTATCCAGTCCCTTGACACCCTTAACTTGAGAAGCCCTTCGGAATACTTTATATCTCATCTGAACTTTGATTGTCTCCTTGTTTGGTCAAAATGACCATATGAATTATGACTCTTGTGTCACCTTAGCATGTACTTGAACTGTCTCATTATTCTTATTGCTTCTTCTAGCGTACTCTAATACCGCTAGACATTGTTTGAGATCACACCCTTATCAAAAAGTCCTCATATGATGTTCTTAATACACCATATGATCTTTCCTCAACAGACTTGTCTAAGATCTTCTCTAAGTGTGAATTAGACACTAGAATAAACGCGGTCAGAGATGCAAATGATGGAATTGGTAGTCAAGTGAGTCATGAGGAACAAAAGAAATAAACAATGAGACCAGAAAAGATTTGTAAATGAGGGATTAACATGTGGTCGTTAGAATAAAGATAACTATAAGTGTATCTTGAATTCTGGAATATAATGCCATAAGAATTGTGGTTTAAAAATATGGATCATAAAGGGTCTAATAAATAATCAACCAAGGAGAAAGATGGTCGGGTTATACTCGAGGTTTAACTAATGAAATGGAAACAAGATGACAAGCAGTGGAGCTTCAACTAGGCAACTTTATAGCCACAAGCAACAAGATAAGTGCAATAAATAGATGGGATAAGAAATGTACAATACATAGATAGATAGATTGGATAAGAAAAGTGCAATAGATAGACAAACAGTTTGGATAGGCAAGGTGTAATGGATAGATAAATGGATTAGATGAGCAAAGTGCCAATGGATAGATAAATAGATTGAGCAAACCACAATACGAACATGCCTTTGCTCATATGAAGCTAATTCGAGCACAACAATAAGATTAAATGGAGAATGCAGAAGTTTATTTATCATAATGTAAGATATATGTGTGGGAGTTGAATTTCAAAATAAAGAGAGTACGGGAATTATGACAATCGCAATCACCCTCACCAATGAGAGTTGAATTACATTATGAATTCAGAATAAGTTATACGAGCTTATCATTATGAATAAATGAGATGTAAGACAGATGTGTGAATCGGCTCTCAACGGAATGAACTACAACTCATGACCGTGAAATAAAGACAGTGAAGGTCGAGAGCACTGGAATGTTGACAACCATATAAAGTCGAACAAAAATGTATTGCACATTTAACAATGGGTTTGCAAAGACAAGGAATATCACGCTAATAGGAAACATTGGGTTGAAACGCAAGGGAGAATAAACAATATTGGATGGTATCAATTTTTGAAGATGAAACAAGCAAACAATTACAAGAATTACTATAAATGGGTATTCTTGCAAAAGATAAACTATGGTTGCATGGTTTAGGTGTCATATCCAGACCTCAAATCTCATAAATCCCATAAATCATCTATTCAAGGTATAGGCCACTTATTTTTTATAGTGATTTTGTTCAATTCTCTGCATGTAATACACGACCATAAGGTTCTGTCTTCCTTCTTCACACATATAAAACTAGGTTCTCCATGGTGACACGCTTGGTCAAATAACTCACTTTTGTAACAACTCTTCTTACCACATCTTTAGTTCTTTGAACTCTACTGGATGTCATATGATAGGGGCTCTGAAAATGGATTGAGCACCTAGAACTAGGTTGATATGAAAATCAATGTTTCTTAGGGAAAAACAACGTTGAAAGTCCTCAGATGAAATATCTCTAAATTCACAAACTGTAGTTACGGATATGTATATACCGAGTGTGGTTGGCATATCACTAATATTCAATCCATTACTGACATGATAAGTCACTTGCTTGCATAGTGTAATTAGGACAAGAAAAGAGTTTTTCTTCCCTCGGTCCATAGAAGCACATGTCTAGTCTTTCCTCATTTCTTAAGCTAACCTTAAGATCCTTACAAGTCATCTACTATAAGTACATAGTCAGTTCATCCCCATAATGACAACAAGCTCTACCAATCGAATTGAATTGAATGCCCAATGAATATGGTTCCAATGATACCAATAGAGGCATATTTATAAAAGATAACACATTCAACCACCTACTGGTCTCAGTAAATTTAAATGACAAGGGAAGAATCTAATGTGTAAAGTGAGTATCCTCTTCCATTTCAAGGATCATAAAGTCTACAGGCACATACAAATCTCCTACCTTAACGAGAACATCCCGTAAAACAGTTGCGGGGTATTTTACAAAATGATTTGACAATTGTAAGGAGATGGTAGTGGGTGTCATTCCTCTTAAGTCTGGCTTTTCACACAAGGAAAGGAGCATCAAACTCACACTTGACCTCAAGTCACATAAAGCATAGTCTATTAACATGTTCCCTATTAGACAAGGGAATGAAAAACTATCGAGTTCCTTAAGCTTAGCAGAAAGCTTGTTTTGGATTGCGACACTACACTCTTCACTCAATGCCACAATTTCATGCTGTTCTAAGTTTCTTTTATTAGACAAAATCTCTTTCAAAAACTTAGCATAAGAAGGCATTTAAGACAAGGCATCAATGAATGGGATGATAATGTGGAGTTTCCTAAGAACCAAATTTTTTTTTCCAAATTGCATATCAAGCTTAGCCTTAGCCATTCTTTAAGGGAATGACAAAGGTGGAGTAAAAGATTGTATGGAATTTTGCTTGGGTCCTTAGGAACCTCATTAGAATTATGCATATCATTATCAATCACAACATTAAAAGGAGTAGACACCCCCTTTTCTACAACCACATCATTCTCATCATGCAAATGCCCATCATGGCTAACTCCCTTAGGTCCCTCAAGTTGCTTGCCCCCTCTCAAAATCATGGCATTAAATTGCTCCCTATGTTAGGTTCGGGCTTACTTGGGATTTTCCTAGCGGGTGTAGATGAAGAGCTAGTTTGTTGGGTAATTTGAGCTTCTAACATCTTATTATGAACAGTCAACACATCATCTTTAAAGGCTAATTGCTTGATATACTCATCTTGCTTTTGTTATGCTAAAAGCATCCTCTCTGTTATGGCCTCTGAGTTAGATTTTTGAGGTGTTTGTTGGGTGTAGGGTGGTCTTTGAAACCCAGGGGGTGGCCTAGCATTCGATTGAGACATAGGAAGGGCATTAGACCAAGGGTGATTCCTCCAACCCAAGTTATTGGTATTGGAAAAAGGATCATTGGTCGGCCTAGGCTTGAAATTGTTAACATAATTGACTTCGTCACTAGCATCTTGGACAAATGGACTCCCAACTTGGTAATTCATAGTCAAATGGTCAAAAGAACCATATATTTCACACGATAGGGGAGGGGCACTTGAACTAGTAGAATTAACATTCAATCAATCCAACCTTTGGGTTATAGCATCTACTTTAGCAAAAAGCAAAGTAACAACATCAAGTTCTAACTTACCTCCAACCCTCTTGGGTTGGCTTCTCTCATTGGACCATTGGTAGTTAGAGCACCATCTCCTCGATCAATGTAATATCTTGACCCTAACCCATATTTATTTATTTAACTAATTGTGTTTATTTATTTAATTAATCATGTTTATTGATTTAATCACTCATGGTTATTTGTTTAACCAAATCATGTTTATTAATTCAATTACACTCAATTTATATACTTACCGAATTACGTTATGTCATTTAAATTTTTCACTTTCATTTATTGTATTTAATCATCCTGGTTGGAGGATATTTAATGTGGATCCCACTTTGCAATTCAAGTTTTATTGATTGTTAATTCAAGTTTCGTTGATTGATTAAATATCGGGTGAATCGATATTAGGCCCTCGATAAGTATAATTTAGTGACTAATTATTTTCTTACCTTTGGTAAACTTTAATCCCGAGCAATGCAAAATTTTCCCAACACTTCAAATAATTTTCAAGCTCGAACTTAGCTTGTTGGGCCCAAAACAAAAGCCCAAAACCTTACTAATTTTGTTATTACACTAATTGCTCATTTTAGCACACCTAATTTTAATTACGAAAAAGCTACTTTTTGGGTTGAAAATTTCCAGCCACATGTAGCTAATAATTGACAATTTTTGCACATGAAAATTTAGCAAAAATAACAAAACCCAACTCTTCATTTTTCTCTCTCTACCTCACACCCCTTTTGCAGAAAATAGGGGCAGTAGCTGCTGCCCCTTGTGCCGCCACTTCTGGTGCGTTCTGGCCACCTCCCGATTGCCCTAACTTCCCCTTGGTGCTAGCTATTATGCCCAACCACTTAAATCACTCAAAACAGCCCCCTCCTCATTCTAATTCAAACCTAAAGTAAGGTAAAATCCTAACTTGATCTTGATGTGTTTTTGGTTTTTATGATTGTTTTAGTTGTGTTTTATGTTCTTGAGATCAAAATAGATGTTATCATGTTAATTTTATTGATTTTGGGGATATTGATCATGGTGGGGTTGAGCTCGAAGCATGTTAAGGTTAGGGTTTTGTCATGACCAAGTTAGCTTAAGTGAAGTGATGGATTTGTGTTGTTTTGTATATGATTTGTAATCTTTATTCTTATTGATGATTATGATATTTTTTTGATGATTTGGAATGATTTCAAGTGAGGATTTATGTGAAAAAAAAGAGGGGAAAGCAAAAACAGTGAGGGCTAAAAATGGCAGAAAATAGGGGTGACTTTGAGATTAAACAGGTAATGATCGACCCACTGAAAAGTTATAATTTCTAGTGGGTGGGTAAGTCAATGTGTTAGCTTTCAAATGCCTTTAAAATATGCTTAATCTGACTGTTTTGCTAGAACTACGTAGGTTAAACCAAACCTGATACACTTGTGTTCTAACCTCATTTTGGGAACCCTATTGTGGGAATCATATTTTGTGTTGTAAATGAAAGTTTTTCAAGACTTCTCAATATTTCCATATGGGGGGGGGGTGTTTAGGTCTCCATTTAAGGTCAATGATGAGAGTTATGAATTTTTGAAATAAACTGACCTGCTTTGATGCAAATTGGGCTGTTATTGTAATTTTTGTGCAGCGTATACTTGGAGGAAAATTCTAACAAATTTACTGTAGGTTGCCCAAATTATTTTCGAATTTCCTACAAGATTTCATGAATTTTGGTTAAGTATTTTGAGTTTGGTGATTTTTGGAAGCATTTTGAATAATTGTGCAAAGAGAAACATTACAGATTGAGTGAGATTGATCATGCACTTATTTTGTGTATTTTGGGCTATGTAAGGTCATTTAAGGGGAAAATGAATAATCATGAACTTTTATGGAGCTTTTAGCTTGATTAATGAGAAAGAAGAAGACTAGTATACAATTTGGGAGCTTGTTTATGAGCTTTGAATCCCTTGTGGATTTTAAAAAGAAAATACGAAGTTTAGTGAGCTTAATAGCTTCTATTGAGTTCAATGACTCAATCGGGCGGAATTCTATATTTAATGGACTTGTGATTGAAATATGAGAAGTGGGGAGGATTTTTGACTCAAAAACCATATTTATCAGACCAAGTTATTATAGTTTATACTATTTTAAACCACGATATCTCTCTTGGCCTCAAACCTCTATTACTTACTCATTTCTGAATTTATCAAATGCATCATCAAACCAACCTAGTGTACTTGTTTTTTATCTTGAACCAAGCTATACATCAATGAGTCTTAGCGCGTATCAATAACCTATCTCAAAAAAGGTCAAAAGCACTCTCTCATTCGTCGCCACCAAGGCCTTTTCCTTTGTAATCTCATTTATCCCATTGGGGTCTATTTTGCTTTCATTTACTTTATATCGGATTTAACTACTTTCATCAATTCAGTTTTGAAGTTATATTGAAATACACCGGTTATGTATACCATTTAATTACTCAATTTCCATTACACATACTTTTACTACTCAATTATGTGGGTAAGGATCATTTACTGACTACGTATACATGCAATGACATTTATGAAACAGAGTCGAGGCATAGTTATCATTTTCCGTTATGCATAAGTGTTATCAAGTCAGAACATATTTATCAAGTCAGGTGACATTTTTTTTAAAGACTCAAGGTACATCCATTGCTTGTATCCTCAAAAAGTAGAACATGTTTATCAAGTGACAACTCTTAATGAGTTTATCAATGAATCAGTTTGTACAGCGATTTGCCATTTAACTTATGACTCTGTCAGTTATAATCTATAGGGCGTCAGCCCATCATTCACCCGTGCGGTTTCAGGCCAACTCTTGATTAGATTGGTAGGTGTACACCAATGTATAGATCATATCATTACAAGGGGTTCACATCCAGGTAATAACGAGGTATTCAGGTTCATATTACTTTCATTTCATTGTTATTACGAATTAAATAAATTGCAAAGGCGGGTATCCATCAAGAGTGTTTCTACGCTCATTTTACAATACAAGCATACATCTACTGAGTTTTTGCTCACATTTTCGAATTGTTTTCATGTTTTCCATTTTAGGTGATGAAGTATCACATGTTTCTCCATTGATTCAGCCCTTTTGGAAGTCATCAGGTGCTCACAATGGATTCAACATAGCATGAATGTTGGGATCGACGTCAGGGTCAAGTTTGGGTGTATATTCAATGTACTTGTGTAGTGTGGAGTGCAAGCAAGCACATGGTATGGTTAAGTCAATTGCACTGAAGTTGAACTATTACGGAGTTTGGTCTTAGAGTGTTCTAGTTTAATAGATATTGTGATTTGAACATGAGTTGTGTCCTTATCAGGACAGCGGTAGCGCCTTCTATCATTAAGTCTTCTGCTGCAGTTTTTCGTAAATCATATCATTAGCATTTTGGGGGCATTACAGTTTTGGTATCAGACTTAAGGTTTTAAGGGCCACTGTGAGCTATCAAGTGTTTATGAGTCAGCTACCAAGGGGAATTATGTTGGTCCAGTTAAATGAGCTATTGACTATAAGTTCATATGTGTGGGCATATAAGGAGGAATTGTTTCCATTTGGGTGACCCAATCATTTGGTAATATTTTGATATCTGAGCATTAGCAAAGTGGAGTGTGGAACCATTTAGGTGACCTGTTACTGAGGCATGCTCTCATTTATCTAGGAGTTGTATTGTACGTTTCATTTCTCTCATTTGTTTAAATTTTTGCAATCGTGCACTCCGAGTGTATGACCCGTTGAGTTATGAACTCCGGCATGTGGCCGTTGAGCTATTGAACTGTTTCTCTCCATTGCAGGTATCTATTGGAAGGTTTTAAGCCGGGTTTTAGTCAGTTTTTAGGCGGAACTCCGTCCGTTTTACCCCAGGATTTGAGAGTTTCATTGAGGAGTGTTAATATACCTGATCTTAGGTACAGTGATGGCTGAAACCCGATGTAGGGATGCCATTTGCAACTTCTTAAGGGATTAATACAGCGTCAAGTTATAGTGCCAAGTTAGATGTAAACCTCTGGATGAGAAAATGCTTTGTGGAGCAATATCTTTGAGGTGAACTAGTATGAGATGAACGTTACAATGAGTGCTTATGTTTGATGATAACAGTTAGTAGCTTATGGTGTGCTACTTGGCATTATATAGGTGGTACGATAAGATTAAGCTGCCATTCACGACATTAGGACCCTCCCTCAATAATGCTCCCATTACTTCCTCTCATCGACTTATTTCTACCCTAGCTTCCTTGAATTGTTCAGAGGCATCATTTCTCCGCCACTAACACTCTCTTGATTTTTAATGAAGTGTTTGTGAACAATCTCATGTGTGGTATGTGGGGAGTTCTTTAAACACATCTAAGCAACCTTTCTTATAGGCGATTCAAACCCAAACAATCATAATCGTTTAATTCTCTATCTCCATAATAGAGCCTATAATGACCCCCAGTGTGCGTTACTGTGTGATTTCCAATTCTTCCTAAGCATGTTCAATCCATTCTACTTACTGTTCAGTCACCACTACGTTTAAATTTTTACTATCACCTACTTTAACTCCTTATATCTATTCGGGCATTATTCATTTATTGCTTACAAAGCCTTTGGTTGGTTCAGACCCAGTCATTGAGTGCCTTTTCAATAATTAAATGTATCCATATTGTTCGTGTTTCTACAGAACCGTAACGTCATATTGGCATACCATTCTGTGGTCGTGACTGCATGTCGTTACTCAAATTATTTTAGCAATCCTTTCTTTACTAGTACAATCTATCTTATTAATGATATACAATGTGCGATTTCCATCTGCCAGCAGTTTCGGAGTTTATATACCTACCCAAGACTTACATTTACTACAGAATGTGTTATTGATGGATGCCATCATGTTCAGTCATAAGACTAACTCCTTCATCTTGACAAATTGGCCTTTCAAACACCAGATGAATAAAATTTCCCTTCTGGTGGTGTTGACCCTCATCTTCGTCATTTTACTTACATATGGGTACCGTATGACTGTTCAAATGCCCCTTTGATAATTTGCTAGATTTCTTCACCTTCAGTACTTAATACTCTCAACTTCGTAAAATCGTTCGTTTACTTTACGATCATGACCATCATGAATAAACTGCATGTCTTGTCTATGTAGGTCATTTATATGCCTTACCTTTTTCATTATGATTTTTCGTCCTTTCATTCATTCAGCTTACAAGTCAGTCCTTTATAACCAATAAAGAAATATCTTCGCAAGAGCTTATGGTGTGCAACTCCCATCATCCTTGGGAAGTTATTCTTGGCCACCCTAGGGTGCCGTATTGATGTCAAAAATGGTAAGCTATCTTTTGATGTGGGAGATGATCATGTGGACTTTAATTTGTTTAAGGCTTCCAAATTCCCTTCTATTTCTGATGAGTTCCATAGGATTGATGTGAGTGATAGTTTGATACGGGAAACCATTGACACCCATGTTTCTAATGACCTCTTGAGCATTCTATATTGAATGATGGTACTATTAACGATTATAATTCTGAAGTAGCAATGTGTGCTCAACTTTTAGAAGCTTATCCACCAGTTCCACCAACCCTTGCCAAGATGGAAGCACTAATGACTGATGATGCACCCTCGTCTAATGAAGAGCACACTCCTGAGGTAGAATTAAAATCTCTTCCTTCTTCTTTGAGTTATGAATTTCTTGCCCCCAATTCTAAATAGCTTGTGATTGTGAATGCGAGTCTAAATACATCTCAAGTTAACTCTTTTTTTAGAGTACTTAAGAAGCATCGTAAGACCATAGGGTATGCTCTTGATGACCTTAAGCGAACTCATCCTTTTGTATATGCATCGTATATTTATGAAAGATGACCATAAACTCTTAATTGAACACTAAAGAAGGCTGAACCCTAATATGCAAGATGTGGACAAGAAAAAAAAATTGAAATTACTTCCAGTCGGTATTATCTACCCGATCTCCGATAGTAAGTGGGTGAGCCCGGTGCATGTTGTGCCTAAAACGGGGGCAATTATGGTTGTAAAGAATAAAAACAATGAACTAGTCCCTACTAGGGCAGTTTCAATCTAGGAACCACTTGGTCGTTCTTGGCTCCTATGATACTGGTCTTTTTAGGGACCAGTTGGACGAGACTCACCCACTCACTGTCCGAGATGGGGTAAATAATATCGTGATCCAACCAATTTAGGATTTCTTTCCTTACTACTTCTTGTGGGAGTGAGTAGTTTTCTTTAGTGTAGGGATTTGATAGCCAAGCAATGAAACTTCTTCCTTAATCTTTATCAAAATTGTGCTTTATCTGTTTGGAATGTTTCAATCTATCTTCTGATGTGAATATTGTGAGTAGTTTAGGTAAAAATTCCTTGCAAATTATTAAATGGTTGGGCAAAGTACTCAAAGCTTAATTCCTCTATTGGATCGACAAGAATAGACTTAACGAAGTAATTTTTGTGAGAAAATTGCATGTTGAGAGAGAATTTGATGAGTTAGACTTTTAATTTTAGACTAAAGTCAAGAACCCTTTGAATGAATGGTGATTTGTTTAGTCCAAATAATTCAGTTCATTTTAAAAGAAAGAATTGGATATTATATGATTGTCATCCTTTGATTCAACCAAATTTAAGTAAGCACATACTTTATTTACTGGATCTGGTTCATTGTTGGTGAAATAGATCCTGAGGCATTTTTAATTAAAGGAATTCATAAATCCGAAATGAGCATTCATCTAATGACAGATTAGTTTTAGACGAGAAGCCAACTCAATATATTTTTCTTAGCATTTTAAAAACGATTAACTCAATAGTTTGTATTGGTCTCTGTGCGAACGATATTTTAAACTAAACTACAACATCTTTGCACTTATAGAGTGCCAAGTTTTTGATGGCATTGAGCATTTAGTTTCATTCCCCTCTTGTTTGGGTTGTACATATACGAATTAGGTTATGAGTTGATAATTCATGACTCTATCCCCTTCAATGACTGATATTTTCATTTCATTTTAAAAAAAAAAGAAGAAAAAAAGAAGAAAAAGTCATGTTGAAGAGAAAGAAGCAAAAAAAGAAAGACACAAAAATAAGAAAACCAAAAAAATAAAGAATGAACAAGTGATTGGCATTGGCCATTTATACAGATTGAGTTCCTTTCTTTGTCAATTCATTTCCTACATCATTCATGGGGTGCGTTCATTGAATTGTTGGGGATTGGAAAGTTGATAAACTTTATAGTTACTTGGTTGTTTGTGGTTGCTCCCTAGCTACTTGGCTAAATAACTCCCTATTGCCCAAATTTATTAGTTAACTCCTTTCCTTTAACCCTTTTCGTCCACATTACAACCCATGTGATGTCCTCTTGAGAGCCATGTCCACATTGCATTCTTAGTGGTAGAGAATTTGAGAGTCTTTGCAAGCCTGTAGTAGTTTGCATCTTTAAAATGAGTCTTGAGTGAACCTATGCTAAATTCTTAACACATGAATAGGAGTGATTCAGATTTTTCGAAAGTAAGAATCTACCAATCTATTTAGTTCTACCGAATCTCATGTAGTTGCATGATGTGCTTTGTGGTTCTTTGGGGGTTATCAAGTTTGATACCGAGCTTGTGGTCTCGTACTTTTATGAAAATCTTCACCTCCTCCTAATTTTGAAATGTCTTATATGCTATTTGGGGTTGCCATTGGTTACTATTCTTGCTTTTGATATGCTATGACTTACTTTGGGGAGGTTGTTATGTATTTGAGTCCCAGATGCATCTTCCCTTGTTGGATTTATCTAGTTTTTGCATGAGGAAAACCAAACATTTAAGCGTGGGGGAGTGATCAATGTCAAATTTGCATAGGATTTTATGAGTCTTTGACAATAATTTGAGGGGATTAATATGCTTAATTGTATGATTTATGCCATTATTTCTACTATTATACTTGGTTTCGCTTATTTTGAGAGTTTTTGCATATTTTATCTTTGTGAGCCGCGTTATGTGAGTAAAATAAAGATTTTTGAGGCCAAATGGATCAAAGAAGATAGCAAAAGAGGCCCTAAGATGCCCAACACGGACAAACTATGGCCAGCACCACAATCTAGGAGGGTCCAGGAAGAAGCAGCAGATGAATCAAGTGAGAATGGACCTGCCAAAGGGCACCACAGTGTATTTGTGGTGGCCCATATTTCCCCACCTTCACTAGTTTTCTTCGCAGCCTTTCACCTTACACACGTTTCGTACGTTAGCATCTTTGAATTCTGCGAATAAAAGTTGTTTTTTGCTGTCATCTTTGGCATCTCCAACCTTTATCCATCCTCTTTTACAATGCACCATCAAGTTACGATTTAGATTAGATTAGAGAGAGTTGAGAGGAAGTTGAGGGTGAGTATTTATAAGGATTTCGAGTAGGGTTTGCATCTACTTATACCAGCGTGCATCGACTGAGTAATTCCTTTCCCTTCTCATCACTTTTCTCTTTAGACTTTTGATTTTTGTCTCAAGTTTTGAATTGTTAATATCGAAATTGAGTTGAATTCTTGTGATTGAATCAATGTTTGTTTTAATCTAAAAGTACTTTAGATTTGTTGGGTTTATTCTACTAAACCTTAGACATTTCGTTAAGGACTAAAAGGTGAAACTAGATGTCGGAAAACTAAGATTCAACTTAAGTGTGTGGAACCTTCAGAAAGACTCACTGTTTAAGAAACACCTAAAATTTAATAATCACATTCTTAATGATCTTAGATTAATAAAAAAAACCCACGAGAAATGGTCTTTGATTAGATTTAAGAATTTCATTCCACCTTGAAAGAGGGATTTAATAATTCGATTATCAGTTTTCGAATTACCCATCTAAAGAAAAGGTGCTTGATTAATGCATGAGTTGGAAAATTGCTTGATTTGATTAAATCCCTTGATTGTTAATTTACTAGAAGATAAGTAACATACTTTAGTTTCATTCATAAATTTTGATTTGCTTAGCCTATCTTGAGGGAATATAACCCGATGGCTTGAACTAGTCCTTGTGGGATACGACCTTCATTCGCTACAATGCCACCGTGTGCTTGTGGCCCTATCATCGCTCTATGCTCATTTTCTTAAAAACGTATGTACTACTAAGAGAGCCACTAATGTCCCCAAAGCGACACTTTTAGCCTCTAATGCGAGCACAATTATTTCAAACCAAGTGTCTCTTAAGTGTAAGGCATTGGGCTGCCCCACAACCTTAATTGTGATTGGTACTCACAACATTTACCGAACCCTTCTTGACTTAGATGCTAGTGTTAACCATTTAGGCTTTTATGATGCATGAAAGGTTGGGCTTAAGGGAGTTAAAACCTCCAAAGAAGGCCCTTCAATTGGTCGACCGTTCCGCTAGGCTCCCTAGAGGCATGGTTGAGGATGTGTTTATTAAACAGGGGAAATTTATGTTTCCAATTAACTTTGTTGTTTTAGAGATTGAGGTTGTGATGAGTCTAAGAAATGAAATACCGGTGAACCTTGGTTGTCCATTCTCACTACTTCTAATGCTCTTATTAATTGTAGGAATGGGAAAATGAAGTTGACATTTGGAAATATGACAATCAAATTTAGCGTATTTCACATCCAAAAACAACCAATGGGGTTTGATGACGTTGAGAACCATACCCTTAATTGGGTGATGACTTTTCCTTTTGGGGAGTAGACTTTCATCATGAAGAGGAGTTAATGTCGTGTGTGTATGAGTCATTTTATGTGGAGTATGAACCCAAATTTGGCACATTCGCATTTAAGGAACAATGTAATGACTCATTACATGCATTGATTCTTGCACCCCTCTCTTCTGTTCCTTTTCCATCTCATGAGGAGCCTCTTAGTTTGCCTTCATCCTTTTCTCTTGAATTGAAACCCCTTCCCAACACACTCAAATATGCATTTTTGGGTCCAAATGAAACTTTCCCTATGATACTTGCTAATGATTTGAATTCTGATCAAGAGATCTAAGTTCTAGACCTGTTCAGGGAAAACTAAGAGGCCCTAGGCTTAACCTTAAGAGATTTTGGAGGCATTAGCCCCACCATAGTGCAACACCGAATTCATCTTGAGGACAATGCCAAGCCCTACCGGGATAGACAAAGAAGGTTGAACCCCACACTTCAAGAAGTGGTAAGGAAAGAAATCCTAAATTGGTTAGATCACAATATTATTTACCCCATCTTGAATAGTGAGTGCATCAGTCTCGTCCAAGTGGTTCCTAAAAAGACCGGTATCACTATAGTCAAGAACGATAAGGATGAGTATATTCCCACAAGAATCTAATCCTTGTGGAGGGTATGCATTGACCATAGGAAATTGAATTATGCCATTAGAAAGGGTCACTTCCCCTTACCTTTCTTAGACCAAAGGTTGGAGAGGTTAGCTAACAGGCTTTCTATTGCTTTCTTAATGGGTGCTCCATCTATACCTAGATTCCTATTGCCCCTGAAGATTAAGAAAATACTACAATTACATCCCCTTTTGCCACTTATGCATTTAGGAAGATGCCCTTTGGCTTTTGCAATGCCCCAGTCACCTTCCAAAGGTGTATGATCTCGATATTTTCCAATTTACTCAAGCAATGCCTTGAGATTTTCATAGACGATTTCTTCATATGTGGAGACTCTTTTGAGGATTGCTTGATTAATTTGGGAAAAGTTCTAAGGTGTCGGCATAAGCATTTAACTCTTAATTATGAGATGTGTCATTCCATGGTCAAGAGGGGGATAGTCTTGGGGGACATTTTCTCAAGTGAGGGGATAGAGGTCGATGAGGCCGAAGAGGATTTGATTGCAAACCTTCCCCTTCCCACTTGTGTAAAGGGCACAAGATCTTTTCTTGGACATGCTGGTTTCTCTCGAAGATTCATCAAGGACTTCAACAAGGTTGCTAAGCCCTTGTCCTTACTCCTAGCCAAGGATATCCATTTCATTTCTCAAAAGAGTGTAAATTGGCATTTACAAAGCTTAAGGAAGCATTAACCATGGCTCCCATCTTACATCCTCTTGTTTTGGGGAGTGTCATTTGAACTTGTGTGATGCATCAGACTATGCAGTTAGGGTAGTTCTGGGACAAAGGATTGATAAGAAATGCCACGTAATTTACTATGCAAGCCAAACATTGAATGAGGTGCAAGTGAAGTACACCATGACTGAAAAGGAAATTCTAGTGGTGGTTTTTTGGTTTGAAAAGTTTACATCCCACCTCATATGGTCTCATGTTGTTGTTTTCACCAACCATGCCACCTTGAAGCTTCTTGGTGAAAAGAAAGATTTAAAGCCTAGGTAAATTAAATGGATTATCCTACTCCAAGAATTCGATTGTGAGATTAAGGAAAGGAAGGGTGTAGCATACCGTCTCTCTAGGATAGTGACTAGTGTTGTAAGTGAGTTCCTTATTTGTGATCGTTTCCCCAATGAGCAACTATTTAAGGCTCATGTGGAGCCACGGTTTGTCGACATAGTGAATTATCTGCTGACAAGGAAAGTGCCCAAGTGTTGGAACAAGGATGATAGGGCCCACTTGGTTTCAATGGTTCGGTTCTTTATGTGGGAGGACCCTTACTTGTTTAAATACTGCCCAGACCAAATACGTAGAAGATGTGTCCCTGATGATCAAATCCATAGCATTCTCTCTTGTTGTCACAATTAATCTTGTTGAGGCATTTTAGTAGGAGAAAGACTACGGTGAAAATTCCTTAAAGTGGATTTTATTGGCATGCCTTATTTAGAGATGCCCACAATTGTTACAAAAGGTGCTTGCATTGCCAACAATTAGGCAAGATAGGCAGAAAAGACATGATGTCACTCACCCCATCATTATTGTTTATATATTTGGAGTTTGAGGTATAGACTTTATCGGACTGTTCCCAAATTCATTTGGGAATGAGTATCCTTTTGTGTGTGGACTACGTGTCTAAGTGGGTGGCTACAACCCCTATAAGAATAAGCGAGTTGAGGGTGGTCACAAGGTTTCTAATGGAGAATATTTTTCCTAGGTATGGGATGCTTAGAGCAATCATTAGTGATCAAGGGACCCATTTCGACAATAAGTCCTTTGATGCACTATTAAAACAGTATTTCATCCTTCATTGCCTTGCAACCCCTTACCATCCCTAAATGAATGATCTTGTAGAGGTGTCACAGGAAAATAAAACAAATTCTTGAAAAGACCATCAACAAGAACAGGAAGGAATGATCAAACAAGTTGATAGAAGCGTTGTGGGCCTACTACATGACCTTTAAGACCCCGCGAACCCATTGAGCTCGAGCATCAGGCATAGTGGGCAATTAGGTGCCTTAAATTTGATTTAAATGTCACCAGTAAGAAAAGAAAATTGAGCTCGAATGAGCTTGAAGAGATTAGTTTATGACAGCACCCACTAAAGCAAACAGAGAGCTAAGGTCTTTCATGATAAGCACATCAATAGAAAAGAATTTTCCCCCAAGTAAAAAGCTCTCTTGTATGAGTCTTGCCTTCATCTATTCTCAAGGAAAATTAGGTCTAGGTGAACCTATCCCCTATATTGTGGTTACAATGTTCCCTTAGAGAGCAATTCAAATTAATGACTCCTCCAAAGACCATGTATTCGAGGTTAATGGCATAGATTGAAGCACTTTTTGCAGATGCCAAGCAAGGAGGATGTTGAGTGTCTTCTCCTCCATGAACCTCCTTCATTGGAGTAGTCATGCTCTCAAGTCCTTGCATAAATGTACATTGTGTATATCTATGTGGTGTGCATTAAAAAATTAGAAAAATGAAAAAACAGAGAAAATGGCAAGAAAACAAAATGAGTAAAATCAAGAAAATAAAGAGAAAAATGAACAACAAAGAGTAAGAGAGGAGAAGAGAGAAAGAAAAACCAAGATAAATAAAGCTTAGCGAGATAAGCAGAGTTGAAAGTAAGGAATAAAAAAAAAACAAGCAAAGCAAAAGAAAAAAAATTTAACTGAAAAGTGATTCGGCATGGTGCAACATTGCCATGGGCCACGTGCGTTCCAAATTAACATGTTCAGGTTGCTAGCCAGAGATTTGGCACGAGGCCCCCGTGCCGAGTAGCACCACCGTGCCACCTCCTAGCAGCATGAAACCCGACTTTTGGCCCTCTTTCTTCATTTCGTCTTCTTCTTCCCCTCCAATTTCTTTCTCTACTTGGCACTCTCTCTGACTAACCCTCATTTCCCCTCTCACTCTCTAGTTAAATCCTTCAAATTTTTCATAAATTTCACAAATTCCATCCATAATCTTCCATTTTCCACCAAAATCTCCCTTAAATTCACCCCTTTTCATTTTGCCCACCCACTCACTTTCTCTCTTTACAACCTTAACCTTCAATGTTGAGGTTGAAGGTTATAGAGAAAGAAAGAGTGTCTCTTGCCTCTATTTTTGCACTTCGAAAGGTCATTAGAGCAAGAAAAGCTTGATTGTTCTCCAATTTCCACAATAGGTAAGAAAAGAGTTGGTGAATCCTCCCAAGCTCCATCTCTACCTAAGAAATTCTCAACGACTTCCTCCTCCTCTGATGCACCTTCAAGGACCAAAGTTACTAAGGATGCTTCCCCATTGATTCTCCCTCCTAGCATTAGAGATTTAGCATTTGCGAAAGAGTAACAAAAGTTGAAATATAATGCTTTAAGTGCTAGAAAGACTAGTAAGCAAACGTTTTGGCATGTTGAGTCTTTGAGAACATTGGGAATGCTTGATGATGTGGTCACTTTGCTTAGGAACTTACGGTGGATGGAGTATGTGGCAATGAATTACGTCTCATATGACCGGCCTATACATGAATTTTTATTCTTTTTAAATGTTGATTAGGCTAGGTCATATAGGGGCAAGAGGTCCTCATTTCATTCCGCATGTTTGACACTGACGATCGAATGAGTTTGCACGAAGTCAATGCCTTGGTTCGCCTCCTGATCTATACGGATTCTTGTAGAGATGTCTCAAGTAAGTGCAACCCGATCTTGTTTGGTTGAGCATCACATGTTCAAAATGTAAAATATATACCGATATTTTTAGGCATCCTCGAGTCTATGACCGTAGACAAGCTAAGGCCATTGACATTTACAATGTGGACATCCACTATTTGGAATGTTTAATACCTAATATCATATATGTTTGGGTGTAATGATAGCCAAAATGCTTGCAGAAAATCGAAATTGTTTGTCATTTAGTGTGCCTTGACAGGTATTCATGCGGATACTGGAGCATTCACTATTTCCCTCTTAGTTGAGCTAGCTAAGACCACCCATGAGGATGTGATAGGTGTGGAGGGCACCATCATTAGAATTGCCCAAGCTTTGGTTCATAGTGGGAAGTTTAACACCGTTGAGCCTCACTTTTTGAGCGAGAACCTTGACATTGCCACCCTATCCCACATGACCATAATCGACACAAAGGGAGGCATCAACAAATATCCCTTCCACATAAGTTTTATTCACTTTCCCAAATGTGGCCCAAACCACCATTTCCCATAAAAGAAATTGGAATTGTGTAGGGTCCTTGTGAGGGAAGTGGTGTTGCCAAGTGATGGGAATGAGGGTGATGAGCAAAATAAGAAGAATAGTGGGGATGATAAGGGTGAAGATACAAAAGACAGTTATGATGCCTAACAACCCACAGGCACGCGAGCGGAGAATGAACCACTACAACAACGCCAATCCCAACCACAATATTAAAAACAACCCTACTATGAGATAGGGGGATCATCTTCCACAACCCAAATGACATTTGGCTCAACCTTCCTCCAATCCTTCCCTAACCTCCAAGTGGAGGTAGCTGGTCTACGATAGGGGTACAATAAGGTCCGCAAAGATATTCATTATAAGAGTAGATGCATGGAGTTCATTGAGGAGGGGGTGACTTATTTCAGGGGGTTTGTGACCATCAAGGGAAACAACGGATGAGGTAGATGCAACGACAGGAGGAGTAGGCCATGAGAGAGGCTCATAAGTATGAGGAGTGGAGATGGATGAATAAGCTCATATGGAAACAATCTGAGTCATCCAATAATTAGAGCAACGATTTCATCCTTTCTCGGGTGATCAAGGGAGCTCATCGTCATTCTCGCCGTTTCCACCACATTTTTGGCCGCCACCTGGGTTGATGGGGCGTAGTGACTGTGAATTGTATCCCTCACCCCTCACTTTTCATTGCATATTACATTTTGCAAGGGGTTATTGAGCATGAAGTTTCATGGGGGTGTATTTTATATAGATTATATGTGCATCTCTTCTTCCCCTCCCCTCTTGTTAAGATATTGTGATTTTTGATGGCTATTTGAGGTACAATTTTAGTTGTGTTTATCCTTTTGATTTGAGGATGATGTTTAGGTATTGTCAATGTGCAACACACATGTTGTGGATTTGAGTGACTAATTTAATGGGCACTAAGGAGCATAAGCAATATCCATAATTGCATTGACCTTCGTATTGCATTTTTAGAAGATGCATGTGTGGTCATCTTCCTTCTTATCACAGGGTACTCTTCCTCTTCTTTCTTTCATATACTTTTTCCTTTTCCTTTCTCCTTTTCCCTTCCTCCTTTCTTACATGTTTAAAGGTTTTGTTCCTACAATGCAGACATTGTGCAGTTTAAGTGTGGGGGTTACGAGCCCTTCCTTCATGATCTTTTGACAAAGAAACAAAGCAATAAAATTTGTTCAAAAACTCCAAAATGTTTTTCAATTTTTTTATAAATAAAGAGTTTTAGGGGGAAAATGTGTGACTTTTGTTGGCAACGATATCTTTTTTCTTTCGATTCAAGTAGCACATAATAGGGTGTATATGATGGATAGGAGGTCCAAGTTTTTGAAAATTCATGCTTAGCTTGATCTAATAGATGAGAGTAGGCATGGTAAGTGGACCCATAAGGTTTATAGCCTTATCAGATCGCTTTATCACTTATGGGTCATCTGTTTCCTTTCATGAGAGGCTCACTCAAAACTGTCACTCTCTAGAATTTGCTCTGACTCTCTTTGAAACCACATATTGCATTTGCATGATTGACGAGAGGAAATAAGCATTCTTTATGCATGATTGTAGCTACATTAGCCAAAATGCTCCTTTGTGATAATTGTATCCCTTGTTACCCCTTTTGAGCCTAAACTATCACTATTATTGTTGTGACCTACTTTATTAGCCTTCAGCCTTAAACATCACCCTTACCTGAGCCAAGATTAATGAGTATCACTATGATAAGGGGGTTTGGAAAATGATGTGAAGGAGTGTGTATTTGGTGTCGTATATGAAGAAGGAAAGAATAAATTGTGGGGGTTTGACTTGATTCTATGTAAAATTGAGAATGAGTTATTTGAATGAAAACCTCCTTGCTAAAAAGCAAAACAAAAACGAGAAAAAATGAAAATAAGAGACAAGAAGAAAACGAAATAAAAGTCTCCTTGACTTGAGTCTTTTAGGGAAAAAAATGAGGAAGAAATGCAAAACAAAAACAAGAAAAAAAAATGAAAAAAATAGACAGGAAGAAAAGGAAATAAAAGTCTTAGCATTATGGTTTATGTGAAATCTAGAGTATTCAAGTCATCATCTCACATTATTAGATAGGGTGTGATTGAAGGAGTATGTATTGATGGTGGTGAATATGAGAGCTCATTAGTACGACCAATTAGCTCCTCATTCCTACAAATGTGATCCCTTCCTAAACATTCAACCCAAACCCCATTACAACCCTCAAAAAGTCCTCTTGATCATCAAAGTACATGTGTATGCTAGTGGTGGAGAATGAGAACTAGACCAAACATATGGTAGAGTGCATTTTTGGTGTTGACCATGAGTGTAACCATATCATTATTTTAAACACTTAAGAGGAGAGTTCCACATAAATTCAAATGAGTTGGTCATAGCATACCCATCATTGAAAATGATTAGAATGAAAGCATAGTTGTCATTTAAGAGGACCAGAACCTTAATTGTGCAACCAATGCATGTCTTTTGTGACGCTTGGCTATGAGCGTGAATAGTTGACTTAAAGAATGTATGATTACCCCTTTGATGCAGCTTTGTGAAAATTTGTGAAAAATCTAAAAGGATTTTTCCCTTTTCCTTTTTCTTCTTCAAGGACTTATGGGTTCGTCACCCTTAAACCTCATGAGACCGCACACATCCACTTGGGGGACCAAGGGGTTTAAAGGGCTTGTTGCATATGCTAAATTCACCCATTACACCTATGAAAAGGTCATTTCCTCATGCTTTACTCTTGGATGAGCAAAATCTAAGTGTTGGGGTATTTGTTCAATTCTTAACTGGGCAATGTTTTGACTTTCATTACATTAGATTTTAGCTCACGAATAACCTCTAACTTAGCCAATTAATGGCCTTTTGTGTTTTGTAGGTATAAATGATGAGAGAAAAGGTCCAACTCTTTCAACTCCATTAATGAAAACCTAGAAAGTTTAAGCCCTTGATTGAGTTTATTGAAATGTTATTATTTCTTCCTTTAATTATTGCATGATCTCATTTTCTCTCTCATAAATCCCTCTAAAACTCTACTTTTAAGCACCCTAAGTCCACCCCAATATAGGTTTGTTGTATTGGAGGTTGTGGGAGATTTGGGTTTTAATCCCAAAGGATTTGAAACCTAAATCCGCCTCTCAAAATTCAAACATCCCTTCTTTTATTTTGATCATCAACACCACTAGGTTAGACTAAGTTCTTGCAAACTTGAAGTATCATTGCTAGAGGAGCCAATCAAGACTTGATGATGGCTTTTAGTGATTGGCCTTGATCATCAATGGGTGTAAAAGTATGGGTAATCCTCTCTCTTTTACTTTTTTGTTGTATTGTTTAGGGTTAGTAGAAGCTTAGGTTAGTTTCTCTCTTTTTGGGGTGATCTTTTAAGGAATGCTGGTCCTAAGTTTGTGGCCATGTTGTGCGATGAGCCTTGTCAAGCCCCGACCACCCTGCTTTTACATGCTATGTGTTTCTAAATGTGCATAGTCATCGTTAGTTGGGTTAGTATAGTTTTCATTGTTATTATTTGCTTTGGATCCTTATTAGTAGAAAAAGTAGATTAAATTTGGATGTTAAAGTAATTTGGTGTAGTTACATTGAAACCTCAATGTCTCAATTTAGTAAATCATAAGCTAATCATAAATCATCCCTGAGGATGACCTTTTACCTTTTCTCACCACTTAAGAACGCTATCAACACTAAACTCAGAAGTGTAAATTTTAGTTGGACAAGGTCGATTTCCTAGGTCATTTGGTGACAAAGGATGGTATGTCAAAAGACCCTGCTAAGCCAGAAGCGATGCTAAATTTGGCTAGACCCAAAATTGTGATGAAAGTTAGGAGTTTCCTAGGCATGGTAGACCATTAGAGGAGATTGTGGAAGGCCTCTCTAAATTGGCTTTACCTATGATGAGGTTGACTCACAAGAACACTTAGTTTGAATGGTCCAAAAGGTGTGAGCAGAGCTTTCAAGAACGAAAGAAGAGGCTAGTATCGACCCTAATTTTTGTAATCCCTAAAAGGGATAAAGGATTTATGATCTATAGTGGCACATCAAAAAAGGGTTTAGGTAATGTTCTTATGCAAAAGGGGAGAGTGATTGCATATGTTTCTAGTCAATTAAAACCATACGAAGAGAATTAACCTGAAGCTAGTGGTTGTGGTATTTGCTCTGAAAATTTGGAGGCTCTATCTGTATGGGGCAAGATGCGAGATTTACACTAGCCACGAGAGCCTTAAGTACATTTTCACCTAAAAAGAGTGGAACATGAGACAAAGAAGGTGGTTAGAACTCTTGAAGGTCTATGACGTGAAAATTGAGTATCACACAGGAATAGCAAACAAGGTAGCAAATGCCCCAAGTAAGAAATTAACGAGGTTAGTTACTTGTTTACTACATAGGAAAAAAGCCTTTTGAAGGAGTTTGAAGAACTTCATATCAAAATTGTTTTACTCGAAGATCAATGATTCTTGGCATCACTCTAACTGACCTTACCCCTAGTGGATGAAATCAAGAAGTGACAGGGCAAAGACCATGAGTTAATGAAAATCAAGAAATAGTTAAAGAGCGTAAGATTAAAGGCTTTCAACTTAAAGAGGGTATGCTTTGGTATAAAGGGAGATTATGTGTGCTTCTGTTGTAGAACTCAAGAAGAAAGTGATGAAAGAAGGGCACAACTCAACTTTCACTACTCACCTGGGAGTACTAAAATACACCATGAATTGAAAAATCATTTTTGGTGAATTAGGATGAAAAGAGATATAAAGGATTTTATGGCTAGGTGCTTGACTTGCTAGAGAGTAAAGACTAACCGCTATAAATCAGGTGGTTTACTCCAATCCCTACCAATCCCGACATAAAAAAGGGAGCATGTCACTATAGATTTTACCACCAATGTACCTGATACCACTAAACACGATGATGCCATTTCGGTAGTGGTCGATAGACTAATCAAAGCTACTCATTTTCTTACCACGGAGATCACTCTCACTTTAGATCAACTTGTTGATCTCTATATCCAAGAGATAGTAAGCATGCATGTTAAACCCCTTAGGATTGTGTCGAACTTAGATACTAAGTTCAGTCCCAAATTTTAGATTGGATTCCAAGCACCAATGGGTACCGAACTATACGTAAGGACATCTTTCCATCCTCACACTAATGGGCGGTCAAAACGAGCAATCCAAACCTTGGAGGACATACCGAGGACTTGTGCCCTATATTATGCAGGTAGCTTGGATCGTAACTTGCCTCCAGCAGGGTTTGCCCTCAATAATAGCTATCACGCTAGCATTGTTATGGCCCCATTTAAAGATTATATGGACGACGATGTAGTATGCCTGTCTATTAGAATGAAGTGGGGGGAAAGCGAACCCTCCAAAGTAGAGTTGATTAAGCAAACCATTGAGGTGGACAAAACCATTTGAAAAAGACTTCAAGGAGCTCAAAGTAGACAAAAGAGTTATATCAATATAAGAAGAGGGCTATTAGAGTTTAAAGTAGGGGACCATGTATTTCTATAAGTTTCACCCCTTAAGGAGAATCTATAATTCGAACAAAAAGGTAAACGTAGCCGTATGTTCATTGTTCTATTTGAAATTCTACAAATTGTGGGACTAGTGGCTTACCGATTGGCCTTCCCACCTTTCCTTCGTGGCATATATGAGGCATTTTATGTTTACAACCTTTGGAAGTATATGCATAAGCCAGAACATGTAATATGTTATTAACCCTTCCAATCAAGGAGAATCTTACTTTTATGGAGGAACCCATAAGCATCTTGGAAAGGAGAGAAAGGAAACTGAGAAACAAAACTATTCGTTATCACAAGGTGACTGAAGCAACTTGGGAGTCTGAACGAAAGATACGGGAGAAGTATGACATCCTCTTCGCTACATGTACTGTAAATTTTGAGGACGAAACTTGGTTAAGGCAGGGGAGAGTGTAAGGGCCATAGGACGTATTTTAGTAATTACATGGTTTAGATTAATTTAGTTGATTTATTTGGTAAATGTTGTGATGTTGTGACGAATTGTTTAGGGTAAAATAATTGTTTGTTTATGTGTGATTTAGATAGATGTTTTAATTTTGAAATTTTGATTATTATGTATATTTCTTTATGTGGGTCAAAATGGTAGCCAAATATTAGTTGAGTTGGGTCAAATCCCAAACCCCTTTTCTAGCTAGTTTTATGTTTATTGAGTAAAAAAAAATGGAAACAGAAGTGGAAGGGGGGGCTAGCTGTAACCCCCCAGCCCCTAGGGCTAAGAGCGTTACGATTTCTTAACTTTCTACTTAAATTTCAGGGTGAAACGGACAGAGTTTCCCCTAAAAACTGGCCGTTTCTAGGCTAAAAGCGTTACAATAAACCCCTACAAATCAAGGGAAGCATAAAACATTTTAAAAAAACTTAACGGCTAAACGCCGGAGTTCATAACTCAACGAGCAACTCACTCGGAGTACATAAAAAAAATAGTTCATTAATACAGGAGAAGTGAATGATACAACTCAGCGGTCCACACAACCGGACTACTGGGGTTTACATCACAAAACGTACCTAGTTTTAGCTAAAAAGACAACTGACAAATTAGATGGTTGGCTCACATAGCCTTACAGAGTGACCTTTAGACCATATGCGTTACATGAACTAGAATACTTAGTTTACACACGTTTACAAACTAAGAATACATTTTATAACGCCATCAAGCAGCGAGACTACTTTACTATGGGCACACTTGAGTCCCTTTAAGCAAGGGTAACTTCCGTTTCGGCGTAGCTGACTCAACTTCTTCTTGTCATAAAGAAAACCTCGGGAAAAGGGGAAAGAGTAGTGGGATGAGCAACCACACGCTCAGTGAGTGCCCCCTGACTCCCTTAAAATCAAAACTGTTATAGGCAATAACATCTTTAATAGTCACATATCACGTCTCTATGCATTACTACCGTAGTAGGCAATCGAAGTCCTCGAAGGACAAGTTATTACCCCTAACATCTTTCTAACTACTCATCATTTTTAGTTCCTTAATGACCAATTGTTCCCACTGGCAAACACTTAGGAACGTAATCAAGCAACAGAAGCTATACACTGAACTTTCTTTCATAGATTAAGCATAAGGATCTTTCTTTTTCATAAACATAACTACTTAGAATTCCATTCAACTATGCATGTAACGTCATTCATACGATGTGCATAAAAATCTATCTATTTTCATAATCATACTTTTCTTAGCATTTCATTCATATGATATGCATAAGACACACACATTTCAAGTCTCATTCAGATCTCATTCATAGGGTTTGCATGGAATATGCTCATAAGGCTTTCTTTTTCATAATCGTATTTTACTTAGCATCTCATTCATAAGTTATACTTGGAATATGCACATAACGCTTTATTTTCATCAGCATACTTTACTTAGATCTCATTCATAAGACATGCACAAGTCATGCATAGGAAGCCTTCTTTCTTTTTACTGAAAATACTTCATTTAACCCCTTGAGGCTCATAAAAATTCATCTCTTAGCCTTTTGAGGCTCATATTCTTAAAAGAATCTCTTTTATATTACTCTCATAATGACCCTTAAAACTTTCTTTTTGAAATACTTAAAATGGCGAAACGCCGAATGCTTTTCTTACTTATTAGGAAATTACTCTGGGCATAAGATCATCATAATGCGCGGATTTGGTGTGATCTATTCTCAACCCCTAGTGAGACTATCGCTCACGCTAAGCTCGTACTCCTAGGATGGCAACTAAATTTTGGACCTTAACCCTTATTAGGGGCTCTAGGGCTTCCCACAACTGGGATACTCCCTAGGCTAGGGATTCCCCCGTTCAAACAGGTTTACTCCCATCTATTGTCCCTATGCACAATATCTTAGCCAATTTAAAGCGTATGGCCATAACGGCTAATAAGTTTGCTACCTCTCGTAGCGAAATCCTTTTTCATAGAATGCAATCTCTTTTTATTTAAATTCTTTACGGATTCCCCCATTCAAGCGAGTTCACTACCAAACTGTATTTGCATAGTTCAAATAGGCCATCGTTCGCTAATAGGTATGGCTGCTATTAGTTACAAACATGAAAACTTCCCTTTTTAAAGTCACCCTCACTTGCAACAAGAAACTTGATGACATAAAGGGAGGGGGTTTCCACATAACACATTAAAACACTTCATAACTAATCAATCTCAGCATAAGCCACACATGGCCTCGCAATCCACATGATTGCGGTTAATTCACAACCTAGGCTCCCTCCTCACATAGCAACTGACCACAGGAAACCTCGAACCACTCGTAGTCCTACCTCAAACCATCCAACAACCATCTCGGTCTCAATTGCACAATCTAGCATTTGAACCCCGAGGTCATACTGATAAGCGGTATGTAAACTTACCAATCCATAACTTACCGACCAAGCAAATATGATTTAGCAGTGCGCTACAACAAACAGTTATAACCATATATACATATATATTTATATATCCATATCGCATTAACATGAAACGAACGCTTAGGAAGCTTAATCAAACTTACAAGGCATCAAACTCAATTACATTCATGTATTACTATGAAGGGGTAAACATGCTCGTTTCAAGATTCATAAATTATTTCCAAAGCTACAAGCATGATTTAACTAAATAGGCAGGCATCGATTCGAGGTGTTCATTTATTTTTTTCGAAGTCACTATTCAGGTATAAACAAGCATTGAATCGAAGTGTCCATATATCATTTCAAAGCTACTATTTAGGCATAAATTAACAAATGAAGCTAGCATCGAATCAAGGTATTCGTATATCATTTCGAAACTACAAATAGGCATGTATTAACTAAACTAACATATACCGATTCGAAGCCATTTTAAAGCGTCAGTTAACTAGACTAACATATATAGATTCAAGGCATCGTTAGGTTATTTTGAATTCACTTTCAGGCATGAACTAACTAAACTTAACATACATCGATTTAAACTAAATTCAGCTGAAACAGAACATGCATAACCCGAATCGATCTGACTAATCCTAAAATCACATGCAACGCAACTTAAGGGTTAAAACAATTTCAAAACTACTAATACTTAGCAGGCGAGAAACACCCACCTCAATCAAAGCTAAGGTCTCATTCGATGGACATTTTGGGTGCTGCTATGGATGTTTAGGAACCTGAGAATTCGACTTCTAATTTACTGCCCGACATCATCTTCGAACCATTCCGTCCGGCCCCGTTTTTAGCTCCCTATCAGACCTCCCTCGTCGCCAGAGACACGTCCATCCACCACTCGGACACCGACGCCCTTTCCTTCTCTCTTTCTCTCTCTTTGGTGGTCGAGTTCAAGGGTCGCGGTGGTGTGGTGATGGGGTTTTCAAAACCCTAACCCTCAGACCCACGCGTAACCCTCGTCCTGAGCCTGTTAGTACTGATGCCACGACTGACCAGCCACTGTCGCACCTGCCGCCGGCCTGCTCGCCGACTCTCTCTCTCTTTCTCTCTCTGTGCATGGTGTTTCGGGGTCGCAGGGCTGGGAGCAGCAGAGCTCCCCCCCTCCTCTGTCGTGTTTTCATGCCAAACAAGGAGAAGGAGAAAGGGGGTCCTTTTTACTCTTTTTCTTTTTTTTTTTGGGTCTCAAGCTATTCAATAGTTGGTACCGCTAGTCTAGTTCGTATCTTGAACTCTAAACTCGAATCGTTAATACGACCTTGTATCAACTATTCGTTCCCAAATATATAAAGGTTCGATTTATCAAACATCGAACTACTTCTAAGGCTGACAACCTAATCGTATTCGGGTCTCGCTTGATTTAGTACTCATTAATAACTTATATTAACGCTTACTAAAAAATATCAAAAGATTTTCAAAAGTAAGAATAATAATATTATTAATAGCAACGAAAATATTCTTTTTTAATAAAATTATCGTTCACATAAGCACATCAATAATAATTTAATTTATATAGTTAATAAAAATACGAATTTTATAACGTAGAATGTAAGGCAGTGAGATTAACTTAAAATAAAGAAGGCGGGTCTTACAATACCCATGACAAAAAGTGTAATAGTGTCAGAGCAACACTTTCTTTCTATTGATGACTAACTGGTTCAGTTGCTAAGTTTGTCAGGCTGCATTTTAATTATTTTTATCAAGGATATTATGTCCTTATTCTGTGTGTTTAATAATAAATTTTACTAAAACGAAACATCGTTATTCGATTATTACTGTTATTATCGTTAGTCGTTTAGAATGTTTTTATTTTTAGAATTCATTCAAAATCTTGCCTTCAAAATCATTAATCATTTTATTTAGTCGATTTTTGAATTTAATTAGAATGCCAGTTATAGGACATTTCTACTCGAGTTTAGTCTAACCGCAAACGGGTTTGGGATTAGGGCCTAGCAATTCTTTTGTTAAGTGAACAAAAAAAAAAGAAATTAGTAAAATAGGGGGGCTGAATTCGGGTATCAGAACCCGTAACCCCCGACCCTCATCACTCTCCCTACAATCGCCATCCTCCTCCTCTCGCAGGCAACCACCGGCCGCCATCTGGCTTCACCGCCTTCCGCCACGCGTTTCCAGCGAGAGAAGGAGACCACCGATCCCCTACCCACTCGTCACCAGCAGCCGACCACCAGCATTCTCCCTCCCCCACTTCTCGCGGCTGAATTAACCCAGAAAACACGCGTCGTCCACCCCGATTTCACCACCCACGTGCCGGAATCTAACCACCCACACCACACTCGGCCTCCCCTATAAATTTGGGGGCCAAATTCAACCCAAAACACCTCAAAACGCCACTAGAACCAGGAGTTAGGGTTTGGGTTTTGCAAGTGTTCGGGCAAGGGCTTCGAGCTTGGCCTGATTGGGCGTATTTGAGCGCACTACTACAACTTTTTAGCTCGAATTAGGGCTAAAATCAAGCAAGTGTTTCTCCCCTCCTAAGTTATTATTATTTTCGAAAATGTTTCAGTAGATTGATGTTGCATGTCAGAATAGGTCTAGTTGAGTTTATTAGAAATGCTAAGGAATGATTGAAAATGTGCTATGTGCTAAATTTGTATTCGTTCATGCACAACCAAACTGCTTATGCTCATATTTTGCCTACTTCCATTCAGTTGTGCGTGCCTCAGTTCATGTTAATTTCAGCTTAGAATATGCATGATGAGGTTGCTTCGAAGATGCTTGGAAATAATCTGACCTTAGGCTATGATTACGCTGCTGAATATGCACAGAATCTGTCCATAGGCCATAGCTATGTTGTTGGTTATGCTTGAGTTTAGTTCGATTCCGATTGTGCATGTATACGGTGCTTGAAACTATCTTTGAATTATAAATGCGAGTGCCTTGATTCATCATGTACTTAAATGGCTTAATTAGGCTAGGGTAGTAAGTTTGATGTAATAAATGAACGCCTTGAATCGTATTATGCTTAAGTGGCTTAATTAGGCTTGAACAGTAACTTCAATGTAATAAACGAACGCCTTGACTCGTATTATGCTTAAATGGCCTAATTAGGCTACGGTAGTAAGTTGAGTTATGCTTGTGAAGCAGCTTTGGAAACAACTTACGAATGACGAAATGAGCATGTTTACCCCTTAACTACAATACATGAATGTAATTGTGTTTCATGCTTGGTTAGTTTGATTCAACTTGCTAAGCATTCGTTTCAAGTTAATATCGTATGAATATATATATATATATATATATATATATATATATGTATGTATGTATGTATGTATGTATGTATGGTTATGACCGTTGACTGTGGCGCATTGCTAAATGTTGTTTGTTTGCTCGGTAAGTTAGGCATTGGTAAGTTATGTAAGTTTACATATTGCTTTTCAGTATATCATTATGGTTAGAATACTAGATTGTGAAATTAAAACCAAGATGGTAGTTGGACGATTTGAGGAAGAACTGTATGTGGTTCGAGGTTTCTTGTGGTTGTTGTTATGTAAGGAGGGAGTCTGGGTTGTGATTACCACAATCGTGTGCATTGCGAGGCCATATGTGGCTCATTGTGTTGGAATGATTATGAAGTGCTTGAATGTGATATGTGTAAATCTCTCCCCTTTTATATGACTAAGATGCAATATGTGTGTGAGATTGGTGTTTTTACAAAGAATGTTTCTCGTGCTTTAAATTAAATAGCCATGACTAGTAGCAAGCAATGGCCTATTTTAGGTATGCAAACATTGTTTGGGAGTGAACCTGCTTGAACGGGGGAATCCTTAAAACGTTTTACAAAGGTGTGAGTTGTATGATAAATGATTTTACCAAAAGAAACAACAAAGTTACTAGTCGTTATGACCAGATGCCTTAAATGGCTAAGATAAGTGCTTAGGGACAACCGATGGGAGTGAACTTACTTGAACAGGGGAATTCCTAGAATAGGGAGTAATCCCTAGAGACCCTGATGAGGGTTAAGGTCCAAAAGTTAGTTGCCATCTCGGGAGTAAGAGCTTAGTGTGAGTTAATCTCACTGGGATTGAGTGTAGATCTCTCCCAACCAGCACTTTATGATGATCTTATGACCAGATTACTTTCCTAATGAGTAAGAAAACAGCCGTCGTGTATCCTTTTAAAGTATTTCAGAAAGAAAGGAAGTCTTAAGGGCTATCAAGAGGCCAGATTAAATGAAAAACTTATAAGGGTCTTAAAAGGCCGATACGAAGAGATTTCTTTAGGGAATATGAACCTTAAGAGATTATAAAAAGTGTTTGCAAAGAAAGAAAAGAAAGTTTCTACACGTCCCTAAAGAAAAAGGATGTCTAAGCATAGATGTATGTGACTTCAAAGTAGTGTGTTGCCATGTTCTCATAGTGCATCACGTAATGATGTTTTCAAAGTGCATATTAAGTAAGTGACAGCGCATCAAGTATTTATGTTTAGAAGTGCATATTGTGTAAGCAAGTTCCTAGCATGCCATCATTATTCGAAACTAAAAATCTATCATGCTTGAATGTCTAGCCAAGTGCCTACGATCTGTGTTACGTAGCTTAATACAACGATAGTGCTACTTAAGTGCTTGTTAAGTGAATATTATAAGTAATATTGGTTGTAAAGGTTTTTGTTTTAAGGACCGGAGGAACACTCACTGAGCATGTGGTGGCTCACTCAATTTCGTTTCCCCTTTTTCCCTAGGTGATGAATGAAAGACCATGTCTGCTACCTGACATAGGATTACCAGCCGTTTATGAAAGTGTTCCTGTGAAGTTGTGTTTTGTGAAGCTGCTTGTCTTCCTATTTTGGTTGATGGAATGTAAATAGTAAGCATGTAGTTGGCTCTAGCCCAGTTTCGAATTATGTGAATGATTTGAATGAATGTTGTAATGGCATTAGCCCTAATCTCAAGTGTGTAACTCGTGGAGAACTCCTACTTTCTTTCAATTTGGTTGTAATGTCACCAGGTACCCTTTAGCTTGCATCCAAATTTTATCAATGTTGTAAATTTTAGGCGGAACTCTTGCAGTTTCGTTCAAGGATTCCCTAACTAACTTAGAGTTAGGTTGAATCTTTCAGGAAGTCTTTAGTTACGACAAACTTAGGGGTCGCCCTCGGGCAATCCTAGCGGTGTGATGCCTCTCGGGGGTAGAGGGGTGTTACAAATAGCCCAACCCAAATCATGTTTATTTATTTAACTAAGTCATGTTATTAATTTGCTCGCATTCATTTAATGCATTTAGTCATTCTGAATGCAAAAAATTCATTTGGGCAACACTTTACATTCGAATTTTAGTTATTGTAAAATTTCGGGTGAATCGATAGTATGCCCTAAGAAATATGGTTTAAAAAATTAAATTATTTTTTACAGCATCACAAACATTTAATTTTGAGCTATGTAAAAATTTTATCGCAGAAAAGTGTTTTATTTCTGACCCCAATTCATTTTGGGCCAATTTGAGGCCCAACAAGTTAATGTACTTGATTTGGCTAATTATCGTTATTTATACCTAATTATAATTAGTGAGAAGCTCTTTTTGGTGCCTAAATATCAGCCAAGTTATTTAGATAAGTTCAAAAAAAATCAAGAGAGTCCAGCCACACATTTTTCTCCTTCCTCTTCTCCTTCCCCCCCCCCCCATGTTACTGCTGCTGCTATGGCTGAATTTTGGTGGCTGCCGCAACCTTCTACCACCAGTCCCCACCCTCAACACCACCATCCACCAACCCCAAGTCCTACCACCATAAAACACCAACTTCACCGTCTTATATTGAACCTTGAAGTGAGGTAACCTCTAACTCCATCTTGATTCATTTTTTGTTTGTTATGATTGTTTTAGTTGTGATTTATGTTCTGATGATCAAAACAAATGCTACTATGCAATTTTTATTATGTTTAGAGGTTGTACAAATGTTAATTTGTGATAGTTTGGAGTTTGTTGTGATGATTTCAATATTTGAATGAGTATGGGTTGTTGGTGTTCGTAAAGAACTTGAATATCAAGCGTGGGCTATGAGTCGTACTCTTGTAATTAAATTTTTTGAATCTTGAGGATTGTTAATTGTGTTTTGAATAGAACCAAGTGTTTTAAGAGTGTGGGACATGCCATGAAAAGTTTTGAGAAGAGTGGGTGGACTTGTAAGTAGAGGAAAAAGCATTTAGGGCTAGAAACAGCCCCAAAAATAGGGGCACTTTGGAAATAAACTGGCATTTATTAGTCCATCAAAAAATTATGGTTTATGGTGGATAGGTAGGCCAGTGCGTTACCTTTCGAATGCTTCTTGAATCACTTCATTCTGAGGTTTGTGGAAAAAGTCATGGTCGATTTACTAAGACTGCACATGATAAACTAGAGCTGTGCATGGTTTTACTTAAGCTCAATTTTAGAGGCCGTGTTGTGGGAGTTGTGTTTTGCACTATCAATGAAAGTGTTGCGACACTTCCTATGATTTTCATATTAGGATTTTAGAACTCAATTTGACGTAGGGGTTTAAAGATATGAGTTTTCTAAGGTGGGCCTTGAAGCGGTAATAAAATATAGTGAGACTGTGAATGAGATTTTTGGGAGCTTAATCAAAAGTTCCTAAATAATTGTGGATATTGCAAACAAAATACAGAGTTTAGTGATTTTAACCACTTTAATTATGGTTAAAAACTCAGTTGGGTTGAAAAAACTAAGTTAAAAGGCATGTGAATGAAATTGGAGTAGCGGGGAGAGTAATGACTTAAGAACAGTGCTTATTAGGCTAAGTCAACGTGATCAAAGCAATTTCGAATCCAGTTACACTGCTCTTGGCCTTAAACCATTGTTGTTCATCTATGAAATATCAAAAAACCATATTATACTTATAACCATTAAAGTGTTTTCATTATAACCTCAGTTAGTTTATTTTAGTCTATTTTGCTACAATTTATTTTACCTCGACTTAAAGTACCTTAATTTATTTGGTTTTTAAATCAACTTTATGTAATCTATCTTTGAATGAAATGTTGAGTTATGAATACCATTTAATTAATCAATTTCTATTAAAGTTATAAATTATGAAAGTGATAATTATTTACTAACAAAATGTACCTATCATTACATTTCTTAAGCAGAATCGTGGCATAAACTATCGTTCCTCATTGTCCATTAATATCATCAAGTGTGATTGCATTTTAAACACTCCAAGTACATCCATTGCTAGTATCTTTAGAAATCGAAATGCATTTATCAAAGTTATAATGTCTTTGTAAGTATATCAATGAATTAGTTTACGCAGTGATTTGTCACTTAGCTAATAGCCCTGTCAGTTATCATTTATAGGGCACTCGCCCTTCACTCACCCATGTCACCTCAGGCCAGATCTCCCTATTGACTTCGACAGCGTACACCTATCTATAGATTGTAATAGTTATGAGGGGTTCACTGCCAGATAATAACTGGTAATATAGTTTTACATTCATGTCACTGATGCAGATCAGAGTCCAGCCCCAGACCATCAAGCTGAGAATGAGAGGCCTATGCTTCCTAATCACCACAATGATAATTTCTATGAGGGAAAGCAATGCAATTTCAGTGCTTGTATAGGGAGGTCCTCTCTATGCTGGATTCCTAAGTCTTCCTACCGGCATACACAAGTCACTTTGAGGCTAGCCAACAGCCTTAGTCAGTTCAGTTTTAATAAGGGATGTTTGAAGTTTAGTGCATAATTGACTTGCTCTAACAGCTACTGGTGAATCATCATGAGTAAGGAAGCATTAGCCTTTTTTTGGATAGTAACCTAGGTCATTTGTTAGCACTAAATCAACTACTAAATGATAAAGGTTGTTTGACTTTCATTGAAACAGTCAACAAATCACTCCAACAGCAGTAGTAATTTTGGAGGTTTATTTCAGCCTCAACTTAGCAGATCATTTTGGCTCATTTTAGGACTTACAAAAGTGTCACAATGTTTATCATTGAAGCTCCTAAAGTTGCAGAACCAGATCATTCAGCACCAGCCTTTATCCATCACAAACATCCTGGAAATACCCTTGGACCCAATGGATTTTAGGGTGTTGTACTTTGTTGATTGTCGGACTAATCATCTTATCAATGGCTTCATTTTTCTCCCCAAGGCCATCATTAGTAGGACATGAATGGTACAAAGGCTTGATACCGCAATAATGGAGATTAGCAATGTAAAAAGGTGTCAAGGATCAAAGCCCACCTGCTGTTTTTAGGCTTTTTTTATTCAAACTATTTTTGCTGCTTAGTCCCTTAGCATATTCTATTTCATCCATTGATTATGTTAGTAATGCTGAGTATATAAGCTTGGTTTGTCATTATAAGCATCAGACATTGATCATTAAAAACCTCAGTTTGCTGGTTCAAGCAAAACTCTCTCAAATCTCTCTAAACTTTATCCTGCTAGGTGGTACTTAGGGAGTGAGTTCTTTATCTGATCTTCTGGCGCATAGGGTTTATGAAGGTTGGTGGTGAATCCTTCAATCTTAGTTGGTGGTGTCAACCTTTTTTCCGAGGCATATCCTTCCATGTTGAGTTACTAGATTTGGTCTATTCTAGGCTTTCAGTTCAGCACACATCATCTGGTATCAGAGCCCAACTTTGATCCTTGGTGAGTTTCCTATCTTTTGTTGTTTCACTTGTTTCATTCTCATATTCAGTATTCCCTACTACATTCTAGAGTTAATACAAATGCTATAAAAGAACTCTGAACCCGAACAAAACCTAGTCACAAAGCACCTAGCTCCTCAAACAGCCATAGCCAGTCCTTTTCTTACCTAAACAACATGGCTGAGATGGATACTACTTCTCCCCCTCTTCATCAGCATGTTAGAGTTCTTAGGGGCCTTTCTCTAGAATACGCTCATGAATTAAGAAGGGATAGAGCTATTCTTGAAATCTAAGAAAACATTAGAACACTCACTGTCAAGATACAATAACTTATCACTTAGCTTGGGGGCAGGGATAGAGAACCACCTTAGGACCCTCCTGATGGTTCTAGGCCCTCCTTAGATTCTCACTATGGAAGTAGTTCTTCAAATGGGGAAGCCAAACCCAAGAGAAGAAGAGTGCACATAGATGATCCTAAGGATTTCAGAATAGAGGCACCTGAGTTTGATGGTAGCCTAAAGCCTGAAGATTTCCTTGAATGGGTACAAGCTATAGAAAGGATCCTTGACATCAACCGATATTCTGGGGAAAAGGCTTTCAAGCTTGCTGTTCTGAAGCTGAAACAGTAACCTTGCCTCAGGTATGAAAACCTGAAAAGAACCAGAGCTTTGGAAGGCAAATTCGAGATCAAGACTTGGGTTAAGTTGAAGAAGCTCATGGATAAGAGGTTCTTGCCAGCCACATACAAGCAAGAACTCTACTTGAGAATTACTTCACTACAACAAGGAAACAAGAAAGTTGAAGAGTACATAAGGGAGGTCGAGCAGCTCCAAATCAAATGTAGTTTGAGAGAAGAACCTGAGCTGACTGTTATAAGGTTTGTTAAAGGGCTAACTCCTTCCATTCTAGAAAAGGTTGAACTCCAACCTTTATACACCTTTGGAGATGCTTGCAAACTGGCTGTCAAAGTGGACAAATAGCTCAACTCCAAAAGGACATACCCTTGTGCCCTATCTAAGCCAGCTACTCCAGTCAGAACCGTCCACTCCTACAAACTTGTCCCTACTCCCAAGGAAGACAAAGACAAACAGATTGGTAAAGAGATAGTCAAAGAAACTCCTAAAAACAAGAAGAAATGCTTTAAGTGCCATAGCCATGGGTATTTTTAAGCAGACTGCCCCCAACAGGAGAGTTCTTACAATCAAAGAAATTGAAGACTTGGATAAGATGGAAATAGATGAAGATGAGGAAGAATCTGATAAGGAAGCAGAGACTTTGATGTACCTATGGGGGAAAATGAGGGTGATCAAGTTCAAAGGCAATCCAACCCCAAGGAAGACCAAGAGCCATTCAAGTTGTGAGAAAACTCAAATAAGATTAAGGCCATTACCCAGCAATTCTGGACGGCAAGTGCAGCAACTTGGTGTCCCTAATCACCTAGGATAAAGGTGGTTTAAGCCCGTTTTATTGCCTTGTTTTAATTTTAGGAAGTTATCTTTCTAATAAAGCAAATTTCAAGTCATTTGGACTTCATTTGTCGATCCAACTCAGCCTTTCAAGTCAAGCTATACAAACTGTCCAAAACAGCCATTTCAGTACCCAGTTTTGAAGCTCCATTTTCTCTATCATTAGATGAACTTTGGGTCTATAAAATCAACTTTTTGAAATCCTTTTGGAGTGTACTGAAAGTCCAGCAAAATATTTTGAATTCAAGTCCTTGGTTGAGGTGTCAAAAGCAAGCAAATTCAGAAGAGGTGTAGTCTGAAGGCAGTAGATATATACTTGCCTTCTTAAGGGTGTAACTTTCAGACGAATGGGAATTTCAAGCTATAAGAGGCCTTTCTGGAAACTAGACTCTTAGAGCTTTCTCCCAGATTTGGAATGAACCCATTTGGGCTAGTATTTTGCAAGTTATGCTCATTGGAAGTTGGTGCTGCAGTTCTGAAAAGTGTGGCAGCTTTTTGCTTCTGCTTTTGTAGTAGTTTACTTTTTCGTCCCCTCACCCCTCTCCATTTGGCCGATTGTTTGGCCTTGTTTTTCTGGGTGTTTTCTAAATGTTAAGGCCTGTGTAAGTGGGGGAAACCTAAGCTGTTAAGACACTTTTGAATGAATACATTTGGGTTGAGTTTAAACTCCCTTGTTTCTCTCTATACTCTTGCTTATCACTAGCATAGCTCTCTAGTGTGGTGCTCAAGAGTCCTTAATGATCAATTGAGTGGTGGTATCTTATCTCCTTTTATCCTTAAGGAGGGCTCTAAGTGAACTTGGTGGTGATATCTTATCCAAGTAAGCTTAGTTTATCTTCTTGCTCCTTTGATTGTTTGCAAACCCCTTCTTCTTTCTCTTCCCTTTTGCTTCACTACTTGAGATCCCTTCTTTGATCTTCATTTCAAGGTCTTCGAAGTGCATCAAGTGGTACCAAAGCTATCAGCTACTCTCCTAGCCCATAGCTTTCAACCCCAAGCACATACCATTAACCCAAACACAAAAACCATCCCAAAGCTTCACTATCCGTAGCTTGCACCCACGCCCGACAGCAAAGAGGCACGGCCACACCGTGACAACAAGCACGATCGTGCCAAGTTCCACCCTCACCATTTTGGTTCAGCAAATCAGCACGACCTTCCCATGCCATTGAGCACGACTGTGCCTATCCCTAACTGTGCTAAAACAACAATCTCTCTCTCAAAGAACCAAGATGTCTTCAAGCACTTCTCTAGAAGAAAAGTTTGAGCAACTCTTGAAGCTAAATGCTGAAAAGGATGCTCAACTTTGGTATCTTAGGAAGCAATTTGACCAAGCTACGAGGAACAACCGAAGGGAGGTTCGAAGCTCTCACTCTAGTGACTCTCAATCGGTGGGGGTAGAATCCGAAGACAACCCATTTGCTACAAGTAATGAGGACCTTGAAAGAAGACCAATAAGAACAAGAAGAGGCAAGCCACTTGCCATGGATTTCAAGGTCGAAATTTCGGAATTTCAAGGTCGAAATTCCAGAGTTTCAAGGCCAACTCAACCTGGACGATTTCGTTGAGTGGATGAACACAGTGGAGAGAGTGTTTGAGTATAAAGACATTCCTGATGATAAGAAGGTAAAACTTGTAGCCTTAAAGCTTCGTAGGTATGCTTCTATTTGGTGGAGTAATGTCTTAGCTAAGAGGGCTAGGAAAGGGACGGGGAAAATTAAATCATGGAGGAACATGAAGGAAAAACTCAAAGCCAAATTTCTACCACCGCTCTACCTTCAAGACAACTACACCAAACTCTACAACCTTAGGCAAGAAACTGAGTGTGGAGGAGTATACCCATGAATTTGAAAAGCTTTTCATGACTTTTGGTATTAGGGAGGATGAAACCCAAACCATGGTGAGATACTTGGGAGGGTTAAATAAGTCCATAAGGAATGTTGTAGAGTTACAACATTACACTACTCTTGATGAAATTTTCTCACTAGCCCACAAAGATGAACTCCAAAAGAAAGCCAAGTTTAAGAAAGAACCCTTGAAACCTTCTCAAGGTAGCTACCCTTTTGACAATGGAGATTTTACTCCTACTCCTAAACCCCTAAACACACCTACGACCCCACCTATTTTTAAGCAAAACCCCACAAAATCACCCCTCAACCCTTATGAGAAGAGAAGGTGATTCATGTGTCAAGGGTTTAGACATATAACCTCAGATTGTCCTAATAGAAAGGTTATCACCTTGGTGGAGTTCCAAGAGCTTGAAGAAACCGAGTTAAAGGAGGAAGGGAGTGACAAGGAGGTTCACTTAACGAAGATTGAGGAGGAATGTGTGGTGGAAGTGGATGAAGGAGAGTTGCTTGTGCTTAGAAGGGATTTGAATGGTAACAAACGCTACCACCATGAGGAACAATGTAAGGACATCGTCCATACAAGGTGCACTATCAATGGCCGAGTGTGTTCTCTTATTGTGGATGGGGGAAGTTGTACTAACGTGGCTTCTACTACCTTGGTGACAAAGCTCAATATTACAATCGAATTACACCCCCAACCCTACTCTATTCAATGGCTTGACCAAGGTAAAGGCCTACGAGTGTCACACCGTTGTTTGGCGTCCTTCTCCATTGGTGAAGACTATCAAGATGAAGTATGGTGTGATATCATCCCCATGGATATTTGTCATATCATATTGGGGAGGCCTTAGCTATATGATTGAAGAGTAATTCATGATGGATACCAAAATACATACACTTTCCACAAAGATAGCCGAAAATTCACCTTAGCCCCCTTTTCTCCACAAAATCAAGCCAACAATCACCGAAAGTAATCCTTGTCTCAACCGGGAGAATTCGGAGTTTTATGCATCCTCAAACCGTATTTTGGTGATGATAACCGTGTGAATTTGAGGGTGAATTCTCTTCAAAAAAGAGAATTTGATGTACCTGTGGGGGATAGTGAGGGTGGTCAAGTTCAAAGGAAATCCAACCCCAAGGAAGTCCAAGAGGCCATTCAAGCTGTGACAAAACTCAAAGAAGATCAAGGCCATTACCCAGCAATTCTAGACAGCAAGTGCAGCAACTTGGTGTCCCTAATCACCTAGGATAAAGGTGGTTTAAGCCCATTTTATTGCCTTGGATTTTAATTTTAGGAAGTTAGCTTTCCAATAAAGCAAATTTCAAGTCATTTGGACTTCATTTGCCTATCCAACTCAGCCTTTCAAGTCAAGCTATACAAATTGTCCAGAATAACCATTTCAGTACCCAGTTTTGAAGCTCCATTATCTCTATCATTAGATGAACTTTGGAACTATCAAATCCACTTTTTGAAATCCTTTTGGAGTGTATTGAAAGGCTAGCAAAATATTTTGAAGTGAAGTCCTTGGTTGAGGTGTCAAAAGCAAGCAAATTCAGAAGAGGTGCAGTTTGAAGGCAGCAGATATATACTTGCCTTTTTCTGGGTGTAACTTTCACACGGCTGGGAATTTGAAGCTACAAGAGGCCTTTGTGGAAACTATACTCTTAGAGATTTCTCCCAGATTTGGAATGAACCCATTTGGGCAAGTATTTTGGAAGTTATGCTCATTGAAAGTTGGTGTTGTACTTCTGAAAAGTGCTGGCAACTTTTTACTTTTGCTTTTGTAGTAGTTTACTTTTTGCTCCCCTCACCCCTCTCCATTTGGCCAGTTGTTTGGCCTTGTTTTTCATGGGTTTTTTTCGAATGTTAAGGCCTATATAAGTGGGGAAAACCTAAGATTGTAAGACACTTTTGAATGAATACATTTGGGTTGAGTTTAAACTACCTTATTTCTCTCTATACTCTTGCTTATCACTAGCATAGCTCTCTGGTGTGGTGCTCAAGAGTCCTTAATGATCAATTGAGTGGTGATATCTTATCTCCTTTGATCCTTAAGGAGGGCTCTAAGTTAACTTGGTGGTGATATCTTATCCAAGTAAGCTTAGTTAATCTTCTTGCTCCTTTGATTGTTTGCAAACCCCTTCTTCTTTCTCTTCCCTTTTGCTTCACTACTTAAGATCCCTTCTTTGATCTTCATTTCATGGTCTTAGAAGTGCATCAGACTTCCTACCTGGCACCTGAATAAGGTGAGATGCTTATGATCAAGAGAGTGCTTCATGTGACTGAAGCCCCACAGAAGTCAGTCAAAGAGAGCAAATCGTTCATTCCAGATGCAAGGTAGCTAGCAAGACATGCTACCTGATCATAGATGGAGGCTGTACAAATGTGGCCTTCACTAAAATGATCAGTAAGCTAAACTTCACCACCATGGAGCACACCCCAGACCTTATACCTTGCAATGGCTCAAGAAACGTAATGAGGTAATAGTTTCTAAACAAGCTTTGATTGCTTTTTCCATTAGGAATACAAGGATGAGGTTGTGTGTGATGTACTGCCCATGGGTGCTTGTTATTTACTTCTTGGTAGACCCTGGCAGTGTGATAGAGATGTTGTTCATTATGGTTAATCCAACAACTATTCCTTTAAACTAAAGGGCATAAGGATGACCTTGACCCCGTTAGCCAAACACACAAAACTGAAACTAAGATGGAAATATTCAAGGAGAGTGCTTCACTTATTAATAAGGGAAAAGTAGAATGGGCTATATCCAAGGGAAAACCTACTTTTGATGCTCACATGGTGGAATCTGCCCCTAGTTCAGATCCCACAACCTTTCACCCCTCAGTCCAGCCCTTGCTACAAGATTTTGACGATGTCCCTCCTCAAGACCTTCCCCCTGGTCTTCCTCCCAAAAGGGGAATTGAGCACCAAATATACCTAATTCCTAGAGCCCCCTTACCTAATAAACCTACTTATAGATGCAATCTAACTAAAACCAAGGGGCTACAAAGGTAGGTTCAGGAGTTAATTGATGGAAGATATATGAGGGAGAGCATGAGTCCATGCCCATTAGCAGCTCTCTTGGTGCCAAAGAAGGATGGAAGTTGGAGAATGTCTGTGGATAGTAGGGCATTAACAACATTATAGTCAAGTGTAGGTATCCTATTCCTAAACTTGATGACATGTTGGATGAGCTACATGCTTCTAATGTTTCCTCAAAGATTGATCTAAGAAGAGGATATCATCATATTAGAATGAGGGAAGGGGATAAGTGGAAAACTGCATTCAGAACCAAGCAAGGGCTTTATGATTGGCTCCTTATGCCATTTAGGCTTTCTAATGCTCCAAGCACTTTCATAAGGTTGATGAATGAAGTGCTTAGGCCATACATTGGTCTGTTTATGGTGGTATATTTTGATGATATTCTTGTGTATAGTAGACTGAACAAGACCATATCAAGCATTTGAGGTAAGTCTTTTCTATGCTCAAAGATCAGAAGCTCTATGGGAAGCTTGAGAAGTGTGAGTTCGTTGTTCCAAGGGTTGTTTTCCTTGGATATATGGTCTCTTGTGATGGCATTCAAGTAGATGAGACCAAGGTTGGAGCAATTAGATCATGGCCAATCCTAAACTTAGTTACAGTAGTGAGGAGTTTTCATGGCCTTGCTTCTTTCTATAAAAGGTTTATTAAGGACCTCAGCTCGATCATGGCCCTAATCTTGTAATACATGAAGAAAGGTAGTTTCTCTTGGACTCCAGCAACTCAAAAGGCCTTTGAGACCACTAAACAGAAGCTTTTTGACCCACCTATTATACCCGTGTCTAATTTTGAGGAATTGTTTGAGGTAGAGCGTGATGCTAGTGGAATGGGCATTGGGATTGTTCTGACTCAACTCAGAAAACCCTTGGCCTTTTATAGTGAGAAGATCAATAGTCCCAAGCCCAATTATTCAACGTATGACAAGGAATTCTATGCAATAGTGAGAGCATTGAGTCATTGGAGTCATTATTTCAAGCCTAAGGCTTTTGTCCTTCACTCTAATCATCAAGCTTGGAAGTTCTTTAATGGCCAGCCTAAACTCAACGCCAGGTATGCTAAGTGGGTTGAGTTTCTGTAAGCCTTTACTTTCTCCACCAAGCACAAAAGGGGCACTAAAAATGTGGTAGCTAATGCCCTTTCCAGGAGGTATGGTCTTATCTCAGTTTTAGGAGCTAAACTCTTTGGATTGCAAGCCATGCAAGCATATTACTTTAAGGACTCAACATTTCGAAACTTGTTGAAGAATACTCCAGCTCAAGGACCCTATATGATGCAGGAAGGATTTCTGTTTAGGGGAATCAAACTATGTGTTCCTGCTTGCCTCTAAGAGAGTTACTGGTTAGGGAAGCCCATGGAGGATCCCTTATAGGACACTTCAGGTTGAACAAGACCCTGGATATCCTTAGGGAACATGTCTTCTAGCCAAAAATGGGAGACGATGTTCACAGGGTTGTGTCCAGATGCTCTATCTGCCACAAAGCTAAGAGCAAATTCTATAAAGGCCTTTACACCCTATTCCCAGTCACCTTAAGACCTTAGGAGGATGTTAGTATAGATTTTATAGTGGCCTTGCCAAGAACTTAGAGGGGTAAGGACTTAGTCATGGTGGTTATTGACAAGTTTTTCAAAATGCCTCGCTTTGTAGCTTGTCACAAAATTGATGATGCTTCTCATGTTGCTAACTTGTACTTCAAGGAGATAATCAAGCTACATGGGGTACGAAGGACCATTCTGAGTGATAGAGACACCAAGTTTCTATCTCACCTCTAGAGGAGTCTTTGACATTTGCTTGGAAAAGGCATATTCTAGGAACTAAGTTGCTATACAACACCACCTACCATCCCCAGATTGATGACCAAACTAAAGTCAGAAACAGAACCTTGTCTACACCCTTTAGAGAAATGGTCCAGAAGAAGCTGAACGAGTGGGATCTCAAGCTCCCACGTGCTGAATTTGCATATAACAGAACACCTGCCAAGGCTACTAGGTGTTCTCTATTTGAGGCATTCTATGGGATCAATCCACTTATTCCCATTGATCTCATCCCACTGCGTACTGTTTGCAAGGTCAGTTTGAAGCTAGGAAGAGAGCCAAGGAGATGAAGAAGCTATATGAGCATGTTAGAGCTCATATTAAGAACGTCAATAAATCATACAAGGTTAAGGGCAAGGAGGAAAAGCAAGTTGATAGCCAGAGTAGATGGTCCTTTTAGAGTCTTGTCTAAGGTAGTGGACAATGCCTATAAGTTAGAGCTCCATAGAGATATGGCTATATCAACCACCTGCAATGTAGGTGATTTAAGGCCCTACATAGAGGATGAAATTAACTATGGGGATTTGAGGGAAAATCCTTTCAAAGGAGGAAGAATGATGCAGATCAGAGTCCAGGTTAAGATTATCAGCATGAGGATGAGATGTCCATGCTTACTAATCGCCCAATGATCAGTTCTGTGAGGGGTACCAATGCAGTTTTGATGCTTGTCTTGGGAGGTCCTTGCTGTGTTGGATACCCTTAGTCTTTCTACTGGCATACACAAGTCATTTTGAGGCTAGCCAATAGCCTTAGTTCAGTTTCAATAAGGGATGTTTGAAGTTTAGTGCATGATTGAGTTGCTCTAACAGCTACTGGCGAGTCATCAAGAGTCAGAAAGCATTAGTCTTTTTTTTATAGCAACCTAGCTCATTCGTTGGCACTAATTTAGCTACTAAATGATAAAGGTTGCTTGACTTTGACTGAAACAGTCAGCAGATCACTCCAGCAGCAACAACAGTTTTGGTGGTTTATTTTAGCCTCAACTTAGCAGATCATTTTTGCTTGTTTTAGGACTTAGAAATGTGTCAAAATATTTATCATTGAAGCTCCTAAAGTTGCAGAACTAGATCATTCAGCACCAGCCTTTATCCAGCACAAATATCTTGGAAATACCCTTTGACCCAATGGATTTCAGGGTGTTGTACTTTGCTAATTGCCAGGATAATCATCTGATCAATAGCTGCATTTTACTCCCCAAGGCCATCATTAGCAGTACTTGGATGCTATAAAGCTTGACACCTCAATAATGGAGATTAGCAATGTAATTAGGTGTCAAGGATCAAAGCGCACCTGTTGTTTTTAGGCTGTTTTGATTCAAACTGTTTTTGTTGCTTAGTCCCTTAGCATATTCTGTTTTAGCGATTGATTATGTAAGTAAGGCTGAGTATGTAAGCATGTTTTCTCATTGCAAGCATCAGACATTGATCATTAAAAACCTTAGTTTGCCAGTTCAAGCAAAACTCTCTCAAGTCTATCTAAACTTTACCCTGTTAGGTAGTGTTTAGTGAGTGAGTTCTTTATCTAATCTTCTGGTGCATAGGCTTTAGGAATGTTGGTGGTGACTCCTTCAGTCTTGGTTGGCGGTGTCAACCTTTATTCCAGGGCATGTCCTTCCATGTTGAGTTGCTAGATTTGGTTTATTCTAGCGTTATAGTTCAGCATACATTGGACATTCATTGTTTCAAAGTAAAACGAATTACAAAGCGGGCGCCCAACCAATTTTTAGTTGATCATTTACCAATACAGGAATGCATTTATTGAGTTTCAGCTCACATTTTGAAATGTTTGTATTGTTTTGTTTAAGGCAAATGCTCAGCGAATTGCCCTCATGCTAGCAAACTAGCTGAAGAAAGTAAGTAAGCGAGAAAATGTGGATGGATCAGTAATGTTGTTGATTCAAGAATATGTTCGGAATAGAATTTTGACATCGTCAATTAATGAAGTTGTAAACTTTATGGAGAATTGCTTTATTATGGTCTGTAAACCTTATAGTGGGTAGCAGTTGTTTGTATATTATTTTATAGCATTTGAATGTGTATGATTGTGATCTTGCTTATCTATATTATACCTAGTGCATATGCTTAAAGCCTTGTCCTTCTGAATGGTGGTAATGGCCCAATCATCAGGTTTATTAGTCTAAGGGTTTAATTAAAGGCTATACAATCAATGAGACATGTAAATTAGGGACATTACAAAGAGAAAGATAAGAACGGAAAAAATAAGGAAGGGAGCTTCATTGTCGAGCAAAAGACATAGAGGGTTGTTTCTTTAGGAAAGAAATACGACACACACAGAGTAGAGAGGGGAGAGAAAGAACGAGAAGAAGAAACAGAAGAGGAAGAAGAAATATAGAAAGGGCTTAAGAAGGTAGAAGAAGACTCAACCCACTTCTTGGACTTGTAAATTTGATCTATTTTCATCCAAAATCTCAATTGGGTAACTCTCCCCCTAAGCTATATTAGTTTCAAACTAAATTAATTTTTCAGTTTATGTGGAATGCATGTGATTATGAGTAATATCTAGGGTTTGTTTGTTTAGATTTAGCAATTACAAGTGAAAAGTCAACGTGATGTTGATAATTAGGGTTTATGGTGGAAATTGAGGAATTGGTGGTTGTGGTAGTGTTTGAATGGGAAACTAAGACTAAGTGGAATTATACCCTTCTTGAAGACCCATAATCTTTATATGGTCAAATTCTTGGAATTATGTTAATAGAGTTGGAACCACAATTTTTGTAGCTAACGACATAAAACATGTGGAAAATTTAAATGAGGTAGTAGGGGGCTGATTTAGAGAGAAAAAAAGGACAGGAGAAATTTTGATAGGGAATAAATAAAAAGGAAAATATGTGAATTAAGTACTCATTTAGCTAGCTTGGGTTTGATGGTGGTTTATGGAAAGGCAAGGGTAAACTGTGCCTAGTAAGAACTCATTTGGGTTATTGAAAACCATTTTGCTAATGGGCATTTGGAAAAGACTTAGACATGGCTCTTATGTAAAATAGGTTTAGATTAAGGAGTTATTATAATTATGGAGTAAATGATGGTCATGTGATAAGAGATAAATTACTAGGTCGAGTAGTGAGAACGAATAAAGAGAATTATGCTCGTAAATTTTTAGAAGTTACTTTGTTTATGCTAAGTGATTGCTAGGCGTGTAAATACACATCTGACACTTTCATCGCATTTGTATTATACTTGAGATGCTTTATTGAATATTGAATTGTTATCTTGTTAATGATTGGCGAGTTAAGTTGGTGCAAGATCAAGAGGGCGGTAAGTTCTCCATGTGTAAGCTTATATTGTGAAGTGTCATGCCCTAAAACGGCGTTGGTGCTTTAAGAATGATGTGTTCATGTTGTCATGGCCATTATGTATTGTCGCTTACAATGCTTATTCAAGTTCTTAAAACTAATGCCTCTTCCAAACAAAGCTTATTGAGTAGATAAAAATATCAGAAGGGAATTTTCTTGTGAAAGTCTTGCATTTCACTTAGTTATTATTTATGGGAAAACACTTGATCATTGGGAATGATTTGAGAGCTTGCAATATGGTCGAATTCCAAAGAAGAGTTCAGCCTTTGTGCTCTAGGCCATGGGATTCTAGATGCATTTCTGGATTTCCCGAAATTAACCTATGTGTTTTAGGTTAATCTTACCTTCACGAGAGTAAAGTTCAGCATAGACTTTAGTGTCTCCTAGGATCCTAAGTACATAGTGGGTAGGTGTTTCACATGTATTGTGAATGAGTTAAAGACTAGCAACTAACAAATACCCTAAGAATGAGTTTTTATCCAAACAAGTGAAGCGTTGTGATTTTCGAAGGGTTCTAACCCAAACAGCGTTTTAGAGGGATTTCAGTTCTACTCAATTGAAACTGAAAATGTGTTCGCTACCTGCTTGCATGTGTCTTACATATAGGTGAGTAAAATGATTTAAATAGTGCAATTGAGTAACTTTTATCAAGATTTTATTTAGCATCTAGTAGAACTAGAGTTTCAGATTCATTATGTTGAAAGTTTGCAAGAGTGATTTCTTACCCTATTCCAAGACTACAGCTATGCTATTAATAATTGTGTGCTATTATGTACTGTATGAAACGCAAATGTTGTTGGATTTTAAAGGCGTTAGTTATTCACTGAGCGGGTGGTTTTTATCACACCCTCTTTTTCCCTTTTTCTAGGTACAACGTAAGTTTCGTCTTAACACAAAAACAATTCTTTTGGTTGTTAATTCATGTTGTGATTGTTGATTCATCGCCTTGCTTTTAGATGCTCCTCTTGTAATTTGGCTGCTGTGAAGTTGTATCTTCTGAACTTATAATGATGTAACAAATTAATAACTTTGGCTTCGTTGATCTACTCGAGGTACACGACGCCTACCCCATCACTAAACATGTTATTACACTTTCTTAGGCTTGTTATGGGGATGGTTTGGTAGCTACGCGTGCGACCCATTGACACTTTATTTCAATCCATTGAAACTTGTTCAGCAGTGGCTTCTTAACATGTTGTAAGCACTCTGAGCAAGTAGCTCACGGAAGAAATGTAATGAATGTGCCTAATGATGAAGTTTCAGGTTGATCAACTTTTCAGTCCTTACATAGTGCAATTGTCTAACCATTACTCAACAACTAACACTCTAAAAAAAAAAAAAAAACCAGCCCCACTCTTTTCCATTTCCTAAGTCTTTTAGAGTCGGATTTAATTTTCAATTACCTTTAAGGACTCCATAATCTAGTCTTCGCAATGTAATATTCCCCCAGGGGAAGAAGAGGCACTACAACATCTCTCTCCCTCCCACCCTCTCTCTGTCTCTCGCTTTCCCTATCTATCTCTGTCCCTATGTTGATATACATCCATACATATATATATATATATATATATATATATATATATATATACATATATATATATACACATACATATATATATAGATATAAATATATATATATGTATATATATATATATACATATACATACATATATATATATATACACACACACACACACACACACACACGCACACACACAACACACATACATACATAAATACATATCTACA
>JACYFF010031952.1:54973033-54984622 GCA_017589665.1 Selenicereus undatus
AATGAGGTAGATTAAGCTAGTTAGTGAGGTGTTAATCTAGTAAGTGATAGATAGGATGTTTTTACTCTTCCCCACATGTACTAACCTTGTTTTTGCTACATGGGAGAGGGGGAACTCGGCCAAGGGAGAACAAAACTAGCTTTAGCCTTCATTTGTAATCACTTTTGAATATATGAAACTTTGTGAGTTACAAAACTCTCTCCATTAAAACTCCTAGTGTTGTATCTTGAGCTTGGCAACTCAAGTGGGTCTGTAGGTCTCTTTATCTGAACTAGAAGGTGATTCATTTTAGTCACTAGTTGATCTAAAGGGATTTCCCTAGTGTTCTCCAAGCGTGGCTCTTAGGATTATCCCTTGCAAGGTGACTTGATTTATCCAAGCTCTCGCATTCTGTTCTTGCTTTCAGTTTTCTCTTCTCCTCCAAAACCGAATCCACTCTTGAGTGTTCTTTGTGAGTTGCATCTTGTTGTCATTATTATACATCAAATTGGTATCAGAGCTTAGGCTACACTCTTGGCTAAGCTTCCATCACCCCAAACACATACCCAAACACAAACTCACATAATCAGCCCTAAACACATTCGCCCAAAATCCCAACAGTGCCCAACCAGAATAGTAGCAGGACCACACCGTGCCTACACGGCACGACCGTGCCACCGCCAGGCACGCCTCACCCCAATTCAGCATATCCGCACGGGAGCACCGTGCCACCCCTTCCCTGTCTTACATCAATCATTCCTCACTCAAAAATCATCACCATGTCTTCTAGCCTCACCCCCGAACAAGTGGCTGAACAAGCCCTTAGAGAGAAGGCCGAACTTGAGGCTCAACTTAAGTATGTACAAAACCAACTTGGCCAACTCTTGGAAGAGAAAAGGAGAAACTTATGGAATTCTAGGAGCTCAAGCAAGCATCACCACTCGGATGACTCCGACGGAAGCAACCCGGTTAGCAAGTTAAGTGAAGAAGAGTATGAACGGAGGCCTAGGCGACAACAAGGGCAAAAGAACGAAGCTTTGGTGACTTCAAAGTCGACATTCCCGAGTTTGAAGGCCAACTTGACCCAGACATCTTCCTTGATTGGTTGCAAACGGTGGAAAGAGTCTTTGACTACAAAGACATTTCAGAAGGCAAAAAGGTAAAGCTAGTTGCTTTGAAACTTTGGCAGTATGCTTCAATTTGGTGGTCTAATGTTGTGACCAAGAGGGTGAGGAAGGGGAAAAGTAAGATTAAGACTTGGGAACAAATGAAATCCAAACTTAAGGCCAAGTTCTTACCTCACATTATCTTCAAGATAACTTCCTTAAACTCCACCATCTCAAACAAGGTTCTAAGAGTGTAAAGGAGTACACTAGGGACTTTGAACAACTTCTTTTGAAATGTGATTTAAAGGAGAATGATTCTCAAACCTTGATTCGTTACTTGAGTGGCTTGATGAGCAAATTACCAATGTTGTTGAGTTACATCCATACACCTCCCTTGACGAGTTCAGTGTTTTCACTCACAAGGTAGAAATGCAAAAAAACTCAAAGGCAAGAACCCCATCCCGAAGCCTACCGCACGACCGTATGGCTTCCAAAAACCCCCATACACCCCTCAAAAGCCCTTCCCCCTCTCAAGCCCGAAACCCCCTCAAAGCACAGCCCCACAAACACCCTCAAAACCCCCCACCAAAACCCTTTAGCAAGGTCCGGTGCTTCTGTTGTCAAGGCCTTGGGCATTATGCTTCTGAATGTCCAAACAAGAGAATGGTCTCTTCGGCCGATTATCAAGCTTCCCTAGAAGAGCTAGAAGGTGAGGAGGAAAGGGAGGAAGAAGAGAAAGGGTTGTACATGACGAAAGTCTTAGATGAAGTAGAAGAAAGGTCGAATGAAGGCAAGTTGCTAGTGATTAGGAGAGCCTTGAGTGGAATTACATCTCAAGAAGACTTAGAGCAAAGGGAAAATATTTTCCACACTAGATGCACCGTGGGTGGGAAAGTATGCTCTCTCATTGTTGATGGAGGGAGTTGTGCTAATGTGGCCTCCAAAACCATGGTGGACAAGCTTAAAATCTCGGTCACACCACATCCAAGTCCCTACACAATTCAATGGCTCAATCAAGGTAAGGGATTGCCAATCACTACTCGGTGTTTACTTTCTTTGTCTATTGGGAAGAACTACAAAGATGAAGTTTGGTGTGACATTGTGCCCATGGACGCTTGTCATGTCCTCTGGGGCCGACCATGGCTCTTTGATAGGAGTGTTATGGATGATGGTTGAATGAACACTTACACCTTCACCAAAGACCACAAGAAAATCACCCTTACCCCCGTTAAACTTAGCCCACAAAAGAAGCCTCAAGACAATCCCAAGTTGGATGTCTTTCTTACTACCTTACGCCACTCACAACTCTATGACTTTCATGCTTTCAAGGAGTGGATTCTCTTAGGCCAAGAACTGGCCGAAGTGAGGGATTTCTCCCATCCCTTGCTTACTCTGCTCATAAAAGCCTTTTCCCATGTCTTTCCACAAGATATCCCCCACGGCCTACCTCCTCAAAGATCAATCCAACACAAGGTTGACCTCATTCCTAGGGCCACACTCCCAAACAAGTCGACCTATCACATGAACCCCTAGGAGACACAAGAGGTTCAAAGGCAAGTGGATGAGCTCTTGTCCAAAGGCCTAATCCATGAGAGTCTTAGCCCTTGTGCCGTTCCGGCTTTGCTCGTGCCTAAGAAGGATGGGTCCATGAGGATGTGTGTGGATAGTAGGGCTATCAATAAGATCACAATTAAGTACCGCTATCCTATTCCAAGATTGGAGGGTCTTCTTGATAAGCTCTATGGGGCCACTATCTTTTCTAAGATTGACCTTAGAAGTGGCTATTACCAAATTCACATCTATGAGGGAGATGAATGGAAGACGACTTTCAAAACCAAGGGTGGTCTTTATGAGTGGCTTATCATGCCCTTTGGTTTAACTAATGCACCAAGTACATTCATGAGGCTTATGAACCAAGTTCTTAAGCCCTTCATTGGAAAGTATGTAGTTGTGTGATTTGATGATATATTGGTGTATAGTCGTGGAAAGGAGGAGCATTACAAGCATTTGCATGAGGTCTTGAGTGTCATGGCTCAAGAACAACTTTATGACAACTTAGAGAAGTTCCATTTCTTCTCTTCCCAAGTGAAGTTTTTGGGATACATTGTTTCGGCCGGGGGCATCTAAGTGGATGAAGAAAGATCAAGGCCATCCGAGAGTGGCCTACTCCCATGTCCATCCAACAAGTCCGAAGCTTCCATTGCTTGGCATCCTTCTATAGGAGATTTGTGAGCAATTTTAGCTCAATCATGGCACCCATGACCGAGGTCCTCAAAGCCAAGCACTTTGAATGGAGTGAACAAGCTCAACATGCTTTTGAGGAAATCGAAGAAAGGCTAACTAGTGCTCCCATTCTAGCACTTCCTAGCTTTTCCAAGATCTTTGAAGTGGAGTGCGATGCTTCCGGAGTTGGAATAGGGGTCGTGTTGTCACAAGAGAAGAGGCCCGTTTCCTACTTTAATGAAAAGCTAAATGACGCCAAGACGAAGTATTCTATATATGATAAGGAATTCTTTGTCATTGTGAGGGCATTAGAGCATTGGCAACACTATTTGGTGGGAGGTGAGTTCATCCTTTACACGGATCACCAAGCCTTGAAGTTCATTCAAGGTCAACATAAACTCAACCCACGACATCCTAAGTGGGTGGAGTTCATGCAATCCTTCCACTTCGTGATCCAGCACAAGGCCAGCCAAATGAACAAAGGGGTTGATGCACTTTCTAGGAGGTACCTATTGCTTTCTACTTCTGAGTCCAAGGTACTTGGATTTGAATGTATCAAGGACATGTGGAGGAGTCCAACCCACGGCTCACCATGTGGAGGAGGCTTGGTACTCCACTCAAATTCAGCACCTCTTGCCATCCCCAAATGGACGGCCAAACCGAAGTCACAAACCGTACTTTGGGCACCGTACTTCAAGTCCTAGTAAAAAGGAACATTAAAGGGTTGGATGAGTCACTTCGCCATGCAAAGTTTACCTTCAATCGAACCCCAAGCAAGGCCATGGGTCTCTCCCCTTTCCAAGTAGTGTATCGACACAACCCACAGACTCCCCTTGATCTTGTTGCCATCTCTAATCCCACTAAGTTTAGTTGGGAAGCCGAGACGAGAGCAAAAGAGATTCAAGAACTTCATGCCAAGGTGAGGGAGAGGATTGAAAAATCAAATGAGCAAGCCAAGTCTTATGCCAACAAGAAGAGAAGAGAAGCTCAATTTCAGCCCGGGGACTTAGTATGGATTCATTTGAGAAAAGAAAGGTTCCTAAGCAAGCGCAAGTCCAAGCTAATGCCGAGGTCGGATGGGCCATTTGAAATCCTTAAGAAGATTGGACCAAATGCATACAAGGTAGACCTTCCTGGTGAGTATGGGATGTCCGCCAACTTCAATGTAGCTGACTTAAGCCCATACTATGATGAAGATGAGGAGATATTGAGTTTGAGGTCAAACTCAAATCAAGCTGGAGAGAATGATAGGGACCATCAAGACCAAGCCTTAAAGGAGCAACCAGCTAGCCCACACACCTATTCAAGCCCCAAGGAAGTCCAAAACATCCATGCCTTGGTCAAAAACACATTGGAGAATTCAGACAGAATTTGGGCAGATTTGACCGGAAATTGGCCGGTTTTGTGCGCCTTTTGGGACTTGAAGGTGAACGGATGATTGACTGCTTTTCCCCCTTTATTTCATTTCAAGATGTTAAGAATCCAATAAAAAATGTTTCAAAGGGTTTGGAGGTCATTTGGTTGGTCAAACAACAAGATCCTCAAACTGCTGCAGGCTAGGCGCTAATCCAGCACAGTTCGAAATAAAGGAAGTTTTGGACAAGCAACTTAAGTCCATGTTTCCTGAAAATTTAGGACATGAAAGGGGACATAAATATTTATCAATTCATGGGTTCAAATCCCATCCAAAGAACCCCCTTGTGTTAGTATTAACCAGCCAAAAGGACAAAGAAAACACCTTTGTAACTGGTTACTCACTAGCCGGTATAAAGGGGTCCTTTCCTTTGGTTTAGCTTTGTCTGCTTGCTGAATTGACTTCTTTTGCTGCATTCTAGGACCTTTGTCAGATTGACACCTCATTTGGGAGGCGTCATGATCCCTAATGAGGTCGATTAAGCTAGTTAGTGAGGTGTTAATCTAGTAAGTGATAGATAGGATGTTTTTACTCTTCCCCACATGTACTAACCTTGTTTTTGCTACATGGGAGAGGGGGAACTCGGCCAAGGGAGAACAAAACCAGCTTTAGCCTTCATTTGTAATCACTTTTGAATATATGAAACTTTGTGAGTTACAAAACTCTCTCCATTAAAACTCCTAGTGTTGTATCTTGAGCTTGGCAACTCAAGTGGGTCTCTAGGTCTCTTTATCTCAACTAGAAGGTGATTCATTTTAGTCACTAGTTGATCTAAAGGGATTGCCCTAGTGTTCTCTAAGGGTGGCTCTTAGGATTATCCCTTGCAAGGTGACTTGATTTATCCAAGCTCTCGCATTCTCTTCTTGCTTTCAGTTTTCTCTTCTCCTCCAAAACCGAATCCACTCTTGAGTGTTCTTTGTGAGTTGCATCTTGTTTTCATTATTACACATCATACGTGTATATATATATATATATATATATATATATATATATATATATATACATATATATGTATGTATGTATGTATGTATATGTATATATATATATGTATATATATATATATATACAAATATACGTATTTAGTGTGTGTGTGTGTGTGTGCGTGTGTGTGTGTATATATATATATATGTATGTTTGTATGTATGTATGTATATATACATGTATGCATGTATGTATGTGTGTTCATATGTGTGTGTGCACACATACATATATACAAATGTATATATACGCACACACACACAAAGACATACGTACAGACATACATACATAGATATATATATGTACATATATATATATATGTATATTGATACATATATATATATATATATACATATATATATATATATATGCATATATCTGTGTGTGTGTGTGTGTGTCTGTAGATTTGTCTATCTATCTATGTGTGTGTACGTGCTTGCATACGTGTGTGTGTGTGTGTGCGCGAATGCACATGTGTGTGTGAGTGTATATGCATGTATGTCTGTGTGATTATTTTGAATGAAAATATTGCTGCAAGTATACGACTATCATCGTCGTACTTGAGGGTCGTCTCCTCGGGGACGAGGATGAGATTAAGTTCGCTAGCTACGAAAACAAACTAGTCTAGCATCATTGTAGGCTAATTAAACAATAAACAAATAAGATGAATCATATTCTGAAGAATCCATAATTATTTGCAAACTCTAATAGTATCTACATATAGCAAAACCAAACTTGACCACATTGAAGTAATATGATCCTAAATGTAATTACCAGCATATTCCAGGGACCAAACGTGATTCGCAATCCTTCATAATGAAATGAATATTGTCAAGATTGTAAATAAAACTAAACATCATTAGCCATAACACGAAATTCCAAATGCCAAGCACTTATTTCATTGAGTCAGAACATCCCAGATTCGAACAGAACAAATGAAAGCCAGTTCAATGAGGAGGATGGCAGAGTTTGGGGAATGCATTAACCACATCAAGTGAAAGCATCAATTCAGATAACAAAATGGAGAATCAAACTAAAGCTTGAATCGAAACAAAGCAGCAACAGAACTATTTAAAACCCAGATTCAGAACGAAACAATCAAAGAACCGAGGAAGGGGGGATTTGAGATGTTTCAGCAACATTCTGACATCATTGCAAGAGATGGTGCATCAAACCCAGAATTTTCGATCATGGGATGTTGATATTGGTGAAGTAGAGGATTAAAACAAGACACCTTAGCCCCGAAACAGCAACATGAACCCAAAATTCAAGGCTACTATCAAATTCTCGACTCAAACTAACAAGATCAAAATTAATTACATCAAAACACCCAATTAAAAACCGAATGTAGAAATTGATATCAGACAAAGAAATTCAAAAATTAACAAAAACATAAAATTAAACCCTAAAATCTCAAATCTAATCTCAGGTGAAAACTTTAAATGTAAACCCTAAATTGAACCAGAAAAACGTAAACTAAAACCTAGATACCTCCTTCTGGTGCTGTAACCCTTCGATTTATACAACTTCAAGTCAGCTCCTTCCCTTCTCTTCACCGTTCAATTTAGCTGCTGTGGATGGTGGAGATGAAGCTTAAGTGTGGTGCCGTTAGTGTTGAACAGTGGTGGATGAGGATGAGATGACATTGTGGTGTAGAGTTGGTGAGTTCGAAGATAAAGATGCGTGAGAGAGAAAGATAAAGATGAGTTCGAAGAGGGTGAGAGGTGAAACTGAGATGAGAGCGTGAGGTAAAAGGGGGGTGGTTGGGGTCTATCCTGGAGGCAGCCGAGAGAGGAGAGAGAAATGCGAGGGATAACAAGGGAAGATGGATCGGCATGTGAGATGCATGTGGTCGCAGGTTGGGTGGATTTATTTAGGTTTTTCCTTTTATTTCTTTCTTTCTTTCTTTTGGGTTAAAAAAGTAATGGGTTAAGGAAAATTGGTCGGGTTTGAGTTGATTTAGCCCAATTCTTCATTTTCGGCTTTTCTTTATCTTTTTTCTGCATTTTTTTCCCAATTTATTCATTACCTGCAAACGAAATAAAATCAAATAAAATTCTAAAAATAACAATTATTACGAGCATATATTAAGCATAAGGGTATTGTAAAAATAGCATATTTTTAGCACAAACAAATACGCCCACACCAAGATTTTTCTCGTCGTCAAGTAAAACAACTAAACTACCTAAAAGAATTTTTTTTTTTAAAAAGAGAAAGAAAATCCTAACTCACTATCGCAGGAATCACTGTTATATTTGGCGTTTGCAACAACTCCTTTAAACCCCTTGGTTTCCCAAGTGGACAAGTGAGGCCTCATGAGGGTATTCGAGTGAAATACCCACAAAAATTATTTCCAAAACAAAGGGAAATCTTTTTGGGTTTTTTCCAAAACGTAACCATATACACAAATAATGGAGAAAATTATGTACAAGACTCAGAAAATTGTATCACCCTAGTAACCCAATCACAAAAGTACATACAAATAGAATGAACAATCAAAAGATATCTAAGTCAGAAGAAGCATCCCGACTCTCATTTTTTCACCCCACTCAATATGTAATGATGTCTACACCTTACTGCATGTGCAAACATGTATCAACTCTTATGAATTATGTTGCTAATATCGACATGATCCCTGTTTCCTTGCCTAATTGCCTTCTCTACTCCACTTTTTCATTTTTTTTTCTTTTTTTTCAAGAATAACAACACACACACACCATAAACGCACTTGACTTATAAATATTCAGGGTTTCCCTAAAAAGGAGTTTATTAGATTATGCAAAGCACTTACTTCATTGCCCAAATAGATGTGTACTCAAGTAAAATAGCACATATTCAAACCAATTAAAGATACGAAATAAAGATAGTGGCTTTGAACATTGGTACTCGGGGTTTTTATTCACTTTTGGACTTTTTTCTTTTCTTTTTTTTCTTTTTTTTTGCCATTTTCAAGAGCTCAAAAGACAACTTTGACAAACAAAAAGTCCACATGCCAACTTAACAACAAGACCCTAAGAATTAACGATAAAGTGAACAAGATAGGCCCAAATCACACATGTGAGACGAGGTTATTATGAAAAATCAAATATACATTCTCAAATAGACATCTCATCTTGTAACTCTATTTACATAAAACTCAATTGTAACACCCCCAACCCGAGGAGGAGTCACACCGCCAGGGTTTCTTAGAAGGAATCCCTAAGGCTTTTGGGGTTGAGTATGGGCATTAGCATTTAGTTAGGTGTTCTGGAATAAAACTACAAGTGTTTCCCTTATTTTTGCAACATTCTATAGTCTTAGCTTAAGCTAAGGGTACCTGTAAGCTGATTATGTGTTAAAACAGGATATAGGTAACTTGAATCATTGCCTCGGGCCACCCGCCTGGGTGACTAACAGTCAAACTTACTCAACACAACAGTTATAGTATTATATACATAGGTTAAGAGGCAACTATATGCTTCCACATTCAATGTGGGGATTAAACAATTACAAATATGGTAAGGCATCAAGCACTTCATAGCAATCGTTCAACGAAACTGGCCAAAGGCTGGTGTCAGGTCGGCATCAAAATAACTTCAAAATAACCTATATACCTGCTCAGTATGAACCTGGAAAGGGAATAAGGAAAGGGAAGAGCTACCACATGCTCAGTGAGTATTTCTCAACTCCTTGAAAACCGAAACCCTTTGTGGGCAATAATGATAAGTAGCAGCGACATAACATTTGTATATTACTATCACATTAGGCAATCATTATCCCCAAGGAAAAATCATCACCTATAAACATCATACTAAGCCACTCAAGTTCGTTTCTAGATCCTTAATAACCATACTTCCTTGATAATCAAGCATTTAGGCACATAAGCAAGCAACCACAAGGATTGGGTAAAACGCTTTCAAATACGCATTTTGAAAATGTGGAGACTGATGTTATTAAAAGGAGTCACTGTCACACACAGTAAGTCTCAGCTTCCAGTGAGTCACACATCACTTCCTTTTTAATAGTTGCTTACATAATTGAAACCATGCTTGTCTAGCAAAGTAGCCCATAACCCTATTAATGGTTTGTGGTTCTCTCATTTTTAGTCAGAAAACCTCTTAAAATCATAGTGAGTTTACTAACTCACAATTCGAAACTTAAAAATTGGCTAGCATATAACTCAAACAAAGTTTCGTAATTAACACCTTCAGTTGCCCTTTTTCAATTCGTTTAAATCTTTTTAAACAAAAAGAAAAAGATACAAACAAACTAAAGTGTTAAAACATTTTCGAGCTCGTTACTTATTTGCTTTTTTACTTCCTAGGCCTATCAACTATTCAATTGAGTCATTCACTGAGTAGTTTGACGATTTAGGGTCACTTTAGGCTACAAATATCTTAACAATCAAATAGGCAACTGGTGAACATTTAGAAACACTTGAAATTATGAAAATACGTTTTTAATGAACCTGTGAAAGATTTCTAAAGTTCACAAACCATTCACATAGAGCATCATTTCAACAATTCAAGAGGGAAGGGCTTCACAGATAGCGCATTTGTATCACTTTGCAAGAACAATTTCAACAGAATCCACCTAATGTCCTCAAATACTTCGCAATCCACACGATTAAGATTAATATCAAACCCAGGCTCCCTTCTCAAACAACACCGACCATAAAACCTCGAATAACTCATTGGTTTCACCTTAGCCCATCTAACTACCAAGCTCGGTTTAATATCACAACAAATCGCTCGGTTAGCAGCCTATGAGCATAGCTTTCACATGCAACCATCAAAACAAAATTTAGGCATAATAAAACTAATTTAGCTATAACATTAAGACACAATTCTCCTTGTTCCACAATTCCCCAAATTGATCGGTTAGCAAAAGCTACGCATCAACTCAACATGCAAGAGTCCTAAATTAGCATCATCATCATATTTACCCAATTTCAGTCCTAATTCCTCCAATTACTCATAACCAACTTAAACTCAAGCATGAACTAACTACATTCATTAAAATATGTTGAAATTACTAATAATTTGGAGGAAGAGAAAACCTACCTTGTTTCCAAGCTACAGGACCCAACTAAGGGCTTTTGGGCTCAACTTTAGGTGTTTGAAAACCCAAATTTCGACTACTCACTGTAGCCACACCCAAACCCACACAAATCGGACCCCAAATTCGACGGGACTTTCACTCACTGATTTATAGTTATAATGGACGTTTGGTGCTGCGAATCACTTCAATTTATAGAGGTAATTGAGTAGCTAAAGACAGGGTTGCGTGGCCAAGCTTCGATACGCATCCGGAGCCTCGAAACGCTGCCCAGATCAACCACAAATGTGGTGGTCTCTTTCGAATATTGCCCAAAATTTGCAGCAGGGGTTTGTTCGGTTCTAGGGGAGGTTGAATGGAGAAATGTGAGCTGGGATGAGGATACATCGAGGGGATTTTGAGCTTTGTGGCCACGGTTGTGGAAAGCAGCAGTAGAGGAAGAAGAAGAAGAGAGAGGGAGATTGGGGGACTTAGGGGTCTCGTGTCCACAGGAGGAAGAAGAAGCTAGACTTAAGTTTGGCGCCGTTTTGATGAAAATGCCCCTCCTCTTTCCCCCCTTTTTTGTTTCAAGCTTGCCTAATAATTAACACCGCTAGTCTAATTTCGTACTTCAAATTCTAAACCCGAATGACAGTATAATCTCTCGTCGATTAATCGTTCTCGATTATATCAAGGTTTGATTTAGTAATTAATGAAACTAATTCTAAGGTTAACAGTCTAATCGTATTCGGGATTCTACTCAATTTAGTACCCGATAATAATCCTTATTAACGCTTATTTAAAATCATCAAAAAAATTTCAAAACTAATAATAATAATAATAATAATAATAATAATAATAATAATAATAATA
>JACYFF010031952.1:54984632-54996417 GCA_017589665.1 Selenicereus undatus
TAATAATAATAATAATAATAATAATAATAATAATAATAATAATAATAATAACAACAACAACAATAATATTCTTTTTAATAAAATTATCGCTCAGACAAGCACATCAATAATAATTTGACTTATATAGTTAATAAAATAGATTTTATAACATCATGAGGTAAGATAGTCAACTTAACGTAAAAATAAAGAACATAGGTATTACATCAATGAACTAGCCACATGGGATCACAATCGCCTAAGACAGTACACAAATCCCAAAAGAAATAAAAAAATTTTGAATGTTTGAAATTTTTTGAAAAATATGCACAAATGGGTACCTCACCCCTACACCAAAACTTCATAATGTCCTCATTGTGGGAGCTAAGGTGCCTAAAAGCAACACATAAACTATACAACCGATAAACCTACACAAATCCACAAGTGCATACAAGCTAGAAAAACCACCAAAAATCAAACAAACAAAACCAAAATCATAAAAGAATGCAAGGCAAAAGCCCATTCTAAAATAAAACAAAATAAAGACCAAAACCAAAACCAAACCAAAACAAAACAAAACAAGACCCAAAACACATATATTTACCAAAATAAACACCAAACAAAAACCAAGGAGCTACTAAATCCCAAATTAAACCAAAAGAAACCTAAAAGAAAACAAAAGACAAAAGAAAAGAAATACAAAGTAAAGGAGCAAAACACAACCACTGAAACACTAAAAAGGAAACAAAACAAAAGATTAAACAAAACAAAGCCAAAGCAAAACCAAGCCTCACAAAAATAAAGAAATAAAACAATCCAAAATATCGACAACTATTCACAATCCTAGATATCCACAACTAACAAGGATTCACAAAATCATAACATACTCAAGGGTGATCATAGCCAACTTGGCTCAACAAATCCCAAATTGCTCCTCAAGATCGATCACCCATACAATCATAGTGCTAAACACCAACAACTAAGTACGAAAAGAAAACAAAACAATCCTAAATATCCACAACTATGTACAAAAAAGAAGAAAAGAAATGAAAAAGAGAAGAGGGAAGGGTATAGATTGTATCCAAACTATGCCTCACTAAGATGATGCTAAATGAGGCTTGAGGAGCATCAACCACTCCTCTGCATATCAAGATCAAGGGCACCCACTCTGATGCTGTCAAGGCGTGAAGAAGATTATCAAATGTCTGAACACACAACTCATAAGCATGTAATTAAGAGAACATAAGCACAATTGCATCAATGATATCCAACGCTCTCTTGAACTTATCAAAAGCCTTAGATAAATCAAAATAGTGATTAAAGAAAGCGGTCCACATGATTTTTTCTAGGTAAGTCCACTAAGTATGCATGAAAAGGGTCAAGGGAGGGATTGTAGCCTCCAAAGGTACCTGGGGATCAAATAACATCGAGCATATTCTCCTTAAGCTTATGAAAAAAGTTGTTCACAAGGGCCAAATCCAAACTAAGTTCACACATCACATGATAACCCGTGGGCCTAGGAGAATCATGCTCGGGGGAAAGAGAGGGTGATGAACAAGTAAGGGGCGCAAGGATCAAGTCAAGAGGGTTGGGGCACATATATTCAACAAGCTCAAGACGAGGAAGGGAAACCTTATGCACAAGCATCCCACACTCAACTATACACTCCTCATCATCATTACAATCATACTATTTATCAGACTCATGATCATGCACACTAGCATCACTTTCATAATCCTCACTCTCCTTAAGCTCTCCTACGGAAGCTAAAGGAGTAAAGGGGCTAGGCACAATGGGGACATCCTCGGGGATATCCATGGAAATGTTAATGTCATGGGGACAAGCATATGCAAAAGAAGATGAAGATATATTATCATCTCCCTCAAATTCACATAAAGGGGCATGAACATGATGCTCAGGACTGAAAGAGGTATATGGCTCAAAATCACTGATAGGCCCGCAAGCGCACGGTGGCTTTGTAGCAATCAAGTTCGATCCCACAGGGATTAGGTTGATCTATTGGGCTATATTGTCTCAAGATATGCTATGCAAACCAAAACTTTAGATTGATAAAAATACGAAGATAAGGAAACAACTATAATAATTCAAGGGGTTTCAATTTAAAAACTTCTAATTCACTAATTTTAACTCAATTAAGGGGAAAACAGGTAGGAATTCATGTTGTTATGAAATTTGATTGGATCAAAATGATGAACTTGTTCTTTTCTCTAATCGATTAATCTTGAGGAATTACAATCTATCCAAAACTTTAGACTATTCTTTCGAACTCAACCAAATTTGCCTAAACTAAGCATAAGTCATTCTTTCGAAGTAATTTGTCTTAATCCAAGATCAATATCTTCGATTACTCTCTAGTCCTCTTAACATGCAAATCTCTCTTTCGAGATGGCTCCATATTAGGTTTTATCAAGCAGTCCAACAACCAAATGTCACCTTTCAGTTTTTCACCCGATTGTTTCAAGCGTGCAAGCAAACTTTGGCCAAAAATTTACTCACAATGTGACAATCACTTGATAGAACGAAATCGAACCAATCCTGAAAACAAGCACAATTCTATAAATTAAAATGTGATCCAACTACACTTTCATAAACTACTAAATCCCTAGACAAAATAAAACTATCAGACATGATTAAATTAAACATCTAACTATTCTAAAATGATAAATCAAAAGAAAAAATAGAAGAGAAGAGAGAAGAGTTTGCTCAGCCAAAATCGTGCTTGAACTGTCGTTGGAAGCCCGGGGTGGAATCCTTGCAATTCTTTACTTTAACTCACTCTTTCTCCTTCTAATCTAAATCCTAATCTAACTAGAATGGAATGAAAGAGTGGAAAATGTAATGAAGGGATGATGCTCTTCTGCTACGAAAAATGGTCCTATTTATAGGAAAACCCAGTCAACCTTAGCCACACGCTGAGGGAAAACGAATAGGCTAGCTGTTATGCCTGCACCACAAACCGTGGCATCCACCGCGGGTTGAACGTGGTGCCCTCTGGTCACTTTGCCCTGTTGATTCTAGTCAACCTAGGTTGATTGTGTATGCTATCTTGGGTTATCCGTCACATATACCCAGGTAAACTATATCTCTTGCGGGTTTTTGGTTAATTTTTATGGGCTCTTACGTCATTGCATAATTCTTCATTGATTTTCATGACAAACTCGGGTTCTCTTAGCCAATTTCTACAAAACATCATCAACAGCACCAAACTCGAGCATAAACGGGAAAAGGAGTTTAAATTATAACTTACAGCACATAATTATCCTAAAAATGCAGCACAATTATGCTAAAATGTTATATAAGATAAGCACTTATCAAACTCCCCTATGCTTAAACCGTTGCTTGTCCTCAAGCAAACACCAAATAAAACCAGTAAAGGGAAATACATTTAGGCCTCAAAGCAGTTAATAACCTCCTTAAAGTAGGCAAGTCATAGCATATCACAAGCAAGAATAGCATTCAATGACAACCCTAAGAAGTGCACAAGACAATTCAAAATTATAAGGACGAGAAAGTTTTCGAAAAAGTACGAGACCACAAGCTTGATATCAAACTTGATCACCCATAAAGAACCACAAAGCATATCATGCAAGCACATGCAATTGAATAGACCCAATTAGACTGGTAGAACCTCACTTTTGGGAAATGTGGATCACTCTTGCTCATGTGTTTAAAGTATAGCATAGGTTCACAAAAGACTCATTCCAAAGAAGCAATCTACCATATGCTTGACAAGGCTCTCAAATTCTCCACAATTAAAAATGCAATATGCACAAGACAATCAAGAGGACTTTATATGTGTTATAATGTGGTCTAAAAGGGTTAAGTGAAATGAGTGGACAAATGAATTTGGGCAATGTGGAGCTACTTAGCCAAGTGACTAGGGAGCAACCAACAAACCACCAACTAACCAATAAGTTAACCAACACTTCAAACTGCAACAACATAATGAACATATCCCAACAAATCAAATAAGAAATGAGTTGATAAAGAAAGGAATTCAAGCTTTGTACATATCTAATGCCAATCATGTAGTTTTTTTTCTGGTTTTTTTTTCATTTTCTTTTTCGCAACATGACCTGTTTTTTCTTTTTCTTCAACATAACTTCTTTTCTTTTTTCCTTATTGTTTTTTTGTTGCGAAATGAAATGAAAATTGTAATTATTGAAAGGCATAGGTCACTAATTATTAACTCACAATTGAATACATATATACGCACAACCCAAATGAGAAGGAACCACAACTAAATGCTCAATATCATCAATCCCTTAACAAACCAACATACCAAAGCCATCTTAAACTTAATTATCCCCCAAACCACCCACAAGATAGATAAAATGATGCTCCATAGACTTGGCTTAAAGGTTAGAATATGTGTTTGGCCAAGGGTTAAGATGAATGGATCACAACAAAAACGAATATAAGCTCAACAGGGCTAGCAAAAGGGAAAAAACATGTAACACAAGGGTAGGCTATTTGGCTATGTGGCTAAAATGGTCAAAGAAAGATATGCCTCTATCATCTCATCAACCATGCAGATGCGAATGTGGTTTTGAACGAGAATCTACAGAAGTTCTAGAGATGCAACATGGAAGAGTCACACACATGAAAGAAACATTATACTAAATGTAATGATTAGTCCAAATAAGGCTCAAAATCTCATGGGATATCTACCAAAGTCGCATTAAGCTCATAAAATGACTCCACATACCAACATTAGTGCCAACGATTCTAGGGGGTAACATAATTCTCAATCAAGACAAAGGTAAAAACAAGATGTAGTCACAAAACCTTCAAAACGTTTATCACCAAAAGGGATTACACAACAAAAGATACTCAAGCTTATGAAAGCTATTTTGTCCAACAAACATATCATTGGAGGTTATTCCAAACCAATCCTCACCATCTCTATATGCAAATCTAAAATGCAAATCGAAAAACCAACTACATGCAACATACAAACAAAAAGAAATCGAAAACTATATGCTTTAACATGTATGCAAGCTAATAACCAAAATAGCAAACATATAAACTACCCTTCCCCATGCTTAAATAAATCATTATTATTCAAAGTAAAGAAAACTTAGAGAAGGGGAACAAAAGAAAACAATGTCATCAAGTTAGATGCTGAGTGCACCTAAGCTATGCAACTTCGTAATAATTGGGGCTCATGGAGCATCAGCCACTCCATCACGTTGTCAAGACTCAACCCTTTAAATCGGACATCGTCAACGCACACAGGTGCTTATCAAACTCCTAGGACCACAATTCAGAAAATCAAAGGTAAGAGGTAATAATGAAAACCACACCAAAGAGTATAGGTATCCTCTTAACTTTACCAATGACCATAGAAAAATCATAGGAAGGATTAAAGAATATAGCCCACGTGATTTTCCTAGGCAAGTCCTCTAGGTACATGTAATATGGATCAAGAAAGGCATTAAACCCACTAAAGTAACCTAGGGAAAGAAAATTATCAACATTCCCACCAAGCACATTAAACATTTTGTCCTCATAGCCCAAATCAACATTAGAATCACAAATCTTAGGATTTTCTATGGGCGTGGCAATGTAATACTCAAGGGAAGGAGAGGGTAATGAACACATAGGGGACATATGAGAATGATCAAGGGGATTGGGGATAACACTATCATCAAAACCAAGGCTAGGAGACTTCTTATGCATCAACACATCACATGACCCCTCTAAAGGAGTCTCATTTAGATTATGCACCTCATCTAAAATATCTTCTGACTTAAAACGTGCATCAACAACATCAAACCTAGCAACTACCCCAAAAAGCTCACCCGCCTCAACCCCCGTGCATTGAGCTAAAGGAAAGAATGAATCATGTAAGGTCAAGACAACTTCAGCATTATCCTAGGGTAATACAAAGTCAGGTTGCACATAACACACATAATAAGGATACGAATTAGTAGCAGGGTCAGAAGAATTGCACAAATCACACCAAAAAAGGGCATAATAAGATCTAGCATAAAATGAATAAGGATAAAAAAATGAATATCTCGAAACACGACTGGCCTTCTCAAACTCAAATGAATCCCAAGCAATCCACTCAAGCAAATACCATGCATCATCAATATTTTTACCATCAAAATCCCAATAAAAGAGTTCGGGTTTCACTATTCATACCTCATCAACAATGTCTAAACTTTCCCATTTACCCAAACAATAACCACATTGAGCAAGAAAGACATTTAAACATTTGAAATACCTCCAAAATAATTCATGCTCGAATTGGGTGAAATGAAAAATTGCCATTGCTTTTTCTCAAATTTTATTTTATTTCATTTTTTTTATCTTCAGTTTTTTTTTTTGGTTTTTTTTTTTCCTTCAGAGGAAAACAAAATGCTTAGTTGAACTTATTGAGAGAAACCCAATATTCGATGCCAGTCCCTGACAATGACGCCAAAAACTTGATAGGCCCGTAAGTGCATGGTGGCGTTGTAGCCATCAAGGTCGATCCCATAGAAACTTGGATGATCTATTGGGCTATATTCTCTTAAGATACGCTAAGACAATCAAAACTTTAGATTGATAAAAATACGAAGATAAGGAAACAACTATCACTAATTTAAGGGGTTTCAATTTAACAACTTCTAATTCACTGATTTTAAATCAATTAAGGAGAAAATGCCTAGGAATTCATGTAGTTATCAAAGTTGATTGGATCAAAATAATGAACATGTGCTTTTCTCTAATCGATTAATCTCGAGAAATTACAATCTATTCAAAAATTTAGTCTATTCTTTCGAACTCAACCAAATTTGCCTAAACTAAGCAAAAGTCGTTCTTTTGAACTAATTTGCCTTAATCCAAGTTAAATATCTTCGATTACTCTCTAGTCCTCCTAACACGCAAATCTCTCTTTTGAGATGACTCCACGTTAGGTTTTATCAAGCAGTCTAACGACCAAATGTCACATTTTAGTTTTTCACCTGGATTGTTTTAAGCCTGCAAGCAAACTTTGGCCAAAAATCTACTCACAACATGCTAATCACTTGATGGAACGAAACTAAACCAATCATGAAAGTAAGTGCAATTCTATAAATTAAAACATGATGCAACTACACTTTCATAAACTACTAAATCCCTAGACAAAGGAAAACTATTCAAACATGATTAAATTAAACATCTAACTACACTAAAATGATAAATCTAAAGAGAAAAGAGAAGAGAAGAGAGAAGAGTTTGCTAAGCTAAAATCGGGCTTGAACCGTCGTTGCAAGCCCGGGGTGGAATCCTTGCAAATCTTCACTTCAACTCACTCTTTCTCGTTCTAATCTAAATCATAATCTAACTAGAATGGAATGGAAGAGAGGAAAATAGAATGAAGGAATGATGCTCTTCTGTTGCAAAAAATAGCCTTATTTATAGGAAAACCCAATCAACCTCAGCCGCACGATGGGGAAAAATGAACGGGCTACCTGTTATGCCTCCATCACGGACCGTGGCATCAACCACGGGCTGACCGTGGTGCCCTCTGATCACTTTGCCTGTTGATTCTAGTCAACCCGGATTGATTGTATATGCTATGCCGGGTTATCCATGATATATACCCGAGTAAACCGTATCTCTTGCAAGGTTTTGGTCAATTTTTGTGGGCTCTTACATCCTTGCATAATTCTTCATTGATTTTCATGACAAACTCGGGTTTTCTTAGCCAATTTTTGCAAAATATCATCAATGACACCAAACTTGATCGTAAAACGGGAAAATGAGTATAAATTATAACTTAAAGCACTGAATTCTCCTAAAAATGCAGCAAAATGACCCTAAAATGTTACATATAATAAGCACTTATCAAGCTCCTAACAAACAAGCCCCAGGAGTGGTAGGTCCTACCCTAAGGTTAGTATTATACAAAACATGCATAGTGCTGTCTACATCACTATTAACCAAGTTAAAGAATTGGTCTATGACTGTGCTTGTCATGTTTTCCATGAGCTCTCTCTAGTTTTTCAGTTCTTGCTCAAGTTGGTCAAGTCTAGAGTCCATAACATGAGGACAGGAGTTGGTATCATGGTCGAATGATTGACAAAAGTCACAAAGAGGGGGAGCATATTCAATGGGTTAAGAGGAAGGGGTACAATATTGCATAAATTGTTTCTCATAATATGATCTTGCGTGAAAACCACACAGATCGGGGAAAGACATCTGGAGGCACAACTAACTTGCTCAAACTGATGAGTATCACCAACCAACCATTCTAGCATATCCCAAGCTTCATCCACATTTTTGGAATAAAAACCCCAATGCTCCGAAAGAGTACGGGTTTCATAATTTACACCCTCATTAACAACACCTAAAATTTCCCAATTCCCATATGAATACCCATAATAAGCACATTGAGCAAGATATGCATTTAAATGATCCCGACAACTGTGAAATAATTCTTGCTCATATTAGGGAAAATGGAAAATTGTCATTTTGTTTTTGAAGTTTTTTAAAAAAATTTCAATTTGTAGGGGTTTTCAAGATTTCCCAATTTTTTCAAAATTTGACTTTTCTAATTTTTTTGGATTTTAGGAGTTTGCAAGAAATAAACTAAGCTAAGTCACAATTAATAACGAATTGAAGAAAGCAAAATAAATCATGTACAACTAACAAGAAAGTAACAAAAAAAGCAAATGTGACTTAAATCTCATGCCATCGTCTCCGGCAACGGCACCAAAAACTTGTACGATAAGTTTAAGTGAAAAATAATACCGCAAGTATACGACTGTTAGCGCAATACTTGAGGGTCATCTCCTCAAGGACGAGGATGACATTAAGGTTACTAAGTACGAAATTAAACTAATCTGACATCATTCTAAGCTAATTAAAAAATAAACAAATAATACGAATCAAATTCTAAATAATCCTTAATTATTAGCAAATTCTAACAGTATCTAAATATAGCAAAATCAAACTCGACCACATTGAAGTAATCTAATCCTAAACGTAGTTACCAGCATAATCCAAGGACCAAACATGATTCATAATCCTTCATAATGAAATGAATAACATCAATATTGCAAATGAAACTAAACATCATCAGCCAGAACAAGAAATTGCAAATGCCAAGCACTTATTTCTTTAAGTCAGAACATCCCAAATTCATACAGAACAAATGAAAGCCGATTCAATGAGGAGGACATCAACGTTTTGGGAATGGATTAAAGACATCAAGTGAAAGCATAAATTGAGAATAGAAAATGCAAAATCGAACTAAAGCTTGAATCGAAACAAAACAGTAACAGAAACAATTAAAAGCCATATTCAGAACCAAACAATCAGAGAACCTGGGAAAGGGGATTTCACATGTTTCAGCAACATTCTAAAAGCATTGCAAGAGATGGAGCATCAAACTCAGAATTTACGATCATGGAATGATGATATTGGTGAAGTAGAGGATTGAAATAGGGCACCTTAGCCTCGAAACAGCAACATGAACCCAGAATTCAAGGCTACTATCAAATACTCAACTCAAACTAACAAGATTGAAATTAATTACTTCAAAACACCCAATTAAAAATCGAATTTTGAAATTAAAATCGAATAGAGAAATTCGAAGATGAACAAAAATGTAAAATTAAACCCTAAAATCTAAAATCTAATCTCAGCTAAAAACTTTGAATCTAAACACAAATTAAACCTGACAAACGTAAACTAAAACCTAGATACCTCCTTCTTGCGGCACAACCCTTTGATTTATGTAGCTTCAAGTTGCCTCCTCCCCTTCTCTTGACCATTCGATGTGGCTGCCAAGGATGGTGTAGATGAAGCTTGAGTGTCATGCAATTAGTGTTGAACAATGATGGATAAGGAGGAGATGAGATGGTGGTATAAAGCTAGTCATGGAGAGAGAGAGAGAGAGAAATGAAGAAGAGTTCGAAGAGGGAGAGAGAGAAATGAAGAAGATTTCGAAGAGGGAGAGAGGTAAAACTGAGATGAGAGCATGAGATAAAAGGGGGACAGTCGGGGTCTATCCTGCTGGGAGCCAAGAGAGAAGAGAGAAATGCCCAGTTCATACCGTTTCTGGCCCGGTTTTGTTTCTCTGCTGGAGCAAAATATAGAGAGGGAAATTTCTTGCACGCACCACCCCCTTAAAGCTTAAGATCTTAGCTTTCCAACAAGACCTTTTGCAAGGCATTTGAAGTTCATTTGGTCAGCCAACCAAGCCAAAAACCGAAGACAGTGCATTGCAGGGCGCAATCCAGCACAATCCAAAAGAAGGGTCTGATTGGTTGACCTACTTAGCTCCAACTTTTGCCAAACTTTAGGGCATGAAAAATCATCTAAATATTTATCAAATTATGGCCTTAAAGTTGAGCTAAAGGAACGGCTTGTGCTGCTTTTATCCAGCCAAAGAAGGAAGGAAATCCCTTTACCTGGTTTATGGGAGAAACCGGCTGCCACCATGGTTTTTGAGTGTACTCTTGTACTACTTGTAGGTTCAAGGCCCTAAGTTTCTGTACTAAGGTTATTTAGATGCTTGAGACCTCAATGTGGAGATTATTAAGCTAGTGAGGTGTGAAGGTTAGGCTAAATCTCTTGTTTAATCAACTCATACTTGTGATCTACCTTAGGCTTAGTCATTTAGTCACCCATCAGCTTGTACACAGCCCTTGGACGAGTGCAAGGAAGGATTTGGGCTATAAATTACGCATCGCTTCCATTGGCAACGGTCTTTTGTCAAATTGAATACAAACTTGAGCATTGTCTCTCCCAAATTCCTAGTTCTATACCTTAAGTTTGGTAACTTAAGTGGTGTCTAGGTATCTTTATCTCAATTAGGTGGTGATTTTGTATCCTAATTGATCTAAGGAGATTGCCCTAGTGTTCAACTGGTGTGGCTCCATTGGATTATCTCTTGGAGGCACCTGTGTTATCCTCTTCTTCTCCTCCTCCTCATTTCTTACATCCGAATCTCCCTCTCACTTTCTCTCTTGGCAAGTGCAAGGTGATATGCATCAATTGGTATCAGAGCCTTGGCTACCCTTCTAATCTTGCTTCCACCCTCAAACACATTCCCAAACACTAAGCCACAAACACCCTTCACCACATCTCCATTTCTCTCCCTTGCACATTTCCTACCGTGCCACAGACAGTAAGAGTACCCCATGCTACTAAGCACGACGGTGCCTCATCCCCAACACACCTACTCCATTTCAGCAGCCTAGCATGGTCAGGCCATGCCTCCTAGCGCGACCGTGCTCTTTGCTCACAGAATCAAAACACTATACCTTCCACTCCATTACTACCATGTCTTCAAGCCTTACCCCGGAACAAGTTGCAGAGACCGTTCTTAAAGAGAAGGATGAATTGGAGGCCAAGGTCAAGTACCTCCAAACTCAACTTGGCAAACTCCTAGAAGCGAAGAGAAAAAGCTTGAGGAACTCTAGAAGTTCTACGAAACAAGGCCCTCGGATTGATCTTGAGGAAGAAGAAAGCTACCCCCATGAGTCCTCTACTGAAGAAGGTGAAGGACAAAGACCATTTCGACCTAGTGGAGGTGGCAATCTTGAGTTTAAGGTTGACATACCCGAGTTTGAAGGCCATCTCAACCCCGACTTGTTTCTAGATTGGCTTCGGATGGTTAAGACAGTCTTCGACTACAAAGACATCCCGGATGAGAAAAAGGTAAAACTTGTAGCCCTTAAGCTTTGCAAGTATGCTTCAATTTGGTGGGCTAACTTAGTGACCAAGAGGGCAAGGAAGGGAAAGGGAAAAATCCGTACTTGGGCTCAAATGAGGGATAAACTCAAGGCCAAATTCCTACCCCCCC
>JACYFF010031952.1:54996427-55010535 GCA_017589665.1 Selenicereus undatus
GGGGGGGGTAACTTTAGGATGTGTAGAATCCCCCCCTCAATAAAATCAAGGTTACAAAAGGGTTTTGTTGGTTAATTAACTGAATACTGCAACCGCGCAAAACCGGGGCAAAATGGAGTCATTTGGAAAATGACCTTGATCTTCAATCCTTTTGAGGGTATGACTTGAAACTCCTTTTTCTACCTGCAAAACAACATCAAAAGGATTCCAAAAATGGAAAAAATGTTTTGGGGCCTCAATTTGGGGCCGATGGTGAAAGGTATGAATTTTCTAATGTGGACCTTATAGCAATAATAAAATATCACGGGACTATGAACTAGAATTTTGCGAGCTTAATCAAAAGTTCCTACACAATTATGGATATTGCAAAGAAAATACGGATTTTAGGAAGTTCAACAACTTTCAGTGTGGTTGAAAACTCAGTTGGGTTGAAAAACTAAGTTAAATGGCATGTGAGTGAAATTGGAGAAGTGGGGAGAGTAATAATTTAAGAACAGTGCTTGTCGGACAAAGTCGGTGTGACCGAAGCAATTCCGAACCCAATGACACCCCTCTTGGCCTGAAACCCTCGTTATTCATCTCAAAAATATCAAAAACTCATATTTCATTTATAACCGTTAAAGTATTTTCATTATAATCTCAATTATTTTACTTTGGTCTATTTTGCTCCAATTTATTTTTCCTTGAATTAAATTACCTTAGTATATATAGTTTTCAAATCATCTTAGTGTAATCTATTTTATATTGAAATGTTGAATTACGAGTGCCATTTAATTAATCAATTTCTATTAAAGTTACAAATTATGCAAGCGAGCATTGTTTACTAACTACATATACCTATCATTAAATTTCTTAAGCAGAATCTAGGCCTAGTCTATCGTCCCTCATTAAGCAAGAATATGATCAAGTGTGATTTCATTTTGAACACCCCAGGTATGTCCGTTGTTGGTATCTTTAGAAATTAGAATGTATTTATCAAAGTTATAATGTCCTGATAAGTATATTAATGAATTAATTTACTCAGTGATTTATCACTTAATCAATGACCCCATCAGTTATCATTTATAGGGTACTCACCCTTTAGTTACCGACGCAGCCTTAGGCCATGTCTTCCGATCAACTTGGCAAGTGTATACCTACTTATTGATCATAATAGTTATAAGGGGTTCACTATCAGTTATTCACTGACTATACAGTTTTACATTCACCTCATTCGCTTTTTTAAAGTAAAATGAATTTCAAAGCGGGTGCCCAACCAGTTTTTTATTGATCATTTAACAATACAAGAATGCATATATTGAGCTTCAGCTTACATTTCGAAATGCGTTGTCATGTTTTGTTTTAGGCAAATGCTTAATGAATCGCACCCATGCTAGCAAACAAACTGAAGAAAGTAAGTGAGTAGGGGAATATGGATGGATCAATAGCGATGATGGTTCAAGAATATTTTGGGAATTGAATTTTGAGATCTTCAGTTGACGAAATTTTAAACCTTATGGAGAAATGCCCTGTTGTGATATGTAAACCTTATGGTGGTTAGCAGCTGCTTGTATACGATTTGATAACATCTGAATGTGTATAATTGTGATCTATGATTACCTATGTCATATCTGGTGCACACAGTTAAAGTGTTGTCCTCCTGGACAAAAGTAATACCCCAAATCATAGGGTTTATCAATTTTAATGAAGGGTTTAATTAAAGAATATGCAATGAGTGAGAGGTGCGCATTTGGGGCCTTACATCTCATTCAATTCGTTCTTCTTCTAAGATTGTCCTCAAGTGGTGGGTATGTTCCTCTAGTGTAACACCCCTAACCCTAAGGCTAGTGATGCGAACATTTTCTTAAATTCTAGCATGAAACAGACAGAGTTTCATCTGAAAAACTTACTATTTCCTAGGCTTAAAGCCTTACATGAGACCCCTGCAATGAATAGAAACATAAAAGAACACAAAAATAAGCTCAACGGCTACATGCCGGAGTCCACAACTCTACGAGCCACTCGCCGGAGTATACCAAACAATAAAGTTCAAAAAGAAAGAAGGAAATAAAAGATACAACTCAAAGGATTACACATCCGGAGTACTAGGGTTTACATCCCAAAATATAAACAACTCTAACAAAAGGTGGCTGACTAATTAGATGGTTTGCCCACATGGCCTACAGAGCGATTTCTAAAGAATATGCATTACATGAACCAAAGTACTTTGTTTTACATTTACAACCCTAGGGATACATCATATTTCATCGTCTAACTCGTAAGTCTACTTACATATGTGTACACATAACACCTTTTTCGAAGCAAGGGGAAGACTCCAATTCCACTAACGTAATTCAACCTCTACCTATCACATTGAGAACTTGGGAAAAGGGGAAATAGAGAGGGAATAAGCTACCACATGCTCACTGAATGATTCACAACCCCATGATGAATCATGCTTTATAAGGGTGTGGAAACCTCTCCCCACTGACGCATTTTAAAACTGTGAGGGCCTTGGCCCAAAGCGGACTACATTAGCGGCAGGTGAGCTTGGGCTATTATAATGGTATCAGAGCCATGCACCTGGACTGGTGTGCTAGCGAGGATGCTGGGCCCTCAAAGGGAGTGGACTATAGAGATTTCACATCGGTTGGAGAGGAGAATGAAGCATCCTTTATAAGGTGTGGAGGTGTCTCCCCATTGATGCATTTTAAAACCGTGAGGGCCTCTGCCCAAAGCGGACAATATCAATGCCATGTTGGCTTAGGCTATTACATCTAGCGTCCTCGAGTAGATCAATATGTCATCTATGAGCACTACTACAAATTGATCCAAATAAGGTTTAAAGACTCTATTCATGGAGTCCATGAATGCGGCTGGGGCATTGATGAGCCCAAAAGGTATCACTACATCCTTATAGTGTCCGTATCGAGTGCGGAATAGTATCTTTGGTATGTCATCCTTCCTGATTTGGAGTTGATGGTAGCCAAATCAGAGATCTATTTTAAAAAAATTCCTCGTGCCCTTTAATTGGTCGAAGTGGTCATCTATTCAAGGCAAAAGATAGCGGTTTTTTATCGTTATCTTGTTAAGCTCCCTATAATCAGTGCATAATCTTAAGGTTCCATCCTTCTTTTTCACGAACAACACCAAGACTCCATGGAGACGTACTTGGTCTAATATGCCCTTTTTCTAGTAACTCATCAAGCTAGACTTTTAAAATGTGCTTTATATGGGTTAGCTTTTACCTTGGTTTGAGTGAAGCAGATACTAGTTTGTAACGCCCCCAAATTTCTAATTTCATTTAATTACTAATATTTAACATAAGTGGTAGCAGATAAGCTAACAAGGTTTTACAGCCGTATTTTTTGTTAGGGAACATAAGGCAAAGTATCATAGAAAATTCACTATTGAGCATTTAATGCTAAGTCGAAGCAAGGGATTCAAAGTCAAGCACAATAACTTTAAATCAAGTGTTCAATCTAGGTCATTTATTTAAGACAATCATTTCTAGGTCCTATGCATTAATGGTCTCGCTCTAAACTGGCATTTCATCCTTATGCTTATGATCATCATTTGAAAAACAAAACACTTTAAAGAATAAGATAAAGCTTAGTAAAGATCACCCTTAACAGTCAAAATAATACTTAAGTTCATTTCAAACAGTGTTAGGGATGAGGGAAAGATAACTCAAATGACTCATACATGGTGGCCAAACAATCTAATCCCAACCCTATGTTCATTTAAGTCTTTGTCAGCTTAGTTTGCAATATAGAGGGGAGCAAATCCACTAGGTCTTGTGGCCTACATTTGGTTTAAATGTAGCTGCTTATTCAGTTCATGACCTACAGTCAATTAAAAGGTTACCAAAAGCATGGCCCACGTCCATTAGCAAGATGGCGTGTGGCTGCCAACCATGCATGTAAATACCCAGGGAAGGCTATAAGGCCTTCTTATGATTAGGAGCAAACTTTCCTCATCTTGCCTAATTCAATCACTTAGTGATCACATTTATGAGTAGGTCATATGCCCAAACTTTCAAATAGCCCATCCCAACCTAATAGAGATCCAAAGTCATTTTAAGTCACGCTCAAAACAAATCATTTGAAGGCATACTCAATCATTTCAAAAATTCATGTGAAGCTTTAGTAAGAACATTGAAGTCTCACCACACATTGATTTATTCAAGAAGGTCCCCTGAAAATCAATTCAAACCAATGTAAAAGCTAGCCTACATAAAGCACATTTGAAAGGGACGCTCAAGGGAATTAGGGCATGACTACTACTTGACCAAAAGCGATACCTAGGCTTAAGCTCGAGTTTCTAACTTGGGCCTATTTAATTTCCACAAGCGGTTTTGTTGTCCTCTATGCTTAGCCAAAATTTAACTTAATTAACTATAGTGCATAATCACTTGAAAACCTATTTCTATGCCCAATTAACATGTTGGACTCACCAAAATGATTTTTTTGAACTTTTGGATTTTTATCACTTTAATTAACCCTTGCATGGACCATCCCGATTAGGGATAGAATTTTGATTCAACTTCCAAAAGCTATAACTCACATTCTAGATGTCATATTTTGGAGACTAAGCTCATTCTGGAAAGATTGGTTTTCTTTCTATAGCTTTTGTTTGAGATAGAATAGTAGATTTTAGCTTTAACATGCTCAAATTTAGCCAAGTTGTAAAACTGTCCCAATACAGTCTAGATTTGTGCAATCCCCTTTTTTCTATCATAACTTTATGAGTTTAGCTTCAATTGGCATGATTCACAATTCTAGATACAAATAACTTCCAAATCTATAAACCTAACAAAGTTCATGATTTTTTAGTTATACAAAAATAATCCATGGGTTTCCAAACTTACCCTACATTTTGATTGTAATAGAGGTGATAATTTCCTATGTTTTTATCTCAACACTAGCACCCATAGCCCAAAACCTTTATAATGGAAACACAAAATGCCCCCTTCATTCAACCACAAATCCCAATTCTCTAATCCAATCCAAGTTGAAAATATTGAGGTCAAAGATCAAAACCTTACATTGAAGGAATTTAAGGACAAAGGAGGAGACTTAGACTATTTTTAATATCTAAACTTAACAGCTTAAATATGAAAACATCAATGAAACATAGATAAATAAAAAAAGACTCAGATTCCTTAATCTAAATGAAGATTTATGAAAAAAAGAATGTAAAGGAGAGAAAACTTGGATTATGGTTTACATGAATCCTAATCATACTCAACTGAAGAAAAGAGAAGGTGGGGCGGCTGGCGGCTAGTTGTTGGCGACAACAGGATACTAGCAGTGGTGGTGGTGGTGCCAGTGGACAGCTGTCAGTCAGTAGTTTCAGGTTGAGAGAGGGCACGGGGGAGGGAGGGGGGAGAGAGAGAACCATGAGAGAGAGAGCATACGAGTTGTAAAAAGAGTGGGTGTGTGCGAGTTAGAGAGAGAGTCTGTGTGGGCTTATCAAGGGTTGGCGGAAAACTCTATAGGGTTAGGGTTTAGCGGAAGAAGGGAGGGACTTAAAATAAAAAAAGGTCAGCCCGGTGCACAAGCATCCCGCGTTCACGCAGGGTCCGGGGAAGGGCCGCACCCCATAGGGTGAATTGTATGCAACCTAACCTGACTTTGTCAGTGCCTGATTCCACGGCTCGAACCCGTGACCTTTTGGTCACACGGAGACAACCTTACCATTGCTCCAAGGCTCCCCTTCAAGGGACTTAAAATAAGAAGATGAAAAAGGAAAGTGAAGGAGTGGAAACAATTTTTTTTATAAACATGGCTTGGGGGGGATTTGGTTGATTTAAAAACTTCATTTGCATAAAATGATCTTTATTTAAATTTTCTGAAATTTTTAGGTGCAAGGAATCAAAATTTAAAAATTGTTTTTGCTTGGATTCACTTAAACTAACTCTTAAAAATGCACCCTTAAATTTCAAAAAATGTTTAATCATCTTACAAGCTTAAGCCCTCTAAGTCGATCTACTTCAAAAAAAACGAATATTTATAATTATAGGAATTTTTATGATTTCACAATCCACCCCCTTAAAGGAAGTTTCATCCTCGAAACTGTACGCACCTGCATAGTAGAAGAAGTAAGGGAACTTGGATCACATTTCCTATTCTGGTTCCTAGGTAGCTCTCAATATGTCATTGTTGGTCAAAAGGACCTTCACTAGTGGTATTGTTTTCTTACGGAGCTACTTTTATCTTCGATCCAAGATACGGATTTGTTACTCCTCATATTACAAGTCTTTTTGAAGTTGTATAGAGTCTGATTCGATTACATGGTGTGATACATGGAAGACATTATGCACCCTTGGCAATTTTGGAGGTAACTCTAATCAATAGGTTACTTCCCTAACTCATTGAAGTATGGGATATAGCTCTATGTATGTAGGGCCAAGCTTGCCCATCATATGAAATCTCCTGATAACCTTGGTCGGTGACACCTTCAGGAAAACGTGCACCCCCACCTCAAACTCTAGAGGCCTATGCCTTCTATCCACGCAGCTTTTTTGACGGCTCTAAGCTGCCTTCATTCATTAGGTTCTCAATTAAACACTTAGCATAGTAGGAATGCTTGACTCAAATAGCAAGCTAACACTCGCTAAGACCTAGGAACTGACGGTAGTGGGTTGTTAGGTTCTCAGTTAAACACTTAACATCAAAGAATTCATTTAGAATAACCGCTTGATTTTAGAAAGAAAATAGGACTTAACGCATAAAAAGGGAAGAACCTTTACTTGAACCAAACTAAGCACTCATAAGAAAACAATTACTTTACAAGAAAGTCATTCGGATTTGAACAAGAGCCTTTTTAAAGAGTCCATGCACTTTTCCAAACCTTTGCACTATCATAGTCCTCAAACAAGAAGTTTTCAACTCATAAAAGGTGATGAAACCTCTTTCAAGGCATTGGATTTGCACATTAGTGCTCTCATTAAGTGAGCAATATAACCCACGACTGTTTGTATCCCCGGGGCCTCCTATAGTCAATGAACTCCTACCCTCATTAGGGCAGTCACATTTAGGATTCTTGCTCAATTTGGGATCTTTAGATCTACTCCTGAGATCAAGTCCTTTACAATTACCACTATCTCCTAGCCCAAAACATTTCAACTGCAACTCATTTTCAAGCATGTAAGAATAGTTCACATTCATTAAAATGAACCTCAAAACTTCAAGTATCGATCACCAGGAAATCCAGTAGCATTTTTCACAAGAACATCACAAACCTGCACTTTTTCCTAAAATCAATCTTGAAATCATTTAGAATGTTATGAATAAAGATAAACTATCTCAAATGTTCATTTTGTTTGTACTCAATAAGCAATTTACAAAACGTTTGGTTAATTTAAATGACTTTAAAATATGTTCAGCCAAAGGTGCACTTTTAGATTTGTTTCAAATGCAACACCCACATCTTAAATCACTCTACAACTTGGCTCATCATTGTCAAATAAAGAGAGGTTTCACTTTTACATCTACACTCTTTTTACCATTGTATAAACGGATACACTTGATGCAATTCCCATAGTAAATCAGGAGAAATTGAACCAAACTGTTTTTAGAACTTAATCAAACCAACTTAGCCCCTTGAATCTGGCTCAGCCTGATTAAAATCCAATTTAAGCACACAGTATCTTTATGTTCCCAACTCGAGTCAAGCTATTTTGATTTGAGAGTTTTAGATGAATTTTAGACAGCTAGGGTAGACTCATAGTTTCAATTATGTAAATAGGCAAGATTAGTCATGCAGTTCAGCCCATAACACTCACGTCTTGAATTACAGGCACCCAGAAAAGTGAGGCATAGCTGATTCAGTTATTGAACAAGACTGAAAACAGATAGTGTAGTTATGGTTTGGTTCCCAGAACCTCTAAGGAGGGTGGGTCTGCTAAACCTGCAACTATCCTTTCGTACCTTTTTATTCTGTTCCAACTTATGCTATTGGATGCAATCAAACACTCAATAATTTTCCACTAAGGTCCATAAATTCCTATTCTAAACTGGGTCGACAAGTCATATTTATGGCTCCTTAACTAAACACACTAAGTTCATACTTTGGCCTTACGCACATAGCACACAAGGCCATAACCAACCAGAAGCTCACCACATTCAGCACTCCAATCTCCCTCAGTGTCAAACTATCAAAAACAATAGCGTAAATTTCAACCTCAAGTTTGGTTCCATGCCATATCCTTAATCCAAACTCCCTATGCATTCAATTTCCCAAAAATTGTCGCAATCCAACTCTTATTCAATCATATATAAAACACTTTTAGTAACAAAATCAAAAGAAGTTTAAATCTATTAGTAATATAGGAATGAGGGTTATCCACCTTCAATTCAAGCAATTGGACCCAAATTAAGGTTGCTGAGTTCGGGTCTCCATCTCCCTCAGTTCATTGCCTATTCATGCTCCTCTCGCCTTTGCTACTGCTACTGCTTGACCCTTCTCCGTCTTGCCAGTGCTACTATTACTGCTCTTCGATCCTCTCTATGTTCCTTTTCTTCCACCACTGTTGTGCCGCTACACTCTAGCGTCCTCACTGTCATGACATGGCTAGGTACCCATCCTGTGGCTCCCTTTATCGCTGTTGCTTTCTCTCTCCTACTCGTGCCCTCTTTCACCCTCAGTCTCTCTCTCTCCCTCTCTTTACCCGTGTTTTCATGTCCTACTGTCACTTTTCACTATTTGTCTTACCGTCTTGGCTGGTACGAACGGTGGAAGGATAGGTACAGATTGCAAGGGCAGTTCTCAAGTTTAAGGGTTAGTGATGTATACAATAATGAAGAAGGAGGTGGTATGAGGAGATCGAATCATTTTAGAAACTAATCAAAACAAGGGCTTACAAATCATAGCAGAATAATAAGGATAACACATAATATAACATGGCATCGTACCAATAATGACAATAATTAAAGGATACCTTAGGCTGCAATGACATAACGTAGAACAACACGTAGCACTTCGAAGGTCAAGAACAATCACAACATCAATTAATATTACATCTATATAACGAGTAGATCGCTAGGGCTAGTACATGAAAACATGGAAGCAGCACCTGCACCTAGCAAGGCAAGACAACACCCAGAATAATGAGCACAACAATAGTCTAGGTGACAACAATCATAACTTAATGGGTACACTAACACTGTAGCTAACAAATTCTTGATCCATCCATCCTTTTTATGAAACTTAAGCTCAAGCTTGTAACCTTTATATGAAACTAGACATATGTAAATCATAGTCGCGGGCAAATAAAATAACACACTTTTAAATGTGACGCTTAGCTATCATTTCAGGAATAGATGTCATTAGTAACTAACTAAATCACACAAAGTGAAATAAGGAAGTATGCTATGGATGACAGCTTGATCATGTCATACGAGGGCACTTAGTTGAGTTATGCCGATAGTTATTTTATACACAGTCTCATTCATGAACCTTAGAGTCAAGAATTTTAAGGATAGTTATGGGTACACTAGCATGTCATTCGATCAAGCATAGAACACAAAGGTAAGAGTAGGCAAACATAAGCTCCCATGGCCATGTCATCATATTATTGAATACATGAGTAAAAGGCTACTAAAATAGCTAATAAGAAAACAAGAGTACTTAAGTTCAAATATCACACCAACATTCCTATAACTCCACATAACCAATCAAATCAAGTATTTCACCCTGCTCAATCACATGCATAACTACCCTCGGAGGGGTACAATAATGTAATTCTAGTTACTCAACAATTTATTCACATAACTCATCCAAGGTTACCCTAAAACGAATCCAAGTAACTACATAAGCCCTTATGAGTTTTACATTGCACATAATATCATAGTTACGCTCTAAAGAACACAAGCTCATGGTATAATCACCCAAGAAAATATCTAGGTGAGTGTGTACGAGTGCGAACCCTGGTTCATAACCAACCTATGACCAAATTTAATTCTTTAGGCTTTTCCAAAAGGGTCAGAAGTTACTCGCCAATGACAACCCTACATGTTCAAGGGGTGTCTCGTAGCTTGTATCACTGTGCGATACAGTTATAAGGCCAAAAGGGTAGGGTTTAGGCGATGGTAGAGGGGGTACCCCATCCAAAGCTTACTTGACTAATAGCTCAGTTGACAATTAACTCATTAAAAAAGTAAGCCTCTAATAAGCGAGCAATTGCTTTGTGCTAAGGGTGATGGTAATAATGACCTTGTGGGTATGCCTAAATAGTACTGGAGGCACGTTCATCCCATATAAGCATAAGAACATTAAGGACTCACAATATGGAGCGGAGGTTCACATATAGGGAGGCCCGACTTTTTAATTTGCCATTAATGCTCAGAGTAGCATTGACAATATATGGATAATTTACCCTAGTAAGTGGCTTACATGGTGTAACAATTCCAAAGTCTAGTAGGTTCTCCCCTCTCCTTTCTAGGTGTATAAGGGTTAATTCCAACTCAAATATTATCAAACCCCATAGCAAGAACAGTAGCCTGTATGGCGAAAAACACATCATGGAGTTGACTATATACTAATAGCAGTAACATGATAAAAGTAGGAAACAAGTCATATAGACGACACTGACCGTGCATAAAATAATTGGAACATCATATATGCAACAACGACCATAGTACGAAACAACAGCAATGCTCATGCAGTGGTCAGTAGGAATTCACCACTATTACCCAAACTTACATGTATAAGTATGAAAATCTTACTTACTTTCATTGGAACAATTCAGAATTCATATGAGGGAGGCACCATCTAGTAGAACTTTCAATTATGGAAAACAATCTCTAATCACCATCCTAAAAGTTCATTATTAAAGCATCCGATGACGTATACATCTTGGCATGTAGATGCACAGAAATAACATCTGATTACATATAGGAGCATATGCTCATAAATCGAAACCCATGCATTATCACAAAGTGAATGCAAGTATTTATATATAAAAGCAAAACCTAACTCAATAATTAGAAAAGTCTTTAACATTCCAAAGTCTTTGAGGTTACAAAACGAAAAATAACTTAACCATTTCTAGCCTCTTCTCTACCAACACTTGAGTACGTATACTCACTCTATTATTGGGTCGAAGGAGCAAACCGCACTTAAGGGCAAAGAATGGCCTTAGAGCTAACTATTTCCAACCTTTGGAGTTCAAAACCAAGCATACCTTCAACTAAATCGCCAAAGATGCATGCTTGAAATAGTTATTAATAGAGCTAACACTTAACTAACTCATGTGAGCACAAGTCATTTAACTCATATCTAACACACAATTCACTTTTCGATTCAATTGGCTAATTCTAATCACACAGCAACCAATCAATTAGATTGGCTAGCACATCGAAAATGCATTTACACCTAAAGGTACATCATATGTCGTATTGTCATTCAAGAAATACATTGACAGCTACATGAAACGCAATACTCATGTCACGACCTGTGGTCGTAGGACCTTGCTCTGATGCCATCTATAATACACCTACCCGTAGGGCTAGAAGTGTTTGTGATTTTTTTAAATTTTAGAACGATACTGATAGAGTTCCTCCTAAAAGCTTACCATAACTTAAGCTTATAGCCTTACATTAAGTGCATGTACCAATAAAAACACAAAGGGTATATCCAACAAGTTTGATGCCTACACGCCAAAGATCACAACTCTACATGTCACACACCCAGAAAGAAATAAAAGATATAGCTCAATGGATCACACATCGGAGCGTTGGGGTTACATACCGATGATAAAACTCAACTCCAACTAACAAAATGACTAACTATTCAGAAGGTTCGCCCACACGACCATTCAAAGTGACCGTGAGTCAATATGCATTATGTGAACGATAGTAATTCACTTACATATGCTTAAGAACTTAAGAATACAACACATTACATCATCTAACTCATGAATTAGTCGATTCGTGCACGTGAAACTTTTTACAAAGCAAAAAGGAAAGTTCCAATCAATTTATGTAACTGAGGACTTCTACCTATCTTCCAAGAATAGTTAAACCCAGGGAAAAAGAGAAAATAAGAAGGGGTGCGCTACCACACACTCTATTGCAGGCAAAACAATAAGTAGTAATCACACTGAAATTGGTATTTAATATCAACATGTTAAACATACAAGATCATCGACATCTAATAATAGCACCCCTGAATTCAAATGGCATCCATTCTCATCCATAGTTCAACAATCACAAGCCTAGACTTTGACTAACCCACAAACATTGTACCTTAGCAGTGATAGCGACTCAATACTATTACTAATGTCAACATATTAAGTATACTTTCCTTAAATGGCAAGCTAACTCTTGCTAAGACCCAGGCATTGAGGGTATTAGGTCATTAGGTTCTCAGTTGAACACTTAACATGAAAGTGTTCATTTAGAATTACCCTTTTGAGTTCTTTTAGCAAGGAAATGGAATTTAACATAGAAAAAGGCAAGAACCTTTATTTAAACAAAACTAAGCATTTATAAAAAAACAATTAAGTTCAAGAAAAGTCATTTGGGTTTCAATAAGAGCCTTTTTAAGGAGTACATTCACTTTTACAAAACTTTGCACTACCATAGTTATGAAATGAGGAGTTTTCAACTCGTAAAAGGTGATGAAATCTCTTTCAGGGTATTGGATTCACATGTTAGTGCTCTCATTAAGTGGGTAATATAACCCATGACTTTTTGTATCCCGGGGACGTCCCTAAATCAATGGACTCAAATCGTCGTCAAGGTTGTCACGTTTAGGATTCCGCTCAATTTGGGATTCTTAGGTCTATTCTCAAGACTGAGTCCTTTCAATTAGCACTATCCTCCAAACCCAAAGCATTTCAAGTGCGATTCATTTTCAAGCATGTAAGAATAGTTCATATTCATTAAAATAAATCTGGAAACATCAAGTATCGACCACCAGGAAATCTAGCAGTATTTTTTTCAAGAATGTCACAAAGCTACACTTTTCCCAAAATCAACAACGAAATCATTAAGGATGTTATGAATAAGCAATCTCAAATGCTAATTCTATTTCAACTCAATAAGCAAGTTACAAAAAGGTTTGGTTGATTCAAACGACTCTAAACATCCTCAGCCAAAGGTATACCTTTAAACATGTTTCCCACAACTTAAATCACTTTAAGGCTTGGCTCATCTTTGTCAAATATCCAATCAGGAGAAATTCACTTTCACCATTAATGACTCTAACACATGCTTAGCCAAATGCACTATTATCATATACACTCCTTTTATCTCTGTTTTTAAATGCGCACACCTAATGCAATTCCAATATCAAACCAGGAGAAATTGAAGCAAACTTTTTTTAGAACTTAATCGAACCAACATAGCCCCTTAAATCTAGCTCAACCCGATTAAAAGCCAATTTAAGAACACAGAATCTTCAAGTTCACAACTCGAGTCAAGCTATTTTGATTTGAGAGTTTTAGGTAACTAGGGTAGACTTACACTTTCAATTAAGTAAATAGACAAGAATAGTTATGTAGTTCAGCCCATAACACTCACCTCTGGCATTAAGGGACCCAAACAAGAGAGGGACAGTGGGTTCAGTTGTTAAACAAGAGTGAAAATAGGGAGTTCAGCTATGGTCCGGTTCTTAGAACCCCGCTTAAGGAGGCGGGTCTACTAAACTGGCATCAACTCCTTCCACACCCTTTAATTTTATTCCAACTTAGGCAACTAGATGGAATCAAATATTCAATAATTTCCTACTAAGTCTATAAATTTCGATTAAAACTGTGTCGAGAAGTCATATTTATGGTTCCTCAACTAAACTAATTAATTCGAATGCACTGAGTTCACACTTTGGCCCCATGCAAATAGCACAGAGGGCCATAACCAACCAGAACCTCACCACATTCAGCACTCCAACCTCCCTCCAACATCACCACCCCAAACATCATCCTCAAGTTTCAAACTACTGTCAACAATAGCACAAATTTCGACCTCAAGTTTGGTTCCATATAATATTCTCAATCCAAACACCCTATACATTTCATTTCCCAAAAATTCTCGTAATCCAACTCTACTAAAATCATATGTAACACACACACACACACACACACACACACACACACACACAGAGATACATATGTATATATGTAT
>JACYFF010031952.1:55055535-55107647 GCA_017589665.1 Selenicereus undatus
TGTGTGTGTGTGTGTGTGTGTGTGTGTATGCATTCTTTCAATATTAATGGAGCACTACTCTGTATCACTCAGATGTGGAATATTCATGAACTCTGAAGGCATTTTAAAGACTCAAAGGGCTAATTTCTCTAAAGGAAGACAATAAGCACAATCGAAGCATGTGTCGTCTACCACTGAAGATCAAAGAAAACTTATCTTTATTGAGGTTAAGCCTCTTAGGCCCTCTCTCATGACCAAATCCATTGAAATTCATTCAAATAAAGTCAAATGAATCAACTTGATCGGGATTCAAGTCAATCGTCCCTATTTCAAGTACAAATTGGAGATCGAGTTAGAGGAATTTTATTTGTTTACTTGTAACAAATACACAGAGATTGTACCCATTTTTTTTGATATAATTACAAAAATTCAATTTTTTACTCAATTTCTTGTCTAATTTATTTTAGGCGAGAAATTTGTGTTTACAAATTTTGGCACGCTCGATGGGACGTCTCTACCTCTCATCTCTTTCTCCTAAGAGATCAACGCTTTGAAGTCACAAGAACATCTTCTTCAATGAAGACAGGGCTACAAAGAACATTGTCGGGCAAGCTTCGAAGAAGAAGAGCGTAGGATCTCGTTCGCGCATATCCTATGGAGCGAGGGTCACTTTTAGCAGGCGCGCAAACACAATGAAGACCAGGAGTATGGTGAAAGTTGTTGTGCCGATCCCTCCTGGGCAAATTGCGCCACCCCTATCCAAACTCTAAGACTTGAAGACGCAGTAAAAGGCGTCATCTTGGATGGGTGAAATTTGAAACCCCCAGCTTCAATCCGTAGTCTGCAAGGTTGAAGACTACTACATCAGTAACTCTTTCTCACCCTCACCAAATGGGGCGTGCATGTTAGAGACTGAAGTTGAGTCCTCCAAAACTGTCGCTGGCACAACCACTCTAAAAGAGGAGATGGCTCACATGAAGGCCATCCTACGAAAACTAACCAGGGAGAACAAAGAAAAGGAAGCACACATTAAGCTTCAAGAAGAAAAGATTGCTAAGTTGACTTGGATGTTAAAAAAACAACCAGCTCGATCTTCTACAAGGGACTCCAAAAGTGAGGACTCATAAAAAAATGTCCATCCACACCGACTCTTCTGACAACGAAAAGCAACCAAAGAAAGGCATTGCACTTAAAAATGTCAAGTCATCTGGGTTAATGACTATTGACCAAATCCAAGACTTGATAGCAAATGCTATTACGGAGCAGCTAAGTGAGGGTTCGCGCAGAAGTCACCTATACACCAAGCCTTACACTAAGAGGGTTGATGCTCTTTGCATGCCCCACGGTTACCAACGCCCCAAGTTCCAATAATTCGATGGGAAAGCCAATCTAAAACAACATGTCACGCACTTCATTGAGACAAACAACAATGCTAGGGCTGCTAGCGACCTCATGGTGAAATAGTTCGTCAAGACATTGAAAGGTATTGCCTTTGATTGGTATACCGACTTAGAACCCGAGTCCATTCACAGCTTAGAACAAACGGAACAAGAGTTCCTTAACAAGTTCTACAACACTCAGCGCGTTGTCAGCATGAATGAGCTGACAAACACAAAACAGTGGAAAGATGAGTCAGTTCTTGACTACATCAACCCCTGGCACGCACTTAGCTTCGAGTGCAAGGATCAGCTGTTTGAAGCGTCCGCCGTCAAAATGTACACCCAAGGCATGCATTGGGACTTACTGTATGTCCTATAAATGAGCAAATCTAGTACTTTTCAAGAATTGGCAACCAAGGCGCATGACATGGAGGTGACGATAGCTAGTCGTTGTGGCAACTCCTTCTGTTCTACCCAATCAAGGAAGGACAAAGTTGAATTCGATAAGAATGTTAACTTTTCTAAGAGCACGACCAATGAAGCGATGTCCACCTTTACAAGTAAGCCAATTCATATTATGGGAAAGCTAAAACTAGACGGCAAGAAGAGCCCTTCGTTCAAGGTTGCGACAAAGAAGCGTCCTATATCAAAAGAGCTTCAGGAAAAGAAGTATCCATTTCCCGACCCAAATTTTTCAGGCATGCTAGATGAATTGCTCGAGAAGGGTGTCATCGAATTGCCTGAGCTAAAGCATCCAAAGGAAGTTAGGAGAACCGTCGACCCCAAATACTGTCGGTACCACAGAATCGTTAGTCACCCTCTTGAAAAGTGCATTACACTCAAGGAGCGCATCATGCGACTGGCGAAGGAAGGAAAAATCATTTTAGATTTGGATAAAATGGTAGAAGTTAGCCACGTTACAGTGCAAGAGGCTGATGAGTTAGATTTTAAAATAGATTTCACTGAAGCACCAGAGGCCTCAAGGGTACACTTCACGAGGAGCTTCTTTGATAGTGCGGCTGTCTACATAAGCTCATGTTTCGAATTTGATGATGACGAAACAAATGAAGAGTTGAATGTACCTCCTGAAGAAACTGGTGATGGCAGCATCCAGCCATAACAACATCGGAACGAAAAGAATGAGAGGACAATTTCAGTCTCGCCCGTCAAGTAAGCAAACGTTGCAGCAAATCCAGCAGCGCCAGTCTTCATGTACATTCCTAAGTCCAGTCACAAGGATGAAGAGTCACCATTTTGTGAATATAAAAATCCTAAAAGTACAACCAAGGTTGAATGCAAGTTCGATGAAGCAGCTGGTGCGTTCTAAAAGAAAAGGGTTTGCTTCCAGTTCATAGGGCGAACCCAAGCAAATTGACCAAGGTTTCTCTCCCTCGTTTTGTTGCCTCTTCTAAAGGCTCGCTCTAAGAAGAAAGTGAGCTATCAAAGATGCGCATCAGCGATGGTTTTGATCCTAATACGCATAAGTTAATGAAAAGGTCCAACTATGACTTTAGCCAGCCAACATCTTTGCGGCATGTAAGCCCTGTAGACTTAACAACACTCAAAGGGTCATACAAAGTCAACGGGGCAATGTCGCGACGCCAAAAGTTGCTCTTCGTTATGTACAACCCCAACTCGTAAGGATTTTGGGACAACGTAAGGACAAGCAAGCCCTCACGCAATATATCACAACCGAGGAAGTTGATAATGATGAGGGTGACAATGCTAAGACCAACCCAAAAGCATCGATGTTTGACAGGTTGCAGCCGTCAACATCATGCCAATACCTTCCCGGCCCTTCTGTGTTTAGCAGGTTGGGAAAGGACAAAACCCCAAAGCCTTCCGTCTTCTATAGGTTGAAGAAGGGTGAGCAGCCTAAACCCTCAGTCTTCACCAGAATTAAGATAGGCGAGACATCATCAAACTCACCGCGTTCCCAAAAGAACGATTCAGTGTTCAGTTGCCTTGGCGAACTAAACGAAATCGAAAGTTCAATTCCTTCAAGCATGAAGCGTGTTTCCACTTTGAATATGAAGATGGATAATTCGTTGCAAATAAAGAGACGCGTCCTAGTTCTCACTGGCCATGAGGCTAGGGTCAGTTCAAAAGAAAGAACTAAGGAGCAAGCTTCTTCCAGATGCGACGCAAGCCAGGATGTTGGTGACTTCCCTTGAGGAAATGCTGGATTAGGTCCTGGATAAGAGCTTAAACTGTTCACCAAAAAAAAAACCACACCTAAAGTTCACATACATTAAAAACAAATGACTTCCGGACAAGAGACTAAACTATTCACACATTCAAAAAGAAGACTCCCGGACAACATACTAAACTGTTCACACATTCAAAAAGAAGACTCCCAGACAAGAGACTAAACTGTTTACACATTCAAAAATAAGACTTCTGAACAAGAGACTAAACTATTCACACATTTAAAATAGAAGACTCTCGAACAAGAGACTAAACTGTTCGCATATTCAAAAAAGAAGGCTCCTGAATAGGAGTCTAAACTATCCACGCATTCAAAAAAAAGAAGGCGGCTACTGAACAAGAGTCTAAACTATTCATGCAATCCAAAAAAAGAAGAAAAAGAAAGCTCCCGAGCAAGAGTCTAAACTATTCACAAACACATTCAAAAAGGAAGGCTCCCGAATAAGAGTATAAACTGTTCACTCAAACCAAAATCTTTGTACTACTCTTGGCCCGCAAGAGTATAAACTGTTAACGCCAAAACAAATGAAAAAAGGAATGCTTTGTTGAACTACATGATGACTTGATCTTATTGGGAATTGTAAGTTCCCATAAGTACGTAGGCAGCGTGGTCAGCAAATCACTAAGTGCAGTCAAACACAAAACACAAAAAGGGGGGGCATGAAAGAGAAGAGATCAAAGACATCACCCTTCTCCTGGCAAGCTGCTCCTCGCTGCTTATACCACTTTCATGCGAATCGGCATCTGTTCTCGGCCAAAGGCCTAGCGGCAAACCATGTCGCAAGTGGTTTTTCAAGTTTTCATACCACTTTCATGCGTATCGGTATCCGTTCCAGACCAAGTGACATTTCAACAAGTGAGAAGACTCCGCATGCTAATAATGTGGCTTTTTTTGGATTTATTTCAATCAAAATTGCCACCTTATTATTCATGGTAAAAAAAAGTGGTGAGTCCTTGAAAACCAAGATATACCATTACAGACGTTAATAAAAGTGGTGAGTCCTTGAAAACAATGCTTTACTCCAAAAGCTTGGTATTTTGATTTGTTCGAGCTATTCAATCCACAAAAAAAAGAGACTTGACTTTTATATTCAAAGGAAGAGGATAAGGTCAAAGTTTGAAAGAACTAAATAGCAACAAAGGAACCAACATGCCAACCGTAAAAATATGATTAGCTTGGTGAAATTTGGCCAAGCTTTCAACCTCCTCCATTTCCCAGAGAAGCCAAACAAAAAAAATTGGGACCAAGCTTTAATTTTGTTTACTCTCTCTCCTCCTCACACGCATGAATTGCCCACACAAAGGTTCAAGATTTATGCCCAGATTTTTATACCAAAAGCTTCACTCTTTAACACGGCAATCAAACCCCAAAAAAAAAAGGGACAACAATAATCTTAATCCCTTTCCTCTCTCCTTAACCCAGGTTCCAACATCCTGAAAATAAAACAAACTAGTGCAAGCTCTTCTAATCTACCTACTCCTCTCACTAGCTCTCAAAGCTGAGTTAGCACAAGATAATATTTCTACTCCTTTTTCCTCAGCAAATTCATCAAGCAAGTACGACTTTTATTTCATATGGAAATCAAGCAAAAAGAAGAAGGCCAAAGTCACTACCTTTTCGTGGTGACTATGGAAGGGACGCTTGTTGGTTACAAAAAAATGGGTGTGTTGGTTCTTTAGCTTATTCCCCACTAGACGCTCACATCACGTGTGTGTTGGCTCCCCCCACTATGAAGGCAAGTAGCAGCAAGATGATGGTTGTGCGTCCTGGTTGCCAAGAGGAAGAAGAAGGCATGTACAAGGACAAGTTGATAGGTGTTCTGGGCAGCTGGGTGCGAAGAAGAAAAGGGAACAGTGAAAAAAAGGAGGATTCTTTGAGAAATTTTATATTTTCGATCAATACAAATGGCAAGGCCCTTTGAAGGGAGTTCGGGTAGTGCAAAGATCAAGCTTTGAGACTCACAATGACCAAGCCTTTGGGGAGAGCTTCCACCATGAACAATAGTGACAGCAACAGAGGGCTTGGTCTCGGGCTTCAGGTTGCGTACCCTGGTGGCTGTCGAAGAGAAGGAAGAAGAAAAGGGCATAGTACCATGGCACGTGAGTGGCATGCGTACTATAAATGAAATAAGACCAAGCAAAGCTGGCCTGGGTTAGAAAAAAAAAAGAAAGTAAACGAAGGCCTGGCCCAGGCCCCTGCGTAAAAAAACGAAGGAAAAGAAGAGGACTCATGCGGAATCCACGTGATCTTTTAATGAGGTAACAGCGGATCAGGCCTGAGAAGATAAGCGCTGGGCCAATCCATATGCGAAAAGAAAGGAAAAGAAAAGAAAATGCAGCAGGCTTCAGGTATACGGGCCACGGTTGGAAAAAAAGAAGAAAAGAGAGGCCCAAAACGAGAGAAAGAGAAGCCTGATGGAAAAGTTCGCTGGTCCTAGCGCTTTTGGGCTACTAACAAAATGCCTGGATCGAGCCCACCGGTGAAAATGTGTGAGCCTAGATGAATATCAAGACGTTGGCTACATTCAAATAGCAAGTCTGGAACGTAACCTGGTCTCGAGGGGATAATTTGCAGGCACTAAAAATTTATTCGTGCCATACCAAAAATTAAATTAAATTAGTTAAATCGGCCAACCCTTTGAATTAATTTAATTAGGCCCAAAGACTCACCAGTCAAGTCCAAGGTGAAGTGTAAATGAATTCCAAGTCCAGGCTCAGTCAAAACTCAAGTCAAAGCCCAAACCGAGGCTCAAGATGACTACCAAGTCAAGTCACGACCTAAAGCCCGAACGACGTCCAAGTCATGGTGCGGTCAAAGTCAAATTCAAAGTCAAATTCAAAGGTCAAAGTCAAAGGTCTAGACCTACGTAGACTCACAAGTCAAATGTCAAATGACTCTCAAGTCAACGTCCAGTCAAGCTCGAGGCGACTTCCAAGTCAATGCTTGGCCCAGGCCTGGCAAACTCCCAAGTCAAAGTCAAAGTCAAAGTTAAAGTCAAATTCAAAACAAACAAAAGTCAAAGAAATGTAGCGCGAGGCCTAATTGAAAGGCCCAGGCCCAAAACCTAAGTCAGGGCCCATCTTGACTTTCAAGGAGGAGGCTCTCCTATAAATAGGCCCCTACCCCCCTTGATTCGAAGGTTGGAAAATCCATCCTAAAGAGAGAAAGAATAAGAGGATCATTGTATTCATAGATATTGTACCCATTCACTCAAATGAACCTATAAAAATTCAATCTTTGTAATTTATGATTACAAATTTGGCATGCCCGGTGGCACATCTATGCCTCTCATATCTTTCTCCAAGCAAACAAATTTTGCATTCCTTTGAAGAAGACATGATTCTCGAAAACGCCATCCTTCAATCTTTGAAAAGGGAAGCTATCGAATCTACATATGAAAGATCTGCAAAGGCTAGTATTACATATGAAGTTGCCGCCTACATTGCCCCAAAATAACAAGTTGTGGCTCCAACTTTACAGTCACGTAAAATTCAAAAGTTTTGCTCCAATTTGCTTGTTGATGGAGTCAATCAAACTGCTTTTCTCCCTGATTTGAAGCTGGAGCCTTTTGTTGTCTTCAATATGAGAAAGACTCCACCCTGTAAACTGAATCAATGCCAACCCCAAACCAATTTTGTCTTCCAACCCTTCGGTGAGGAGGAGGATGACCGTGGTAGTAGTGATTCTTCCCCAGCAACTCCAAGAGAGTCACTTTTGTTAAACATTGAAGTTGAATCTACTCACATTTTCGTCATGTCAATCATGGTGACAGAGGCTATCAACTTAAAGGAAGAATTGGCAAACATAAAGGCAACTCTGGAAAGACTCTCTAAGGAAAGCAAAGAGAAGGATGCTTAAATCAAGCGTCAAAATAAGCAGATCGCTGATTCGAAAAATGACTTGGGGAAGCGGTCATCTAAAGTCTCAAAAAAACGCTCAGGCGGTGAAGATTCTGATAAAGAGTCCAATCACAATCAGGAGTCCAATGGTAAGCACATATCCAAAAACAATTCAACCTTAAACTCAATGTCAATTGAGCAAATTCAAAACTTGATTGCTGATGCAGTGAAGACTCATCTAGATAGAGGTTCTCATAAAACGCATCGTTACAGCAAGCCTTATATAAAAAGGATTGATGCACTGCGGATGCCTCAAGGATTCCAACCTCTAAAATTTCATCAATTTGATGGCAAAGGGAACCTGAAGAAGCATATAGCGCACTTCGTTGAGACTTGTAATAACACTGGCACTAGTGGTGACCTCTTAGTAAAGCAATTCGTACAATCTATAAAAGGTTTTTCATTTGACTGGTACGCAGACCTTGCTTCTGTATCCATCGATAGCTGGGGGCAAATGGAAAATGAATTTTTAAATCGCTTATATAGCACACGCCATGTGGTCAGCATAAGTCAGTTGACTAATACTAGGCAAGGGGATGAAGAGCCAGTCATAGATTTTATCAATCGTTAGCGTGCCCTCTCGTTGAAGTGCAAGGATCACTTGCTTGAATCTTCTGTTGTTGAGATGTGTGCTCAAGGAATAAAGTAGGATATCTTATACGCTTTGCAAGTAAACAAGCCCAAGACTTTCCAAGAATTTGCAACACGAGCTCATGATATGGAGCTTACAATCGCCTACTATGGAAGACGAGTCGATGATGGTGAATTAATGACATCGTCAGGAAATAGAAGCTCTATGCTTAGAGACTCTTAAAAGAACAAATATTCTTATTCTGAGTATGATGCACCAAAAATGCTTGAGAAAAGACTTGTAGAACTCCCAGAGTCAATGTGTCCTGAAGAAATTTGATGAACTAATGACCCCAAATATTACAAGTATCACAAGATCATCAGTCATCCTATAGAGAAGTGCAAGGCATTCAGAGACAAGTCCTACAACTTGCAAATGAAGGAAAGATCACATTAGATGAAGAAGACACTGAAGAATCTGATTGATCATCTACTAAAATCATGTTAAAAAATGCTTTGCAAGAGGAGCAACCCAAAATCAACATTTAGGATGAAGACTTTCAAGTCGCAAAACAACTTTGACTCTTAAAGACTCCCAAGTCGCAAAGTACTTTTGACTCTCAAGTCACCCTTAAGACTTTCAAGTCCAAACTTCTAGACACTCAAGCAAGCACAGACTATGAAGTCACCCGCAGGACGCTCAAGCCATCAAACTTAAAGACTTCCAAGTTGCCTAAAGACTATCAAATGAACAAAATTATAAACTTTGAAGTGAATTCAGTGACTCACAAGTCATCAAAGATAAAAGACCCTCAAGTTATCAAAATCAAAAGCCATCATATCAAAATCAAAAGCCATCAAAAACAAGACTCTTAAATCTTCTAATTTCATGACTCACAAGTCATTGAAAACAAGACTCTCAAGTCATGAAAAGTCTCCCAATTTCAAGACTCACAAGTCATCGAAAACAAAGACTCTCAAGTCATCAACATTAAAGACTCTTAAGTCTCCTAAGTTTAAGAGTCACAAGTCATCAAAAGATAAAGACTCTCAAGTCATTAAAATTAAAGACTCACAAGTCATCGAGGGCAAAGACTCTCAAGTTATCACAATTAAAAACAACTAAGTCTCCCAAGTTCAAGACTCTCAAGTCATCGAAATTAAAGACTCCAAGTCATCCAAAACAAAGACTCCTAAGTCTTCAAAGTTTAAGATGCCAAAGCCATCGAAATTCATCCAAAGCTTAAGACTCCTACGTCTTTGAAGTTCAGGACCCCCAAATCATCGAAGTTGTTGACTCTTAATTCATTGAGCAAACATTTATGTCATCTAAGCAGACTTTAAATTGTCAAGAAATTGTTACAAATTCTCATAACTCATTTAAATTGGGGGCAATGGTGACATATGTCTCTTCCTTTGACTTGGTGACAATAGGGTTAGAGCCTCCTTGGTCAAGATGCGCACCTCCTCTTTCAAGTTAGCATCAACGACAACGTATGCTTTGTCCTTGAATTTAAGTTGGTAATAATGACAACATAGCATCCTCCTTCCAGTTGGTAGTAGCTTCGACATAAGCCTCCTCCTTCAAATTGGGGTCGAGAACAACATATTGGTGCTCTTTACGCTGGCAACCATCACCTTCAAATTATAAGGCGTCCTTATTTAAGATGATGACGACAACAAGGTGACCTCTATCTTTATAATAGGGAAAGTCACCCACGGCAGACCGGCGTGGGCAAGCCATCCAGGGGTGAGAAAAACAAGGAAAGTCACTTAAGCTGGACCTCTTCAAGGATGAGAAAAAAAACATTCGTATTGCTCATGGCAAGTCATAGAGAACATGATCTAGTTAGTCCCAAGCTATAAGCATCTGACATTTCAAATGACAAACCTGCAAAAGCATGGAAAAAAAAGATTGTGGTTTGCTTGACATGTGCTATATAGCCTTCTTCAAGTTGGTCATATAGGCGATGCAAATCTCCTTTGAGAATTCGATGTTAACCCGTTGACATACCTAAAAGGGTTAGACATTCAAAGGTTAACCGATAATCAAGTCAAATTCAGTTTTGGAGGACTTTCACCTTTGAAGAAGTTCAACTTAGGAAGATTCAAGGTTAACTCGTTGATGTACCCAAAAGGGTTAAACATTCAAAGGTTAACCGATAATTAAGTCAAATTCGCCTTTGGCGGATTTTCGCCATTCAGGAAGTTCACCTTTAGAGGATTCAAGGTTAACCTGTTGATGTACCCAAAAGGGCCAGACATTCAAAGGTTAGCCGATAATCAAGTCAAATTCGGCTTTGTAGGATTTTCGCCTCTACAGAATTCTCGCCTTTGAGAAGTTCACCTTAGGAGGATTCAAGGTTAACCCGTTGAAGTACCCAAAAGGGTTAAACATTCAAAGTTTAACCGATGTTAAATTAAATTCGACTCTTCAGAATTTTCGACTCGGGAAGTTCGCCTTAGGAGGATTCAACGTTAACCCGTTGATACACCCAAAAGGGTTAGGCATTCAAAGGTTAGCCCATAATCAAGTCAAACTCGCCTTTAGAGGATTTTCGCGTTAAGAGGATTCAAGATTAACCTGTTGATGCACCCAAAAAGATTATGCATTCAAAGGTTAACCGATATTAAATCAAAATTTTCCTTGTCGAGAATTTTTGCCTTTGGGAAGTTCGCCTTTGGAGGATTCAAGGTTAACTCGTGATGCACCCAAAAGGGGTATACATTCAGAGGTTAACTGATATTAAATCAAAATTCGCCTTGTGTAAAATTTTTACCTTTGGAAAGTTCGCCTCAGGAGGATTCAAGGTTAACCCGTTAACGCAACCAAAAGGGTTATACATTGAAAGGTTAACCACAACAAATTATTTCAAATTCTAACAGGAAACAAAGAACTAGCAATGTTGTATAAATTTGTAAAATGAACTTCACTGAGACAAACAAGCCAGAAAAAATGAAAATGGTATTTCAAGTCTATATTATCTTAGCAAAAAAGGGCGGGATTATGCGCCTAGAAGAAGAAGAAACGCAAAGAAAAGCGGCGCAAAAGGAATCCAATGAAAAAAAACAAACAGAAGAAGAGGAAATGTAGAAGAAAGCGGCGACAAGGGAGGAGAATTAAGGATGAAATTACCTTCAAGTGTTGCTTCATTAGACTATTGACAATAAAGTGTTGCTGCTCTTCAACTTCTTCGTGCTCGTACTGCTCAACGCTCCCCAATTTCACTACGACGAATCTCATTGCTGGCTGCTGCAGAGAGAGGGAAAGGGGGGAGAGAGAGAGAGAGAGAGAGAGCGAAAGGGGAGAAGTCATGCAAAGAATATATAAGGAATGTATTCTTCAAATAAAGGGAAGAGACATTGCCTTTGTTAATAAATCTTCATATCTTGGGCAAAAGGGATAATATATTGAAGATTGCATCTTACAAGATTACACCAAATATAATGCAAGGCTCACTCAGAATAAAAGAAGAAAATCGAGACGTCAGTCATGCTTAAACACCAAGATTGTGTACATGACCTAGTCTCGAGTGGGCAATTTGTAAGCACAGAAAATTTAGTAATAAATACTATGTTATAAAAATAAATATAAATTGATTGTTTGGGTTAACCCATTTAATTAATTTAATTTATTTAATAAATTGGGTCGAATCGGCTACCAAATCATGACTCATGACCCAAATGACTGTCAAATCAAAAGTCAAATTGACTAACAAGTCAAAGGCCCAATCAACGGTCCAAGAAGGCGAATAAGTCAGGAACCCTAGTAAGGGGAGGTGGATTCCTTCCCTATAAATAGAACACTACCCCCTATTACTCAGGGGGTGGAAGATTCATTCACTCCAAAGGCATTTTAAAGACTCAAATGGTTAATTTCTTTAAAGGAAGACAACAAGCACAATCGAAACATGTGTCGTCCACCATTGAAGATCAAAGAAAACTCGTGTTGATTAAGATTAAGCCTCTTAGGCAATCTCTCAAGACCAAATTCATTGAAATTCATTCAAAGAAAGTCAAATCAATCAACTTGATCGGGATTCAAGTCAATCGACCCTCTTTCAAGTACAAATTGGAGATCGAATTAGAGGACTTTTATTTGTTCAGTTATAAAAAATACACAGAGATTTTTCCTATATTCTTTGATATAAATACAAAAATTCAATTTGTCACTCAATTTCTCATCTAATTTATTTTAGGCGCAAAATATGTGTTTATACCCCTCCCCTGTTGAGTTGATAAAATGATGGTTTGTGAATGAACTACGTGTTTTAAAAGCCTTTAAAAGTTCATTTTAAAACTTATTTTCATGATTTCAAGATGTTTCTAAATGTTCATCAGTTGCCTGTTTTAATTGCCAAAAGTTGTAGCCTGAATGACCCTAAATCGTCGAACTACTCAGCTGAACGACTCAACTGACTAGTCGATAGGTCTAGAGATTGAAAAAGGAAATGAGTTATGAGCTTAAAAATGTTTTAAGGGTTTGCTTTGTATTATATTTCCTTCTTTTGCGTTTAAAAGATTGAAGTGAACTTAAAAAGGGCAACTAAAGATGTTTTATTGCGAGACCTAGCTTATACGCTAGCCAATTATTTTTGTTTTGAATTGCGAGTTAGTAGACTCAGCATGATCTTAAGAGGTTTTCCATGTTGAAAATGAAAGAACCAAAAACCACTAATACGGCTATAGGTTATTTTACTAGACAAGCATAGTTTTGATTATATAAACAACTATTAAAAAGCAATGATTCGTGATTCACTTGAAGGTGAGACTTACTGTGTGTGACAGTGACCTCTTTTAATAACCTATAACAGTTTAGTGTGTTTTAATGGCTAAGATACTGCTAGGTAAGTGGCCAAGCCAAAGGAGTAGACCCAGAAGTGGGAAGCCTAGAAGACCCAGACAAGGGTAGGGTTCGATGATATGTCACACGTGATAAAACCTTAAGGGAGGGGACTGGACGTAGGATAACGCGAGAGCTGTTGCCCCCAAAGAGGATAATATTGAGGTTAGAGAACTACTCCATCGAGATGTGTTTGGCCAAATATTATGATACGTACACCCCGAGGATAACATGAGTTGTGAGTGACAGCCTCACACAGGGCGATTGACGATCTCTCCTAACCAGCACATTATACGATCTTATGCTTGAATAAAAAAGATATTTTCTTGCATATGTGAGAAAACGATTTGAATCCTTACCATTGTGGATGTTTCAGGAACTTTTAAAAAGTACATGAGCTTCAAAGAGGCTAGTTTGAATTAGAAGGGGTTCTTCAAAAGTAAAATGAGTTACTACGTTTCCAAAATGCGTGACCGAAAGCTTTATCATCCTATCTTTGTAATTGTACTTGGCTATATGCTTGAATGCCTGTTTCTAAGGGAGTTTGGTTATTAAAGGCGTGGACTTGAGCTTGAGTGGCTTGGTGTGAAGTTTAGAGGCGATGGTTTCCTTCGGGAGATTTGATTGCCTAATATGATAGTAATTGACCATTGTCGCAAGCGCAAGAGTAGTCGTAGTATAGATAAAAAGAGGCTAAGTAAAATTCTAATTCAAGGGATTTCGGTTTAACAACTTCTAATTCACTAATTTTAAATCAATTAAGGAAAAATGCCTCGGAATTCATGTAGTTACAAAAGTTAATTGGATCAAAATGATAAGCATGTGCATTTCTCTAATCGGTTAATCTCAAGGTAGTGTAATCTCTCCAAAAATTTACTTTATTCTTTCGAAATCAACTACATTTGCCTAAACTAAGCAAAAGTCTTTCTTTCAAACCAATTCATCTTAATCCAAGTTTAATATCTTCGATTACACTCTATGTCCTACTAACATGCAAATCTCTCTTTTGAGATGACGTTATGTCAGATCTTGTCAAGTAGTCTAACAATCAAATGTCACTTTTTCATTTTTCACTCAATTGTTTCAAGTATGCAAGCAAACTTTAACGAAAAATCCAATCACAACATGATAATCACTTAATATAACGAAATCAAACCAATCATGAAATAAGCACAATTCTATAGATTAAAACATGATCCAACTACACTTTTATAAACGACTAAATCCCTGGACAAAATAAACTACTCACACATGATTAAATATTAAGCAACTAACCAATGTTGTGGCGAAATTTGAGAGGAAAGGCTTGACTGAGATAGCCTTTCAACCAAGGGTGTCAAACCACCTCAAAATCAGACACTCACACTCAAGATTTCTCATTAAAACAATAACCAAACTAAAAATCTTAACTAAAAAGAACCAAATTTGTGAAAGACAATTAACTATGCTATCTAAGCTCTCCTTTCTATCCCCTTCTTCTGCTGCTTGAGAAACGTGTTTTTATAGAAGAACTTGGATGGTTTCAGCCACACAACCGAAGGAAAATGAAGAGGTAACAGTTTCACACTTCACCACGGTCCGACCGCGGTCTTGGCTGGGAACTATTTTCTGCCCTTTTCTTGCTCCATGGGTGTAGCATCACGTGGGTGTCCGTGGGGGAGGTCAAAATACATCCAATTAGGGTCAAATGTTGGGTAAAAAGGCCTAAAATCCTCTAAAACACATCAAACAACCATACCCAAGTATAAATCGAGAATAGGAGTATAGATTATGACTTAAAGCACATAAGTCTCCTAAAAATGTGGCAAAATAGCCCTAAAATGATGTATACATTAAGCACTTATCAAACTCTCCTATGCTTAAACTGTTGCTTGTCCTTAGGTAATGCTAAAACCAAAAATATATGCAACGTCCTTAGCATAGATATAGGTAAAATTCCACCAAGAAAGCTAATCCAAAGGTAGCCCAAAATGATGCAAAAATCATTAGCAAACAGATTAGGGAATGAAATTTTCGAAAAAAACACTTAATAGATGACAATGTAAAACTTGAATCAATCTCCCAAATCATCAAATGTAGTTATTCAACATATGAAACAAGTGAAGCTAGCAAGGCTGGTACAACCTCACTATAGTTATGTGGCACTCACCACTCATGTGTTTGAAAATGTGCACATATATAAAGGTTCCCTCAATTCTCGTTCCTAAGACTCAAATCTACCATAAGCTTGACAAGATTCTCAAATTCGCCATCACTAAAATGCAAACACATTAGACAATCATGATGACTTTTATAGGGTTGTAATGAGGTTATAGGTAAACGTAAGAGGGGAGCAAATGTTTTTGAAATGAAGAGCTAGAAGCCACAGACTAAGACCTAAACGATTCCAATGCATCATACTATATCCCTCTTAGACCATTATAATTTATCAACAAAATACATCCCCAATTGAAGAGAGAAAAATTGGAAAATCACAAGAATTTACAATTCCAACAAGGCTAACACTTTCTTTCTTTCTTTTCCACTTTTCTCTCTTTTTTCTTCTTTCATTTTTTCTTTTCTTTTGTTTTGTTTTGTTATTTTTTTTCTTTTTTTTTTCAAATGAGTTAGCCAAGGAAAATTCATAACTAACTTTAAATTCCAACTCTTCTCTAAACTTTGTGCAATTAGACAAGGGATTTATCAAGTATCACATCGCTTCACCAAACAACCCACTCAAAGAGAACAATGTACCTTACTAGTGCCCTATCAAGCTTGATGCAGCAAAATGAAGCACTCCTCTAGTCTTGGCTTAAGGTTAAGATAATCATTTGGCCATAGGCTCAAAGGGGCTAGCAAGGGATATAGGCTCAAATGCCTCAATCATATTGCCTAAATGCAAATGCGAAATGTGATCTTGAATGAGAATCAAAGCAAGTTCTAGAGAAATGATGTCAAGGAAGAGTCACACATGAAAGAAATATGAGACTAAATTGACAAATAGTCTCTAAAAGCTCAAAGTGTCATAGGACATCTACCAAGGTCATAACTAGCTCATTTGTAAACACATGTCAAAATTCATGTAAAGACTCATGGGGCAATCAACTCGTACTCAATATGTGGTTAAAAGATGGATCTCGTTTTCCCAAACTCATTCTCACACATTTTATGCACAATTTAGGTGAATCAAAGGATCAAATTAAACCTAAGAAGTTTACCAAATCTCAAAAGATCATCATCGGAGGATTTTTTTTACTTTCTCTAGTTTTTCAAATTTTTTATATTGTTTTTTTTGTTCTATAAACATACATGCTCCTAATAACAATGCAAACTAAAATGCAAAGACAAACTAAAATGCAACATGGAATGAAAAGAAATCTAAATGCACTACTAAAATACTGCAAAATAAAACAAAAACCCCAAAAGCTATCACAAACGACATATACAAAGTAGAAGCACACCAAACCAGTTCAGGCATCATACACCAAATCTAACTACTAACTCCCCCGTGCTTGAATCACACATTGCCCTTAATGTGGGCACATAATAGAAAAAAGGGAAGGGGAGGAGCATAAAGCAATCAGAAAGGAGGTGGTGAAGGAGGATGGGGCGGTCGACCATAAGAGATATGCCAATCCCACCAGGTCTCTAAACATTCTGTATAGTCCTGAAAATATTAAGTCTGGGTAGCAAGTATCCCACGAAGCTCATCGTGGCGCTCTTGGCCAAAGTCCTGAAGAGCAACGCTCTCAGAAGCAACAAATGCTCGAAGGGAAACTTGCTCCTCTTAAATGGATCTAAGGGTGTCTTGGAGGTCAGTATAGTCAGGAGTGGGTGGTTGAGATGAAGAATTAGACCATGCGTGACTAGGATAAGGGGCTCGATGCTGGGGTGCAGGTTGAACAACCTCGTCATCACCAGGTACCCAATAAAGGTTACCCTAGTGAAGTAAGGTAGTGCGATCGACATTGGGATGCGGCAAAAGCCGGTCCTTAAGGTAAATCCAACATAAACGCCCGGCCTTAACTTTGTAAAAGTTCATAATTTCAAAAGTAGCTCGATGAAACTGCTCAGACCTAGAAATTTTATCCTCAGGGTTGGGCTCAATACTTAAAAATCTAGCGATAGTAGTCACAATACCACCTATGACTATCCTACCTTTAGTGCTAATAGGCACTATACAATTGTCTGGCCAAAAATGAATCGGGGTCAAGCTAGACACCATGAAGCATACAGAACATAAAGTACAACTCATATAATCTTGGGACATTCAAACTATCGTCCCAAGCAAAGAAACAACAAGCTAAGATACGCTCAGCTACTCTAATGCAAGGGTTCCTAATATGAGCGATCTTCGATGAACTAGTGTTGTACCTAATGCTCCCTGAAAGTTCGCCCCAAAATGCGTTTGGATTGAATTCCCAGGGGACTTGGTGGTTTAGTAAATCCATACTAGGTGGAAAACCAAATATACCATTAAAGGTACCTAAGTTCAACTCGTAAAATTGTCCATGCAAATAAAATGATACGTACACGGCTTGATATTGAGGCCCTCTAGTGACCTTGACATGGAGTGTACTCAGGAACTCTACGGTCAAGTTTCAGTATGTATGCTCTTTTATTTCTAAAAGATGTCCCATACCACCTCGTGCAAATAATCACATAATATCATCTAACATTCCCAATTGAGCTAACAATTCCTCATCATAATATCTAGTTGCCAGAACCATGCGTTCATTTGAACAATTATATCTAGCAACATGATCAGGACTCGTTAAACCAAGGGGGTAAGGAATATTACCTTGAGGTTACACATTGGTGGAGGTTCAGAATGCCCTTTGAGGTCGGGTTGGTGCTTGACTTAAGGATCCAACCTCCTTGATACTCTTTTGTCTCTTAGTGGGTGCCATTGTTGCAAAATGAAACGAAAACCAAAACTAAAACCTAAATAAGAAAATTTGAAAAAGAAAAATAAAGAAAGTAAGCAAAAAGAAGAAGAATAAGAGAGAGAAAAAGATGCGTATGGTGGATGAGTGAAGTGAGATGAGTTTAAATAAGAAATAGTAGACAAAGATGAAATTTGTCTGGGAAGAGGAAAGATTAAGTGAAAAGGGATGAATTTGGGTGAAAATGGGTGAAAATTGAAAAGAAATAAGGTAAGAATGAAGGTTGTAGTTATGGAGGTTTAGAGACAGAAAATGGAGGCAAAGAGAGAGTCGTGAAGAAGATGAAGTGTGAGGGAAAATGAGGGGACACCGTGGTAAAAAACCTAGACCGTGGGCCGTAGTAGGTCACCACGGACTGTGGAGTTCACCACGATCCGTCCGTGGTTTCTGCTGACTCTGTTTTTTTTCAATTTTTCTGGGTTGGCACCCCACGCCCGAGGTGCTGAGTATCTTGGTCGTGATGCCAAAACATTTTACATATATTTTTTTGTTCTTTTTTGTTTCTCTTTTTTTCACAAACTCGTTATTCTACTCTTATTTCTCTCTTTTTTTGTTTGTCTCATTTTTCTCTTTTTTTTCTTTTTTCTTTTTATTTTTTATTGAAAGACTACAAAAATAATGAAAATCAAGCTAAGAAAAAGAAAAAAGGCTTGGGTTGCCTCCCAAGAAGCGCTCTTTTAAGGTTAAGACCTTTACCTTCTATGCTTGTTCCAGATCAGTAAGTGTATAGATGTTGGCTTTATCATGGATCACAAAGTCAAACTTTTTCAGTCGAAGGTATCATTGCAAAATCTTGGGTCAAAAATCCTTCATCTTCATCAATTTACGTCATAATGGATTATCAACGTACAAAACAAAGCGCAATCGTAGCCCATAAGACGGGCTACTATCAACTTATTCAACCCCAAAATTAAAATCTGCATCCAATCCTTCCATAAGGGGCGAAGAGAGAATAGCCTGGGCAAACCTGCAATATTCGCTCATAGAAGACTAATTAGCTTGGGTATGTTAGGTGGCGTAGGAGTAACAAACTCCACCTTAACGTACCTTTGGTCGGGCTCCTCATAAGAAATCCAGTCAAAGTCAAGAGGATCTTCACAATTCAAGACATCCTCCATATCAATCTTTGGGCAAGGCGAAATTCATCTAATAGAGAAGAATTAGGAGAAACCACTTTCTCTTTCATATGAAAAAACACAGCATAACGCCCTTCCACCTGAAAAGTTATACTACCCTTTCTTATATCAATGGGGCAACCAGTTGTAGCCAAAATGGATCAACCTAGGATAATTTGAGCATCATCGGTCTCGGGCATATCAATTATGATAAAGTCCTTCAACACCCAAATATCTCCTATACTGACTGGCACATTATCCAATGCGCCTATGGATTGCATCTCAGAACCGTCTGCTAACTGTAGTGAAAAGGGTGCTCTTGTAATGGTCATAGGTGAAGCTTATGAAACAAAGAATAGGGCTTTATACTGACGCTTGCACCTAGATCACATAAAGCTCTCTCAATTTCTACCTTTCCCACAATGCAGGGGATAGAAAAACTACCTGGGTCAGGGAGTTTAGGTGAAAAAATTTTGGGGATCTCTATAGTGCCATTCTCTATCAACGTGGTAGTCTTACCACCATCATTCCTCTCCTTACTTCCAGCTATGATTATTTCCCTGCCCTTTTCCATTGGTATATCCTCATGGTCAATAAAGTCCTCTACTTTTTCCTTCAAGGTAACACAACTACATTGCTCACGAGGGTTAGGTTTGGGCTTGCTAGGAAGTCTATTTGGGGCCGTAGATGAAAAGCTAGCTTGTTGGGAAATCTGGGCTTCCAAGATCTTGTTGTGAGTTGTAAGCACATCAACCTTAGAGGCTAATTGCTTAACGTACTCATCTTATTTTTGTTGTGCCATAAGCATACTTTCCACCATCGCTTCTAAATTGGACTTTTGGGGTACTTGAGAAGGGAAAGGAGGTCTTTGAAAACCGGGAGGTGGTCTAGCATTCATTGGGGGGCATATTCGAAGGGTTTGGATTAGACCTATATGAGAAATTCAGATGATTCTTCCAAACAGGATTGTAGGTACTAGAGTAAGTGTCATTGGCCGATCTCAGCTTGAAGTTTTGAACATAGTTAACTTCACGAGGGTCTTGGGAAAAAGGGCTCCCAACTTGATAATTCAAAGTCACATGCTCAATAGAACCACAAATTTCACAAGAGGAAGGGGCACTAGAATTCACAGCATTAACATTTATTCGGTCTAATCTTTGAGTCATAATAGCTACTTTAGTAGAAAGCAAAGTAAGCGCATCAACTTCAAGCTTACCTCCAACCCATCTGAGTTGGCCTCGTTCGGTGGACCATTGGAAATTGTTAAGTGTCATCTCCTCAATTAAGTTATATGCTTCATCCTCAACTTTGTTCATTAAGGTATCTCCTGCTGCTCCATCAATAGTGGACCTTATAGGTTGGGTCACAACATTATAGAAAGGTTGGATAATCATCCAACATTGAATACCATGATGGGGGCATAAGCGCAGCAAATCTTTTAACCGCTCATAAGCTTCATAGAGCGTCTCTTCATCTTTTTGCATAAAGTTGGTGAATTGATTCCTTAAGCTGGCCGTTTAGCTCGGAGGGAAAAACTTGGCAAGGAATGCTCTTGTTAACTCATCCCAAGTGGTAGTACATCTCGATGGCAAAGACTGTAACCAAGCCCTTGCTTGATCTCTTAATGAGAAGGGAAATAAACGCAATCGAATGGCATAAGTGGAGACTCCATTAAGCTTCAAAGTGTTGCACACCTCTAAAAAGACCGAGAAGTGTAGATTCGGGTCTTCCAAAGGAGTTCCTCCAAACTGGGATGGTTGCACCATGGAGATGAGTGTTGGTTTGAGCTCGAATTTTTTGGCATCAACAGTAGGGCGAGTGATGCATGAGGTGATCCCTTGGACTCCAAGGGCAACAAAATCTTGAAGTGTCCTTCTTTGGTCATCTCCTCCTCTCGCCATGTTTGTTGGATTCCTTCTACCTCACGTCTTTGTTCTTCAGTCCTTTGCTTCTTTCTCCTTAAGCAGAAAATCCTTTCAATCTTGGGATCAGATTCATACAAAATTGGACTCGCATAAACGGGAAAAATTCCTGCAAGCACTATCACCAATACTACTAACGCAATCAAACAAGAAAATAAAAGGAAAATAAAAGTAAAAAGCAATAAAATACTTAGTCACTTTCGTAAGACTAACTCAATAGTTAGCAGATTGAGTCCCTGGTAATGGCGCTAAAAGCTTGACCACTGCCGCAAGCGTACGGGTAGTCGTAATATAGATAAAAAGTTTGCTCCTTAGGGACCAATGTAATCTATCGAACTTTGTCAATCAAAATAGGATAAGCAAAATTCTAATTCAATGGGTTTCGGGTTAACAACTTTTAATTCACTAATTTTAAATCAATTAAGGAAAAATGCCTCGGAATTCATGTAGTTACGAAAGTTAATTGGATCAAAATGATAAGCATGTGCTTTTCTCTAATTAGTTAATCTCGCGGAATTGTAATCTCTCCAAAAATTTAGTCTATTCTTTCAAAATCAACCAAATTTACCTAAACTAAGCAAAGTTATTCTTTCAAACTAATTTGTCTTAATCCAAGTTGAATATCTTCGATTATACTCTATGTCCTCCTAACATGCAAAGCTCTCTTTCGAGACAACGTCATGTCAGGTTTTATCAAGCAGTCTAACAATCAAATGTCACCTTTTAGTTTTTTCACTCAATTGTTTCAAGCGTGCAAGAAAACTTTTTGCCAAAAATTCACTCACAACACGATAGTCACTTGATAGAACGAAATCAAACTAGTCATGAAATAAGCACAATTCTATAAATTAAAACATGACCAAACTACACTTTCATAAACTACTAAATCCCTAGACAAAATAAACTACTTGCACATGATTAAAGATTATACAACTAACCAATGTTTTGGCGAAATCTGAGAGGAAGGGCTTGACTAAGATAGCCTTTCAACCAAGCGCTTCAAACCCCCGTAAAATCCAACACTTGCACTTAAGATTTCTCACTAAAACAATAACCAAACTAAAAATCTTAACTAAAAAGAACAAAATTTGACAAAGAAAATGATATCTAAGATCTCCTTTCCATCCCCCTTCTTCAGTTACTTGAGAAACGAGTTTTTATAGAAGAATTCAAATGATTTCAGCCACACAGCCAAAGGAAAATGAAGTGGGAACAGTTTCACACTTCACCACGGTCTGTGGCACGCATCACGGTTCGACCGCGGCCTTGGCTGGGACCTATTTTCTGCTCTTTTTTTGCTCCACAGGCGTAGCATCACATAGGTGTCCGTGGGGGAGGTCAAAATACATTAAATAAGGGTCAAATACTGGGTAAAAAGGCCTAAAATCCTACAAAATATACAACCACACCTAAGCATAAATTGAGAATAGGAGTATAGATTATGACTTAAAGCACATGATTCTCCTAAAAATGTGGCAAAATAGCACTAAAATGATGTATACATTAAGCACTTATCAGTAGTATATATATAAATGTTGAGTAATTTCTACTTACTACTATTCCCTGTAAATGTTTTGGTTTTTAAGGAGTTGAGAAATACTCATTCAGCGTGTGGTAACTCACCCCTTTTGCTATTCCCTTTCCAGGTTCAGATTAAGCACATATAAAAGTCATTTTGGTGATGTCCTGCCAGCAATCTTTTGCTAGTTTTGCTTGAATGCTTGCTGTGAAAGTGATTGATGTCTTACCATCTTTGTAATTAATTATGCTTGCTTATCAAATGTTTAAGCATGTAGACGGCTTTGAACCTATGTATATGATCTTCGAATTCTTGTTTTTAACTACTTTAAATGCTAGTAATCTAGGTGGGTGACCCATGGTTGTGACTCATGCCACCTAGTATCTTGTTTTACCTTATTGTCAAACTACGGGTACCCTTAGCTTAAGCTAAACCATAAAACATTGCAAAAATAGGCCGAGCTCTTGTAATTTTATTCCAAAATGGCTAGATACATGTTAATGTTTAAGTTTAACCTTAATAGACTTAAGGACTTCTTCTAGAAGTCCTGGTGGTGTGACGCCCTCGAGATGGGAGTGTCTCACTGGATGGTATCAAAGCCATAGGTTTGAATCTTACATCTAGAATGAACAATAGGAGTTGCGATGTTTGAAATACATGACTTATATGTTTACTTGATCATATTGTGCCTTGTATTACCTTTATTAGTCACATAACCTATGGTGTATATATGTTAGTTTCATACTTACCTATATAGTGGTAGTGTAGGATTGTGTTCCACATTGTTAACTATGTTTGTCTACCATTTTGGTAGGGCCACCTGGAATGCGGCCATATATTAGAGAGCTCTAGAAATGAGTAACCGAGGGGACCCCCACAAAGTCCCTCAAAACTACTAGGTGGTAAGGTTTATAAGGAAGCTACCTACGACTGGGAGATAGAGAGAAGTAGCTATCACCCTCCGTCAGTGAACAGTGCACATGGGCCCATGCGCCTCTTTTACATATCGAGGCTTGTTGGAATTTCTATTAGTGGCAGAGCACCAAATAGACTACTTAGGAACTACCCCTCTCCAAAGAAGAGCGGCTACCAACTAGCTCATTCAAAACTTACTCATTCAGCCTACTTAGAACCTACACCTTCCCACCACCCTATTTGAGAGGAATCAGCTCGAGCACCATCAGATGAGGCTCCTCTATGCTAAGAGACCCTAAGCCGAGCGCTACCAGCAAATCGGCACCATGTGAGTATGCTAGGTGAATGCTTACGGGAGGCTCTACCCCCGGGGATGGCGAGTCATTATGCTTAGAATGGGGGAGTTAGTTGATGAAGAAAACAACATCAAATATGGCCCGACCGCGAGATTGGAATAGTTATTAGCCCCTGAGCCAGACCTATGTAAAAGCTCGAATGAATCCATGGTTGACAACCTTTATGGAGATGACTTGTTAGATGAGGAGTCGGGCAGAGTAGTGGGAACACAAGTTCACAGATGATGTCTTTTATGTAAATAAGCTGGATATAAGCCTTTTAAATTTGTTTCCTTTCAAGATAAAGCACTAGAATGGCAAGGACTTCCAGTGACTTCTAAGTCACACTACCAGTATCTAAATGAAATAAATGTAATTGGTGCTTACCAAAGTATTATGTGCTCACTATTTTGTTTATGCATATACATGCACTCCCTTAAAGCGAAAATGTGGTATGCATATATGACCTTTCTTAGCCTAAGCTAAAACTTAACTTGAGGCTATACATAACATCTTTCTGGCCCACTTGTAAATAATTTCATTAACCAAGAAATCCTACCCTTATATGTCCTAGTATGGTTGTGTTAACTCCTAATTGGAAATTAGGACTAAGTAACCTCTTATTTAAATATGTGAACAGATGCCTCCACAATGAGAGCCAATCCCTGAACCTACTGCAATGGAAATGATATACGATTTTAATAAGCTTAAACCTCCTAAGTTCGGTGGTGGATTAGACCCCATGGCATACTAGGAATGGCTGAGAAGGATGGAAAATATTTTTGAAATTGTGGAATACCCTGAGAGGTTCAATGTAACGCCCCCAAAATACGAATGACATGATCAATGAAAATTGTAGCGGAAGACTTAGTAAACGAAGGCGCTACCGCCGTCCTGATAAGGACAAGGCTCACTGAAACCATTTAATTTTGCAACTCGTGCTTACAATCACAAAACATAGTAAACTGAAACACTTCAAGACCGAAGTCCATAATAGTTTAAACATACCATGTACTAACTCACAATCCATACCACACAAGTACTTGACCCTAAGGTCGGTTCCAATATTCATGCTATGCTGAATCCACTGTGAGCATCTGACGACCTTCAAAAAGGCTTGCTAAAAGGAGGAATATGTGATACTTCATCACCTAAAATGGAAAACATGAAAACAATTCGAAAACATGAGCAAAAACTCAGTACATACATCCCTGCATTTGTAAAATGAGCATAGAAACATTGGTGATGGGTGCCTGTCTTTGCAATTCATTTAGTTGGCAATAAAAATGAAATTGAAAGTAATATGAAATTGAATTGCTGATTATTATCTGGATGTGAACCCCTTGCACTGATATGATCTATACATAGGTGTAAACCTGCCAATCCGATCAAGAGTTGGCCTGAAGCCGCGCGGGTAAATGATGGGCTGACGCCCTATAGATGATAACTGACGAGGTCACAAGTTAAATGGCAAATCACTGTATAAACTGATTCATTGATAAACTCATTAAGAGTTGTAACTTGATAAACATGATATGCTTTCTGAAGATACAAGCAATGGACGTACCTTGAGCCTTTAAAAAAAAATATCATCTGACTTGATACAAGTTAGCTGTTTCATAAATATCATCGGACTTGATAAATATGTTCGGACTTGATAACACTTATGCATAATGGGAAACGATGACTAGGCCTCAACTCTGTTTCATAAATGTCACAGAAAGTATGTGTAGTTAGTAAATGATCCTTACTCGCACAATTGAGTAAGTAAAAGTATGCGTAATAGAAATTGAGTAATTAAATGGTATACATAAGTCGTGTATTTCAATATAACTTCAAAACTGAATTGATGAAAGTAAAATAGTCCACAATGAAATAAATGGTATTACAGAGGACAAGGCCTTGATGGCGATAATTGAGAGAATGGTTACGGCCTTTTCAGAAATAAGTTGTTGATACAAGTTTAAGGCTCGCTGATGTACAGCTTGGTTCAAGATAACAATGAGTACACTAGACTGGCTTGATAAATACATTTGATACAATCTGAATTGAGTAAGTAATAGAGGTCTGAGGCCAAGGGAGGTATATCTTGGTTCAATGGCACAAATTGCAATAACTTGGTCTGATAAGTCACAACATCCCACATCTCATATTTCATTCATAAATCCATTAGATAAAGAATTCTACCTCAAATGGGTCATTGAACTCATTAGAAGCTATTAAGCTCACCAAGCATGGTATTTTCTTTGTAAAAACCACAACTGAATCAAAGCTCAAAAACAAGCTCCCAATTGTATATTTGTCTTCTTCTTCCTCATTAATCAAGCTAAAAGCTCCATGAAAGTTTATTTTCCCTTTAAATGACTTAAATGACTTGCCCCAAAATACACAAAATGAGTGCATGATCAATCTCACTTAATCGTTATTATTGCTCTTTATACAGTTACTCAAAATACTTCCAAAAATCACCAAACTCGAAATACTCATCCAAATTTCATGAGATCCTATAGGAAATTAAGAAATAATATGAAAAGTCTACCATAAAAGTTTCAGAATTTTCCTCCAAGTATACACTGCACAGAAATCGTAATAACAACCTGATTTACACCCAAGCAGGTCAGTTCAATTCAAAAATTCATAACTTTCATTCAAGACCTCAAATGGAGACCTAAAACCCCAATATGAAAATATTAAGAAGTCCTCAAAAATTTTCATTTGCAACTCAAAACATGATTCCAACAATAGGATTCCCAAAATGGGACTAAAACAGAAGTGTATCAGTTTTGATCGCATTCTGCGCAGTTTTGGTAAAACCACCATAACGTTTTGCACAGACCTCAGATTAAGGCGATTCAAGAGGAATTTAAAATATAACACACTAAACTATCTACCCACCAAAAATTATAATTTTTGGTTGGACCATGCATTACCAGTTTAATCCCAAAGTCAGCCATAATTCCCTGAAATTCCAGCCTTTCGCTGATTTAACTTTCTCTTCCTTTTTCACATAAAACTCACTTGTAACTCACTTGAAATAATTCCAAATTACCACAATCAGATACAAAAGATCATTTAAGGCCTCATATATATATCCAAACTCTAAACAACTTCATTAATACATAATTACTAAATTCGTATCTAAAACAGGGTAGATTTCTTCAAAATTCTATAACTCACTGATTACACCTTCAAATTCATGAAATTTTGCCAGAAAATCCCAAATAATATAGAGAATCTACAGTAAAAATTTTAGAATTTTTGGACAATCCTATAATTTCTAGAATTTCAACAGTGGCAGTTCAACAGTTGCAAAATCATGAAAATCATGCTCTTGATCAAATACCCATAACTCCAAACATCTCCAAACTCAATAACAATTGCACAATAACTATCAATTTGATGATCCAAACATAACCCATAAAGAAAACAACCATAAAACTCAAGATTAAACAAGTTAGGGTTTTGAGATATACCTCACTTTAGGCTTGAATTAGAGAGAGGAGGAGGCTGTTTTGAGTGATTTAAGGGGTTGGACTTGATAGCTGGCAACAAGGGCAACTCGGGACAGTTGGGAGGTGGCCGAAAAAGTGGTCCGAACCGCCAAAATGGGTGGCACAAAGGGGCAGCAGCGGGCAGCAGCTGCTGCCCCTGTTCTGCCATGAGGAGAGAGAAAAAATGGGGGGATGGGTTTGTGTATTTGGGTTGAATATTAGTGTTTATAAATTGCCTATTAATACCTACATGTCGCTGAAAATTATGCACCCAAAAATTATCTTTCTGCTAGTGAAAATTAGGCGCTAAAAATGAGTAATTAGTGAAATAACAAAAGTTAGTAAGGTTTTGGGCTTTTGTTTTGGGCCCAAAAGGCTAAATTGGGGCTTGAAAAATTATTTGGATTGTTGAACAAAAATAAAAGTTTGTATTGCTCGGAATTAAATTTTAGTGAAGCTAAAAAAATAATTAATCACTAATTTATACTTACAGAGGCCTAATATCGATTCACCCGATATTTATTCAATCAACGAAACTTGAGTTGCAAAGTGGTACCCAAAATGAAATATCTCCCAATCGGGATGATTAAATATGATAAATGAAGGTGGAAATTTTAAATAACATGATGGAACTCGTTAAATAAATAAATGGAGCGTAATTGAATTTAATGAATATGATTTGGTTAAACAAATAACCATGCATAACCATGAGTGATTAGGTCAATAAACATGATAAAGTCAATGAATAAACATGATTAATGAAATAAATAAAGATGATTTAAATAAATAAATATGGGTTAGGGTCAGGTTATTACATTCAAAGTATGTCTAGCCACCTACCAATTTGAGAAAGAGGCTGAATTTTGGTGCGAAACGGTGAAACCTCGGGCAGGTGAACCATCGTTAACTTGGGATCAACTGAAACCCCTAATGAATGCTCAATACTATCCTCGAGATGTGAGAAGGGCTGAGGAATAAGAGTTCCTATGCCTGAAACAAGGAGAAATGAGTACAATGGAATATGCAGCAAAGTTTAATGAACTGAGCCGTTTCACAGCGAACCAAGTGGCCACTGAAGAAATAAGAAGGGACCACTTTTAGCTGGGACTGAAAGGGGAAGTAAAGCAGATGACAGCAGGGTATGGCTATTCTAATTTTCAAGAGATGTATCAAAGGGCTATGAAAGTATCCCGTATCATGAACGAGACCAAGATTGAAAATATCAAAAAGGGCCAAGCAAAGTGAAAGTTTGGCCCTGGAGGACCCAATTCTTAGGGAAACAGAAAGTTCAAGAGATTCAAACTTAGGATGAGACAAAACAAGGGAAAATAACCCGCCCAGTGGCAACAAAAGAAAACATGTAACTAGTGTGGGCGTCAACACTTTGGCCCATGCAGAAGCATTACGAGCCAATGTTTGGATGTCGTGAAGTGATTCATAGGGTCACCAACTATCCAAAGGCTACATGGAACAACCAGAGCAATATTCAAAGATCAGGAGTGGGAATAATCTAGCAGCACAACAAGCTCGTCCTCCAGCTGGTGCTTCCTCTGGAGGAAACAGAAGCAACAAGAAACCACAAGTAGGAGGTCGAGTATTTTGTTTGGACGGAAAAGAGACCGGAGATCCTACTAACATAGTGTCAGGTACTCATCTTGTTAACCATCTTTATGCTTGCACCTTATTTGATTTTGGCACCACTCCCTCATTTGTGAACTGAACTCTGAATTTGCAAAGAAACTCACCAGTAAGCCCGACGAGATAGATATACAACTTTATGTGACCACTCCTTTAGGAACTATTTATCATACTAACATTATCTTGAGAGGTTGTAGTGTTAATGTGGAAGGGCGAACCCTCCCGATTGATTTGGTACAATTAGAAATACAAGGATGGGATATTATTTTGGGGATGAATTGGTTAGCTAAACATAAGGTGACCATACATGCAGAAGCATTACGAGCCAATGTTTGGATGTCGTGAAGTGATTCATAGGGTCACCAACTATCCAAAGGCTACATGGAACAACCAGAGCAATATTCAAAGATCAGGAGTGGGAATAATCTAGCAGCCCAACAAGCTCGTCCTCCAGCTGGTGCTTCCTCTGGAGGAAACAAAAGCAACAAGAAAGCACAAGTAGGAGGTCGAGTATTTTGTTTTGAAGGCAAAGAGACTGGAGATCCTACTAACATAGTGTCAGGTACTCATCTTGTTAACCATCTTTATGCTTGCACCTTATTTGATTTTGGCACCACTCCCTCATTTGTGAACTGAACTCTGAATTTGCAAAGAAACTCACTAGTAAGCCCGACGAGATAGATATACAACTTTATGTGACCACTCCTTTAGGAACTGTTTATCATACTAACATTATCTTGAGAGGTTGTAGTGTTAATGTGGAAGGGAGAACCCTCCCGATTGATTTGGTACAATTAGAAATACAAGGATGGGATATTATTTTGGGGATGAATTGGTTAGCTAAACATAAGGTGACCATAGATTGTAAAAGGAGACTAATCACCTTCTCGATCCCTGAAGGAGAAAGAATGGAATTTAAAGGACGCGGGTGTCAGAAAACAATTCCAACCATATTCGCCATGCAAGCCTTCAAAATGTTGAGAAAAGCATGTCAAGGTTATCTGTGTGCAATTGAGGCGATAGAACAAAAAGAGCCAAACTTGAATGAGATTTCAGTTGTGAGAGAATTCCCAAAAGTATTCCAAGAAGTGCCAAGATTACCACCTGATCGAAAAATTGAGTTTACAATAGGTCTAGTGCCAGGCACCGTCCCAATATCTAAGACTCCATATTGAGTGGCACCTGCTGAACTTACTGAGTTGAAGACTTAACATCAAGAATTGCTAGACAAAGGATTGATTCAACCTAGTGTCTCACCATGGGGAGCCCTAGTACTTTTTTTAAAGAACAAAGATGGGAGTTTAAGATTGTCTATCGATTATCGAGAGTTAAACAAGGTGGTGATTAAGAATAAAGATCCTCTCTCTAGGATTGATGATTTATTTGATCAACCAGCGGGCTTTGCGGCATTTTGTAAGATTGATTTGAGATCAGGGTATCGTCAATTGCAAATTAAGAAGGTGGATGTACCCAAAACTGTCTTCCGAACTTGATATGGGAACTATGAGTTGCTAATGCTACCATTTGGACTAACTAATGCCCCAACTTCCTTCATGGACTTAATGAACAGAGTGTTCAAACCTTTCCTTGATAAATTCGTGGTGGTGTTCACAGATGATATTTTGGTATATTCCAAAACCAAGGAGGAAGATGCACATAACTTATGAATGGTGTTGGAAACTCTACAAGAATGTAAGCTTTATGCTAAGCTAAAAAGGTGTGAGTTTTGGCTTAAGAAAGTACACTTTTTGGGTTACGTGGTGTCTCAAGAAGGCATTTAAGTGGATCCCGCAAAGGTAGACGCGATTATGAATTGGCCAAGACCCAAGAATGTTTCTGAAGTGCGAAGCTTGCTAGGAATGGGTGGATATTATAGAAGATTTGTAGAATGATTTGTTAAAGTAGCCATGCCTATCACCAAGCTACTTCGAAAAAGTAATGAGTTTAAATGGACAGAAGAGTGTGAAAATAGCTTCTAAGATCTAAAAAAACAACTGGTATCTGCACTAGTGCTAGCAATACCTGAAGGTAATGAGGGATTTATAGTCTATAGTGATGCATCCAAGAAAGGATTGGGGTGTGTTCTAATGCAGAAAGGCAAAGTCATCGCCTATGTCTCTTGTCAACTAAAGTCATATGAAGAAAACTACCCAACATATGACCTAGAATTGGCTGCGGTCATATTTGCATTAATGATTTGGAGACATTACCTCTATGGTGTAAGGTGTGAGATATACACTAATCATAAGAGCCTGAAATACATCTTTACTCGGAAAGACTTAAACAAGAGATAGAGAAGATGGTTAGAGCTTCTGAAAGATTATGACATGGAGGTCAAATACCATCCTAGTAAAGCAAGCATAATGGCAGATGTTTTATGCAGAAAATCTACTAGTCCTATAACATGCCTACTTACTCAGGAAAAGAAACCTCTAAGGGAACTTGATGCACTCTAGATAGAAGTAGTGATACCAGAAAATCAAAACTACCTAGCAACACTCCAGGTTACCTCACCACTAATAGAACAAATCAAGCAGCGTAAGAAGGAAGACCCATAAATTATGAAAATTAGGAAGGGAGTAGACGAATGAAGAATTAAGAAATTTCTAATCCAAAATGATGTGCTTTAGTATAGGAATAGGTTGTGCATCCCTAATGCATTGGACCTCAAGAAGGAACTATTGAAAGAAGCACATAATTCAGCTCTTACTACCCATCCGGGAAGCACCAAAATGTGCGATGATTTGAAAACCCATTTCTAGTGGATAGGGATGAAAAGAGACATTATGAACTTTGTTGCTTGCTGCCTCACATGTCAAAGGGTAAAAACTGAGAACCAAAAACTTGGGGGATTGCTTCAGCCCTTACTTATTCTAGTATGGAAATGGGAGCACAACATCATGGAGGTCGTTAGTGGATTACCGAAAATCACCAAGCAGCATGATAGTATCTAAGCTCATCTTTGCCCTTAAAGTATGATTTGCTCCTCGGGCCCCATAATGGAGTGAGCAGACGCACTCAAAGTTGGTAGAGAGAGAGAGAGCTAGAAGTAAGTAAACTATTTTCTTTCGAAAACCTAAGGACCTTGAAGGTTAAAGTCTTCCGATTAGTGAGTTAGGGTTGTGCTTTCACATTAGAAACCTTTCTAATTGTTTGGTTGGGTCTTATTATTGAAACCAAAGACTCGCATTTGCTTTGCAATAGTGCTTAGGTTAGCCCTACGAGCTTAACTCTTTGTGTGTAATCAAATGACTTTGAGTGCTCACATGCCAAGGTGTACGCATTATCGGATGTGCTAGTGATGATTTGTTGCAAGTGATAGGGGACAACTTTCTATGATTAAAAATATCACTAGGTGATGACCCCTATGCGTGAATTTGGAATTGTAAGAAATTAAATGAGATTTCGATATGCTTGGATAGAAATTAAGCAATAGTAGTGTGTTTCTCTCAACCATTGGATGAAAATTATCCTCATTATCTAGCGTGATGCTTGTTGTCACCTGTACAATGTTCTTGATGTCCTATGTGAAATTGGTAGTGTCCTGGCTATATCAAACCTTAATACACCCAGAAAGAACATGGTAAAAAGAACCTAACAGACTTTGGGATTGTTGTACCATCTCTATCTCCCTGTTACCTCCTGGGAAACGACCCATACTTTGCCAATGTCTTCTTAAGCATTACCACCAAGTACACAAGCCGGAATGCCCCATAGTAGAAGATAGAGCCCTCTATTCATATTAAGAGTTCCTCAGACCTCCGTAATTACCTTTTTGAGGAAAATGTGTTGCAAAACCTCAATGTAGATCCGTAAGATCAGTAACGTCGTTGTTCTTACCCCTGCTAGTTGATTCATGGCCAACTCCAAACAGTTTGCACAAACCTCTAGGCATAACCTCGACCTTAGGTTTTAATGAGGGTTATACTCGCGCATTCTCGTCTAAATGCCTTCCTATGTGACACTACTGTGAGTTTATGTGTTTTGAAGCATAAGCATAACATTATGCAAAGTGTAAAGGTCATGGAAGCCCGTATAATTACTTAGGATCGTTATGCACGGTTATTCAAGTGTCTTGTGAATGATTATCTCAGTAAATGCATATCTATGTATTTTTTTAACCCGATTTGGTTTGGTATGTGGCTTAGTTATCCAGGTGATTTAAGTTTTGTAATTATTGGCATGATATGTCTAAGTTGTCAGAACTGAAAGGCCTAAAATTTAGCTGTGACTGATGTATAAACGTAGGAATGTTAGTTGCATATGCCTTCCTTTTGTAAATTGCTTGCTATGTGTGTATTAGATGGTTTCATGTTCATTCCAATTCCTAGACTTGAGAATGCTAAATTCATGATACTATACGATGTTGTTGTGCTTAAGTGATGCTATGTGGTGCTATGTGATGTTCCTTTTATTCTAATGTGTTGTAGGAATCTGTAAGTTAACCATTGTGATCCCAGAAGTGACCTGAATTTGTGTTTTAGAATGGGACTACTAATATATAACCTTGAGATGTCATTGTCCCAGTCACACCTTCAGATGCCCGCTCATCGGTGCATACGCATAGAGTTGCTGTTTACTATGAGAACTCAGTCTAGATATTCGAAGGTCTATATTCATATTCAAAACAAGCTCAACACAGTTTCCATGCCAACTCATTTGCCACTATTCGATGCGATTTGCCCTCGGCGCCCAAATAGAGTGAGTAGACACTTGAAAAGGATTGGTGAGGAGAAGACTGGACACCATAACTCTTTTTCTTTCGATTTAAAAGATGTAGTGTTTGCAAAAGGAAACCCTTTGGAAACCTATCATGTAGATCATATTTTGTGTGTGTACATCTTAGGTACGACCGAACATAGTTTGGAATTTGAGGGACAAAATTCTTTTAAGGAGGGAAGAATGTAACACCCGCAATCTTTATTTTTCGCCAAGCTGAGTGTGTTGCCTTTTTTAATTATAAAATTGTATTTTTAGTAACTATACGAGTTAAATTATTATCGATGAGCTTATGTGAGTAATAATTTTATTAAAAAGAATATTCTCGTCGCTATAAATATTTTTATTAGTTCGAAAAGGTTACGATGATTTTTAATAAGCGTTAGTAAGGGTTAATATCAGGGTACAAAATCGAGTAGGAACCCGAATACGGTTAGATTGTTAACCTTAGAATTAGTTCGTTATTTATTAATTCGAACCTAGCTATATATAATTTGGTATGAATAATCGACGAAGGGTTGTATCATCGATTCGGGTTAAGACATGAGATACAACATTAGACTAGCGATGTAGTTGAATGGGCAACTAACAAATTAAAAATAAATAAATAAATCAATCAAAAAGGGGGCCAACCCCCCTTTCTTTTCACGGCAAACACGAAGAGAAAAGGTGATGGAGATCTCTCCATGCCCTTTGATTAGAAAGAATCAAATCAATTAGACCATGTTAATATACTGGCTAAAGGGTGATTACATCAATCAAGTTTTGTTTTAGTTGTTTCATTGCAGGACAAAAGGGAAGAATCCAGCACTGACCCTCTTTTGCAAACATAATTCGACTAGCATCAAAATGGTTAGGCCTGATGTTTCTGCACGGATTTCAAGTTTAAGATGTCATCTTTTCAACAAGACAAGTTGCATCCAATTTGGAGTTCATTTGGTCGTTTAAATCAGCCATTTACCCAGATGTGTCAAAACTGTCTAGCAAACCAGAAACAACCCGGTTTTGATTAAGTCATAACTTAAGTTATACTAATGCTTAAGTGACGGATTTTTACATTTTTGGAATCCTCAAGATGTTTATTTTCAGGTCCAAGCATCAAATTTCAATCATACCCATAAGAGGATGAAGAAACAAGGTGTTTTTCCAAACCGGTCAGATTAGGCCCTAATCTGCGCCGTAAAATATTTAAGCCTAATTACCATACTTAAACATGTCCAAACCTTGATTTCTTTGTGGGGGGGGGGTTATACACATCCTAAAATAACACCCCATGGCCTGAAAATCAAATCAATAACACTTTTCCTAAGCTTACCAATTGCTACAAAAACCGGACCAAACTGCCCTTGAACCCGGTTTTGTATAAACCGGTTCTTTTTAAACCTCCAGCCGGTTTTCTCCACTTAAATGCAGCTAGGCACGCCCCTCAAGGTTTGATACACGTCCCAAGGTGCCTTGGGCTAGTTACTACCTAGAGAAGAGCAACCAATGAGGGCTAGATTGGTGGCAATGTGTTGCTCGCTCCCTATTGGCCAGCAATAATGCCTTTTGGGCTGTCCAATGAGAATTCAGCAGCAAAGTCAGCTTGTATTAAGCTTAGTTTAGGTTTTAATTGATGTATTAATAAGTTAGACATAGTTTTACTTTGTATCTTGATGTATTAGATTAGTTTAAAAAGCTTGTAATCTAGTTTATGTTCTAACCGATTTTAATTAGTGTTAATACCTTTCGTAAGCATGAAAAAAGGTACTAAGGTGTTGTTTTTGCTAGCTAGAAAGGTCATGGATTCCTATTAAAGGTACCACACGGGCAAGGCAATGGAGAACCCCCTTTTGAATGATAAAATTAGATTTACAGCATTTGTGCTTTCTTCCTTCAAACTCTTACTTGCTTATCCTTAATTAGGCCAATTAAGGTGGTCATCAAGTGAGTCTTAAGCAAATGTTAAGTGGTGTTTCTGTATCTTAAAACTTTGTTTAAGGGCCCTAAACTTAGCTTGGTGGTGTTTCTGTATCCTTGCCTAAGTTTAGTTCTATCCAAACCGATGCTATTCATAAGGTTGCTTAAGAAGGCTTAGTTAAGTTTACTAGCTTGTTTATGAGTTAGTACTTCTTAATCTGGCTTGTCTTCCATTCTCCCTCACTTACAAGCTCCTTCCATGTCCATTCCCATACACAATCAAAGCTTAGACTTTCACTAAAAGCCTAGCTTCCATTCCATCTTCACAGATCCCTTCAACCGTGCAAAGTGATGAACTCACGACCCCGTGGACAGCAAAATGGCACGATCGTGCCACCCCTAACTGTGGCTAATTTCGCTTGCTTGCTCTTGTTGGTGGTTTTTGAGGGGGATGGAAAAATAACTTAAAGAAAAAGGAAAATGATACCTCAAATACTTACGATTGTGAGTCGTAGTACTTAAGGGTCGGTCCACAGGGAAAACGTGAAATTAATGGTCATTTTAAAACTAAATAATTTAACTAATTAAACTAAATGGAATTATGCAAGGTAATTTAATAACCTAATTCAACAACCTAAACCTAACCTAACCTTTATATTGATTAACCAAATTAACCAAACCAAACTTGAAATTAATCATGATTCAAAAAACTAACAACCTAATTTCTTTTATTATTCTTAAACTAAGGCAGATGATGACAATCGATTAAGTAATAGGGGAGGGGGGACGAAATTAAGCAACCTGAAATGAAGTGAACGGAGAATCAGAAACAAGGGAAAGGGGAAACAGACCTGAAACAGAATGAAGGCAGGGGAAATTAAGCAAAACTGATAAAACGCAGAACAAGAACAGACAACATCAATGAAATCAGCACAGGGGAAGGAGAGAAATAGCAAAATCGAAAACTCAATTGCAAAATGGAGGAGATCGAAAGCAAACCGGCATGGCCAACCGAAGCCAATGTCCCAATTCGAAGCCAAACAGAGGACGCAACAGAGGATCGAACCCAAATGAACCGATCAAACCAAAAGCAGGGAAGGGGGGAAATCGACTGAAATTACTCAAATCAACCTTAAAAATTTTTGTAATTTGTGAATTGGGATTCGAAATCAAACGCAATTACATGACATTGAATGTTGAAAACAACCACAGAATCGAAACCCTGATCTGAAAATCAATTACGAAATTGAAATGACAAGCAAATTTAAACTAAACTTAAACGAAATTAAACCTAATCTACTCCTAATTTCTAACCCTAAACTACCTAAAACTCGAACTTGTTGCTTCAATGGCGTCGTCTCAGCCTCTTATACTTGAACCCATTCGACTTCTGACCGTCGATTTGTGATGATGCGTGGACGGTGGATTGAGGGTGTATGAAATGCCTTGCTGGCGTCTGGAGCGCAGTTGACGGGTGGTGGTGATGAAGATGGTGGTGGTTATGCGCTGTACGGCTAAGATGAGGCCAGCGAAGGTGGTTTCGGTTTTGGTGGTTTCGGTTGTGGGGAAAACTGTGGGTAGAGGATGGGCTTCTAGGTTTCGGAAGGGGGTGTGCTGGAGGAGAGAGATTGATGACGAGGTAGAGAGAGAAGGGGGAAGGAGATGGAGATGGAAGAGGAGGGTTCTGGGTGTCGGGAAGCAAAACCGAGAAGCAGCGGTATGGGTTTGGGTTAGGGTTTATGGGAACGGGGTCGAGGAAGAGAAGACGAAGAAGAGAGAGAAGGAGCGTGTGAAGGGGAGGGGGGTTCAGTGGAGCCGGTCCAGCTGAACCGGCCGGTCCGGTTCACTGGACCGGTTTGGTTTTATTTTTTTCTATTTCCTTGGCCGATTTTTATCGATTTTTATTTTCCTCTAACATTTCCTCTATTTTTCTTTGCCTTTTCCACCATTTTAAACCCTTTTTCCGCATTTATTCAAATTCTGCAAAATAAAATAAACTCAATTAAAAACCTAAAAAATATTATTAAAATGAGCATAAAATTGGTGAAAAAGTACCTTAAAAATGTCACTTTTTTTGCTCAAACAAATACTCCCACACCAAGATTTTGCTCGTCCTCGAGTGAAATAAACTAAACTAAAAGAAAATGAAAATAAAAGAAAAGAAAATCCTAACTCACTGTCGTAGGAATCACGATTGCATTTAGCGTATGCAACAAACCCTTTAAACCCCTTGGACTCCCAAGTGGACGAGTGAGGTCTCATGAGGGTTTCAAAGTGAAACTACCAACAAAATTATTCAAAAATAAAAGAAAATCTTTTTTTTTTGGTTTTCTCAAAACTGATAGGTACAAAACGCGGGAAACATATGCACAAATCCTAAGCAGCTAAATCACCCATGTACTCAGTTATTGACCTGTATATACATAAAATGTACATCAAAGCCCTTTACCTGTAAATGACATCAAAACACTGATTTTTCACCCCATTGAACATCCAGATTTTGAATCCATCCTGGTGTTTGTGTGCAAGTGTATCATCATCTCCAGGACTCAGATTTACCAGAACAGACTCAATCCCACTTAGCCAACACAACTACATTATTCTTATACTGACTTTGGAAGCAAGCTTTCCCAGTTGCAATATCGCCTCAAAGGGTAACACCCAGTAGCACGTGCCTCAAAGGAATACTTGTCATTCCAAATTTGATTCTTTTTCTTTATTTATCATACAATTTTTTTCAATTTTTTTTCCAAAGTAATCATGTCATAAGCTAGTGGGAGAATCATTCATGGAAACGTAAAACCTAAAGACAATGATGAAAGGATAACAAGGACTAGATAACACAACCTATAATGAACAATTGGGGTTTAGCATTAGGGCTTAGAATATCACATTCGAAATTAAAGACTTATCACGCACATCCTATTTATATACAAACTAACAACTAAAGTACAGGGGATTCAAACTAATCAGAAAAGATACAAATGTCCCCAAAAACAACAAAAAAAATCAAAAATTTTCACAAAAAATGGCACCTCACTCCCACACCAAAACTTCACAATGTCCTCATTGGGAGAATTAAGGCACTAAAAAGCAAGCACATAAACTATACAATCGTAAAACCTAATATATATACAACTAGAACACCACCAAAAACATAAAACCAAAATGAAAATGAAAAACAAAACTAAAATCAAAGAAACACACAAAAATGAAAAACAAACCACTACCCTAAAAACTAAAGAAAAGAAGACAAAAATCAAAATCAGAACAAAAATCAAAACAAAACCAAACACACACATATATTTACAAAAGCAAAACTAAACAAAAATCAAAGACCTAATAAATTGCAAACTAAACAAAAAGAAATCTAAAGCAAAATAAAGGAAAACAAAAATGAAACAAAAATGAAAAGAAAATGAAAAAGAAAAATAAAAATGAAAGTCAAATGAAATAAACAAAAATGAAATAAAAAGGAAAATCCTAATATATACAACTAAATACAAAAATAAATAAAAGAAATAAAAGAAAAGAAGAGTGGAACGATCATACCAGGTTTGATACAGGTTGTACCCAAACTATAAAGTGTATGGAGCATCAGCCACTCCATATTAAGCTGAAAAAGTGCTATTCAAATCAAAACACATTAGAGCACGCAACAACTTATCAAATTCAGAAGCCCAACTCTCAATAGTATAGCAACAATGGAACGCAGGGAGTTGGCACCAGATTGAGTATATCCATCTCGTTAGGAAAGCACAGGTAAGGGCCCGTTTCAACTTATCAAATAGTTGGGCCCACTCAGGAATGAAGTGAATATACTCTCAAACAGCCAGTGGTGAGGTCATAGGCCTAGAAATTATGTGAGCATGAATGAGCAATTTAGGCCAAGCAAAGGGGTCAAAATCCACAAGTCCTTTAAATTCAGTATGCATATGAGTCTGGTCTATAAAATCATCAGCGGTAATCATCTCAGACTCAACAGATTCAAACTTGCTAGATTCAAAAAAGAAGTCACTCTGGATGGAATTAAAAGAAAATGACTCATAATCAGCACAAAAACCATCATTAGAACTTCCATGGATACCAAACTCACCAGAAAAAGATTCATACTCTACAGGCAGAATATTATCATCAAATTCAAACATAGTGAGTTCAGGTATCCCATCATGCAACTCCTGCGAAACATCTTTTGAATCACCCAAATCATGAAACTCTAGTGCAGGTATGATGCTAATTTCTAACTCACTATCAAAATCAGATTGTTCATTAGAGACATTTTCAAGTGAGCTAGTGCAGGGTGCAAGATCTGACGATAGAGACTTAGGGAGGTCACTTTCTTGTTCTACACTAGGCAAACACATGTTTTCATTCAAATCAGGCCTAGTAGAATAAGAAGGTTCAGAAACATCACAGAGATCAATATCAAGTTTAGGAGATTCTAAACTAGAATCAATCTCACTAGAAGTCTCCCTATTTTGATTAAAACATTGAGAATATTCAGCAATTCTCAATTTCATGGTCTCTATAAATTGATCAGTCATATCATCAAGTTTGATCATTTGATCAGTCATATCATCAATTTTCTTTTCAAGTCTTACACAGGTAGCATGATAAGGACACGTAGAAACATCATGAGAAGTTGATTCACAATAATCACACAGCACAGGAGAATAATATGGGTCAGATGAGTTTAGAAAATGATCTGGGGGGGGGGGAAGGATTAGCATAAAAAGCATACTCATCAGAAGTTGGGTATCTAGAAAACTGATTAGCTTGTTCAAACTCATAAGTTTCCCAACCTAATTTTTCAAAGAGATCCCAAACTTCATCTTGAGTTTTAGATAACAATCCTACAAAACCCCCTGGGCACATGGACTCAACATGACCACGGAATTCAGAATTTAAACCCAAACACAATGACCTCACAGATTTTCTATTTTTGAAAGGTTTGAGGGAATTGAGCACGATAATCATTAAGGCGCGATAAATAGCTCCAAAAAGGTTCATGCTCATATTGTGGGAAACTGAAAACTGGCATTTTGAAAATTTTAAAGTTTTTGAAGTTTTTCAATTTTTTTGGATTTTTGGTTTTTCACTTTTTTTTGGATTTTTGAAATTTCTAATTTTTTTTGTGGTTTTTGTAATTTTGTAATGTTTTTGAATTTTTTAGCATTTTTCATTTTTTTTGGATTTTTGGATTTTTCAAAATGTTTTTGGATTTTTGGTTTTTTTTTGGTCTTTTTCAAATGGTTTTGGATTTTTTTGGATTTTTTCGAAAACGAAAAACGATACCAAAATGAGAATCTGTAAATCGATTCGAAACTTAAAGTTACGAAATGACTAACAAGAACTCATTAACTAAACAAAATAATAACGAAACTAAACAAATACGAAAGCGACTAAAAACATGACCAAATTTCACCGTCTTCCCCGACAACGGCGCCAAAATTATTGGTGGTTTTTGAGGGGGATGGAAAAATAACTTAAATAAAATGAAAAATGATACCTCAAATACTTACGATTGTCAGTCGTAGTACTTAAGGGTCGGTCCACAGGGAAAACGTGAAATTAATGGTCATTTTAAAACTAAACAATTTAACTAATTAAACTAAATGGAATTATGCAAGGTAATTTAATAACCTAATTCAACAACCTAAACCTAACCTAACCTAACCTTTATATTGATTAACCAAATTAACCAAACCAAACTTAAAATTAATCATGATTCAAAAAACTAACAACCTAATTTCTTTTATTATTCTTAAACTAAGGCAGATGATGACAATCGATTAAGCAATAGGGGAGGGGGAACGAAATTAAGCAACCTGAAATGAAGTGAACGGAGAATCAGAAACAAGGGAAAGGGGAAAGAGACCTAAAACAGAATGAAAGCAGGGGAAATTAAGTAAAACTGATAAAACGAAGAACAAGAACATACAACATCAATGAAATCAGCACAGGGGAAGGAGAGAAATAGCAAAATCGAAAACTCAATTGCAAAATGGAGGAGATCGAAAGAAAACCGGCATGGCCAACCGAAGCCAATGTCCCAATTCGAAGCCAAACAGAGGAGCCAACAGAGGATCGAACCCAAATGAACCGATCAAACCAAAAGCAGGGAAGGGGGGGAAATCGACTGAAATTACTCAAATCAACCCCAAAAATTCTTGCAATTTGTGAACTAGGATTCGAAATCAAACGCAATTACATGACATTGAATGTTGAAAACAAACACAGAATCGAAACCCTAATCTAAAAATCAATTACGAAATTGAAATGAGAAGCGAATTTAAACTAAACTTAAACGAAATTAAACATAATATACTCCTAATTTCTAACCCTAAATTACCTAAAACTCGAACTTGTTGCTTCAATGGCGTCGTCTCAGCCTCTTATACTCGAACCCATTCTACTTCTGACCGTCGATTTGTGATGATGCGTGGACGGTGGATTGAGGGTGTATGAAATGCCTTGCTGGCGTCTGGAGCGCAGTTGACGGGTGGTGGTGATGAAGATGATGGTGGTTATGCGCTGTACGGCTAAGATGAGGCCAGCAAAGGTGGTTTCGGTTTTGGTGGTTTTGGTTGTGGGGAAAACCGTGGGTAGAGGATGGGCTTCTAGGTTTGGGAAGGGGGCGTGCTGGAGGAGAGAGAGTGATGACGAGGTAGAGAGAGAAGGGGGAAGGAGATGGAGATGGAAAAGGAGGGTTCTGGTTGTCGGGAAGCAAAACCGAGAAGTAGGGGTCTGGGTTCGGGTTAGGGTTTCTGGGAATGGGGTCGAGGAAGAGAAGACGAAGAAGAGAGAGAAAGAGCGTGTGAAGGGGAGGGGGGTTAAGTGGGCGGTCCAGCTGAACCGGCCGGTCCGGTTCACTGGATCGGTTTGGTTTTATATTTTTCTATTTCTTTGGCCGATTTTTATCGCTTTTTGGCCCGGTTCTTCAACCTCCAACATTTCCTCTATTTTTCTTTGCCTTTTCCGCCATTTTAAACCCTTTTTCCGCATTTATTCAAATTCTGCAAAAAAAAATAAACTCAATTAAAAACATAAAAAATATTATTAAAATGAGCATAAAATTGGTGAAAAAGTACCTTAAAAATATCACATTTTTTGCTCAAACAGCTCCCTTTCTTGGTTGCTTGTTCCCTTATTCCATTCCCCCCTTGTGTTATACATCACCTCACGTCAAAGAACCTTTGTTTTATCACTTAGAATCACTTGATTCTAAGCTCCATTCTCCCTTCACATGATGCCTCACAACCATCATTTCATGTGTCCATTTTCACTTGTTTCCCCTTGATGTTATCTTCCTTTGGTTGCTGAGTTAGTTGTATTCTATTGAACCCTAGCTTGGTCATCGGCAGGTACATCCGGGGGGGGTTCTCGTTGACCCCAACCCCCGAAACCACACACAGAAAAGAGAGAGAGGGTTGATGGAGGGCGAGTCGGGGCTGAGGACGATGGCGACGCACCGACGAGTCAAGCGGTGGCCGACCCACGCGCTATCGTGACGAGAAAGAGAGAGAGAGGTTGAGTGAGAAGGAGGAACGAAGGGGAGAGCGATATGGAGTTTGAGACACCGGCGACTAGGCATGGTTCTGGCAACCGCAGGGGGTCTCAGTAGCAGTAGCTCTTGAGTGGGGAAGGAAGGAACGAACGAATTGCATGCATGCCACCGATAAAACCCTAGCAGACATAAGAACCACCAAGCACCACCACCACCGTGGCTAGTATGAATAGCCCAATTAGCCAAGGAATCGGGTCCTCTAGCTTGGAGTCCAGGTGGGTGTTTCTTGCCTCCTAAGTATTACTAATTTCAAAAATATTTTAGCCCTGAAGTTGTGATGCATGTCAGTTTAGGATTAGTTAGATAAATTGAGATTATGCATGTTCTATTTCAGATGAATTTAGTTTACATCTATGTATGTTAAGTTTAGTTAGTTCATGCCTGAAAGTGAGTTCGAAATAACCTAGCAATGCTTTGAATCGGTATATGTTAGTTTAGTTAATCCATGCTTATAAGTGGCTTGAAATAACCTAAGAATGTTTCAAATCGATGCCCGTCAAGTTAACCAATTCACGCTTGAAAACGACTTCGAAACAAACTAAGAATGCCTATATTCGATGCATGATGATTGGGTTAGTTCGTGTTTAAAAGTAGCCTTGAAACGACCTCAGCACACTTAACGATGCATGTTAAGTAAGTTAACTCATGTTTAATAGTAGTCCTTGAAACGAACTAATAACCTTGGTTAGTTAAAACAAATATGTAAGCCCTAATGCAACTAAACTATTCTTTAAAAATGACACGAATTGGGCATGCTTATTGCCTTGAATCGATGCTTGTTAAGTCAATTAATTCGTGCTTGAAAGTAACTCCGAAAAGAACTAAGAATGCCTTGAATCGATGCTTGTTAAGTTCAGTGGAATTATGCTTGAAAATGACTTGATCTTTGCATGGTTTCTTCCAAATTGTGATATATGAATGCAAGCTAGTTTCATGCCCTATTAGTTTTTTTTAGCTCGTTAAGCACTTCATTTGAGTCAATGCAATGTAGATATGTATATATATATATGCTTATATATGCTGTATCGAGCAGCTGGATGGTTGTTGCTCGCTCGGTAAGTTTATACGTAGTTACTGCATTTGACTTTTATGATAGTATGCTATGGTTATGGAATTAAAAACCGAGTTGGTAGTTGGATGGCTTGAGGATGAACTAATGAGAGTTTTGAGGTTCTTAGTGGTCGGTGTTGTGTGAGGAGGGAGCCTGGGTTGTGATTGACCACAATCGTGTGGATTGTGAGGCCATGTATGGCTTACTCTGTTGAGTTGTTTGTGAAGTGTTTGAATGTGTTTCGCGCAAACTCCCTTCCTTTTATGTCATTAAGTTTCATTTTGCGAGTGAGGGTGAGTTTGAAAAATAAAGTTTTCATGACTGTAACTAATAATAGCCATAACTATTAGCAATCGATGGCCTATTTTAACTATACGAATACAATTTTAAAAGTGAACTTGCTAGAACGGGGGAATATCTAAGGAATTTAAATAAAAAGAGAGTGCGTTGTATGAAAAAGGATTTTGCTGTAAGAAGAAGCAAACTTATTAACCGTTATGGCCATAAGCTTCAAATTCGCTAAGATATTGTGCTTAGGGACAAAAATATGAGAGTGATCCTGCTTGAACAGGGGAATCCCTAACCTACGGAGTAGTCCCAATATTGAGAAGCCCTAGAGGCCTTGACGAGGGTTATGGTCCAAAAGTTAGTTCCCATTCCGGGAGTAAGAGCTTAGGTTGAGCAATACTCTTACTAGGGGTTGAGAATAGATCTCACCCAATCAACACATTATGATGATCTTATGCCCAGAGTATTTTCCTAACAAGTAACAAAAGCAGTCGGCGTTTCACCTTTTTAAGTATTTCAAAAAGAAAGTTTTTAAGGGTCATTATAGGACCAATACGAAAGAGCTTCTTTTAAAGAATATGAGCCTCAAGGAGGCTAAGAAAAGAGCTTTATAAGCCTCAAGAGGCTAAGAAAAAAGTTTTTATGAGCCTAAAGAGGCTAAGTAAAGTATTTTCAGAAAAAGAAAGAAGGATTTATTGCATATCATGTGATTAAGATTCTAAGTGTAGTATGAATGAAATTTCAAGTACAGTATGGCCATATCCTTGTAATGCATCGAGTATATGAGTTTGAATGTGCATGTTTAGCGAAAGAAAGCTCCTTGCATAATCTTTACTCCATGTGTTTAAGCATCTTGTATAAGTGAATTAGATAGATAAGGCATAAGTCACGAATTATATCACATGATCAATGAAAGAAAGTTCTGTGCTTAGCCTCGTTGCTTGCTTATGTGTTTGAGTGCTTGTTAGTGAAGGAATTTAGTCATTCAGGGACTTAGAAATGGGTTTGAGTGGTTAGAATGAGGTTTACGGGGAATGATCCGTCCTTGGGGACTATGTTTACCTAATATGATAGTAATACATTGATACGTGATATGTGACTATTAATGATATTACTGCCTATAACGGTTTTGGTTTTAAGGGGGTCGGAGAATACTTATTGAGTGTGTGGTTACTCATCCCATTACTCTTTCCCCTTTTCCCTATGCTCATTATGACAGATAGAAGTCATTTTACAAATGCCAAGTCGGAATCTACCCATACTTGATGAGGTGTCATGTGTGCACATACAAAAGTGGATTTACGTGTTAAATGACGTAACATGTGGTATTCCTAATTTGTAATCGTATGTATACAAGTACTTCAGTTCATGTAATGCGTATTATTTATAAGTCGCTCTGTAGGGCCATGTGAGCCAACCATCTAATTAATTAGTTGTCTTCTTAATTGAAGTTGTCTACATTTTGGGATGTAAACTCAGCACTCCGGTTGTGTGAACTGTTCAGCTGTATCTTTCATTCCTCCTTTATTAATGAACTATATTGTTTGATGTACTTCGAGCGAGTTGCTCGTTGAGTTATGAACTCTGGCGTGTAGCTGTTGAGCTTACTTTAGAATCTTTTACGCTTACCTTGATTGCAGGGGTTTATTGTAAGGCTTTTAGCCTGGAAACGATAAGTTTTTAGGGGAAACTCTGTCCGTTTTGCCCCGGAAGTTAAGTAGGAAGTAGGAAAACGTAACGCTCCTGACTCTATGGGCTGAGGGTGTTATAAGATGGTATCAGAGCAAGGTCCTGCGACCACAGCCCACAACCTGAGTCTTGCATTTCATTTAGTTATCGAGGAACGCGTTCACGATGATGTGATATATGCTTGCTTTGGTGTGCAAATGTGAGTTTTATGTGAATGCTAGCACGTTTACCTAGTTAGGTGCGACTTGAGTGAGCTCATTAACCGAGTGAATGAACGAATTGCTAAGAGGATAAGCTAAATAACTTGGATTCTCATGAATGAGTTAAGTTTTATCTCAATCAAAGTTGTTTTGCTTATATGCCATGGTGATTTTAATCGAAAGTTTAAAGAACATATGATTTGAATTTGAATGATTGGAAAAGCCTTAACTCTAATCTCATCTTTGCCCCTAAAGTACGATTTTCTCCTCGGACCCCATAATGGAGTGAGCAGACGTACTCAAAGGTTGGTAGAGAGAGAGAGAGCTAGAAGCAGTTAAACTACTTCCTTTCGAAAACCTAAGGACCTTTAAGGTTAAAGTCTTCCGATTAGTGAGTTAGGGTTGTGCTTTCGCATTAGAAACCTTTCTAACTATTTGGTTGGGTCTTATCGTCGCAACCAAAGACTCGCATTTGCTTTGTAATAATGCTTGGGTTAGCTCTTCTAGCTTAACTCTCTGTGTGTAATAAAATGACTTTAAGTGTTCACATGCTAAGGTGTATGCATTATCAGATGTGTTAATGATGATTTGTTACAAGTGATTGGGGGCAGCATTCTATGACTAAAAATCTCACTAGGTGGTGCCCCCTCCACGTGAATTTGGAATCGTAAGAAATTAAATGAGATTTCGATATGCTTGGACAGAAATTAAGCAATAGTAGTGCGTTTCTCTCAACCATTACATGAAAACTATCCTTATTGTCTAGCGCGATGCTTGTTGTCACCTGTACAATGTTCTTGATATCCTATGTGAAATTGGTAGTGTCCTGCCTATATCAAACCCTAATACACCCAGAAAGAACAAGGTAGAAAGAACCTAGCAGACTTTGGGATTGTTGTACCATCTCTATCACCCTGTTAGCTCCCGAACAAATAACCCATACTTTGCCAATGTCTTCTTAAGCATTGCCACCAAGTGCACAAGTCGGAATGCCCCATAGTAGAAGACAGAGCCCCCCATTCATACTAAGAGTTCCTTAGACATCCTCAATTACCTTTTTGAGGAAAATGTGTTGTAAAACATCAATGTAGATCTGTAAGACGAATAACGTCGTTGTTCTTACCCCTGTTAGTTGATTGATGGCAAACTCCAAATAGTTTGCACAAACCTCAAGGCATAACCTCAACCTTAGGTTTTAAATGAGGGTTACACTTGCACTTACTCATCTAGATGCCCTCTCGTGAGACACTACCGTGAGTCTATGTGTTTTGAAGCATAAGCGTAACGTTATGCAAAGTGTAAAGGTCATGGAAGTCCGTCTAATTGCTTAGGATCGCTATGCAGGGTTATTCAAGTGTCTTGTGAATGATTAGCTCAGTAAATGCATATCTATACATTTGGTTGACTCAAGTTGGTTTGGTATGTGACTTGGTTATCCAGGTGGTTTAGGTTTTGTAATTCTTAACATGACATGTCTAAGTTGTCAGAACTGAAAGGCCTAAAAGCTAGCTGTGATTGATGTATAAATATAGGAATGTTCATCGCATATGCCTTCCTTTTTTAAATTACTTGCTATGTGCGTATTAGACGGTTTCATGTTGATTACAATTCCTATACTTGAGAAAGCTGAATTGCTGATACTATGCGATGTTGTTGTGCTTAAGTGAGGCTATCTGGTGCTATGCGACGTTCTTTTTATTCTAATGTGTTATAGGAATCTCTAAGTTAACCATTGTGATCCCAAAAGTGACATGAATTCGTGTTTTAGAATGAGACTACTAGTATATAACCTTGAGTTGTCATTGTCCCAGTTGTCACACCTTTAGATGCGCACTCATCGGTGCATATGCGTAGAGTTGTTGTTTACTATGCGAATTGAGTCTGGATATTCGAAGGTCTATGTTCATTTTCAAAACAAGCTCAATATGGTTTCCATGCCAACTCATTTGTCCCTCTTCAAAGCGATTTGCCCTCGGTGCCTAAATAAAGTGAGCAGACGCTTGAAGAGGATTGGCGAGGAGGAGACTGGACACCATAACCCTTTTTCTTTCGATTTAAAAGATGTAGTGATTGCAAAATGAAACCTTTTGGAAGCCTACCGTGCAGATCATATTTTGTGTGTGTACATCTTAGGTACGACCGAACATAGTTTGAAATTTCCTGGACGAAATTCTTTTAAGCGGGGAATAATGTAACACCCACGATCTTTATTTTTCGTAAAGCTAAGTGTGTGGTCTTTTTACGTTATAAAATCGTATTTTTAGTAACTATACGAGTTAAATTATTATCGATGTGCTTATGTGAGTAATAATTTTATTAAAAACATATTCTTGTCGCTATTAATATTATTATGAGTTCGAAAACGTTACGATGATTTTTAATAAGCGTTAGTAAGGGTTATTATCGGGCACTAAATCGAGTAGGAACACGAATACGGTTAGATTGTTAACCTTAGATTTAGTTTGTTATTTATTAACTCGAACCTAGCTGTATATAATTGGGAACGAATAATCGACGAAGGGTTGTATCATCGATTCAGGTTAGGACATGAGATACAAGATTAGACTAGTGATGTAGTTGAATGGGCAAGTGACAAATTAAAAAAATAAAAAAATCAATCAAAAAGGTGGGCCAAGCCCCCTCTCTTTTCACGGCAAACACGAAGAGCAAAGGGGGGATTCTCGGTGACCCCAGCCCTCAAAACCACGAAACAAAAGAGACAAAGGGGGCCGACGGAGTACGAGCTAGGGCCGAGGACGACCGTGGCGCATCGGCAAGTCAGGCGCAGGCCGACCCATGCTTCATCGCGAGGAGAGAAAGAGAGAGAGAGGTGGAGCAAGAAGGAGGAACGAGGGGGGTAGAGAGATGAAGTTTGAGACTCCGGCGACTAGGCGTGGTTCCGAAGACCACCGGGGGTCTCAGTTGCAGTAGCTCTCGAGTGGGGAAGCAAAGAACGAACCAATTGCATGCGTGCCACCGATAAGACCCTAGCAGACATCAGAACCACCAAGCACCACCACCACCGTGGCTAGTCTGAGTGGCCCAATTAGCCAAGAAATCGGGTCCTCTAGCTTGGAGTTCAGGTGGATGTTTCTCGCCTCCTAAGTATTAGTAATTTCGAAAATGTTTTAGCCCTGAAGTTGTGATGCATGTTAGTTTAGGATTAGTTAGATAAACTAAGATTACGCATGTTCTATGTCAGATGAATTTAGTTTAACTCGATGTTTGTTAAGTTTAGTTAGTTTATGCCTGAAAGTGACTTCGAAATAACCTGGTATATGTTAGTTTAGTTAATCCATGCTTATAAGTGGCTTGAAATAACCTAAGAATGTTTCAAATTAATGTTTGTTAAGTTAACTAATTCATGCTTGACAACGACTTCAAAATGAACTAAGAATGCCTATATTTGATGCATGCTAATTTGGTTAGTTCGTGTTTAAAAGTGGCCTTGAAATGACCTAAGCACACTTCAAATCGGCGCCTGTTAAGTAAGTTAACTCATGTTTAATAATAGTCCTTGAAACGAATTAATAACCTTGATTAGTTAAAACAGATATGTAAGCCCTAACGCGACTAAACTATGATTTAAAAATGACACAAATTGGGCATGCTTATTGCCTTGAATTGATGCTTGTTGAGTCAATTAATTCGTGCTTGAAAGTAACTCTGAAAAGAACTAAGAATGCCTTGAATTGATCCTTGTTAAGTTAAGTGGAATTATGCTTGAAAATGACTTGAACATCGCATGCTATCTTTCTAATTATGAAATATGAACGCAAGCTAGCTTCACGCACTATTAGTTTTTTTCAGCCCATTAAGCACTTCATTTGAGTCAATGCAACGTACATATGTATATATGTATGCCTATATATCCTATATCGAGCCGCTGGATGATTGTTGCTCGCTCGGTAAGTTTATACGCAGTTATTCTCATTTGAGTTTTATGATAATATGCCATGGTTATGGAATTGAAAACTGAGTTAGTAGTCGAATGGTTTGAGGATGAACTAATGAGAGTTTTGTGGTTCTTAATGGTCGGTGTTGTGTGAGGAGAGAGCCTGGGTTGTGATTGACCGTAATCATGTGGATTGCGAGGCCATGCATGGCTTATTTTGCTGAGTTGTTTATGAAGTGCAAACTCCCTTCCTTTTATGTCATTAAGTTTCATTTTGCGAGTGAGGGTGAGTTTGAAAAAGAAAGTTTTCATGGTTGTAACTAATATTAGCCATAACTATGACCAATCGATAGCCTATTTTAACTATACGAATACAATTTTGGGAGTCAACTCGCTAGAACGGGAGAATCCTTAAGGAATTTAAATAAAAAGAGAGTGCATCATATGAAAAAGGATTTCACTGTGAGAGGAAGCAAACTTATTAGCCGTTATGGCCATACGCTTTAAATTAGCTAAGATATTGTGCTTAGGGACAAAAGGATGATAGTGAACCTGCTTGAACCGGGTGAATCCCTCGCCTAGGGAGTAATCCCAGTAGTAGGAAGCCCTAGAGGCCCTGACGAGGGTTAAGGTCCAAAAGTTAGTTGTAATCCTGGGAGTAAGAGCCTAGCGTGAGCGATAGTCTCACTAGGGGTTAAGAATAGATCTCGCCCAATTAGCATATTATGATGATCTTATGCCAAGAGTATTTTCCTAATAAGTAACAAAAGTAGTCGGCATTTCTCCTTTTTAAGTATTTGAGAAAGAAAGTTTTTAAGGGTCATTATAGGACCAATAAGAAAGAGGTTCTTTTAAAGAATATGAGCCTCAATGGGGCTAAGAGAACAGGTTTATGAGCCTCAAGATGCTAAGAAAAGCGTTTTAATGACCCCAAAGAGGCTAAGTGTTTTCAGAAAAGGAAAGAAGGATTTTTGTGCATATCTTGTTATTAAGATTCTTATAGCAATATGAATGAAATTTCAAGTACAGCATGGCCATATCCTGGTAATGCATCGAGTATATGAGTTTGAATGTGCATGTTTAGCGAAAGAAAGCTCGTTGCATAATCTTTACTCCATGTGTTTAAGCATCTTGTATAAGTGAATTAGATATATAATACATAAACCACGAGTTGTATCACATGATCTATGAAAGAAAGTTTTGTGCTTAGTCTCGTTGCTTGCTTATACGTTTGAGTGCTTGTTAGTAAAGAAATGTAGTCATTCAGGGACCTGGAAATGTGTTTGAGTGGTTAGAATGAGGTTTACTGGTAACGATCCATCGTTATGGACTATGTTTGCCTAATATGATAGTAATACATTGATACGCGATACGTGACTACTAAAGATATTATTGTGTGCAACGGTTTGGATTTTATGGGGGCCGAGAATACTCACTGAGCGTGTGGTTGCTCATCCCATTGCTCTTTCCCTTTTTTCCTAGGTTTTCATTATGATAGATAGAAGTCATTTTACAAATGCCAAGTCAAAATCTACCCTCACTTGATGAGGTGTCATGTGTGCACGTGCAGAAGTGGATTTATGTATTAAATGACGTAACATGATGCATTCCAAATTTGCAATCGTACGTATACAAGAACTTTAGCTCATGTAATGCACATTATTTATAAGTCGCTATGCACGGCCATGTGAGCCAACCGTCATATTTGTCAGTTGTCTTTTTAACTGAAGTTGTTTACGTTTCTGGATGTAAACCCATCCCTCTGGTTGCGTGAACCATTGATTTATATCTTTCATTCATCCTTTAAAGACCTATATTCTTTGATGTACTCCGAGCGATTTGCTAGTTGCGTTATGAACTCCGGTGTGTAGACGTTGAGCATATTTTAGAATGTTTTGCGCCTCCGTTGATTACAGGGGTTTATTATAAGGCATTGAGCTAAGAAACGGCTAGTTTTTAGGGGAAACTCTGCACGTTTCGGCCCAAAAGTTAAGTAGGAGGTAAGAAAACATCACGCTCCTGACCCTAGGGCTTGAGGTGTTATAATATATATATATATATATAT
>JACYFF010031952.1:55132647-55146848 GCA_017589665.1 Selenicereus undatus
GGTGAATGAAGAGGGAGAAAATGAAGAGTCAAGTAAGAAAGATGAACCTGCATCCTCATCTACTCAAGAGCCTTCTAGGGTTGAGGCAAGTTTTGGGAAATCTGGGAATTTAGGAAAACAGGTAAGAGCATCTGATAACTTAGTTAAAGGTTTATCGGAAGTTGCATCTATTCTCGGGAGAGAGATAAGGGCTGCAAGTAGCAACATTAGTCGAGCTATCGGCTTTGATGTCGAGCTAAGTGAGAAGTGCTCCAAATTGAATGAAGAATTGGCTAACTTGGGTTTGACAACCATGGAGAGGCATCGAGCGACAAGAAAAATTGCATCTGAGCCGGAGAGCGTAGATGTATTTTTCAGTATCCCTGATGCCGAAAGGAAAGAGTGGGTGCAAGCTCTTCTTCGAGGGGATATTTAGGCCTCTCTTGCTGTTGGACTTTTAATTTGACAAAACATTGTGAAACCTATGCTATGTATTTTTCATAATTGTTGAAACAATTACTTAGTTTAGTATTAAAATTTGAATTAGTCTTTTATTTCTTGTAATATTGACAATCTTAAGAACAAATATTTTTGAACAAAGTTGAATGCAAAGTTGATTCCATTACATATTAAATAGTTAACCAAACATGGTAATGTAATAATATTTACATTACCTTATGCAATTAGATTATAACCAACCAAACGTGGTAATGAAATCACTATTGCATTACATCTCATTTTCATTACATTACATTATTAATTGCATTACCACTTAATTGCATTACATCCAACCAAACGCTACCTAAGTTGCCATGCCTGTGGAATGGAAGAAAGAACCAAAGAATGTCGAGCCAGAGCTAACCACGGGTGGTTCGTGGTGGTGCCCCACGTTCCGTGTTGGGCTCATTTCCCCAAAGGTTGTTTACTTTCTCGTGACTGTTTGACTTCCAGGTAGTTTTAATTCCATTCGCCATTAAAAGCCTGTTTCCAACCTCATTCCACCCCTATCATTCCATTGTCCTCTCCTCAAGTTTATCAATTGGATTAGGATTTAGATTAGATTAAAGAAAGAGAGAGTGAATTGAAGTGAAGATTTGCAAGAATTCTATGCTGGGCTTGTAATCAACAGATTCAAGCGCCATATTTGGCTGAGTATTTCTTTTCTCTTCTCTTCTATTCTTTTTTCTCATTTTGTATTTATGCTTTGTAATTTTTATTATGATTTTGTTTTAATTTTGGATTTATACAAATACTAGTTAAATTCTTGATTTCCTATTCATCTCTTTTCAGTATTTTGGAATTGTTAGATTGTTTTATTGAATCATAGAAGATTATTGTCTCGTGAGGAATTTGATCACTTTCTTACATGTTTTGGGTATTGGATGAAGAACTGAAAAGTGAAATTCGATACTAGAGCCCTAGGATTTGACTTCATTATGTGAAGTCTTGAGAAAGTCACACCAATTGGGAAACCATGAATATGATAATCGCATGCTTAACCAACCTATACAAATCGAGAGCCCTTAGGAAATGGTAATTGGTTAGATTTAGGTATTTCACTTCACCTTGAAAGAAGGTTGTGGTACTTCGATTGTCAGTTTTAAAATAATTTGTTGAGGAAGAAATGCTTGATTGATACATGAAATGAGAGATTGCTAGTTTTGTATGATTCCTTGATTATTTATCCATTAGATTACATAGTTGATTTGTTTAATTTCAATATCAAGTATTGATTCGCTTAGCATATCTTAAAGGGATAAGGCTCGATAGATCAACCTAGTCGTTGTGGGAGATGACCTTGATTTGCTATAACGCCACTGTCCGCTTGCAAACCAAAATCAAAATATGATTTTATAAATGTCATGTCTGTTGATCATCAAAAGGAAGAGGACTGATTCCTGCACAATCGGTTAAAAATTACACATTCAGTTAAATTCCCCTATTGTTGTTCATATTGATCACTAATTTTGTTTGTATTGGTCACCAACTATACAAGAACTGAATTCCAACCACTCACCCCAAAACTAAATAGTTAGTTAAATGATCACTAATGTCATGCATAATGATCACTGATTACACGTCTAATAATCGCCACTACTCAAAGGACGATGAACAACTGGCATGCTGGAGCTCAGCATTTCTTCCTTCACTTTTTCCCCTTTGTCTTGTCACAAACATTTATCATACTCATCACGTGTGCAAAAATCATGGCGATAGCTAATGTTAGAATCTTGTAGCACTACTCCACCCTCAACTTGTGAATTCCAGCAACCTAAGATTAAAAACAAAAAGGGGGACAAGAATTGTCATTCCATCTTATGTTTAACTCTTAATTAACAAAAATAAATTTGTACTAGAAAAGTTTTGTAGAGCTTGTTGTAGAGCGACAAATTAAACCACTATTTTGATTTATAAATAATATTTATAGCATAGGAAAGTAGGGATCGATCGCACGAGGAAAGATTATGATAATAAGCTAGTTTAACTCTAATCAAATTTACTACTCTAATTTATTATAACTTCTCTTTATATTACTAAAATAAATCAAATTTAATAAGTAAAAATTTGGAAAAATACTTAATATTGCTCCTAAATATTCTAAATTTAATCCTGGAAATAAAACAGTAAATATCTATCCTAAATAATCAGAAAAATAAAAATAGAAATAATAACACAATATTAGACTAAATTTTAAAAAAGAAAATAACAAGCAGAAAATTAATATTAAAAATTATAGAAAGTAATCCAAATTAATATTCTACAAGTTTATAACTTTATAAATCCAAAATTATCCGTAATTAAATTTAGAAAAACTAAAACAGAAAATTAACTCCAAAAAATTAAAGCAGAAAATCAAATATGAAATTAGAGAAAGAATAAAATGCACTAATATAAATATAAAAATAAATAGAAAAATTCCCCATATTTTAGGATATAATTTTCTGGACTTAATAAAACTCCAAAAGCAAAAAATAAAAAATAAAAATTTAATTTTTAGATTCATTAAAATAAAAACCTGCACATATCCAATTCACGAAATAATTATGAAAAGTTATCAAATAATTTCCGAAAATTCCGAAATTAAATAGAGGCAGAATACGGTATTATATAAACCCTAAAATCGACTACAATATGAAAAAATACAAAACAAACTATTTTTAACCTAATTTCTAAAAACTGGTAAATAAATGGCAAAACAGAATAGAAATTAAATCTAAAAATTATAACCACGCCAAAAATCAAAATCTAATTGATCTAATATTACTGAGACACTCCTAAAAGACTACTCTTTGGGGGGGGGGTAAACGAAATTTATATTAAAGCTCATAAATTGAATTAAAATATACAAACTAGAGAAATTAACTAAAAAGCAAGAAATAATTAACGGTACCAAATTTATGAAAAAATACTTAGCATAATCTATATCCAAAATGCGAATTAATATTTAATATCAACACCCAAACTGAATTATCTATGAATTAGACTGTAGAAGATACCTACCAGCGGATCTTCCCCATTTTTCCTTATATTATAGTTTATTTAGGTCAAGCCCTAATATCGACCATATTAGTTTTGATAATCCTAACACCAGTGCAAGAATTTAATCAAACTAGAACATTATGTATTAGAAAAACATCATCTAACGCGTTGTAACCAATTTCCCAACAAATTGATTTAACAAAGATCCATAATGATTACCTAATTGAAAGAGATGGTTTTGAGCCATCCATAATTAATTAAGGTGATACTTATGCCTAAAAGATGATAAAATTTATGTATTAAAGCCTTTTAAACTATCATATGAATTCGTATTAAACGAATGAGCATGCATTCTAATTAATCTAACGCAAATATCATAAACAATAAATACTAATCGTTATAGAATCATGAATAAAAATCAAAGAGACAATAAAGCATAAAACTTGTTTCAAAATAATTAATTTAGCATGGTTTCAAATAGAGTATACTAAGTATGAGGAAATTACTCAATCACATTGAAAATAAAATCACAAGGGTTAAGCAAGGATTTCATGTTTAATAATACAAAGAGTTTAAACTAATAAAATAAAATAAAAATAACAAAAAATAGAATAATGATGATAATATGGTGGTGTATGATGATGATGATGATGATGATGATGATTGCCGATGATGATGGAGAAGATGTTGTGATGATGTGGGGTTGTGTGATGGTGATGAGGGGATGTCGTGAGGGATTTATGAGGAGAGGGTGTGAGGTATGCTGAGAAGATTAGGCTTGAGGTTGGTTTTTTTTTTTATGACATTATTCTACTAGGGTTTTCCTCTTTGTACTCCTTCTCTTCCAAGTCTTCTAGTTTCTCTTCAATTAGGAGTAATCATTTTGTAACCCTAGCCCAAATAAATCATTATGGAAATAATATTTTTCCATGAATCATTATTTTTGGACCGACTTGATAACTTAGCATGTAAAATCTAAACTTTGACATCTTCTCTTCTCCTCTTTGTTTTATTAACAATTACCCTGAAAAATATATAAAATAAAGCAAATTAGATGAAATAATATATATAATATAATCAAAATAATTATTAAAACAATGCAAGATTTATGACGTAACAAATTCTCCCACACTTAGTCTTTGGACGTCTTCGTGCACAGAAATCTGGGACTCGATCTAAAAACTGATCCTTTTTCTTTCTTACAAAGTCATGCATAAATATGATATTTATACTAGGTATTGACTTGCTTTAAAAATAGTTTCATTGAAAATTAATTAGTTTTCCTTCCAATAAGTGAATACTAGACATCCAACTACCATCAAAGAGTTTCTTCATAAGTCTCACAACACTTCTTTAATGAAGTAACGAGAGCAATAATCATTCATGTCTTTTAAGCATGCATACACCGATCAAGAGGTCTAAAACTTTTACGATAGAAAAATTGAAGTACGATATGGCTATAAAGACAATTGAACTAGAAGGAATAACTCATTGAAATTGATTCTAACATGCCTTGCAATTTTTTCTTCTTTTTTTTCAAACTCCACTTGCGCACATATTCGAGGCCCATATAGGGTCTTAGAAATTAAACACTCTCTGTCTCACACTCACCCGAATAGAGGTGCCAGAGCAAACAATTTATTCTCATTGTTATTTTTTATATTGACTGTTATCTTGGTGCGAGTCATTAATCGACCCAAAAAGGGGCATGACTCTCCCAATCACGGGTTACTCCATACATAAGGCTCAACTTAAGACCTAAACTTAAGGGGAAAAGGTGTCGAGCCACCTACTCCTACCAATGTTGGTAATCTATCATTTTTTTCTTTTCATTTTTTCTCTTTTTTTTTTAATAAGACAAGAAAAGTGACCATTTTAAGGAGTTATTCTACTAATTCAATAGTCTAGGAAATGGGCTAGGTCACTTTATTGCCTCTGAAGCAGCTAAATGACCAAATAAGATGGACAATCATGACAGTTACTCATTAAAGAGATATATGAGGATCAACTCAAACTTCTCTGAATGACAGCTAGCGTGCTCAAAAGTCTTCACTCTTACAAGAATAAAATACAAATAGCTAAGAAAATAAAAAAAAAAAAAATTAAGCAAGCAAGCCTAGCATAAACTCATATCATGCATTATTTATAAGAAAATAAAAAAGCAAAGAATTTTAACTTTTTTTTTTGTTTTTTTGTTTTCAAGAATGAATACTACAGGAACTAAATGTACGATGCACCCCCATACTTAATTCATGCATTGTCCCTAATAGGTGCTAATTAATAAAAGAAAAGAAGATGCTGAAAGCGAATTAAAAACTTCCCTGAAAAATGTTGCGTTGCCTCCTAACTAGCGCCTTGGTTTACAGTCATTGCCTCGACCTCATGAAGCTCATGGATCCACTAGAGTGATTTTTGCAATAAAATTCGTAGAGTCTCCATCCCTGAAATGTTTCAACCTATGTCCATTCACTTTGAAATGTTTTTTAGTGGATAAGCTTTGAATCTCAATAGCACCGTGAAGGTGGACACTAGTTACTACAAAAGGTCCTAGCCATCTAGAATTAAGCTGGCCTGAAAAGAGTCTCAATTTAGAATTGAATAGCAGAACTTTTTCGCCCACTTGAAATTCTTTCCTAGACAACTTAGCATCATGGAATGCCTTGGCCTTACCTTTATAGATAATAGAATTATCATAGGCCTCTAATCTTAATTCCTCTAATTCCTGCAACTGCAATTTTCTCTCCTTACCTGCCAAGTCATATGCTAGGTTGCATTGCTTAACAGCCCAATAAGATTTCTGCTCTAATTCAACAGGTAGACGACAAGGCTTCCCAAAAACTAATCGGTAAGGTGACATGCCTATAGGTGTCTTGTATGCAGTTCGTTAAGCCCAAAGAGCTTCCTCTAACCTAAGGCTCCAATCTTTTCTATCTAGGTTGACCAGTTTCTCTAAAATACTTTTAATCTCCCCATTTGAAATCTCAGCATGGCCATATGTTTAGGGGTGATAACAAGTAGACACCTTATGAGTGACGTGATACTTAGCTAACAGGGTGCCCAAGATTTTGTTCCAGAAATGTGTCCCCCTATCACTAATGAGTGCTTTAAGTACTCCATATCTATATAGAATAAGAGATTTGATATTTTTAACCACAGTCTTAGCATCATCAGTTCAAGTAGCCACAACTTCAATGCATTTAGAAACATAATCCACAAACAAGAGAATGTCAGTATAACCACATGACGGGGGAAAGGGTCCCATAAAATCAACACCCCACATATCAAAAAGTTCACAAACATAAATGCTATGTAAGGGCATTTGATTTTTCCAAGATAGATTACCTGTTTTCTGACAAGGTTCACACTGCATGCAGAATTCATAAGCATCTTTGAAGATCGAAGGTCAGTAAAGACCAAACTCTAAGACTTTATGAGTTGTTCTCTTGGGACGAAAGTGTCCCCCACTCTCAGATGAATGACAAAGGGTAAGAATGGAATGAATTTCATTGCCATCTACACATCGTCTAATGATCTTATCACTGCAAAATTTCCACAAGTACGACTCATCCCATAGGTAGTACTTAGCTTGGGCTCTAATTTTCTCCTTCTATACCCTAGACAAGTTTGTGGGGAATTCCTTGCTTGCTAGGTAATTAACTAGTCTGCATACCAAGGGAGACTATGAGTAGTCACAACATATAAAGTCTCATCTGGGAACTCGTCACAAAGTCGGTGTCCCCTTTCCCCATTCTCTAGCCTAGTCAAATGGTCAGCTACTAAATTCTGTGCCCCAGGCTTGTCTACTATCTCAATGTTAAACTCTTGGAGTAATAAAATCCATCTAATCAATCTAGGTTTAGACTCATTCTTTTGCAACAAAGCTGTAAGAGCAGCATGATCAAAAAATATAATAACTGTCACACCAAGCAAATAAGAACGAAATTTCTCAAGAGCAAACACAACAACATACAACTCTTTCTCAGTGGTGGTGTAATTTCTTTATGCATGGTCAAGAGTTCGAGAAGCATAACATATTACATGGGGTACGCTTCCTACTCTTTGACCTAAAACTACCCCTACAGCTTTTTCACTAGCATCGCACATCAATTCAAAGGGTAAGGCCCAGTTTGGGGGTTGCAGTATAGGAGTGGTGGCCAATTTTATTTTAAATTCATCGAATGCTTTCATAAAATCTTCATTAAAACCAAAACAAGCATCCTTAGCAAGCAGATCACACAAAGGAGGTGCAATTTTAGAAAAGTCTTTGATAAATCTATGATAAAATCCAACATGTCCTAAAAACGACCTGACTTCTCTAACGGTATGAGGGTAAGGTAAAGACTGAATAATTTCAACTTTTGCTTTGTCTACCTCTAATCCCTTAGTAGAAACAACATGTCCTAAGACTACACCATGCTCAACCATGAAATGACACTTTTCAAAATTCAAAACCAAATTGGTTTCGATGCATCGCCTAAGCACTAAAGTGAGATGATGCAAGCACTCATCAAAAGAATCACCATGAACTGTAAAATCATCCATGAAAACCTCCATAACTTTGGTGATATAGTAAAAAAAATTCTCATCATGCATCATTGAAATGTGGTCGGTGCATTACATAAACCAAAAGGCATTCTCCTAAATGCATAAGTTCCAAATGGGCAAGTAAAGGTGGTCTTTTCTTAATCCTCAGGGGCTATTGGGACCTGGATATACCCTGAATACCCATCTAGGAAACAATAATGAGACCTACCAGCTACCCTCTCTAACATTTGGTCCATGAAAGGTAAAGGAAAGTGGTCTTTCTTAGTGGCTTTGTTTAGTTTTCTATAATCTATACAAACTCTCCAGCCACTTCGAAATACAGTAGGAACTAGCTCCCCCTCTTTGTTGTGAACTACGGTTGTCCCCTCTTTCTTTGGTACCACATGTATAGGGCTCACCAAATCAGAATCAGCTACAAGATAAATTACCCCAGCATCCAACCACTTAGGGATCTCTTTCTGCACTACTTCCATCATGGGTGGGTTAATTCTCCATTGAGGGTCTCTCTTGGGCTTAGCCTCTGACTCCAAAGTGATCGTATGGTTACAAAGTATTAGGCTAAGTCCTTTGAGGTCAGCTAAAGTCCATCCAAATGCTTCCATATGTTCTCTAAGCACCATAACCAATTTTTCTTCTTGTTCAGGCTCAAGTGCTCTAGAGATAATCACAGGCACTACCTCATCATCCCCTAAACAAACATATTTCAAATTCTCAGGCAAAGATTTAAGATCTAACTTAGGGGGTGAGATAAGTGAGGGTAGCAATTTTTCATGTTCAGTAGTCAAACAAATTTCCTTAGACTCCTCAATTAAACTCACTAGACGGAAAGATTCAATGATAGCCACCAGCACATCATGCGAAACATATGACATATGGTCAAACGCATCCAAACTCATGGTCAGCATAGTTTCTAACTCATCTTTATGTGACAATTCATGGAAATCTTGGGCCAATTCATCAATGACATCAAGTGCACATATATGATTCTCATTATACGGAAATTTCATAGCATCAAAAATATTAAATTTAATTACGTCTCCATCAAATTCCATAGACAAAGTTCCAATGTTTACATCTATTTTTGTCCTAGTTGTTTTTAAGAACGGTCTACCTAACAATATAGGAACATCATTAGAAGCATCACTCATATCCGAAATAAACTAATCAGCAGGAAATACCAATTTATCTACTTGAACTAAGACATCTTCTATGACACCATCAGGGTATGCACAACGTCTATCAGCTAAGTGAATTACAAAACAAGTTCTTTTCGACTCTCCTATTTTTAGTTGTTAAAAAAGAGAACTCGACATCTCATTAATGGAACAACCTAGGTCAAGCATAGCCTTATCAAATTTCATGTTCCCTATTTTACAGGAAATTGAGAACATACAAAGATCCTTGCATTTAGTCGAGAGTTTCTTTTGGAGAACAGCAGAAACATTTTCCCCCATACTTACCTTTTCATTTCCTTTCATTTTGCGCTTTGAGGTGTACAACTCCTTTAGGAACTTAGCATAGCGAGGTACCTGCTTAAGTGCATCCAGAAGAGGAATGTTAATCTCAACCTTTCTAAGTACATCTAGAATATCCTGGTTAGCCTCTTCTACCTTAGAATTGTAATTCCTCAATCTACTAGGAAAGGGCGGAACTGGTTTTGATGGTTCATGTTTAGAAACAACAATAGACTCCTTCTTTTGGTCATTTTTGGGTTGCTTAGCCTCAATTTCTTTTTCAGACTCTACCTCTCTACTCCATCTAGGCTCTTTAAACTCTTTCCCACTCCTAAGTGTTATAGCATTAACACTATCCTTAGGGTTCGGGTAAGGTTGAGATGGTATTCTTTGTTGTACTTGAGCATGTAGATTGCTAAGTAAGGTGTCAGAAGCGGTTTGTCTTTGTTGCATCTGCTTCATAGTCATCTCTAAGTTCTGTAGCTGAAGGTCTGTTTTGTTCTTCTATTCATCCATCTTTTTCATCATTTGTTCTAGAAAGAAGTTAGTCTTATCTTGAGCTTATCTTGACCAGATGGTTGGTTTAAGCTAGGGGGATTAGGTCTACGTCCATATCTCAGGTAGGATGATCCCTCCAATCCTCGTTACAAGTGTTCGAGTATGGGTCATACTTCCTTTGGCCTTGGTTAGAGAACATAGCATTAACATTCCTCCCTTGTAGATTAGGACATGCATAAAAAATATGACCTTCTAAGCAGGAAATATTACAAGTAACAACAAATTGAACTCCACCAGTAATTAACTTGTTCAGCATATTAGTAATTTGAGACAACTGAGTCTCGACAGATGATCCATGTAAAATTTCATTAACTCTCCTAAGTTGGTTTTCCCTAGTCCCAAATTGTTGGGTATTTTACGCCATGTTGTTAATTAACTCCCTAGCTGCAGCTGGAGTTTTGTTCACTAACGCCCCCACTTGCAGCATCCACTATACTCCTATCAAATGGTAAAAGTCCTTCATAAAAATATTGGATTAATAATTGATCAGTGATTGGGTGTCGAGGACAACTAGCACACAACCTATTAAAGCGTTCGCAATATTCATATAAAGACTCCCCATTTATTTGTTTTATTCCACAAATCTCTTTTCTAATCGACCCTATCCTAGATGCAAGAAAGAACTTTTCGAAAAAAGCTTTGTGAACTTGAGTCCAAGTAGTAAATGATACAGGGGGAAGATAATATAATTAGTCTTTAGCCCTATCTTGAAGTGCAAAAGTAAATGCCCTCAGTCTAATTTGGTCCTCAGGAATCCCCTCAGGTTGCATGGTGGACCAAGCAATAATGAATTCATTCATAAATCTATATGGGTCCTCACCAGGAAATCCATGAAATTTAAGCAATAAGTTCAAAATTCCAGAATTCAGTTTTTAAAGGACTGTCTAAGGCACGATATGTGATTGATAAGGGTTGTACAACAAAGTTAGGTGCAACAAGGTCACGTAAAGTAGCGATCTCAACTTTAAAAACTTCACAACTTACTGATTCGGAGCTTGCGGATTCAGAATCACTTACTTCACTTTCAAACACCTCAAATGTATGCTCCTTTTCCACTTCAATCATACGACCACTTCTTAATCTCATAAACTAAAACAACCTACAAAAATAAAATACTAGACTGAAAACAAAGCAATAAAAATAGTAAAATTGAACAGAAGCAAACTAACGAATTTATTTTCTTTCCCCGACAATGGTACCAAAATTTATAGAGCTTGTCATAGAGCTACACATTAAACCACTACTTTGATTTATAAATAATATTTATAGCATAGAAAAGTAGGGATCGATCCCACGAAGAAAGATTACGATAATAAGCTAGTTTAATTCTAATTAAATTTACTACTCTAATTTACTATAACTTCTCTTTATATTACTAAAATAAATCAAATTTAATAAGTAAAAATCTGAAAAAATACTTAATATTGCTCCTAAAAATTCTAAACTTAATCCTAGAAATAAAATAGTAAATAGCTATCCTAAATAATCTGAAAAATAAAAACAAAAATAATAACACAATATTACATTGAAAATTAAAACAGAAAATAACAAGTAGAAAATTAATATTAAAAATTACAGAAAGTAATCCAAATTAAAATTCTGCAAGTTTATAACTTTATAACTCCAAAATTATATGTAATTAAATTCAGAAAAATTAAAACAGAAAATAAACTACAGAAAATTAAAACAAAAATTAAAATATGAAATTAGAGAAAGAATAAACTGCACTAATATAAATACAAAAATAAATAACACAATTACCCTGATTTTAGGATATAATTTTCTGGACTTAATAAAACCCTAAAAAGATAAAATAAAAATTAAAAATGTGATTTTCAGATTTATTAAAATAAAAACCTGCACATATCCAATTCACGAAATAATTCTGAAAAATTATCAAATAATTTCGAAAAATTCTGAAATTAAATAGAGGCAGAATAGGATACTATATAAACCCTAAAATGGACTAAAAGATGAAAAAGCACAAAAGGAAGTATTTTTAACCTAATTTCTAACAATAACAGCAACACCTCCAAGTGTGGGTCCCGCTTTTGTGGGGTCTTGGGAGATTTAGATGTAGGCAAATTTGCCCCTACTGCTATCCCTGCCCATAGAGAGGTTGATTCCAAGAGACCCTCAACAAACACGATTTTGAGAAAACATTTTATGAAAGAAGGATTTTGGGAAATGGAGAACACGCCAGCTAGAAATGAATAAGATACATAAGCAAAATCAAGATGTCGTAGCTATGAAACAAAGGAACAATAAAGTAGAGGAGGAAAATATACCTCAATAACCAGAGGTAAGCAAACGCTGTCTCTTCTCAGATGAAATAACTTCCTGCGGACAAACACGACACCATTGCCAGAACTACCCTACTGCAACTAAAAGACTAACTACAAGGCCACCTCTTTGCGATCTAAGATCCTAATCCTATCCCGTAAACGATTCTTATCCTGAGCGACGTCCTCTGACAATCCTACCACTCTTAAGTCCTCTCTAATCACCTCGTCTAAACTCTTCTTTGGTCGACCCCTCCCTCTCTTGCCTTTAGGGATGTTAATCCTCTCACATCTCCTTAGTGGCGCATCCACGCTCCTTCTTTTCACATGACCAAACCATCGAAGTCTTGATTCTTTCATCTTATCTTCGATGGGGGCCACTTTGACTAAGTCTCTAATAACCTTGTTCCTAATTCTGTCTATTCTCGAATAACCACACATCCACCTAATCATCCTCATCTCCGCTACCATCAACCTTTGAGCCTGAGTCTTTTTTAGAGGCCAACACTCCGATCCATACATTACAACCGGTCTAACTACCATACGATATACTTTACCTTTTAGTCCTGCAGGCATTTTCTTATCACACAGCACAATTGAGGCATACTTTCATTTTTGCCAACCCACTCTTATTTTATGTTTTAACCTAATTTCTAACAAACTGGTAAATAAACAGCAAAACATAATAGAAATTAAATTTGAAAATTATAACCACAATAAAAATCAAAATCTAACTGATCTAATACTACCAAGACACTCCTAAAGGACTACTCTTTGCGGGGGGTAGACTAGATTTATATTAAACCTCATAAATTGAAGAATAAAAATTGACAAACTAGAGAAATTAACTAAAAAGTAAGAAATAATAATCAACGGTACCAAATTTATGAAGAATACTTAGCATAACCTATATCCACTATACAAATTAATATTTATTATCAACACACAAGTTGATTTTATCCATCAGTTAGACTGTGGAAGACACCCACCAGCGGATCTTCCCCGTTTTTCCTTATATTATAGTTTATTTAGGTCCATCACTAATATAAACCCTACTAGTTTTGATAACCCTAACACCAGCGCAAGAATTTAATCAAACTAGAGCAGTAAGTATTAGAAAAACATCATGTAACGCCTTGTAACCAATTTACCAGCAAATTTATTTAACAAAGATCTATAATGATTATCTAATTAAAAGAGATGGTTTTGAGCAATTCATGATCAATTAGGGTGATAATAATGCCTAAAAGACTATAACTTTTACATAGTAAAGCATTTTAAACGGTCATATGAATTCGTACTAAACCAATTAGCATGCATTCTAATTAATCTAACGTGAATATCATAAACGATAAATACTAATCGTTATAGAATCATGAATAAGAATCAACTAGATAATAAAGCATAAAACTTGTTTCAAAAAATTAATTCACCATGGTTTTAGATAGATTATACTAAGTACAAGGGAATTTCTCAATCATATTGAAAATAAAATCACAATAATTAACCAAAGCATGGTTTCAAAATAATTAATTTAGCATGGTGGATATAGATTATGCTAAGTATTTTTCATAAATTTGGTACCATTGATAATTATTCTTTGCTTTCTAGTTAATTTCTCTAGTTTGCCAATTTTAATTCCTTAATTTAAAGGCTTTAATATAATTTTCGATTCCCCCCCGCCCAAAGACTAGTCTTTTAGGAGTATCTTGCTAATATCAGACTAGTTAGATTTTGATTTTTAGTGTGCTTATAATTTTCAGATTTAATTTCTATTCTGTTTTGCCATTTATTTACGGGTTTGTTAGAAATTAGGTTGAAAATAGTTCCTTTTGTGTTTTTTCACGTTTTAGTCCATTTTAGGGTTTATATATATATATATATATATATATATATATATATA
>JACYFF010031952.1:55161848-55177763 GCA_017589665.1 Selenicereus undatus
TTTGGACCATTTGGACTTGGGATGGACTCGTGGATGGACCTCCATCAGGTTTACTTTATACTTAAGAAAATATATCATAGGAATAATTTCATGAGCCAAATGAATGTTCAAATTTTAAGAGGCAGGCCTTAAATAGAAGAGAACGAATATGTAACTCTTAAGCACACACCATATAGTCGTAAAAAATGAAATTCTATATTCTAGAAAATGAATATCTAGGATTTAAACAATGAACGAAATGAACATTTAGAGATTACAAAATGAACATATACCTTTTAGGGTAGGACTTAAGAAAATGAATCACCATAATAATTTATCTAGCTAAAACTGATAACAGATGTTTTTTATAAATGATATTAATTGGCGGTCAACAATTGCAGCTTTAGTGACCATTAGAACTATGTGCGTTGATCACAAGATCTATTTATGATGATGACCCTAACATCAATTATATTTAGTGATATCAGCACCTTAGTTAGTGATCAATAAGTGTTGTTTAAGTGATTATTAGTATTTCTTTCTTGATCAATTGTTGGAATTATGATGACCCCTAGGAATGTGCTTGTTGGTCATGATATATGTTTTCACTTATAAACTGATTTAGTGATCACCAGATGCAGTTTTAGTGATCATAAGAACTATGTTTGGTGATCGCTACATCTAGTTATGGTGACTATCATAAATATGTTAGTTTTTTTGTGAAACATATGATAAGTCCTTAAAGTGCACTCTATTTTGAGGTCTTTTTGTACCATTTTTAGGGAGAATTATGTGTTTTATGCTATATTATGCACTCTGTTTTCCGTTTTATGCCTGGGTATGGTTCTTTTCTGTATTTTGTAGGATTCTAAAACTTTTTGCCCATAATTTGACCCTGATTGAGTGTATTTTGACTCCCCACAGATGCCCCTACGTTGCCATGCCCGTGGAAAAGGAAGAAAGAACCAGAGAATGTCGAGCCAGAGCTGACCATGGATGGTCCGTGGCGGTACCCACTGTCCGTGGTGGCCTCATTTTCCTAGAGGTTGTTTGTTTTTTGGAAACTATTTGACATCCAAGCTATTTTAATTCAATTCGATATAAAAAGCCTATTTTCTGCCTCATTCCACCCCTCATCATTCCATGCTCCTCTCTTCAAGTCAATCAATTAGATTAGGATTTAGATTAAATTAGAGAAAGAGAGAGTGAATTGAAGTGAAGATTTGCAAGGATTCCAAGCCGAGTTTACAATTTATGGATTCAAGCGCGTTATTTGGCTGAGCATTTCTTTTCTCTTTTGTTCTCTTATCTTATCTTTTCCCATTTTGGATTTACATTTCATAATTTTGATAATGATTTTGTTTTGATTTTTGATTTATGGAAATACTAGTTGAATTCTTGATTTGTTGTTCATCTCTTTGAGTATTTTAGAATTGTTGGATTATTTTATGAAATCTTAGAAGCTTATTGTCTTGTGAGAAATTTGATCACTTTCTTACATGTTTTGGGTATTGGATGAAGAACTGAAAGAAAAATTCGCTACTAGTAACCTAGGATTTGACTTGCTTTTGTGGAATCTTGAGAAAGTCACACCAATTGAGAAACCACGAATATGATAATCGCAAGCTTAACAAACCTACACAAATCGAGAGCCCTTGAGAAATGGTAATTGGTTAGATTTAGGTATTTCACTTCACCTTGAAAGATGGTTGTGATACATCGATTGTCGGTTTTAAAATAATTTATTGAGTAAGAAATGCTTGATTGATATATGAATTGAGATATTGCTTGAAACAGATGTCATGCCTACACAAATCCAAGAGGACTCACAACTCCTCCTTCATGCTCACAAGCTACATCAAAGGGGACTTGGCCCTTGTGCGGTTTTGGAACTCCAATTCCAAACTCATCCCAAACCATTGGGATGCATGACGCACCTATTTTTGGAAGGTCAAGAGGCCTTCTAAAGGGTTTGGGCCATCAAAATGAAGTCAAACCCTCGAACATAATAAAAGAAGTCAAAACAGCAAATGGCACTCTAACGGCAAGGTTACCCGGTTTTTAACCCGGTTTTGTGGGCTTAATTAACCAAGCTTAGAATGGGTTTAATTTGCTGAAAACCCAATTTCTAGGAACCTTCCTATGTTAGCTAAAAGGGCATAAAGAGAGTTCTAGGTGAAGGCATTAGGGTATAGGTCAATAGGAGGCTCTTTTCCACATGCAGCAGATTCTGTCCAGCCTGCATAGTCTGCACGTTTTTCCCCATATCTCCCAAACGGCTGATCCAAATGGCGTACAAGAGGAGGCTCCTGAAAGCTGACATCTAGAGATTTCAAACAAGTACTTTTTCATCTCATTTGGCTAACACACCTATGAGATATAGGATTTCAAAGTTGACCAATGTAAACTGAAAAGTGCTGACATAAAGCAAAAAGCACTTTTCAGCTTTTGTTTGTTGCTTTTTGGTTCCCTTGCTTGCTTTATGGTCGTCCAAGACCTTTGTTTGCTTCTTATTGATGCCTTGTGAAGCTCTCATATATGAGGGGAAGCCTTAGGATGTAGAAGAGGTTGTTGAATGTTTATGAAAGAAGCTCATGCTTTGAATTCTCTCTAAAATCTTGAGTTCTCTTTATCCTTTCACAAAAGGTGGTGAGTCTTGAGTGGAATCCTTTATAGAATTGTTGGTGGCATTTCCTTTACGCAATTCTTGGTGGATCCTTAGGCTTGATTGGTGGCATTGCCTTTAGATCAAGTCATATCTTCTTCCAAAGTGGAAATTTGCAACTCAACTCAAGCAATCTTCATCCGGCCCATTAGCAACACGCTCCAGTTGGTATCAGAGCTAATCTAGGTTGGTGTTCTTGATTTTATATCACATTTCCTAGCTTTGGTTTCATCCTTGCCAAGTTTTCATTCACCCTTGTTATGAAAACTCTAGTGCATCTACACGCCTTCCTAGTTTGAGCTCCACAAAAACACACTTGACCAAACACTTTGCCAAACTCACAAACCCCTTTAACCACACTTCCTTTTCCCAAAAATACCTCATTTAACCCTCATAGAACCCCCACAAAAAATCTAAACACAAACCCCCACCAAAACCCCCCTCAAAATCACGTTTTCACCAAACCGTGCAACAAGGCCGAAAAGTGGCATGGGCACCCCGTGCCACCCCTCTTTTCCTCCAGAACATTGGCATGGCCACCCCGTGCCACCCCTTCCCCAGCTAGTTCTTGCACCGTGCCCCCCTAGCACGCCTGTGCCACCTCATTTTCGAGCCTTAACCTTTCCTCTTCTCCTTTCCCACCTTGCACCATGTCTCATGAAGAAGATCCCTCAACTAGTTCCCCCCAACCAGCAAGGGTACCAAGGGGTATGAGCCTAGAACAAACTCATATAATGAGGCAAGACAATGCCATTCTATCCTTGCGACAAAGTGTGAAGCAACTTAGTAGGCAACTTGAGGAAATGACCAACCAATTTATGGCCTTCCAAAGAGGCCAAAGAACTCGAGAGCCTATTGATGATGAAGATGAACATGGCTTCTCTAGTGACTCTAGCATGGGAAGCAATCCAAGAAGGGGAGGTAGAAGACCTCTTATGTATGAGTTTAAGGACATCAAAGTGGAACCCCCGGAGTTCAATGGCAACTTGAATCCCGATGAGTTCCTTGAATGGGTCCAAGCCTTCGACCGAATCTTTAAAGCTAAAGGCTATGGTGATGAGAAGAGTTTCAAGATTGCTAGTCTCAAACTTACAAGGTATGCCTCCTTGTGGTTTGAAAATGTCAAGAAGCAAAGGACTAGAGAAGGAAGAAGGAAGATCTATTCTTGGGAAAAGCTTAAGTCTCTTATGAACAAAAGATTTCTCCCCGAAAGCTACAAGCAAGACATCCACAACCGGTTATTCTCACTCAAGCAAAACAACATGAGTGTGAGTGAGTACATGAGGGAATTTGAGCAACTCCTATTGAGGGGAGGTATCCATGAGCCCCAAGAGCAAACCGTGGCTAGGTTTCTCAATGGGTTGAGCCCTCTTATTGCAAGGAAGGTGGAACTTCAAACATATTTCACCTTAGATGATGTCTTCAAACTAGTTCTCAAAGTTGAAAAGAGGAAGAAAGAAAAGAAGGTCTTCACCAAACCATTCCCAAGCGAGCAAGTAAGTTCAAAGCCCCCATTCAAGCCCTTCTTTCCTCCTAAACTCGAGGGCACTTCACGGGTTGACAAGGGCAAGACCGTGGCACTTCCTACACCCAAAGAATTGCCTAAGACACTTGAAGGCAAGAAGTGCTTTAAATGTCAAGGGTATAGTCACTTCCAATATGATTGCCCCAACCGAAGGGTTATGACCATCCAAGAAGTTGAGGAAGTAGATGCCCTATTGATGGCAACTCAAGAGGAAGCTCATGGGGAAGAATCGGACTCCATGGAAGAAGAGACTCAACTTGAGGCCGATGATTGTGAGCTACTTGTCTTGAGGAGGGTCTTACACACTCAAGACACTCTTTATGACAAAACTCAAAAGGACATGATCTTTCACTCCCGGTGCACCATACAAGACAAGGTATGCAACTTGATTATTGATGGAGGAAGTTGCACCAATGTGGCATCGACCACACTTATTGAGAAGCTTGGCATTCCGACTATTTCAAATCCCAAGCCGTACTCTCTCAAATGGCTCAATGATGGAGGCGACATTAAGGTATCTAAATAAGCACTCATCTCTTTTTCCATTGGCAATAAGTATAGAGATAATGTGCTTTGTGATGTGGTACCCATGAGTGCATGTCATATACTCTTGGGTAGGCCTTGGTAATTTGATAGACATGTTGTGCATGATGGGTTCAAGAACACTTATTCATTGGTCATTGAAAAAGAGAAGATAGTCTTAAACCCATTACCCCCAAACCAAATCCACAAAACAAAACCCGGGGTGGGAAGTGAGAAAAAGAGAGACCTCCTCATGTTGAGTGAAACACGGATTGAGAGAGCTTTGAGCAAGGGTAAGCAAGTCCTAGCTTTACTCATGCTTGAAAGCAACAAAAGTGAGGAAGTGACTCCTTTACATCCAAAAATCATCCCCCTCATCTCACAATACAAAGATGTATTCCCACAAGATCTACCCCCGGGCCTTCCTCCAATCCGGGGCATTGAACATGAAATTAACCTCATCCCCGGTGCCCCACTTCCAAACAAAGCGACATATAGATGTAACCCTCAAGAGACCAAAGAGCTTCAAAGGCAAGTTGATGAACTATTGGCTACAGGTTATGTGAAGGAGAGCATGAGTCCTTGCTCGGTTCCGGCTTTGTTAGTGCCTAAGAAGGATGGGTCATACCGCATGTGTGTGGATAGTAGAGCCATCAACAACATCACTATCAAGTATAGGTACCCCATACCTAGGCTTGATGACATGCTTGATGAACTCCATGGCTCCTCCATCTTCTCCAAAATTGATCTAAGGAGTAGATATCACCAAATCCGCATGAGGGAAGGTGATGAGTGGAAAACGGCCTTCAAGACCAAGGGTGGGCTTTATGAGTGGCTAGTGATGTCCTTTCGCCTCTCTAATGCCCCTAGCACTTTCATGAGATTGATGAATGAGGTCTTGAGACCTTTTATTGGGAAATTTGCGGTGGTCTACTTTGATGATATCCTCATTTATTCAAAGAATCAAAAAGATCATCTACATCACTTGGAAGAAGTCTTCATGGTTCTAAGAGCTCAAAAGCTCTTTGGCAAGCTTGAAAAGTGTGAGTTCTTTACACCCCAAGTCACCTTTTTGGGGTATGTTGTTTCTAGTGATGGCATCTCCATGGACCAAGGCAAAGTGGAAGCTCTCAAGTCATGGCCAACTCCCACCACCATCACCGAGGTTAGGAGTTTCCATGGCTTGGCATCTTTTTATAGGAGATTCATCAAGGGGTTTAGCACCCTCACGGCCCCCATCACCGAATGCATGAAGAAAGGTTCTTTTGAGTGGACTAAGGCCGCCCATTGTGCCTTTGAGAAACTCAAGTCCAAGCTATGTGAGGCCCCGGTGTTAGCCGTTCCGGACTTCAACAAGCTTTTTGAAGTTGATTGTGAAGCAAGTGGAGTTGGTATAGGGGCTGTCCTTATGCAAGATCTACGCCCCATTGCCTACTTTAGTGAAAAGCTCAACGGTTCAAGGAAGAACAACTCAACATAAGACAAGGAGTTCTACGCATTGGTGAGAGCTCTTGATCATTGGTCTCATTACTTAAGACCAAAGCAATTTGTACTCCATTCGGACCATGAAGCATTAAAGTATTTGAATGGCCAACACAAACTCAATCCAAGGCATGCTAAATGGGTTGAGTTCATGCAAAGTTTCTCATTTGTGGCCAAGCATAAGAAGGGGAGTACCAATGTGGTTGCAGATGCTCTTTCAAGGCGGCATTCTCTACTAGTCGTGATGGAAACAAGGGTCCTTGGCTTCCAATTTATCCATGATCACTACAAAAAAGATGAGGATTTCAAGCCCTACCTCAATGATCAAGAGGGAAACAAGCAAGGCCCTTATATTCTTCAAGAGGGCTTCTTATTCAAAGGCAACAAGCTATGCATTCCAAAGGGTCCAATCCGGAAGCTTTTTGTCAAGGAAGTTCATGGTGGTGGTCTAGCCGGTCATTTTGGGATCAACAAGACCATTGATATGCTTAAAGAGCACTTTTATTGGCCAAGAATGGGAGGTGATGTTCATGAGGTAATCTCCACGTGTCCTATTAGTCGAAAGGCCAAAAGTCAATTCCACCAAGGGTTGTACACTCCTTTGCCAATCCCTAATGGCCCATGGGAAGATGTGAGCAGGGATTTCATTGTTGCTCTTCCAAGGACTCAAAGAGGTAAAGATTCTATTATGGTGGTGGTGGAACGTTTCTCAAAAATGGCCCACTTCATTCCATGTGAGAAGACAGATGATGCATCCTACATAGCCCACCTCTACCTCAAAGAAGTTATTAAGCTTCATGGAATCCCTAAGAGCATTGTGTCGGATCGGGACACAAAGTTTCTTAGCCACTTTTGGAGATGTTTATGGAGGCTCCTTGGTACTAAACTCTTGTATAGTACCTCCCACCATCCTCAAACCGATGGCCAAATTGAAGTCACCAACAAAACTCTTGCTACTTTGCTTAGAAGTTTGGTGAGTAAAAGCATCAAGGAGTGGGATCTCAAGCTTCCCGATGCTGAATTTGCATACAACCGGACTCCTAGTTTTACTACGGCCCACTCTACCTTTGAATCATGTTGTGGGATCAACCCTCTTACTCCCCTAGAACTCATACCACTTCTACTTGAGTCTAGAGTGAGCTATGAGGCCGAGGAGAGGGCCAAAGAGATGAAGAAGCTTCATGAAGAAATCCGGGCCAAGATTGAGAAAACAAATGAGATGTACAAAGCTACAGCCAACAAGCACCGCAAAGCCATTACCTTCAAACCCGGCGACTTGGTATGGATACACTTGAGAAAGGAAAGGTTTCCATCTAGAAGGAAGAACAACCTCATGCTAAGAAGTGATGGTCCATTTAAGGTCCTTGAACGGATCAATGACAATGCCTACAAGATAGAGCTTCCTGGGGACATGGGTATTTCCTCCACATTCAACGTGGGTGATCTCACACCTTACCTTGAAGATGAGGAAGAAGGTGATGATTTGAGGGAAAATCACATTCAAGAAGGGGAGGATGAAACGGATGTCATGCCTACACAAATCCAAGAGGACTCTCAACTCCTCCTTCATGCTCACAAGCTACATCAAAGGGGACTTGGCCCTTGTGCGGTTTTGGAACTCCAATTCCAAACTCATCCCAAACCATTGGGATGCATGACGCACCTATTTTGGGAAGGTCAAGAGGCCTTCTAAAGGGTTTGGTCCATCAAAATGAAGTCAAACCCTCGGAAATAATAAAAGAAGTCAAAACAGCAAATTGCACTCTAACGGCAAGGTTACCAGGTTTTTAACCTAGTTTTGTGGGCTTAATTAACCAAGCTTAGAATTGGTTTAATTTGCTACAAACCCAATTTCTAGGAACCTTCCTATGTCAGCTAAAAGGGCATAGAGAGAGTTCTAGGTGAAGGCATTAGGGTATAGGTCAAGAGGAGGCTCTTTTCCACATGCAGCAGATTCTGTCCAGCCTGCATAGGCTGTACGTTTTTCCCCATATCTCCCAAACGGATGATCCAAATGGCGTGGAAGAGGAGCCTCCTGAAATTTGATATCTAGAACTTTCTAACAAGTACTTTTTCAGCTTATTTGGCCAACAAACCTAGGAGATATAGCCTTGCAAAGTTGACCTATGTAAACTGAAAAGTGCTGACATAAAGGAAAAAGCACTTTTCAGCTTTTGTTTGTTGCTTTTTGGTTCCCTTGCTTGCTTTATGGTCGTCCAAGGCCTTTGTTTGCTGCTTATTGATGCCTTGTGAAGCTCTCCTATATAAGGGGAAGCCTTAGGATGTAGAAGAGGTTGTTAAATGTTTATGAAAGAAGCTCATGCTTTGATTTCTCTGTAAAATCTTGAGTTCTCTTTATCCTTTCACAAAAGGTGGTGAGTCTTGAGTGGAATCCTTTATAGAATTGTTGGTGGCATTGCCTTTATGCAATTCTTGGTGGATCCTTAGGCTTAATTGATGGCATTGCCTTTAGATCAAGTCATATCTTCTTCCAAAGTGGAAATTTGCAACTAAACTCAAGCAATCTTCATCCGGCCCATTAGCAACACGCTCCATTGCTAGTTTTGTCTAATTCCTTAGTTATTTATCAACTACATTAGATAGTGGATTAGTTTAATTTTAATATCAAGTAATGATTTGCTCAGCCTATCTTAAGGGGATAACACTCGATAGATCAACCTCGTACTTGTGGGAGACGGCCTTGATTTGCTACAACACCATCGTGCGCTTGCGGCCCTATCAAATTTTTGACGCTGTCACCTGAGACTTGTATCGAATATTGGGTTTTTCCCAGTAGTTTTGACTAAACATTTTTTTTCTTTTGAAAAAAAACAAAAAAAAGGTGAAAATTTAAAAAATTAGAAAAATTGAAAAAAAAACAATGGTCATTCTCCATTTTTCCCAATTTGAGCATGAATTATTTTGGAGATCTTTTAAGCATTTGCATATTTTTCCTGCCCAATGTGATTATTGTGTTAGTAAATGGGAAGTTTTGGACATTATTGACGAGTGCGCCAATAGTAAAACCCGTGCTTTTTTTAGTTATTGGGGTTTTCTTGGTAAAAATGTTGATATGGCATGGTGTTTGCTTGGGTAGATTGCTTGGATTCATTTGAATTTGACAAGACTAGCCGTGTTTCCAGATGTTCATTTTCTGATCCTTGCGCATTCTATGCTAGATCTTATTACACCCTTTTTTTGTGCGATTTCTGTAGTTCTTTTGACCACGACCTACATTTGCATCTTTATTATGTATGCTATGCTCAATCCAACTTTGTATCACCATGGGACAATACTGATGTTGTCTTGACCTTAACTGATCAATCCTTCCCTTTTAGCTCAATGCACGGGGCTCCAGGTGGGTGAGCATTTTTTTGGGGTTGTTGATGGGTTTAGTGTTGCTAATGTATGTTTTCAGTTAGAAAATACTTTAGATGAGGTGCATGACCTAGTTGAGACTCCCTTCGAGGGGTCACGTGAAGTGTTTATGCATGAGGAGTCTCCTAGCCTTGGTTATGATAATATTATTCTCCGCAATCCTCTTGACGATCGCCACATTTCACCTTTGTGTTTACAACCCTCTCCTTCCTCCGAGTATTACATCGATGTGCCTTTGATAATCTTATGATTTGTGATGCTAATGTTAATTTGGGATATGAGGATAACATGTTTAATATGCTTGGTGGGAATTTTGATTATTTTATGTCCTTAGGCTATTTTAGTAGGTATAATGCCTCCATTGACTCATTATTTCATGTACCTAGTGGATGCACCTAGAAAAAGCAAGTGGAATACTTTCTTTGATTTCTCTTTTGATTTTTGTATGGTTTTTGGTTTATTAAAGAGAGCGCTAACTTTCTTTATTATATTCATCTTTGGGCTCGCTTATAGTCAAGCTTATGAACCCCATGTTGTGGTGTTTGACAAGCTTTTGAGGGCTTTCACGATGTCTGATTTAATGAGTCGAGTCTTGACGTTGTGATGGAGTGGCTGATGCTCCATTTGGCCAGTTTGCATGGTGGTCTTAGCTTAGGTGCACCTCGCACCTAACCTGGTGAGATATTTACATTTTGTTTCCTTTCCCTTCTTTTATTCTATTTCCTTTGAATAATAATAATTCATCCAAGCATGGAGGAAAGGTAGGTTCATATCTTCCATTTTGTTTTCAGTCAGCATACTAGTTAGAGCATGTAGGTTTAGGTTTCCTTTTTGTTTGCACTAGTGTTTTGGACTTAGTTGCATTTAGGTTTGCAATATAGGATTATATGTAGCATTGTGTGGATTGTTTTGAGATAACCTCCAGTGATATTTTAGCGAGGCATGATAGCTTTCGTGAGCTTTAGTAACTTTTTATGTGTAATTCCTTTTGGTGGCAAAATTTTTGAAGGTTTTTATAAATATTTCTTGTTTTGGCCCTTGACTTGATCGAGAACTTTATTACCCCTTAGAGTCGTTGGTACTAATATTTGTACGTGGAGTCATTTTATGAGGCAACTGAGACTTTGGTCGACATCCCGTGAGACTTTAAGCCTTCTCTGGACTAATCATTAAATTTAGTCTCATGTTTCTTTCATACGTGTGACTCTTCCTTGTTGCATCTCTAGAACTTGCCTAGACTCTTGTTCAAAACCACATTAGCATGTGCGTAGTGGATGATATCATAGAGGCATTCTTGGTTGTTGAACATTTTAGCCACATAGCCAAACAGTCTACCCCTGTGTTACATGTTGCCCTTTTGAGCTTATATTCGTCTTTGTTGTGATCCCTTCATATTAGCTCTTGGCTAAACACATGTTCCTAACCCTTAAGCCAAGTCTATAGAGCATCACTCCATCTATGTAGTGGATGGTTTTAGGGATAATTGAGTTTAAGGTGGCTTTGGTATGTTGGTCTGTTGAGAGATTGATGATATTGAGCATTTGCTTTTGTTCCCTCTTGTTTGGGCTGTGTATATGTATTAGTTTGTGAGTTGACAATTGGTGGTCCTATGTCTTTCAATAATTGAAAGTCTTATTTCATTTTCCAAAACTAGAAAAAGAAAGGAAAAAAAAAAGAAAGAAAAATCATGTTAAAAAAGGAAAAAGGAAAAGAAAAAAAATACAAAACAAAGGAAAAAAAGAATGAATAAGTTGATTGGCATTGGACATGTAAGTAGTTTGTGTTCCTTGTTTTTCAACTCATTTCCTACTTGATTCATAGGGTATGTTCATTGATTTGTTGGAGTCTGGGGAGTTGGTGAACTTATTGTTTAATTGGTGCTTTGATTGGTTGCTCCCTAGTCGCTTGGCTAAGTAGCTGCATATTATCCCTAATGCATTTGTCCACTCCTTTCCCTTCTAGCCCACAATACAACCCATATAAAGTCCTCTTGATTGCCTTGTGTACATTGCATTTTTATTGGTGGAGAATGTCATGTGAAGCATACGGTAGATTGCATCTTTGGAATGAGTCTTTAGTGAACCCATGCTATATTTCAAACACATGAATGAGAGTGATTCACATTTTCCCAAAGTGAGGCTCTACTGCTCCATTTGGTTCTAGCTGATTCCTTGTGCTTAAATGACATGTTTTCTGCTTCTTTTAGGTGATCAAGTTTGATATTAAGCTTCTGGTGTCGTACTTTTTCAAAATCGTCCACCCTTCCCTGATTTTGAAATGTTTTGTGCACTACTTGGGTTTGCCATTCGTTACTATTCTTGCTTGTGATATGCTATGACTTTCCTACTTTAAGGAGGTTGTCATATTTTGAGTCCTAGACGCATTTCCTCTTGTCGATTTTCTTTAGTGTTTACTTGAGCACAAGCAATGGTTTAAGCATATGTAACGCCCCCAATTGCTAATATCTGATTATTCTAACATAACCACTTATTATTATAATTTAGCAAAGGAAGACTTCTAATTTGATTGGAGGCATTACTGCCATTCCATGATGGAACACAGCTGCTTGATTTAGTGAACTTTATGGGGGCTCAAATTGTAAGGCTCCCAACCCTAAAGTCAGGAGTTTTACTATTTTGTTCTTAAATCCCGGGGCAAAACGGATAGATTTTTCCCTAAAACTTGACCATTTTCCTAGGCTTACAGCCTTACAATAAATCCCCTGCACTGAAAAACAATAAAAACTAACTCAACGGCCACCCGCCAGAGTTCACAGCTCTACGGGCCACCCGCCCGGAGCACTATAACCAAAGCAGTTTAATGTTAACCAAATAAACAGCGACAAATATAACCCTGACAACTTAGATGGTAGCTCATATGGCCATACAGAGCGACTCTAAATGATATGCAACTAAGCACACAAGAACTCAATTTACAATCACACACCACAAAACACATTGCAGTTCACGTACGAGTCCATCATTTAACTTCTAGGCAGCAGTGACTCCCTTTTGGCTTACTTGGGCCGACCCTTTCCTGCTATTTCAAAAAAAACCTGGGAAGGGAACAAAATAGAAGGGAGTGAGCAATTATCGCTCAGTAGAGAACCCCATCTCCTAAAACAATAAATACGATGCAATAATAACTTACAACCATCGTTCGTAATTCCTTCTCTTTGAAGAATTCACCTATCGCATAGTGTGTTCCAATCACAAGGCAAGAGAAATAGCATTTGCACCAAAAGCCACTCGTATGAACTCGTAAACTTAATAAAACAATATCATATGTTAATGTAAGTAGTGGACATGATCATTGAATACCATTATCTCCTCTCCTCTTGTACTTGTGTCATAAATTTGGATCTATAACATCATTTTCTAAACAAGATATAAACAATTAACCACCTTTTCAGGTTTTCAATTCAATTAATCGATAACCTTCCTCAGTATCAAGTAGTAAGAGCAATAAAATGAATATATTGACCTCTGAACTTTACATGCTTGTTTATTCAATTGACCATGTTTCTTGTGACTCTACTGCATATTAACTGAGCTATGAAACATGTAACTTCAACTTATGCCTACTGGCAAGTTATGAAACAATAAACTTTGAATCCTCTCCTTACGGGGCAGAGAAATGAAATACTGAGCTTTGTCTCTGCCTTCTAGCAGAGAAATGAAATACTGAGCTTGCATTCTCTGCCTACTGGCAGAGAAGTGAAATACTGAGCTTTGTCTCTGCCTTCTGGCAGAGAAATCAAATATTGATTTTTGAATTCTCTGCCAAATAACGTGTCTTGAAACATATAAGTTGAAATTACATGCGAACTTCTAGGAAGGTACTGGGTTGGTTAAGCTAAAGATACCAATAGGCGACTGATAAACAATTAGGAGCACTTAGCGATCATGTAATAAAGCATTTATGGACCTTGACTATAATATACCATTGACAACCGTCATGTAATCACCATACGATATGAATAGACTCAATGCCCTTCACATAATTCATGGATACGATACGATGAACTATGCAATCGATAAACTGTATAATGGATACGGTGTATACGATCGATAAACATATAGAGGCAATAGAGTTATAAATGTCGATTGATAAACTAATGTCTATCGACTAGACATGAAACCATTCTAGGTTGGTTACAACTGCCAATTTTCTACCTAACATGTCTCGAAATATGTGCCAAAACTCAGACGTACATCCCTATGCAGTAAAATAGACTTGGAGGTTAGATGGTTGGGCGCCCACATTCAAAATATTTTGTTTTGCAAACAGGAGAGAGAGAATGTATAAGTAACATTGATTTGTTGATTCTTATCTGAAAGTGAACCCCTTGGTCGATGTACATCTTGAAACGATCGTACTTTAGGTGCTCACACCCCCCACGCCGATCGAGAAGTCTGAGTTGACGCCGCGCGCGGGTGTATTGGTTGGCATAAGCCTTGATAACTGATGGGCATAAGCCCTGAAGCCGCGCGCGGGTTTACTGGTCGGCATAAGCCTTGATAACTTATGGGCATACGCCCTGATGATAATTGGCGAGGCCACTTGTTTATGTGACAAAACATTGAGAACTTGGTTCATTGAATGAATCTTGTTTTGATTTTTCATTGCTGAGAATACTGTGAGTTTGTGAAGAACATAGAGTTTTTGAAGAACATAGGCAATGTACGTACCGAGATGGCCTCACTTCTGCTCCAATTTAAGGTGGAACTAGTTTCCACCTAAAATGTCTATCATAATAATCCATGAATTCACCTTATGGATCAAGATCTATTGGTAATGGTTTCATGTCTATTATATAATTAGGGGAATTCATATCATCACCCTAAAATGTCTATAGACTTCATGTAACCAAGAACTACGTATCATCAAGATTTTCATGCAATCGATAATCATTATGTAAACGCGAAACATCGTCTACTTGTTAAATTCTATATAATCGATAATATAATCATGCATATAATCGATGCATATAATCGATAATATAATCACGCATATAATCGATAATATAATCATACATAATCAGTGAGCGTTATATAATTAATAACGATGAACATTATATGGGCGTTATATAATTATAACGATGAACCTTATATATAATCAATAAAATGCATAAGCAATGACCTTAACAATGAACGTTATATAATGATGTTCATACATTATATATAATCGATAATATGCTATATAATCAAGAACGATGATAATCGATAAAATGCATAATTAATGAACGTCATATAATCAATGCTTTTATGGGAACAGTGAGCCTGTGTAATATATATATATTCGGTAAACTTATGTATAAATTTCATGTAATTGATAACTGTATGTAACCATATATAATCAATACTCTTGACATATTCAATATCGTTACATAACTTCAAAATAAACTATAAATGCCTAGAATCGACATATGTATGCTTAGTTGATGCACGTTCGTTTAATAACTTCGAAGTAAACTTTAAATGCTTAGCATCGTTATATATATTTATATGATAAACGAATGCCTAGAACCGTAAGTGGCTTAAGTAAATTCGATTCTTGACTTCGAAGTAATAACCGAACGTTTAGGATCGTATTATGCTTAAATGGCTTAATTGGACTTGAAATGTAACTTCGAAACAATAAATGGACGCCTCAAATGGCCCTGATTTACTTGCCAAACGATAAACTTTAATTTAGTACAACTAACACATATATATACATGGTGTCGTTCAATTCACACTACAACTTCTTCATATTACTGATAATTGATTCGAATTCAACTTGAACGAATTATAGACAATAACTATTGAATTCAACCTGAACGAACTATAATCAATAACTATTGAATTCAACCTGAACAAACTATAATCAATAACTATTGAATAAGCTTAATCGAAATTAAAAATTTAACCATAAATAGGGGGATGAGGAAACCCACCTCGAATCCAAGCTAAAGGACCCGTTTTAGGGTTCGATTTTGTGGTAGAATTCAAACCCCCGAAGCCCGAAACCCTAGCTCTCGCGCCCTTGGTCCGCACAGGGCCTTGCTGGCCACCGGAATCGAGCTCACAGGCACCTCGCGGCCGACCTGAGCCCTAGCTAGCGTCTGGCCGGACCTCCGGTGCCCCCGCCTACTGTCGCGATTTGCCTCCCCCACTCTCTCGCTGACTCTACCGCCGACTTGGGCATCGACCGGGGTGGGGACGGCCGGTCGTGCGTCGGCTGGTCGCCGGTGACACCACCGGTGCCTCCCTCACCCCCTCTGGGCGTGGGTATGCATGGACCAGACCAAGGGGTCGAACCCCCCCTTGCTGCTTCCCGAGCCTCCTCCTCCTCTTCCTTTTTTCGTTTTCTTTTTTTTTTT
>JACYFF010031952.1:55190737-55251177 GCA_017589665.1 Selenicereus undatus
GACTTAATATAGAATCACCAAGTAAAACCTGTTTTAAGGACTTGTTCCCACATGTAGCAAACCGGTTAACACAATGAAGATTATAAACACCAGTTAGGCCTGTTTGGAGATCGTGTTTGGAACAACATTAATTGGACAAATTTTTACACTTGGATTTGTTATCATCAAAACTTAAATATAATAACTCAACATGTGGTACTTTTTCACCGATTTTAGGCTCGTTTTAATAATATTTTTAAGGTTTTTAATTGATTTTATTTTATTTTGCAGATTTTGAATAAATGCAGAAAAAGGGCTTAAATATGGCGGAAAATGCAAGAAAAATAGAAGAAGGATCGGAGGTTGAAGAATCGGGCCAAATTCCAGAAAAAAACCGGCCAAAGAAAGAAGGAAGAAAAATAGAAAAAAAAAAACCAGATCGGTCCAGCTGAACCGGACCGGCCGGTTCGACTAGCCGGTTCACTTGAACCGGACTCCACTTAAAACCCCCACCCCTTCGTCTTTCTCTCTCCTCTTTCAGTCTTCCCCTGCCCTTTTCTCTCTCCCCGACCCTCGACCCAGAAAACCCTAGAAACCCTCATCGCCATTCCCATCTCATCTCCTTTCCCTCTCTACCCCGCTCTTTCTCCTCCAGCACGACACTCCAGCCCACCGAATTCCCCAAATCCATCCACCCTCTACCCACGGTTTTCCCCAACACCGAAACCACCAACTCACCCACCACCTCTGACAACCACCAAGCCACGTCCCACCTTCGCTGGCCTCATCTTAGCCGTCCAGCACACGACCACCATCATCTTCACCATCACCACCAGTCAACCACTCTCCAAACGCCGGCAAGGCACTTCGCTGACCCTCCATCCACCGTCCACGCATCACCACAAGTCGACGGTCCAGATTGATGCAGATCAGGTATAAATGGAGTGGCGATATCCATTGAGGAGGGCAGATTAGGAGGTTTAATTTCGTGTTCTTAAGTTTAATTTCCAGTTTCTTTTGCAATTAAATTTCCAATTTTCGCAGTTGGGGTTTGTGTTAGTGAGTTGCAATTTGATGTAATTGGATCTCAATTTTCGTAATTCTCAAGTGTAATTCGAACCCCTGAGCTATTTTTATGAGAATTTTGTTCAAATTACTGAGGAATTTTAGCGTTTGTTTATTTCCTCCTTTTCCCCTGTTTTCGGTTCTGTTCATGCGTGTGCTTGAACGACCGACAATGGCGATTCATCCGTTACTGGGTTGGGCCGAACTGCAAAGTAATGAGGCCTAGACTAATTCTTAGTGCACCCCCCTTCCTTTCCCCTATTCTGTCTCTGCCTTGGACGTTCTGTGCTGGTGATGCTTTACTGACTCTGCCCTCTTCCTGGTGTTCTGATGGCTGCAAGTGAGGAGCCACGGTTTGATATGCAAGCTTCTGGGTAATCTCGTTCCTATTGCTGCCTGCTATTGCTTTTTGTCTGCTTTGAGTTAGCTTGCAGGTTTAGTTTTAGAGTTTGTTTCGTTTTCTTTTCAATTCCAGTTTCTCATGTTAGCATGTTTTGAGTTAGGATTTTATGTATTTTCGTGCTCTGTTTTGATTCTGTATACCCTTTCCCTGTTGCTCGATTGTTTTGCTGGGATAATTTGATGTTGTGTGGGTGCTTGATTGATGGTGGATTATTATTAAAAATGGTGCATTGTTTGGTTGCTCAATTAGTTTAGGTTCCATTTAGTTTAGTTTATTCACTTTTAATGACCATAATCAAACGTTTTTCCCTGTGGACCGACCCTCTAAGTATTATAATGATATTGTATGCTTGAGGTTTAAATTGAGTTTAGTTTACATTTCCTAAAAAAACCATCAACAATTTTAGCGCCGTTGCCGGGGATTTCGGTGCTATTTGGTCATCTTCTTATATTTTTAGTTGCTTTCATACTTGTTTTGTTTAGTTGATACCGTACTTAGTTGTTATTTACTTAGTCCATTCCTGTTTAGGCTTTAGTTTTGAAACAATTGTTACTTTTCTTTTGGTATCATTTTTGTTTTCATTAGTTTAGCCCTTTTTGAAAACCACTCAAAAAAACCAAAAACATTTGGAAAAAAAAATAAAATTTGAAAAAGGTTGTGAAGGTTGGATATGCATGATCAGTTGGATTAGGGACCCCCAAAGTGGACGATTAAGAAGGAGTGAATCTGAGCCTGACTTAGTACCTAAAATTGAGCCTCAACTTGACTTACGAGAAATGGCACAAGAAAGAATTTTGAGCGATATTTTCTATCCTCCTAGAACTGCTTTGCCATCATGTTTTGTTGTGCCTGTTCTTCCACCTAATGTCACCTTCGAATTGAAACCTCATTACACCCAAATGCTCCCTAAATTCGCAGGTTTAGAGGATGCCTATATGTTTTTAAGGGAATTCGAAGAAGTTTGTTCTATGATGCAGTTTCCTAATGTTCCCATTGATGTTGTACGAATGAAATTAATTCCTTTTGGTTTGCGAGATTCTGCTAAAAGATGGATGTATGGCTTAACTGCTAATTCTGTGACTTCTTGGGATGATTTTGTGAAATTGTTCCTAAGAAAGTATTTTCCTAATGCCAAAACTATCAAGCTAAGGAATGAAATCAATCAGTTTGTGCAACTTGATAGGGAATCATTTTGGAAATATTTGGATAGATTTAAGACCTTATTGGCTCAATGTCCTCACCATGGTCTAGACCAAGCCCGTTTATGTCAAATTGTATATGAAGGACTTGACCAACAAAGTAGGACCATGGTAGAATCCATGTGTCAGGGGGGTTTTCTCTCTGAAAACCCTGTAACTGCTTGGGAGTCTCTAGAGGACTTGGCTGAAAAAACCATGCAGTGGGAAACCGCTCGCGATGACAGCCTAAATTCTAAGGTAGTAAGGGGTGGTTTACATACAGTCTCTGATGTGAGTCACTTAGAGTCTAAGATAGCTGCCTTAGAAAACATGTTGAAGGGATTATCTCCCCAGTTGTCCTCACTATCTCAGACTTCTACAGTGTCTTGTTCACATTGTCAAGCTTTAGACCATTCACTGAGTGCTTGTCCTTATTTTGCTCATCAATTAACAACTGAACAAGAACAAGCAAGTATGGTGATACAGAGACCAAAGAATGACCCGTACTCCCCTTATTTTAACCCAGGGTGGAGGAATCACCCTAATATGTCATGGGCTAGTGGACCTAATGTCGTTGTACATAATTCTCAACCAGGGATGTTTCATGGAAATAATTTCCAGCCTTCGGCTCAGTCTCCACAGTCTTTTCCAAGACCCACTGCCCCTAGACCTCCACCAACTGTAGCTCAAATGCATCCCCCTCCTGGTTATACTGAACTTGACACGAAAATTAATAATGTGGAGAGAATGATTAATGCTAATATGCTAACATGGAAAAAATGATGAGAATAATGACTGAACAGTTCTCCCAGTTAGCATCATCTTCTAGGGAACCAGGTACTTTCCCAAGTCAACCGGAAGTGAACCCTAAGAGTCATACCCCCTTTCCCTTCTAGTGGCATTAATGAGTCGGTAAGAAAAGTGAATGCGGCTATTTCTCTCCGTTCTGGTCGAGAGATTGATAACCAAGTGAGGAACCCTGATGAACCTTGCAGGTATCCTCATCAATTCTTTCAGAATTCTTCCCCGTCATCTGCACAAGAGACTGATTCTTCTAATGGGTCAGCGGATGCTCCTGATAGTGTTCCCAATGCATCTAAGAGTCCTTCCTCTTCACCACCCTCCGAGGAAGAGGAACTTCAAGAAAAAGACTCTTCTGATTCAGTTAAAGATTCACCTTCTAAGAGTCCTTCCTTTTGTCCTTCCTCCTCTTCTCAGAAAATCCAGATGCCTTTACCACCTTTCCCTCATAGATTGAAGAAAAAAGATCAGGGCAATATTGAGAAGATAAGGGAAACCTTCTCTCAAGTCAAGATCAATATTCCCTTACTTGATGCTATTGAGCAGATGCCTCCTTATGCTAGATTTTTAAAGGATTTGTGTACTACAAAAAAGGCAACTAGTGTATCTAAGAAGGCATTTCTAACTTCTGGAGCTAACTCCATCATTTACCAGATACCAGCAAAGTATAAGGACCCCGGTTGCCCTACTGTGTCCATAGTCATAGGGGGACCAGCTCATTCATAGAGCATTGCTTGATTTAGGGGCTAGTGTGAACTTGATTCCCTTTGCTAAGTATGAAAGGTTAGAATTGGGTGAATTGAAACCTACCAGGATGGTCATTCAGTTGGCTGATAGATCCACTAGAATCCCTCAGGGGATAGTTGAGGATGTATTGTTTAGAGTGGGTGACTTCATCTACCCAGTGGACTTCGTGGTGATTGAAACTGAAACGGGAATACCTAGTCTTACCAGTCAGATCCCTGTGATTCTAGGGCATCCATTTTTAGCTACTGCTAATGCCCTTATTAACTGTCGAAATGGTATGATGAGACTGTCTTTTGGTAATATGACTGTGGAAGTGAATGTTTTTAACATGCAAAGACAGCCGTCAGGATTTGATGATATGGACTTTTCTACTCTTAATTGGATAGAGAATCCTGTGTTTGATGATTTGGATGATGCAATTGTTACTGAGTGTGAGTCATTTCTGATGAATGATAATCCTGAGTATGATATGTTTGAATTTGATGACTTATGCTCTGATGTTGATTACTTACTCACTGTTACATCTGAATCAGCTAATGGATCTGTTTTCCCCACTGTTCTTGAATTGAAACCCCTCCCCGATTCTCTTAAGTATGCATTTCTGGGGCCCGATGAATCTTTACCTGTTATTATAGCTTCTGACTTGGATTGGGACCAAGAAAATAAACTCATTTGTTTGCTTAGGGAGAATAAGGAATCGTTGGGATGGACTTTAGGGGATATTAAGGGGATAAGTGCTTCTGTGGTGCAACATAGAATCCATCTAGAGGACTATGTTCAGCCTTACTGAGATCGGCAAAGGCGTTTGAATCCTACTCTTCAGCAAGTGGTCAAGAGGGAGGTTTTGAAATGGTTAGATCATGGGATCATTTACCCAATATCTGATAGTGAATGGGTTAGTCCTGTTCAAGTCATTCCTAAAAAGACTGGCATCACTGTAATTAGGAATGATAAGAATGAATTAATCCCAACTAGAGTTCAATCTGGGTGGCGAGTGTGTATAGATTATAGAAAATTGAATGTTGCCTCCAGGAAAGACCATTTCCCCCTTCCCTTCTTAGACCAGATGCTAGAAAGGTTAGCTGGACATTCCTTCTATTGCTTCCTGGATGGATATTCTGGCTATACTCAGATCTCAATTGCTCCTGAGGATCAGGAGAAGACCACTTTCACTTGCCCATTTGGGACATATGCTTTCAGAAGAATGCCTTTCAGACTGTGTAATGCCCCTGCTACCTTTCAAAGATGCATGATTTCCATTTTCTCAGATTTGATTGAGCAATGCATGGAAATTTTTATGGATGATTTCTCTATGTTTGGATCTTCTTTTGATCATTGCTTATGTAATTTGAGAAAAGTTTTAGAAAGGTGTAGGGAAAAAAATTTGACTTTAAATTGGGAGACATGTCACTTTATGGTTAAGAAAGGTATAGTCTTAGGTCATATTATTTCCAAAGATGGAATTGAGGAGGACGAAGCTAAGACTGACCTGATCATCAATCTTCCCCCTCCCAAAAGTGTGAAAGAAGTTAGGTCCTTCCTTGGACATGCAGTCTTTTATCGACGATTCATTCAAGATTTCAGTAAAATTGTCAAGCCTTGGTCCAATTTGTTAGCTAAAGATGTGCCATTTAACTTTTCTGAAGCATGTCATGAGGCATTTTCTAAGCTTAAACAGGTCCTTACTTTTGTTCCTATCATTCATCCTCCTATTTGGGGAGAATCTTTCGAATTAATGTGTGATGCATCAAATTTTGCTCTTGGGGTTGTACTTAGACAGCGCATTGATAGAAATCCCCATGTGATTTATTATGTAAGTCATACATTGAATGATGCTCAACTGAATTACACTGTTACTGAAAAGGAATTTTTGGTTGTTGTCTTTGGTTTTGAAAAGTTCAGACCATATCTGATTGGTTCCCATGTGATTGTTTACGCTGACCACTCTGCCCTTAAGCGCCTTCTCTCTAAAAAGGATGCTAAACCTAGACTTGTAAGATGGATTCTGCTTTTACAGGAATTTGATTGTGAAATCAAGGATAGAAAAGGGTTTGAAAACCTTGTAGCTGATCACTTGTCTAGGATTACCTGTGAGAGTGAGTCAAATGTTTCTGAATGTTTCCCTGATGAGCAACTGTATGTTGTGCATCCTCATCCATCGTATGCTGATATTGTCAACTATTTGGTTACCAATAGGATTCCTGAGGGATGGACCAAGCATGACAAGGATAGATTCTTTCACCGGGTTAAGTTTTTCGTTTGGGATGACCCTTATCTGTTCAAATACTGTTCTGACCAAGTTTTTAGAAGGTGCATATCCGACCATGAAGTGAGGAATGTACTGTCTTTTTGTCATGACCAAGCTTGTGGGGGGCATTTTAGTGGGAAGAAAACAGCTGCCAAGATTCTTCAATCCGGCTTTTATTGGCCAACTTTGTTTAAGGATGCCATTGAATTCTGCAAGAGTTGTCCCAGATGTCAGCAATTAGGCAAGATAACCAGGAAAGACATGACGCCATTAAACCCCATTATTGTAGTGGAAGTTTTTGATGTATGGGGTATTGATTTCATGGGACCGTTTCCAATATCTTTCGGGAATGAGTACATTTTATTGGTTGTGGATTATGTATCTAAGTTGGTGGAAGCCATTCCCTCTCGGACTAATGACACTCGAGTAGTGGTGAAATCTCTTAGGGAAAATATCTTTGCTCGCTTTGGCATGCCCCGGACTCTCATTAGTGACCAGGGTACTCATTTTAATAATAGATCTTTCGATGCCTTGCTTAGAAGATATTTGATAGTCCATAGGCTGGCTACCCCGTACCACCCTCAAACAAGCGGCTAAGTTGAAGTTTCCAATCGGTAGATAAAACAGATCCTGGAGAAAACTGTGAGTAGGCATAGGAAAGATTGGGCCGATAAGTTGATAGATGCTCTCTGGGCCTATAGGACAGCTCATAAGACTCCCCTTGGCATGTCCCCTTACAGAGTAGTTTATGGTAAGCCTTGCCATCTACCTGTAGAATTAGAGCACCGAGCTTAGTGGGCTATTAAGAAGCTCAACTATGATTTGACTGAGGCGGGAGACTTGAGACGACTGCAATTGAGTGAACTTGATGAAATCAGGGCGGAAGCATATGAGAGTGCTCGATCTTCTAAGGAGAGGGCAAAGTTGTTTCATGATCAACATGTTTTGAGAAAAGAATTTGCCCCGAGAATGAAAGTACTTTTGTATGACTCTCGGCTTCACTTATTTCCAGGGAAATTAAGGTCCTGCTGGACGGGCCCTTATGTTATCTCTCATGTTTTTCCCTATGGTGCAGTCCAAATTCAGGATTTACAGACGGGTGCCCTGTTCAAAGTCAATGGCCAGCGGTTGAAACCATTTCTCGAGCTGCCGACCCAAGAGGATGTGGAATGTCTGATGCTCCATGACCCGGACCCTAATCCGTGACTGACTGAGATCTGAGATAGTTTGGGTGTAACCTGCACCCAACCTAGTTTGCTAGAAACTCTTTTTCTTCTCTCTCTTTTCTTCTCTCTTTTCTTCTTTCTTGTATAGTTTACTATTTTCCTTATGCTTCTTTGATTTTAGTTTTGATTTTCATTTTGTTTTGTTTTGTTTTGTTTTTTGATTTTGTTTTTGGGTGTGTTGTATATATTTTAGGTTTTACGGTTGTATAGTTCATGAGCTTGCTTTTTAGCACCTTAGTTCTCCCGATGAGGACATTCTGAAGTTTTGGTGTGGGAGTGAGGTGTCATTTTTGAAATTTTTTTTTGGTTGTTTTTGGGGGGCATTTGTATCTTTTCTGATTAGTTTGAATCCCCTGTGCTTTAGTTGCTAGTTTGTATATAAATAGGATGTGCATGATAAGTCTTTAACTTCGAATGTGATATTCTAAGCCCTGATGCTAAATTCCAGTTGTTCATTACGGGTTGTGTAATCCAGTTGTTGTTATCCTTTCATCATTGTCTTTAGGTTTTAGGTTTCCATGAATGATTCTCCCACTAGCTTGAAGACATGATTACTTTAGAAAAAATGAAAAAAAATTTGTATGATAAATAAAGAAAAAGAATAAAATTTGGAATGACAAGTATCCCTTTGAGGCATGCGCCACTGGGACCCTTTAAGGCACGTGCTACTGGGTGTTACCCTTTGAGGCAATATTGCTACTGGGAAAGCTTGCTTCCATAGTCAGCATAAGAATAATGTAGTTGTGTTGGCTAAGTGGGATTGAGTCTATTCTGGTAAATCTGAGTCCTGGGAATGATGATACACTTGCACACAAACACGAGGATGGATTCAAAATCTGGATGTTCAATGGGGTGAAAATTAGAGTTTTGATGTCATTTAGAGATAGAGGGCTTTGAAGTGCGTTCTATGTATATACAGGTTAATAATTGAGTACATGGGTGATTTAGCTGATTAGGATTTGTGCATATGTTTCCCGTGTTTTGTACATATTAGTTTTGAGAAAACTCAAAAAGATTTTTCTTTTATTTTTGCAATAATTTTGTGGGTATTTTCACTTTGAAACCCTCACGAGACCTCACTCGTCCACTTGGGAGTCCAAGGGGTTTAAAGGGCTTGTTGCATACGCTAAATGCAACCGTGATTCCTACGACAGAGAGTTAGGATTTTCTTTTCTTTTATTTTCATTTTTTTTTAGTTAGCTTAGTTTATTTTACTCGAGGGAGAGCAAAATCTTGGTGTGAGAGTATTTTTTTGAGCTAAAAATGTGATATTTTTAAGGTACTTTTTCACCGATTTTAGGCTCGTTTTAATAATATTTTTAAGGTTTTTAATTGATTTTATTTTATTTTGCAGATTTTGAATAAATGCAGAAAAAGGGCTTAAATATGGCAGAAAATGCAAGAAAAATAGAAGAAGGATCGGAGGTTGAAGAATCGGGCCAAATTCCAGAAAAAAACCGGCCAAAGAAAGAAGGAAGAAAAATAGAAAAAAAAAAAACCAGACCGGTCCAGCTGAACCGGACCGGCCGGTTCGACTAGCCGGTTCACTTGAACCGGATTCCACTTAAAACCCCCACCCCTTCGTCTTTCTCTCTCCTCTTTCAGTCTTCCCCTGCCCTTTTCTCTCTCCTCGACCCTCGACCTAGAAATCCCTAGAAACCCTCATCGCCATTCCCATCTCATCTCCTTTCCCTCTCAACCCCGCTCTCTCTCCTCCAGCACGACACTCCAGCCCACCGAATTCCCCAAATCCATCCACCCTCTACCCACGGTTTTCCCCAAAACCGAAACCACCAACTCACCCACCACCTCTGACAACCACCAAGCCACGTCCCACCTTCGCTGGCCTCATCTTAGCCGTCCAGCACACGACCACCATCATCTTCACCATCACCACCAGTCAACCACTCTCCAAACGCCGGCAAGGCACTTCGCTGACCCTCCATCCACCGTCCACGCATCACCACAAGTCGACGTTCCAGATTGATGCAGATCGGGTATAAATGGAGTGGCGATATTCGTTGAGGAGGGCAGATTAAGAGGTTTAATTTCGTGTTCTTAAGTTTAATTTCCATTTTTTTTTGCAATTAAATTTCCAATTTTCGCAGTTAGGGTTTGTGTTAGTGAGTTGCAATTTGATGTAATTCGGTCTCAATTTTCGTAATTCTCAAGTGTAATTCGAACCCTTGAGCTATTTTTATGAGAATTTTGTTCAAATTACTGAGGAATTTTAGGGTTTCTTTATTTCCTCCTTTTCCCCTGTTTTCGGCTCTGTTCATGCGTGTGCTTGAACGACTGACAATGGCGGTTCATCCATTGCTGGGTTGGGCCGAACTGCAAAGTAATGAGGCCTAGACTAATTGTTAGTGCACCCCCCTTCCTTTCCCCTATTCTGTCTCTGCCTTGGACGTTCTGTGCTGGTGATGCTTTACTGACTCTGCCCTCTTCCTGGTGTTCTGATGGCTGCAAGTGAGGAGCCACGGTTTAATATGCAAGCTTCTGGGTAATCTCGTTCCTATTGCTGCCTGCTGTTGCTTTTTGTCTGCTTTGAGTTAGCTTGCAGGTTTAGTTTTAGAGTTTGTTTCGTTTTCTTTTCAATTCCAGTTTCTCATGTTAGCATGTTTTTAGTTAGGATTTTAAGTATTTTCGTGCTCTGTTTTGATTCTGTATACCCCTTCCCTGTTGCTCGATTGTTTTGCAGGGATAATTCGATGTTGTGTGGGTGCTTGATTGATGGTGGATTATTATTAAAAATGGTGGATGGTTTGGTTGCTCAATTAGTTTTGGTTCCATTTAGTTTAGTTTATTCACTTTTAATGACCATAATCAAACGTTTTTCCCTGTGGACCGACCCTCCAAGTATTACAATGATATTGTATGCTTGAGGTTTAAATTCAGTTTAGTTTACATTTCCTAAAAAAACCCTCAACAAACTCTCTTAAGGGCAAGCTGGAACACACAATTTACTTCCCATGAATAAAAATCCCTCTTGCATTTTATAAGATCCTTACACTGGAGTATTCTTTACCCATTCTTACAATCCCAAGTCCTTAGGATAATAAGCTTGAATGGATTGGAATCCAAAGAGCTTTGCTCCCAACACTAAGATAAGGGCAGACTTCTTGGAAAGGGCATCAACTGCCACATTATCAGTGCCCTTTTTGTGCCTTGTAGAGAAGGTAAAAGCTTAGAGAAACTCTACCCACTCAGCATTCCTGGCTTCCTGAGTCGAGTTAGAATAGCCCCAATGCCTACTCCACTAGCATCACGTTCCATCTCCAATAACTCCTCAAAGTTAGACAGTGCTAAAATAGGTGCCTCACACAACCTTTGTTTGACAGTTTCAAATTCCTTCTGAGCTAGTGGGGTCATGAGAAACTACCCTTCTTTATGCATTCTGTGAGTGGAGCCATGATGAAGCTGAAATCCTTGATAAACCTCCTAAAAAAAAGGGCAAGGCCATGAAAACTGGTCACTGCTATAACTGAGTTTGGGACTGGCCATGACTTGATTGCTTTAACCTTGGTTTCATCCACCTGGATTCCATCACAAGAGACCACATATCTAAGGAATATGACCCTTGGAAAAAGAACTCACACTTTTCAAGCTTGTTGTACAACTTCTTATCTTTGAGAGTAGAAAAGACCTATTTCAGGTAGCTGACATGCATTGTTTAGTCTTGCTATACACAAGAATATCATCAAAATAAACCACCATAGATAAACCAATACAGGGTCTAAGCAGTTCATTCATTAGCCTTATGAAGGTTCTTGGGGTATTGAATAGCCTATGTGTCATGATAAGCCATTCATAGAGCCCTTGTTTTGTTTTGAAGACAGTTTTCCACTCATCTCCTTCGGTCATTCTGATATGATGATATCCACTTCTCAAATCAATCTTAGAGAAAGCTTTGGAGATATGAAGCTCATCCAACATGTCATCAAGTCTAGGAATAAGGTAACTATACTTGACTGTAATGTTGTTGATGGCCCCACTCTCCACACACATTCTCCAACTACTATCTTTCTTTGGCACCAAGAGAGTCGGTACTGAACATGGACTCATGCTCTTCCTTACATATCCCCTATCAACAAGTTCCTGAACCTACCTTTGTAACTCTTTGGTTTCAGTGGGGTTGCATCTATAAGCAAGTTTGTTAAGTAAGGGGGCTTCAGGGATCAAGTTAATTTGGTGTTCAATCCCCCTTTTGGGACGAAAGCCAGGAGGAAGATCTTGAGGAAAGACATCCTCAAATTCTTGAAGCGAGGGTTGGACTAAGGGGTCGAGGGATGTGGGATTTGTATCAGGGGAAGACTCCACCATAAGGATAGCAAATATAGGTTTGCTCTTAGATATAACTCTCTCGACTCTTACCCCATTGACAAGTAAAGCACTTTCTTTGAGGTTTTCCCTCCGAGTTTGAGATTCGTGTGTTTGGTTAAGAGCCAGAGGTGTTAAGGCCAATCTTTTGCCATTTAGTTCAAAAGAGTAGGTGTTGGATTGACCATAGTGAAGGACATTTCTATCATACTTCCAAGGCCTACCAAGGAGTAGATGTTATGCATCCATAGGCAGCATATCACAAACAACTTCATCCTTGTACTCTCCAATAGATAAAGCTGTTAAACCCTGTTTAGAAAATGTTTCCTCGCTCCCTTGTTCGAGCCATTATAAGGTATAGGGTCTGGGATGCTCAATAGTGGCAAGATTGAGCTTACTGACCAATTCAGTAGAGGTCACATTAGTACAATTTCCTCCATTAATGATCAGGTTGCAAATATTGTTGGCTACCTTGCATCTAGAGTGGAAGATCTACTCTCTTTGATTTACTTCTAGCATGGCTTCAGTGGGATGAAGCACTCTCTTCATCATAAGCATCTCTCCCTCCTCTATTGGTAGGTAAGAGGTCTTTCCTTTTTCTTCTGATTCGTCTTCATCCACTTCTACCTGCGTCTAGTCTAAATCTTCCATTTCCTAGATGGCGAGGAGCCTTCTATTTGCACAGTCTGCTTGAAAATGACCATAGCCATGACATTTAAAGCATTTCTCCTGGTTCTTAGGAGCTTCCTTGGTTATCTCCTTGCCTTTGCCCTTGTCTTTATCTTCTTTGGGAAAGGGGCCTAGTCTATAGGAGTTGAATGTCTTGACTAGAACATAAGGTTTAGCGGGGGTAGAAGTATAAGTCCTTATGGATTTAAGCTGTTTTTCAACCTTGACAGCCAATTTACAGGCATGCTCAAAGGTCTAAAAAGGTTGGAGCTTAACCTTATCCAGAATAGTAGGGTTCAACCCTTTGAGAAACTTCGCAATGGTTTGTTATGGCTCCTCTATCAAGCCATGCCTAATTTGGAGTTTCTCAAACTCCCTAATATATTTTTCAACCTTCTTGCTTCCTTGCTAGAGTGAGGTGACTCTTAAGTAAAGCTCTTGCTCATAGGTAGCAGGTAGAAACCTTTTATCCATGTGTTTCTCCAATTTTACCCAAGTTTTGATGTTGGATTTGTCTTCCAAGGCTCTGGTTCTCTTTAGGTCTTCATACTAGAGTGAGGCATATTGTTTTGGTTTTAAAACAACTAGTTTAAAGGTTGTTTCTCCTAAATATCCCTTGATCTCAATTATTATTTTGGTGGATTGCACCCACACAAGGTAATCCTCAAGTCTTAACTTCCCATCAAGCTCAGGAGCTTTCACCCTAAAATTCTTAAGATTTTCCATGTGAACTCTCCTTCTCCTAGGTCTAGCTTCCCCATTAGAAGAACTACTACCATAATGGGAACTTAGGGATGGTTTCGCACCATCAAAATGGCCCTGTGTTCCCTATCCTAACCCCTTGGTTGAGTCATGAGCTGTTGGATTTGAGCAGTGAAAATCCTAATATTCTCTTGGATTTCCAAGATAGCCATATCCCTTCAGAGTTCATAAGCTTGTTCCACAGAAAGCCCTCTAGGAACTCTAGCAAGCTATTGAGGAGGGGGAGAAGTAGTATCCCTCTCAGCAATGTGGTGTAGGTCCACAAAAGGGAGTTGGTTATAGCTATTTTGAGCAGCTTGGTGCTTTGTGGTTGGCCTGTGTTTGGTTTGGAGCTCTTTTGTAGTTGATTCAACAAATTTTAGAATGTAAAGGAGGAGAATGGACTCAAAAATAAGAAAGTAATAGCAATAAGCAAAGTGAACCTCACCAAGAATCAAAGTTAGGCTTTAATACCACATGATGTATGTCAAGTCTGGAAGCTCGAAATTAGCCAAACCTAGCAAATCAACATGGAAGGTATGTCTTGGAATAAAGGTATTAGACTACTAACCAAGACTGAAAGGAACTCACCACCAACCTTATTAAAGCCTAAGCACTAGATGATCAAATAGAGGGTTCACTCACTAAACACCACCAATTAGTAGGATAAAGTTTGGAGAGATTTAAGATGGTTTTGGTTGCAAGCAACAAACTCAGTGTGTTTCATACCATAATCTCTTTCTCATAATGAGAAATTAGGTCTTTATACTAAGCCCTTCCAACTGCTAAAACTAAAACTACAAAGGAACAAAACAACAAAAATAATTTTGAACTAAGCTGCCCTAAAACAGCAGCTATGCTTAGATCTTTGACACCTAATGGCCTTGCTAATCTCTATTATTGAGTTGTCGAGCTAATTTAGCTTAAAAAGACTGTGAATGATGGATTTTGAATGCTGTTTGCAATAGCTAATCTTGAGATCAAGATGGCAAATAGCAGGTACAACATCCCTTAACCCGTTGGACCAAAGAGAATTTCGTGTGAGTTTGTGGTGGTTAAAAGATGATGTTGTTTGATATGAATATGTAACTTTAGGACCTTAAATGATAATACTTTTGGCACCTTTTCATGCCCTTAAACGAGACAAAATGAGTTGTCATGCTAGAGCCAAAAATAATCCCCTTAAACTACTGCTGAACTAGAACTGATTGCATGAACTACCCGAGTAGGGATCAAGCAACCTTTATCATTTAGTAACTTATTTAGAAGCTATCAAATGAGCTAGGTTACCTCATAAGAAGGACTGATGCTGCTTACCTAAAAAATTAGCTAGCCAATGACTGATGGAGCTCCTTGGCAATGCATTACAATCAAATAACCTTATTGATCTATACTAGCTAAGGTTGATATGTTAGCCTCAAAATGAGCTTTTGGTTGTTGGTAGCATCTCCTAGAGTATCAAGTATAGCAAGGACCTCCTAAGGTATTCGGTATTGCAATGAACTCCCTAGGCAAGCCTCAAAATTGAATTGTTTCCCCTTATAGAGAAGTGATCTTTCAGATGATCAGTGAACAATGCCTTCCCACTCTCTGGCTGAGGAGCTTGAATTGAACCTTCATATACATCAAAAGCCAAAGAAGAAAGCATTCCTTCTTAGACAATCCCAAAGGATGAGAGACATGGGACAACCTCAAGTAAAGAAAGAGCACATCTCAGAGGTTCAAGTTTTTGATTTGGATCAAGAAGAAAATGGTGACACAAATAATGATCCGAATTATGAATAGCACCACATCAATGATAACGATGATTAGAGAAGTGGGAATAAGAAATGGTTGTCTTTAACATCATAAAGGCTTTTTTAAAGAGAAAGGAGACCACAATTAAAGTATAAGGGCATCACACAGGGGGGTCAAAACGATGATCAATACCAGACTGGCACTGCTTTAATATTACCAAAATCAAAAAAAGGTGTAACAGTACCTTTAGGTGGTTCGATGAGAGAAGCCTTTAAATTCTGAGGAGGAGATATGTAATGAAAAGAAAATTTACTAGAAGAAGTGAAATCTATGAGATTTTCCTGATTCTTGAACTTTGATCTAAATCAAATTCTAGGAAGATTTGCTTAGTGACTAGTAGAAACTTGTGATCCTTATGCTTTTAGCTTTAGGGCTTCCTGATGGACACAAGCTTCAAGTCACCGTTCGATTTGTACCTGACATTAGGTCTACCTATTGGAGGAAGGGAAATTATTGAACTAGGCAAGTCTTCAAGTGATGAAGAATATGAACATGTGTATGATGCATGGATGAAAGAATGAGAATGGATAAGAACACCCTAGAACTAACTCAGATGTTGGATTTCATGTTATATAGAATAGATGGAGGGGAAATCTTCAAGAGAAATTTCATCATCTATCTATGGTTAACTTTTTCTCCAGCGAATTCAAGAACCGCTATTGTAGTGGATCATTCCTAAGAAATGTGAAGGATGTCAATTAGATCCCTTCCCTAAATTAGTCGCAATTCATCTTCGACAAGCTTCTTGATATTGTGATGCACTACAAAGAGTCTATGACCATAAAAGGGTTGCATTTCGATGGTCCACTCCTCTTCTTAAGGGTGACTCCTCTTTAGCATGCAACTGATAGTTACAAAACCTATTATAAGTATACATTCCCTCATAAATTTTGTGATCAATATAAGGAAACATACTAATCAACATACATTATGTGCAAACGTAGTGGAAATGCCAATTTTCATTAGAGAATGAATAGCCAAATTTGTTAGTGATCAACAGTGAACTTATTAGTAAACAATAAGTTATGCATTAAAGATCAACTGACCACATATGCCTAAGTAGCCTATAATTATATTTTTTTGATTGTCTTATTTTTTTAGATGCTCTAATTTGACAATATTATCTTTGTTAAGAGAATTGCCAAGAGAAAATTCTTTATGATGTGCTCTTAAACTAATGACCACATCGAGAAAATAATAGAAGATAAGGAAAAGAGCCATGTATGGTTTTGGGACAGACTGTTGAACCTCCACTGGATGCTCTGTATCCAACACAACCTAAGCAACAAGCTACTCAAGGCCATAATTGGTCAGAAATTAAGATAATAAATAAAAAATATTCATCTTTGTTATAACATGAGTGGGCATCCTAGCTGGTGATCAATATAGATATAGTTAGTGATCACTTTGCATAACATTAGTGACCATCTAGATTAGTGTTCACTTTTATCCCCACCCCTTAGAACTCAATCCTTGTGTGTGTGCTGATCAATAAAGGTGTTGTGGGTGATCGATAGTAGTAAGATTGTTGATAAATAATTATATAATTAGTGATCAGTAGCCGTAAGATTAGTGATGACTTAACTAGGTGTTTGCTATATTCTCAATGTTTGGGTTTCGATCTTTCTGTGGATGGCTGATGTTTAGAGATGTCATTGGTGATCAACCACAACAGCATTAATCAGCATCTAACTGAATGTTTACGTTGTTTTTTGCCTAATCATTTTAGAATTTAGTTTCTGTTTACTAATTGATCAATAGTTGAGTGATTAATGATCATTATCACTAACATTAGTGATCACTTAAATTAATGATTACTTTTTTTTCCAATTATTTAGTGATCAACAGACGAAAGCTTGGTGATCAATGCTTATGTGATTGGTTATCAATAGACATAAGACTAATGATCACCTAGCTTAACTTGGAATTCTACATTTGTGTGAATGCCTGGTAGATGGAGAATGGAGATGTGATTAGTGATCAATTGCCACACCATTAGTTAATGTCTAATTGAATGTTTACATTTTTTTCCCTAGTTATTTAAAACTTAGCTTTTGTCTAGTAAGTGATTAACAATCGTGTAATTAGTGATCATTATCAACAACAATACTGATCACTTAAATTAATGTTTACTTTTTTTCCCAATTATTTAGTGGAAAAAGGGTGAAAGATTGGTGATCAATACTTATGTGATTAGTGATCACTAGACATTAGATTAATGATCACCTAACTTGGAATCCTATCTTTTTATGGATTCCTAAAGGATGGAGGATGGAGATGTCATTGGTAATCAATTGCCACAACATTATTCAGCATCTAATTGAATGGTCACATTTTTCCCCCCTAATGGCTTATAATTTAGTTTTTGCCTACTAAGTTGATCAACAGTCATGTGATTAGTGATCATTATCAATAACGTTAGTGATCAGTTAAACTAATGTTTACTTTTTTTCCCTCTCTACTTGAAATTTATTGCTTTTGTGTATGTGATCAATAGAGATGTTATCGGTGTTCAAATGGCATATCATTACTGAGCTTTGAACTGAATGTTTACTTTTTAATTTCTAATTATTTAGTGATTAATAGTCACTAGATTTGTGATTAATACTTATGTGATTCGTGATCATTAGTCATAAAATTAATGATCACTTAACTTAATGTTTACTTTTATCCCCATTTTGGTTTTAATTCAGTCCTTGTAAGGTTGGTCATCAATAGTGATGTCATTAGTGACAAATATGTACAAGATCAATTAGGAGTTAACCTATTGTTTAGTTTTTACTTCATTTCTTACAATTTAGTGCTTGCCTAGTAAGTGATCAATAGTCACATAACTAGTACTCAAATGACATATTATTGGTGATAATCTAACTAAGTGTTGACTCCCCCTGCCCCATGTTGCAAAAATTTAGTATAATATTATTTTTTTTAAAAATGTAGAAAAACATTGACAACATCGCTCTTATTACAAAACAGTTACCAATGGCTTACAGAAAATTCATGAACATCATGGAATACATGTACAATAAGTGTCAGGATAACTAAGCTCTTTACAAGATAAAAAGTGAAGCAAAAGCAATGCTCCCCTCATATTACGATACTCGTACCCCATGTGACAAATCCCAGAAAGAGTGGAATGCAAAAGGAATACCTTTATTCAGCCAAGGTCATAATTTTAACATTACCAGTAGGATAAAGGCTATTGCCAACCTTTAGGGTGCTTATATGGAATTTATGAAGGCCCAAGCAAAGTAGAAATCAATGAAGGACTATAGTGGGCCCTCATTCAAATTGGGACTCAAACTTAATCAACTCGATAATCAGAGTCCAATTACAGTGAGCACGTTCGTAGCTGATGCGAACAATGACAAGAAAAGAATCAACATCAAAAGGAGCTTGTGAATGATCAAGTGAAGTAGGAAGCAAAGAAGAATGACAGTGGGCTTCATTTAGTCTTGGACTTGGGCTTAGTTAATTGGATAGTCAAAGTCCAATTGTTACGAGCACGTCTGTTCCTAATGCAAACATTAGCGGTGAAAAGGATGAGTATCATCAAGAGGATGATAATGATCCATTATGATTCATGTTAAGTGATATGAGCATCAAGAAAGCGATATGAGCATCAATTGGATAGTCAAAGTGTAAAGCAGTAGAGAAGGTTGTTGCTCAAAAGGGTGAGGTCTAAACGACAACTATTAAGATCAAGAAACCTACTATGTAGTAGGCTAGTGGCACCAAAGGGACAAATGTTCCTGCTACCAAACAAGCAGTAGAGTAGAGCGAACAAACACCCCACACTGAAGGCTCAGGATAGGCAACCCTATGATGATAAAACTAAGTACTCACAAAAGGCTTAACCTTCCGTGTAGGAGAAAGGAGGTAAAGAAGTAGTAAAAGCTCTTGCTGCAAACTAGCCAGTCCAGTAGCAGAAGGAGGCAACCAAAGCATAGGGGCCTGTTAAATAGACTATTGACAATTAAACTAAGGTCTCATGGAAGAGTAGTGACAGAGAAATAGTAAATGCGTTGGCTACTAACTAATCAGTCAAGGAGAAGAAAGAAACTACCACGACACAGGATGAGGTCAAACCAACTCATGGAAACAAGACCAAAGTGCCACCAAAGACCAAGGTTGAAACTAGAACAAATGAAAGAATGCCAGCCTAAAACTGATGATAAGAAGGATCTAGTTGCTGCCATTACTCCTTCGAAGGTGGAGAAAGTGGGGCCATCTGCTAGGATAGGAAAGCGACATCCCAAAAAGCTGCCACTGGCTTATTACTTGCCATTCGTCATTCGCTTAACAAAGTTGGAAGATGAACTTTATGGAGAAGAACTCCTTATTTATGATTTTGTCTTCGTCAAGTCCAAGCAACTAAAAGCAAGGTAATATCTTAACTTAATTTTATTTATGTTAACCCACTATTTTAATGTTCACTTTTTTTGCACATTGTATAGATTTCTAGTTCTTACCTCCTTAATTATCAATAGAGTTGTAATTGGTGATGAGGATTGAAAATGATTAGTGAGCGCTTAACCAGATGCTTAGTTTTTTCCCTAATTACTAAGAATTAAAACCTTGTCTAGCTGTTGTTCAATAAAGTAGTGATTTGTGACCAATTGGAATATGATTAGTGAGTATTTAACTAAATGCTTACTTTTTTCCCTCATTGATTAGAATTTAATCATTGTCTAATTGCTAATTAACAGACATGTGATTAGTTATCAGGTGTAATATGATTAGCAATCGCTTATATAAATGCTTACATTCCCCTCTCATTGCTTAGAATTAAGTCATTGTGTTATTAGTGAAAAATAAACATTCGATTAGTGATCTATTAGCACAGGATTTAGTTATAACTTATATTAATGTTTACTTTTTGCCTCATTGCTTAAAATTTAGTCTTTGTCATGTGGGTGATCATTTGACATGTGATTTGTGATCAATTGGAACATAGTTGGCGATCACTTATCTAGATGTGTATGTATTTCCTAATAAATGTATACTATTTTTTTGTGTCTAGGGAACCTTTGTTTGATGCATGCGAAAAAGGAAGCAACCTAATTTGCTCTGTGTACTCTCAAGCCAGTAGAAGAGGTAGAAATGAATGTAATCAACATCTGGTCTGCCATAGTGAATGACTTAGAGAGAAAAAGGGATCTTGGTACTCCAATGAGACTCTTTATGACATTTGACTAATTTTTTAGTCCATCTTGATCAAGTTAATGATCAACCATGAGTGCATTAGTGATTGTCAACAAAATACTTAGTGATTCAAATATGGTCTTTGTTGAATCTCTCACCATGAATGTTATATTTTCAGCTGTACATGTCATTATATAAATATTAATTATTTTTGTTCGATACAACATTTGATTAGAGAAGAGCTGTTGAAAGTAAAAAACCTTCAATCAAAGATTCATAGAATTCAAGTGTATAATGAACATTGAATTGACCAGATGTCCTTGGTTAAATATCAAAGAAATTGACTTGGTAAGATCCTAGTTTATAGATGTTCTAAATATAGTGAGCTCCTTAAGATTATGGTTAATGTTTATATTTAATAATGCGTATCTATTTTGTATTATTTGTTCCCAAAAAAAAATCACAGGTTTTCTTCCCAATATGCCATAGAAGGCATCACTTTTTCTAGTGCTTTAACTTCAGAGACCACAAGCTTGCAATCATTGATAACAAAATAACAATGAAAGATGAAATATGGAGAACTGTTGAAGAAAATGGTGAGTTTTTTACATATACAATTTAAAACAACTCTATTTGTCATTGCCCTGATCTAATTACAATATAAATCATATGATGTTTCAAGTTTTGTGTACGCAAAAGTGCTTGGACATTACTTGGAGAATAAAGGTCATTCAAAACAAAATTGTTAAAAACCTAAAGGTTGTCTGCTTGACAATGGCATAGAGGGCACATACACATGTCACAAATTGTGGGATATTTTGTATAAGTCACATGGAGAACTATTTTAGGGAAGGAGAAATGTGGCATTCCAACTTGAACCAAAATGACATAAGTAGATCCTCTTAACTTTTGTTTGCATAACAAATAAAAAGTGAGCATCTAAACAATTCTCCATAACCCGAAGGCTCCAAAGAGGGTTTAGGTTTTCATTTACCCCATTTCTTTTGTTACCATATTCCCACGGACAACACTTACTGAAAGCCATGCAAAGTATAAGTACATCTTGCAAATTATGTGACTGTTTACTATGTTTTAGGTTTGTGTAAATCTATCATTTTTTTCAATTTTAGAAGATATAAGCACGATCGCCAAACATAGTCTGTTAATCACCAAAACTATATCTATTGATCACTGAATAAACTATAAGTAAAAATATATATTATGATTCTTAATCAATACAAAGCCAAGGCACAACAAAATAAAGACCAACTAACTAAGTTTTTATCTGAAAACAAAACATTAATGGTCACTAAAGTTGGATCTATTTATCACTAACTAAGTTTGTTAAGTAGAAGATATATATTATGATCCACAAACATATTGATAATAGTTGCCATAATTCAATAATATGATAACTAGAAGAAATAGTTATTATCACTAAGACAATGTCTACTGATTCATTAACTACGACGTTGGTATCACCAACTACAGTTTAAGATATGTTGGTCAATATAAGTAGATCTAGAGATAACGAAAGATAGCTCTAATGAACACAAAGTTGCAACTATTGATCACCAATTTAAGTCATTTATATAAAAATATATCATGATTTATGATGAGAATAGACCCAAATATAACAAAATGAAAGCTTACCCAACTATACTTCCCGGTATGTTTCATGAAAAACGAACATATTTATGTTGATCTCCATAAACAAATGCAGTGATAATCAAATGTAGTCCTAATGATCACCAAAGGCAGTAATAATGATTAATAAAACAACACCTATTGATCACTAACTAAGATGATGATATCACTAACTACAATTGAGGATATATTGGTCAGTCATAACCAAACACAGTTCTATTGATTATGAAAACTGCAACTATTGATCACTAATTGGTATCATTTATAAAAACATATATAATGATTTTTGGTGAGAATAAATTCAAAATACAACAAAATAAAAGCTCATCCAATTATATTTTAGGATATGTCTCATAAAAAACCACCATATATATGTTGATCACGAAAACAGATTTAGTGATCGCCAAACATAATTCTAATGATCACCAAAGCTGCAATTGTTGATTACTAATTGATATCATCAGTAAAAATGTATACTATGATTCTTAATGAGAATAAACCACAAATATAACAATTTATAGTTAGATAACACTATAATGTAACTAAGCCAACATATCTTTTACTTCCTTAAAAAATACACTTTCACATGCCTACCTAGCGCATGTGAAACTGAAAGGGCATCTCCAGAACTGTGTGACTCATGCCTTCTTTGATCACCTGGCGTATCATTGACCAAGGTTTGCGGTGAACTATTACTCTACTCATAATTCATGTACATTAGAGAATAAATAAGCAAAACTTGTCAAATTAAACACATATTTTGAAGTGTTACATACTGATTCAGGTTCTGAGTTTGCAGCTTGGGCAACAACTTTAGCAGTCAAGACATCAATTTGATTATGCATGGCCAGCATTTTGTTGAGAACTTTCACTAACAGCTTAGATTTACTCTTCTGGTGCTTAGTACACAAGTCTTTTGTAGTCACACCACTATCAAACCCAATAAGCTTTCCATGAGTTTCATCACCCATTAGTTTACGGTAGACACTTTTCACCACCTTTAAGGTTTCTTCTGAGAACTTAACTTTAGAAGATCTAATTTTCGCTTTAATCATACTCATCGCCGATTCCTTGCAAACAAAACAAAATGGAAATTTTAGATGATATATAACTTGGTACAATAAGATAAAATAAACTAGTCATTGTTATTGAAAAAAGTAAACGTTAAAAAAAATAAAGGAGTGATGGCTAAAAGTGCCCCTAATATTACCACAAACTTTGTGGTAACAGGCTCATGAAAAGTCTTCCCCTTTGTTTCGTGAGTCCTAATAAACCACTCAATTGGCCCAGGTTCCCTGTTATGTTCCCTCTCCTACAACCACGACATCAGTGCATTTATAAATTATTAATAGGAAAGTTTGTAACATAAAAGGTTGTTGTAAGAAAATCACAAAAACCTATAATACATACAAATTTGTCCTACTTTACTGTATAAGTTTGTGAACTGCTTGTGTGAGTATGCAAAAGCTTCCCCCTAGCTCTTTTGCCAATCTCAGAATATTGCTAAATGTCACATTAAGAAGCAAAAGTTTACTAAGGCGGTTGTATTCAAATAATAAATTAGAAATATAAACATAATTGGCAATCAATAATAACTCACCTTAAACTTATCGGAAAAAGAAAGATCCACAAATCCAAACTACATTGGATCGCCAACTCCTTTAGGACGAGTAATATGGTTCTCTTTTGCAGACTCAGGTAATGGCAACGCATACAATTGCTCCTTAGTAGTATATTTCTTAATGTATTTCACCCTTAATGATCGTTTGTAACCCCTTAACTTATCCCCAATAGAACTTAAAACTTTGGAATCAACCAATGCATTCGATGGTAGCATGAATTTCTTCTGCAATTTGGGGAAAAGAATTACAAAGATAAGTACAAGGGCAGCTTAATGGTATTTCTTTAATCAGTCCTTTTACCTTTCCAGAAAAAAGTTTTTTTTTTCCCCATTCTTGATAAATATCATGCATCATACATCAAGTAAATATTTTAAAAGTTTCCCATTAATCTAAGAACTCAGAGGTACAATCAACAAAGAAAAAAGAAGATTTAATGCAATCATTCACAACATAAAAGCCCCACTAATCGTTTCAATAACAGAAGGCATTTGTAATTTTATACCTCTGGATTATTATCAGCCAAGAAACAGTGGATATCGCACTTCTTGTTCCGCCCCGGACTGGCATTGGCGCTGTCAAATAGGTAAGGTCGGGTCGGGTTCGTGTTCGGGTCGAAGTTAAACGGGTTGAAAACCCCCCGACCTGAACCTGACCTGTTTAATAAACGGGTTGAAAAATCCAACTTGAAACCGTTTAACATTTAAACGGGTCAACTTGATTCTGACCTGTTTAACCCGTTTAAGTTAAACGGGCCAGAATCAGGTACCACTTACCTGTTTAACCTGTTTAAGCCATTTAAGTTTCAAACTTTAAATGAACATGTGTGTGAGCCTGAGACTGCAACTGAACACTTTGTAAACAATACATGCAATGGTGCAGCAGCCAAATCATGCATTGTCTTCTTTAGTTCATAACCAACCATCAATTAATGTCTCTTTAATTGAGAATCTAATGGAAACAACTTCTCTTTAACAATGGAATAGAGGTTGCACGGTCTGGGAAACCCATAAACACAAACAAGCCCCCCCCCCCTAAAAAAAGGTCAATGCCCTTGTTAAAGGGCAATGGTGCAATAGCACAAAGAACAGGCTAAGACTTTAGTCTATCAAATTCCTCGGTGAAAAAAAAAAGCTAAAAGTTTAGAAAATTGAAGAAATTTGATTACACAGTGGAACTTACTTGGATAAAAAGAAAAGGATCAGCCACAAAATTATTGGGAAATTAGCGTTAGAAACTAAAGCACATGTAATCATAGGGTTTGCCACTGGCCAAGCTACACTCTCATTCTTCCATATACCCTTCTGGAAAACCCCCAATATGCAAAAAATTCAGAAAATATGAATTCATCAACATCTCCATTCACTAATCAAAAATCAAAAAGAAATAAATAAATAAATTGTATCCAGAATTACCCTTTGGCCTTTACCCACTAAAGCAACTATGTAGCAGACGGATAAAGGAAACACAAGGGCGGTCGATGGTGCTCCAGCTAGCTCCAGACGGCGTTCTGAAATCGGGTCGGTGGTTGCAGCGTGGGCAGTGGCTCTCGTCGAACACGGGGGTGAAGCAGAGCAAGAGAACTGAGCGAGACCGAATGGTTCCTTGCTAATTGCTCGAGATGACAAGCAATGGGGTAGGAGGTGGCGATGGTAGCGGATGAGGATCAACAATAGGAGTTTCGGCCCACCTAGGCAAAAGGCTTGACGCTGTGTCTTTGTGAGGCTGAGTAAGAGGGGTGATTCTAGAGGAAGAGGTTGGCTGATGAATGTGTTCTGTGATTGTGAGGCAAAGGCAGTCAGGGAGCCGAAGTGATTCTCGACACAGGGAGGGTTTTAGACTTTTAGTGGGTTAGGCTAAAAAAACGGAAAGCATCGGACTTCACTGCCGATAGGGATCCCACCAAGAGGACAACCGACGTCAGGGTTCTACTGTGGATTGGCCGAGAGAATGCAATAGAGCAAGACGATGGGCAAGGATGGTGATGGACGTGGCTCTGATGGCAAATTGGCAATACACTAAACCCTTTGCATTTCTTTTTTTTTTTCAGTTGTTAACTAAAATTTCTAAAAATTAAAAACATTATCTAACACACTTACTATCTGTGCTTAAGGTGTTGTATTCACAAGATACACATCTCCATGCTTAATATGTGTGGCCATACCTTAATTACGTACTACCACTCTTATAAGAGTGGTTATATTTTTCCTCACTTATTACGTGTGGAGAAAATTCTAAGTGTTTATATTTTCTCATTTTCTCTCCACACTTAGCTATGTGTGGTTAAATAAGAGTGGAAGAGTGACCTTTTTTTTGTAGTGAAATAAAGCCCACACAACTATAGTTTAAGATATGTTTCATGAAAGCTAATCATATTTTTGGTGATCACCATAAAAACATCTAGTGATCACCAAACATAGCTTTGATGATCACCAAAACTGCAACTCTTAATCACTAACCTAGTTTATATTGAGGAAATATATTATGATTGAGAAATGCATTCCAAGGGGTCACCATATTCAATCAATTGATCATTAAAAGCAGTACTAATGATCACTAACTAAAACCGTGATGCCAACAGAGACTATTCTTCATCTGAAGACATTAGAGGGGATTCTCCACTACTAGTAACTAGTTCTGACCATCAGCACGTAATAAGAAGAATGGTCATGAGGATGTTAATCTACAAAATAATGGAAAAAATTTATAAAAGTTCAAAAAAAAAATAACCAACACACAAATCACAAAACTGAAATTCCCTTAAAGGAAGTGTAGCAGGCATACATACATGTAAGATAGTGCACTAGCGTGCCTTCTCTAGACAGTTTTTACTATCATGAGAAGTAACCTAAGTGCAAGATTGGGATATCTGCATACATGATTGTTGCTCAATGGCCTTCTCAACAAACTGTGTCTTCATGTTTCCTTTTCATGCAGTTACGGATGTCGGAGGTAGATGTGTCTCAATGTGTTTTAGGACAACACATCCGAAGTAGGTGTGTAGATCTGTTGCTATGTTGCTCGTTGCCTCACCACCCATATCATAAAGTTCACGCTCAACCAAAATCATCGAACTCAGTAAAACCTATAGCTTTAGAAGGTCCCGCCCAACCAGATCCATACACTTATCAAACTGAGAGCATGAATTAGGTATCAGCCTATTTTACACAACTATTTCTCCATAAGCATTTGAAAGGACATCATTGAACTCATATATAAGCCCTTTTTCTACCATATTTGGCTATCTATTAATGATGTATGCTAGGAGAATTTGTTTTAGTGAATTAGATGTGGAAACTAGTGTCTTTAGAATACATAGAAGTTAGCATGAGTGTAGTTGTTCTTGATATGCTTCTTTATTTGATATGACGTCTTCAATTCCAAATAGAAGGTCAAAGAAGCATTTTTGGCTTTTCTTATATGATCGTATTGTGAATCAACAATGCACACAAATTGAACCTAAAATTCCACTAGACTAAGATTAAGGCACTTCAGGGAACCAAATATATACTTTTGACTCTCTGAACCTAACGTTGTCCTCAAAATGCCTCCCAAGAATTTTTCTTTAAAGTAAGCATGCATCCAAAATTCTGGAATGTCATATGTTTGATGCAACCACTTATTATTGGTTAGATTAAATTCCTTTAACATCTCTCCCCAAGACTCCTCAAAGTCGTTGGGAGAGTCCAATGCCCAAATACAACACTTGATGTGCTCCATAAAATCCTCACATCCGTTTAGCGTGCAGGCCACTTCCTCAAGAAGCTTTCTCATGATGTGTCACATGTAGAATTGATATATTTATCAAAAACATTAGCTATTGTTTTCTTGATAGTTGGATCGTAGTCTAGAATTATAGTTTTTCGCTTGTGGCTTCCCATAGCATTTAGGGAGTTATTAAAACATCTAGAGAAATGAATCCACTTTCTAATCCCTTAACAAACCATCCCTAAAGCAGATTAGCCACCTATGGTGATTTAATCCTACAAAAGGGCCTAAAACCATTGACCTATTAGTTTATTGACCTATTAGTTATATGGGTCGTGTTAAATGATAAGATGTCATCGAACAGGGTGCAATTAGAGAGTCTGACCAAAATACATTCTCAATATGTTCCCTTCATCAACCTAGTAGTTAAAGAAGAAGCCAGGGTTAGCTTGCTTTTTTTTTTCCCTTTAGTATGCGCATTATGAATATATGCGCACATGTGTCTCTTATAATAGTTTTCAAGTCTATATGATAATTTTATAAATCCTTTTGGGTGCAGCAGATGTTTTTCGGAGCCGCCAACCTACTCTTTTAAGAAATGATAAAACCTTGACAATTCTGTGTCAGCTTTAGCATACTTGTCGATCATGTCATTATTGATGGAGTTGACATTTCTGTTAAAAGTGCAAAACTGACTCCTGTTGGGTGTGCACAACCAGTGAACATGACCCTCGTGAAATTTGATTATTCAAACTTCCCATCCTCGGTCGACCTTAAAACAATATGAACTTGGCACCATTCTCTTGCCTTGGCTCCCTTTTTAGTTTTTTCTTATAAGCTCTGTTTCTTGCTTGGGGCATAGTCTCGGCAATAATGACAACAATTTTTGAGATCTTTGGAGGTTGTCGAAATCCTTCTTTATGGCACACAAATTGTTTCTAATACTTCCCCAACTTATTCTTCCCAGTGGAATCACTACAAATACTAAACCCAACATAAATCACGCATCCCTTATAGAATTCAAGGCAATTTAACCCTATAAAACACTATGCCAAACCTCGATACAAGCATCTCATCATTACAACCAGGTACCCATTCTCATGTGAAGTCAATTGGCGAATCAGTAGCTGGTGGGTTTGATTACTCGACATGTTCTAGATAAATATTAAGAAAGCAAAAGGTTAAGATTAACAATAGAAGTAGACAATGTCTCAGCAACTGCCTCCCATAGAATTAATAACAAATGCACCATAACTAGTTTGTAATGAACACTCTACAACGCCTAAACTCGCTCACTGCCTTCAAGAGTAATTATGTCATGACTACTTTCCACCATATGTAACCAGCTGTAACAAAATAGAATAATGTATTGATAAAGTCTTACAGATAAAGAAGGTTAAGCAACATACCATTCATAATACTATGCAAGAACACTTCAAACAGGTTTAAAAAAGCACAAAAGGAAACTAATATTAATGGTCATTACCTACATATAAATGTGGAGAACTTCATACCCTACTTACAAATATATCCATGTTAATTTAGTGATCAACAAATACGTGATCAGTGATCCACATACAGAAAATTAGTGAGCACTTATGTCTTCCTTGTAGTTTAAAATTCACTCCTTGTCTATTTGGTGGCCACTACACAAGTGATTTTTGATCAGTTGGATTTGGATTACTGATCAAGTGACTAAGTGTTCACTTTGTTTTTGGTAGTTTCTTAGAATCTAATCCTTGCCAATATTATGATTACTAGACAATTGATAAGTCATGAATACAAATATGATTAGTTAGTCATTGTCTACTGCGTGATCAGTACATAGGTGTTTGATTATCAAATACGATTAGATTAGCAAGCAAGTGAGCCAGTATTCACTTTTTTCTGTAACTTCTTAGAAATGAGTCCCTCCCAAGATGGTGATCACAAGACAATGAAGTAGTGATCATATGGCATAATAATGGCGATAACTGGATATTTAGTTGGTGATCAACTTTTGAATCACATACCTTATGGGTTGAGCTACACGCAGGCTCAACACCCAACAATACGAAAGGATCATGAATTCTTCGATCTGAAAACATGAAGAAGTTGACTACAACGAAATAAAAAAAAACAAACCCACTTCAATGTACCCAAAGAATTCAATTCGCACCAACGTAAGGATTATCTAACATAATAAAAAATTCAAATCAAGCAAAAACTACCCATCTAAAGCAATTTAGGGCATACACAAGTTATAAAATATAAAAATTCAAACCTAGTAAGAATGAAATAGCTATTTGAAATTTATTGAGGTTAACTAACCTCATTTGCCGATTATTTGCTGACTTTATCTTGAATAATCCTCCTTCTTCTGCTAACTAAAGCACAATATTGCAGTCATATAGACATGGATAACAAGTAGCAAGGGCAAACGTAAGAGTGAGAGCGAGAGAAAGAGAGAACGAGAGAGAGATACATAGAAAGGAAAAAAGCAAGCAAAAGACAGATCGCTAAATGAAGTAGAGAACAAGGAACAACTGTAAAGAAGGAAGCATAAAGAACAGTTGAAGGGGGAAGAGATAACTTGGAAGGAGAAAATAGTCAAAGTAATTCTCCTTTTGCTAATTGAAGTTTAACATTCCACCCTTTAATGGCTCGAATCTTGCTGTGATCTACGTGTATCCCTTGGGCTGAAACCACATAACTAAGGAAGACAACTTAGGAAGTAAAGAAGTGTCACCTCTGTAAGTTCCTATAAAGCTCCTCTTAAGAAAGAACTTTTAGTACTTGTTGAAGATGGAAAGGATGCTTAATCTCATCCTTACTATAGACCAAAATATCATCGAAGTAGACACTCATAAATTTGGCAGGATAAGGCTTAAGGACTTTGTTCATCAAACGCACGAAAGTGTTAGGAGTGTTGGTTATGTTGAATGGCATCACTAAACACTCATACAATCCTCCTTTGGTCTTGAAAGCAATTTTTCGCTCATCCCCTTAATGGATCTGAATTTGATAATAGCCACTTCTAAGATTGATCAACCTTACAAAAGATGGTGGCACCATACAATTCATCAAAAAGGCCTTCTAATCTTGGAATGGGGTAATGGTATTTAAGGGTAATCTTATTTATAGCACTACCACCCACACACATCCTCAGACTATCATCCTTGTTTAGCAACAACAAGGCCAAAATGGCACAAGGGCTCAAGCTCTCTTTAATCATTCCCTTGGCCAAATATTGATCAACTTATCATTGGACTCTTGGGTTTCCTCAGGGTTCATTTGGTAGACCAGTTTGCTAGGCAAGGTAGAGTTGAGTATGATGTCAATTTTGTGTTGGATGGTTCTTTGTGGGGGATGGTTGTGGGGGTATTTCTTGAGGAAAAATGTAAGTAAAGTCTTAAACAAGAGGGAAAAGAAGGAGGTGAGAGTTGGGGTTGGTTTCTGTTTCCTCTAGGATAAGTAAGAGCCACTACTTGAATAACTGAAAATCATAGAATTCTATCTTGAAAAGGGAAGTAGGTAGGACATCCTTTTATTAGGTTTCTTTTGGCTTGAGGAGTTGGCATGGTTTTATGGGGGCAAGGGTGACTTTCTTTTGCTCTATGACAAAAGAGTACGTGTTGATTCGGCCATCATGCATAACTCTCCTATCAAAGAGCCTAATTCTACCAAGAAGGACATGACAAGCATCAATAGGAATCACATCACACCAAATTTCATCCTTATAACTCTTCCCAATGCTTAAAGACACTAAACAACGAGAGGAGAAATGCGTACCTTTTCCTTGATTGAGCCATTAGATGGTATAAGAAGAAGGATAGGGGAAGGCTAAGAGCTTGAGTTTCTCTACCAAAGAGCCAAGGTCTACCACGAAGGATATGACAAACATCCATGGGAATCACATCACACCAAACTTCATCCTTATAACTCTTCCCATTGCTTAAAGAGAGCAAATAGGGAGAGGAGCATGTATACCTTTTACTTGATTGAGCCAATGGATGGCATAGGAAGAAGGATGAGGGAAGGCTGAGAGCTTGAGTTTTTTCACAAAAGTCTTGGAGGCCACGTTGGTGCAACTCCCTCCATCAATAATAAGAGAGCAAACTTTGGCCCAACAATGCATCTTGTGTGGAAGATCGCTTACCTTTGCTCGTTACCTTCTTGTGCAGCCAGGCCATTCAAAGTCCTCCTAACCACTAAGAGCTCTTTTTCATCCAGGCCTTCACTCACTTCCTCTAAATCATCGTTCAACTATACCTCCTTCTTTTCCTCCTTGTCTACCTCCATTCCATCATCAAATGAGGCTCGGTATTAGGCCAAAGTGACCACTCTCTTGTTAGGATATTTGGAGGCAATGTGACCAAGCCCTTTCCCGCCTAGTCTCCTTCGATTTAGGGGCTATTTAAGGGGTTATTTTGGAGACTGTAGGTGGTGAGGGTTTCGGATTTGAGGAGTTAAAAGGCTTAGGAGTTGAGTGGGAATGTTTTTATGGAGGACATGTTTAGTTTGGGGCTTGAGTGACTCATTTTTTCCCCTTAACCCTCTTTTGGAGTTCAACCTTGTGAGCTAAAGAGCATAACTCAAGAAAGGTGGTACTCCACAACCTGAGCAATCCTCTCATCCAAACCACCGAAATTCTCACCAAATTTGTTCCTCATCGTCCTTAAAATCACACTTTATGTGAAATTGTGTAAGCTCCTTAGTGCACTCTTCTACACTCAAAGACCATTGTTTAAGGTTGTGGAGTTCAGAGAAGTTCTCTTGTAAGAAGCGATAGGGTAGGAGTTTCTCTTTGAATTTCTCTTTCATTTTCATCCTTGACTTGATTTTACCCTTTCCCTTGTTAGCCCTTTTAGATAAAAATTAGCCTAACAAGTAGAAGCATACTTTGTAAGCTTAAGGGCTGCAGGTTTTACCTTTTTTTCATTTGGGATAGCTTCGTAATCAAATACCCTCTTCGCAGTTTGCAACCAATCCAAGAACTCATCCAGATCAAGCATGGCTTCAAACTTGTGAATGGCAACATTGAAGTCATCATAATGCCCTCCATAATGTCTCTGATGCCTTCGGGAGGTTCTACTTGCTTCACTTATAGAGCCAAATGGGTTATAATCTGAGTTACATTCATCCAGGTCACAAGACTTTAAGAACCTCTAAAGTTCGTTCTTCTTTCTCTCTAGAGTTGAGCAAGTTGAGTTTATAAAGACATGGCCATAGCCTCCAGTACTTTAACTTGTGCTTAAGGGCTTGCTTGGCCACCTCCTTAAAGTTTCAGCTAGAAGACGTTTGTGATGGGTTTTTTGCAGACTAGGTTTGTGTTTGGTCTTAAAGGTTGTGTTTGGGGTTTGGAAGCTTTGGCCACCAAGGAAAGTAGGTAAGCTCTGATGCCAAGGCGATGTATCCAGCATAGATTATCCAAAGGAAGAGCAGAAAGTAGAGAAGAAACCAAAAGCAATGATAAACTACAGAGAGAACAATAAGTGAGAAAATCATGCCTATGAAGGATAAGCAACACCTTCCCTTTAAGCTAAGCGAATGATGCTACTTAAAGGAGGACTTATACTATTTCCCTCTTAATCTTTGGACACAGAATAATCACCACCATAAATCAAGAAAAGAAACCTAGAAGAACACCAGTTGAGCTAGCCAACTCAAGCTAAAGTAACTAGGGATTTGTTTAAGAGAGAATACACTTAACTCAGTTTTTCATATATCATGAGTCACGTTGTTACATCCTTAGGGGCCTCTCTTAAATAGAGAGTCTCAACAAGAAGATTTCAAAAGGAATAAGGGTGAAATGAATGGGCATAAATTGAAAGGGGGACAAAAAAAGTTAAGCAAGTGCAAAGGCATAAAGTTGTTGACAATTACTTCTTTGTGCAGCAGTTTCGACTTCAAATAGCCATATCTCCCAAAATACTTATCTAAAATGGGTCATTCAAATACCATAGGAAATTTTAAGATGTCTATTTTCAGATGTCACCTCTTGAAGCTTCAAAATCTTATACGTCTAAACGTTATGTCCAGAGAAATACAAGTGGTCCCTGGATGAAGCTTGCAATACACCTTTTGATTTTGCTTGGCTTTCGGTGCCTTTACTTCAAGCACGGGCCTAATTTCTTTAGGGTTCATCAAATTCAACTCAAAAAGAATCTCAAAAACCAAAACTATAGGTTCTTAAGTGGTGTGGTGCTTGGGGAAAATGGAACCACAAAATCGGGGTTGAAAACTAGCCCAAATAGGCAGTCTAGACTATTTGACTTTGAGTACTAATTTAATTGGGTAGATGAAGTCCAATTAGCCTAAAACTTAGTTGATTGGAAATATGACATTCTTAACTACAAAATATGCACCTTAAAGTAAACTTAAGTCACCTAAATATTAGGTAGCCAAGGTTAGAAAAACGGGTCAGTTGCATGTTAAACCTGGGTGCAACTATGTAGAATTTCTTTTATTGCTTTAACCTCCAGGGATATCTTTTAGACTTCCTTGGGCATGAGAAACACCAAAGCTTGATCTCGATCATTGGTGTCCTAACAAACATGGTTCGGGTGAGGATAAGAGCGAGATCAAGGCAAGTGAATGGATTGTTGCCATAGACAAGTTAAAAGGGAGAAAGAAGCCTTGTTTGGTGCCCTACTAATTTCAAACTTAGTATGACCGAGTAGATTATCCCATCCTTTAGTGCTTTTCTTCACAAGGACCCTTAACTAAGTCCCTAAAGTCCTATTAGTCACCTCAGCTTGAGGGTGGCAAGAAGTACTAAGCTTAAGGTGGGTACCCATCTTCTTCTATAATGTAAGTTAAAAGTCACTCATGCATTTGCTATTTCTGTCTGAAACCATGTTCTTGGGTAGATTATGGACTCTCACAATCTCCTCGAAGTAAAGAATGGCCACTTAGGTAGCATCAAAGGTAATGTGACAAGGAATGAAGTGTACCATTTTGGAGAATCGTCCACCACCACTATGATTAAGTATTTACTCCTATGTGTCTTAAGAAGGCCCATGATGAAGTCTAAACTCATATCCTCCTAAGGAGCTTGGGGAATTGGAAGAGGTAAGCAAAGACCTTGAGGTAGGACATGGGTATTGGCTAGTTGATAAGTAGCACACGTTGTCGCTAAGTGTTCAACTTTCTCGGCCATCTTTGGGCACTGGTAGTGCTCTTTGAACATGATACAAGTCTTCTCAATACCAAAGTACCCACATAAGGCCCCTCAATGGACCTCTATGATCAAGATTTCCTTAAGGCCACATTTGGGCAAGCATAATCTAGCCCCTTGAACAGGGAGCCATTTCTAATGTGGAATACGTCGTAGGATGTCTTGATCATGTCTCATAGATCTTTTTAAAATCCTCATCTTTTAGATACTTTTCCTCGATCATCTCAAATCCAAGGGCTCTTGAATCAAGAAAAGAGAGAAAGGTGTAACTCTTAAACAAAGCGTCCACCATTTTGTGCAAATGACAGGATTTATAATGGATTACAAAATGAAAAGCTTGCAGATACTCCACCCACTTGGAATGCCTTGGTTTAAGCTTGTGTTGTCCTTTTATGAGCTTCAAACCTTCATGATCTGAATGTAGATTGAACTCTCCTCCAACTAGGTAGTGCCTTTTATGCTCCAAATCCCTCACAATCACATAAAAATCCTTGGCATGAGTTTAGTACTTTCGTTTGGCTTCATTAAGCTTCTCACTAAAGAAGCCTATAGATCAACCTTCTTAAGATAAATTGCCCAGACATTGTAATGCCTCAACAAGTAACCACTAGGTTAACCTTAATTATCTGAACTTTAGTGGCTAATACAGTGGAAGAATGAGAATTGGAAGTACTACCATCCTATAGAGGATAAGAATTAATTGATTTACTTAATAGAAATATTATAGTAGACTTGAGCTTACATGAAAACCAAATTGTGCATAATTTCCACATTCTTAAACTCAACAAATGTCCAGCAACCCACAAAGCTTAGATTTGGATGACTTATGACTTCATGACATTTCACAGTGAGCTTGTCGACACTTTATTAACTGTCTCCTTAGCTCTCTAGTGTTGTCAAGTAAGGACTTCATTATTTATTACCCGAAAACATAAAACACAAAAATATTCAAATAATTTGAAGTTCAATTAGTTTACTCCTATACCATAAAGATAGAAATTCATTTTTTTGTATTCACATGCATTTCAACCCATTTTAATTCTAAATAAGGCCATTTTTTTAGTATTCTCACTCAAACTAAGGTTGTTATTTTATTTTTTCCCTTTTTTTTCCTAAATGTCAGTGTTGATTCTTCACCCTCTTTTTTGTAATAAATTTTTGTCTCCCCCCTTTTTTTGAAATAAACTTCTTTTTTAGTTAACCAATTACTAATTAATTAAGTGATATAATGTCTTACTTATGTACTTATTTACTCTATTATTTTTTAGTGCTTTAATCTAAAGACTAAACTTAAATATGTGTTCTATGAACTAAGGATTATCATTTTTGTACAGTATTTTTCCTGTAAATGACATTAATACGTTATTTTTTGTTGTACTGCAAAATAATTTAATGAGCATATTATATTGTAAAAATCTAAACACAAGGCCATTTCACCGCTACAGCTACTGCAAGACATGTTGGTTTCAGCTTTCAAATACTAAATTAAACTATATGCGCTCAATTTTTATTACACTTGATTACATGTAAGTTAATTAATACAAATTAGATTCAAGCTATTGCAGCCTTCCACTATTAAAAGGAGTTTCATCCTTGAAACTCGAAATTCGATGTAAATTTGCTTGAAATAATTGGAAAAAAATTTAGTCGTTGGGCCTGACGTGATTGTTTTTCAAACTTCAAGTAAATATGATTTGGTGAATGACCTTGGGCTAAGGATACAAGTTTATTAACTTGTTTTTGTACTAAAGTATGTGATTTCATGTCATATTATTCATTGCTCCTATATATCTTTGCATGCTTTGGCATTGACATCTTCCTCAGAAGTTGTGAAATTAAGTATATGATGTAAGGTAAAAGCGAGGTGCTTGGCAATCTAAAGTAAGCTACACCTTCAGTCCCATATCATTTGAGAATCTCACTCGCCAATAGGGTGGAGCTCAATTGATATTTCATTTAATAAATGTTGAGCCCCTAAGTCATTTTGATTTAATCTCCAGTCACATAATGATCCTAGTTATGAGCCTTACGCTCTTATATTTGTATAGTTTTGGAACCAACATACTTGTATCCTACTAGATTGACTAAACATGGGGGAATTCATCACTAACCTTATGTTAAGTAAAACCTTCCTATATGTCAACAGTCTCTTACTACTCTTTATTAAGGTATTTAAGAAGTATAGAGGGGTGAACTTATGAGTACATAAAAGAATTGGCAACAGTTATGAAAAGTCCATATCGACATTGAAATCACAGCCATCAGGTAGGCAAAAGAAAAGGGTGGCCATGAAGAATGAGTGCAACTAGGGTAGTCATAGGTGTGTCACTAAGGCTCCGTTTGAACCTCGGAAAATTTGGTGGAAAGAAGTTTTTTTTGGAAAGTTACTTTTTTCTTGTGTTTGGTTTAGAGAAAATCACAAAGAAAAAAAATTTGGAGGAAAGTTAGATGGAAAATTTTTTAGAAATAAGTGATAAAATTTTCCTCATAAAATTGTGAGGAAAGTTTGAGAAAAATTTTTGACCTCATCTAACCTCGTACTACTTAGATGACATCAACATGATTTAAATAGTTCATCAACATTCAAATTTCTCATCCAAATTCTTGTACTTTTTTCCTCAATCCAAACAAGAGAAAAAAACTCATTTTCTCCCTACTTTTTTTTCCTTCACATTTTTTTTCCTTTAACTTTTCTTTCCACCAAATTTTCTAAAGACCAAACGGAGCCTAAATGAATCAAAATTTTCAAGAGTAGATAACAAAAGGCTAACATCAAAAAAGTGAAAGGTTTGGCATGACATTTATTGAGCAATGTTGAGCACAACCAGGGACTTTAAAGATAAATGACAATGCAAATTAAGCATACCCAAACGTTAACACCAGGACAGGATGAATTGAAGACTTTGCCGGCAATAGGTGGCCAACTAGTGTACGTGGTTGTTCATGCCACTAGGAATGCATGGTAGGATTAGGTGATTGAATATTTTCTCCTGTCAACAAAGGTTGGATTGTACCTTTTATTCAAATGACTTACACAAACATATGACTATGAGGAAGTATTACCACGAAGATGTAACAAAAATAACTCTATACTCAAGCGCATTTTTTATTAAATGGAAAGAGAGATTATGACAGTCAAACATATCACGGTTCCAGCAATTATTTAAGATCATAAAGGAGTGTATTTTAGTTGAAAATAAATGCCTTTAATTGAGAAGGAATACAAAAGTTGAAAAAAAAATATTTGCAAACAAATTTAGTCCTACTACATGTATTTTTTAGGATCTATAGGGCTTTGAAAGTATGAAATAGAAAATTACGTACGAAAAAAACAAACCTTAAGAATGAGGCTTTTGCATGTCAAGGAGAATGGCACTTATAACTCATATGATTAATGAATATGAAGCATGATAAGTGAAACAGCATCAATATATAGGACAAGTTTATTTTGCAACTATGGATCAATCAAACCCCCTTAAATAGATTAGTTAGTTCAAGAGATTACGAAGCAGTAAAGAAATAATGCTACTAATCAAAGCAACATGACTAAGATGAGACTATGTCAATGATTTGAAAGTGATGGGATTTTCACCAATGTGACTTATTATTTCGAGGAACAGATAACAGAGTATAAAATGACAAGTAAAAGAAGTATTATCATGACAAGATGGAACAAAAGTAACTCTAGCTAGGTTTGATCATTTCAGAAATGGGTGGCGACAAGGATCAAACACTTTTAGAGATTGCTTACATGAAAGAAGAGAATGCAATCAAAATTGATTTAAAAGACAAAATAGTGCAAATAATAGACGGTTTAAGTTGTTGATCAATGATGTATTCAAGCTTCACTAAGGCAATGATTTGCAAAAGTGAATCAAGAATGCATTTGGGTACAAGGATGAAAAATGGAATCAGGAACCAAGATAGAATAAGTGGACTAGCAAGGGTGATGATAATCCACCTTGGTTTACAGACTTAGGCAATCTTCTTCCTTCAACTAAGTTACAAAAATTAATCACCTTCTTAGTTTAATTAAGAAGACCTAGAGACCCACTTGAGGTTGCCAAACACCTAAGATATAACACGAGGAATTTGAAGAGAAATGGAGAGAGTTTTCACAACTCAAAGCATAAGTGTATATTTATCAATCCTTTCTTGACAACCCAAGGCCTCCCTTATATAGTGGGGAACCTTTAACAAGTTGCTAAAGAGGGGAACAACAAGTTCTTACACGTCCAAAATTATGGGGGGAACAAAAAGCAAAAGACTAAAGCTGAAAAATGCTTTTACTTTCTGTCAGCAACTTTTCAATGCACATGGGTCAACTTCAAACCGCTATAACTCCTAGGTTTCTCACTCAAATTGGCTCAAATAGGTCTTTCTAGGAAGCGCTGGAAGTAACCTTTCACGGGACTCAATTTGCACGCCATTGGGAGTAGTCGTTCGGGAGATATGGGGCAAACGGTGGAGCATATGCAAACTGGGACAGTTTCTGCTACTTCTAGAAAAAGGCTCCCATTGACTTATTTCCTAAATACCTAACCTAGAAATCTTTATATGTCCTTGAATCTGACATATTAAGGGTTTAGAAAAGTAATTTTGCAGCTTTTTTGATGTATCTGTCGATGACCAAGCTAGGGTTCACTAGAGTACAACTAACTCGGCAATCAAAGGAAGATAACATCAAGGGGAAACCAAGGGGAAAGTGGTCACATAAAATGATGGTTGTGAGGCATCAAGTATGTGGACGGAGAATGGAATCTTAGAATCAAGTGATTCTAAGTGGGAAAACAATGATCTTTAATGTGAATTTGATGTACAACCAAGGGTGGAAATGGACCCGAGCTACAAACTAGAAAAAACACAAAGCAAGCAATGAAATCTCACGAAATGGATGGAGGCACGTTCGTGTCCTTTGGCATGGGATGATCGTCCCAATGTTCTGTCCGTACGTTCTTCACTTAATGAAATGCCACGGTTGAATGTGTTTGACTGTTTGGGTTCAAGCTAAGCCCAAAGGGAGTATTCTTAGCTAGAACTTAAGCATGGAGATGGACATGAACAAGGGTTATGGATGTGGAAGATGGAAAGGAGAATCAAAGTAAGAAATACTAACTTCAAAACAAAAGCTAGCAAATTACTTTAATCCTCTTAGGAAAGCCTTGAGTTATACAATCAAAGGATGGAGCTAAACTCTTCGAAAGGATACAGAAACACCACCAATCCTTGAGTTTAGGGCCCTTAAACAATGATTAAGATACAGAAACACCACTTAATCATATGCTTAAGACTCACTTGATCACCACTTAGTTCGGCCTAAACTAAGATAAGCAAGTTAAGTATTTGGGGTTAGTGCCTAAGCACCAAGAGGGAAGCCAATGCTTCACAACTTTGATTTTCTTCAATTCGTAAAGGGTTTGATTGCAAGCTAGGTCGTGGGGCTTCTTAAATAAGCATCCAAGACCTTTGCTAGCTAGTAAAATACACCTTACTACCTTTCTTCATGCTTAGGAAAGGTATTAACACTAATTACACTTGGTTAGAATATAAACTAGATTACAAGCTTTCTAAACTATTCTAATACATCAAAATATAAATCTAAACTATGCGTAAGCTTAATTATACACTAAATTACTCTTACTTAAGCTTAATACATTCAGAATGCTAGCTGTATTCTTATTGCTCAGCCAAAAAGGTATTACGGCTAGCCAATCAGAATTAAGGTGTTGTTTTCTTCTTCATTTTCTCATTGGTTCACACACTTCAAAGCTTCTTTAGCAGCAAATGAGCATGTGTCTAGCAGCCTTGGACGTGGTGTGATGTAGTTAAGTGGTCATGCAGCTGGGAAAACCCACTTGAGAAGGAAAAACACCTCATGCTTCAACCGAGCTTACTAGGCAGTTTTCTGGCTGTTTTTGGAGGCCACGTTTCGCATATGAAAAATGTTGATAATCTGGATTTCCACATATGGATGGAAACCGCAGGAAGTCTTCTAACTCCTCCAAGTGGAATTACTCATTTTGGATTTCATTTGCCTAGTGAAAACATCAAAATGGCCAGACTGGTCTGAACCGGGTTCAATCTGCACGGTTTGGAAGAATGGTCTGGTTCTTCATCTTCTACTTGATATAAATTCATTTTATCACTTGGACCACGTATCTAACATCTTAAGGACCCAAAATATGTAAAAATACAAGACTTTAACCTTAATATAGCTTAAGTTATAAACTAAACAAAACCGGGTTAATTCTGGATTGCTGGGCAGTTTTGACACCTTTTGGTTAATGGCTGATTTGAACGACCAAATGAAATCCAAATTGGATGCAACTTGTCTTGTTGGAAAGCTGACATCTTGAAATTGAAATCCATGCAAAAATATAAGACTTAAACCATGTTGATGCTTGCTGAATTTTGCTCTCAAAATCGGGTCAGTGCTAGAACGATCCTTATGCCCTGCAATAGAACAACTTAAACAAAATTTGGTTGAATTATACAACCTTTAACCAGCATATTAATAATGCCAAATTGATTTGATTCTTTTAAATCAAAGGGCATGGTGACATCTCCATCACCTTTAAGTCCACCTTAAGCTTAGGTAATTAGGGTTGCAAAACCAGGCCAAATTCTGGCCAAGCTGGGCAACGGGTCATTGGTGTTGTTCATGATATTCTTTACCATTGCTTGCACTTATTTGACCTCCTTGATGGTGCTGGGTTCTTGTACGATGGAGGGGGAGAGGTTGGAAGGGTTATGGAGATGGCCCCCATCACCAAGGCTTGATCTTTGATGGTCCCCATCACATTTGGATAAGGCACTTTGAAGTTTGAATAAAATTCCATAAAGTGTCTTTCTTATGGAATTCGAAAAGAGGGACCGAAGAAGGGCCTTGCCATACATGAATTTGTTTGGAGCTTGCCTCCCATGAAGTTGAGGATGAGGAATGAAAATGATACCCTTGAAAATATACATCATACCCTCTTTCTTCGAAAAGAATTGTTCTCAATTCTTATTGTAAATGAGGGCATTCTTCTTGACACAAGAGTTCCTCAATTTCATCCACAACCTTACATGGCTCCAAATCGGACAGTTGGGGTTCTTCAACTTCAAGCTCATCAAACTTTGGAGTTGGGTTAACTAGGCTTGTAACTTCCTCCCCAAGGATCTTTTCATCCTTGTTGGGGTTAGGTGTCTCCAAACAAAGGAAGGGAGTAGAATAAGGGAGTAGAATAAGGGATACAAGCACTCATGGGACTCCCCTTGTTGAAAGGAATGTCTTTAGAAGAGGAATTAAGGCCATTTCCCGCAAAGGGAAGAAAAGGATGCTTGTGTAAGTAAGAGGTTGGAGCAAAAGCATACTCTAGTTCACCTCTCAACTTATCCCATGTTTTGATCTTACTTTTCCCTCTCTTATTCCTCTTATACTTGTACTTTTCCCACCATTCAAGTGCATAGCCTTGGAGCTTCTTACTAACCACCTTAAACTTCTTGTGCTCTTCAAGGTTGTGGCGAGTGAAGACTTGTTCCACCTTGGAAATCCAATAAGGGAACTCTTCCTTTTGGCCATGAAACTTTGGAGTTTCAAGGTTAGCCAACTCTTTTGCAATCAAAGCAATCTATTTCCTCAAGTTTTCAAACGAGCTCATGATGGATGAATGCTTAAGGGTTTGTTTAGGTTAAGGGAAGAAGCATGATTGTAGTAGAATAGGAAGTGTGGTGTTTCGGGGTTGGAAGCAAGGAGCACGGTCGTGCTCGAAGGCATGGGGTGGTCGTGCTAGTGTGCTGAAATGGGTGGGGGAAGGCTGGGGTGGTGGCACGGTCGTGCCAGGGTTGCACAGGGTGGCAGTGCGACGTTTCTGGTTTGGCACGGTTGGGAGTTTGTGGGTAAAGTGTTTGGGCTGTTTTTGTGGATTTTGTGTTTGGGGATGTGTTTGGGTGATGGAAGCTTAGCCAAGAGGGTAGTCTAAGCTCTTATACCACTTGATATATTCAAGCTTCACTAAGGCAAGGATTTGCAAAAGTGAATCAAGAATGCATTTGGGTACAAGGATGAAAAGATCCTTGGGGAGGGAGTTACAAGCCTAATTAACCCACCTCCAAAATTTGATGAGCTTGAAGTTGAAGAACCCCAAGTGTACGATTTGGAGCCATGTGAGGTTGTGCATGAAATTGAGCAACTCTTGTGTCAAGAAGAATGGAATCAAGAACCAAGATAGAACAAGTGGACTAGCAAGGGTGATGAAAATCCACCTTGGTTTGCAGACTTGGGCAATCTTCTTCCTTCAACTAAGTTACAGAAATTAATCATCTTCTTAGTTGAATTAAGAATACCTAGAGACCCACTTGAGGTTGCCAAACACCCAAGATATAACACTAGAAATTTGAAGAGAAATGGAGAGAGTTTTCACAACTCAAAGCATAAGTGTATATTCATCATTCCTTTCTTGACAACCCAAGGCCTCCCTCATACAGTGGGGAACCTTTAACAAGTTGCAAAAGAGGGGAACAAAAAGTTCTTACACGTCCAAAATTATGGGGGGACCAAAAAGCAAAAGACTAAAGCTGAAAAGTGCATTTACTTTCTGTCAGCAACTTGTCAGTGCACATGGGTCAACTTCAAACAGCTATAACGCCTAGGTTTTTCACTCAAATTGACTGAAATAGATCTTGCTGGAAAGCGCTAGAAGTCAGCTTTCACGGGCCTCAAGTTGCACGCCATTTGGAGTAGGCGTTTGGGAGATAAGGGGCAAAAGGTGCAACATATGCAAACTGCGACAGTTTCTGCTACTTCTAGAAAAAGGCGCTCATTGACTTATTTCCTAGATACCTAACCTAGAACTCTTTATATTCCCTTGAAACTGACATATTAAGGATTCTGAAAGGTAATTTTGCATCCCTTTAAGTCCACCTTAAGCTTAGGTAATTAGGCTTGCAAAACCGGGCCAAATTCTGGCCGAACTGGGTAATGGGTCATTGGTGTTGTTCATGATATTCTTGACCATTGCTTGCACTTCTTTGACCTCGTTGATGGTGCTAGGTTATTGTCGGATGGAGGGGAGAGGTTGGAAGGGTTATGCAGATGGCCCCCATCACAAAGGCTTGATCTTTGATGGTCCTCATAACCTTTGGATAAGGCACTTTGAAGTTTGAATAAAACTCCATCAAGTGTCTTTTCTCATGGAATTCGAAAAGAGGGACCGAGGGAGGGCCTTGCCATGCATGAATTTGTTTGGAGCTTGCCTCCCATGAAGTTAAGGATGAGGAATGAAAATGATACCCTTGGAAATATACATCAATCAAGTAGCTAAAAAAAATGTCAAATATCACTACCTATGAGGAATGGAATGTAAAAGATGTTATTCTTAAATCAAGTCGTAAGGTTATCCTTTCACGTACGATGTTTTTTAAATGTGAATTTTATCTGGAAGCTAAAATGTTCAATTGATTCTAGGCTGACACGATTGGAAATGGTCGTGGACAAAAACCTGCTTGAACTTGTGGTATAAATCGAAGGTGAAACTAAGTAGCACTGATTGGAACAAAGGCTTTTCCAAACTTATTTTTTAGGTACTGATATGTAGGCCTATGAGGTGGCACGAACAAAAATCATGATGGCTCCTAATTTATTCTCTAGGGTCAAGGAGTAGAATAAAAGTGTTAAGGTTATAAAGACGAAGAGCTTGTAGGTGTAGCAATGGGAATGTCACCAATGTCGCAAGGGGCAAAGTGGTAGTATACTCAAAGCGTTGCCTTAAAACCTTAAGTCACATTCATAAAGGCATATAGTTAGTAACCTTAGAAAGGGCTAACAAAAAGTGTTGAAATAATTACAAATAGTGATATACTTTACTCATAAGCTTATTTAATTTGAATGCACTTATAAGAGAGGTGGAGAACCTTTTAAATGTAATTGATTTAGGAATAGTGGCAAAAATGAATCAACAATCAATGTCGGCTACCATCAACGGAGGTCGGGCTATTTCTGAAAGGTGGATTGTTAGAAGTAAGCTAACCGAAGATATTTAGTGATGGGAATAACGCCAAATCTCAACTTGGTGATCAAAATTCCACATGAGCATTGATGTTATAAGCTAATTCAACTATGGAAAAGATATCCAATGAAGTATTGCTAATGCAATCAAACATTTTTTTTCACAAGGCATAAGGGGTTAATTTGGCTTAAAAAGTCATTATAGGTTAGGTTGTCTTATAGCATAATGTTGGTGTGGCAAGTTCTTCGTTGTAATCCAAGAAATCAAGGATTCCCAACAAAGGATACACATTTATGTAATGGTATCTTATAAGGAATGTTCAATGTTAATTAGCTGAAAAAGATACCATAGGCTCTTTTAAATCAATCCAAAAACTTATGTAGCTAAAATTACATGGGTTTGACATGCTCAAAACAAATTCACCTAGGTTTTTAACTTTTATACATATACTTCCCATATCTGCTTCGCCCCATAATCCTCTATTGTTATACCTAGAGTTGCCTCTTGGTAGCGCCTTCTTGAGTATGACATCTTAATCCTATAAAATCACTCGTAATAAACCTATAGAATCCATATAATATATACTCCACTCATGGCTGTCAATTCCTTGCCAGCATGAGTTGTAGCACACCAATGTCGAGGGTTCTAAGTTGTAACACCCCTCATCCTAAGGGGCGTCACATCGTCAGGACTTCTAGAAGAAATCCCTAAGGCTTTTAAGGTTTAGTGAAGTGGATTAAAGGTCAAACATAACTTTAGCATGTTTAGGCATTCAAGGACAAAACTGTAAGAGTTCTACCTATATTTGTAACATTTTCAAAGATTAACTTAAGCTATCGGGCACCTGTAGGTCAGACGATAAGAAAAAATTAATTACTAAGTGACTTGAGTCCCTACCGTGGGTCACACACCCGAGTTACTAGAATTCAAACTAGTTCATTATATAACAATAGATACATAGGTCCAATCTAAAAAGGAAACAACCATAACTAGAGTCGCTTGCATGCTTACACATTTGAAGAGCACACTTTTCATCTACATAGATGGCAAACACATTCATCAGTTCATAGCAGCCAAATAAGTGAAACTACAAAATAGTTGTTAGCAGATCGTCGCCACATAACTTCAATACCTATTTACTCTGAACCTGGAAAGGGAGATAAGGAGGAGGGATGAGCTACCACACACTCAGCGAATGTTTCCCAACTCCATAAAAACAAAACAGTTGTAGGCAATACCGATAAGTAGCAAGCACACCACATTTATACTATTACTATCGTATTAGACAAGTATAACCTCAAAAGAAAACCACATCCTCCAATTTGAACGAATCCGCTGAGACTAATGGCCACACTTTAGCGTTTGTACCTCACTAAGGGTTATCATTTGAACCTATAACCAAGTAAGGTGACTTAACAAAGGGTAAAGAAGAAAAAGAAATCCTCAATGACACGTTTAAAACATAACAAGTCATATTGCCTCAAAACGAATAATGTACAAGAAAATTTGTCGCATTAAAGGAATTATGCTCTTTTCGAAATTCCGAAAATAATGAAAATAAGAATTCAAACAATTGACTCACATATCTGGAAAATAAGATGATTTCGTTCTGGCATAAGATTACATAGACGTGCTAATTAGGGGAGATCTACACTCGCCCCATGTGAGGTTTATACTCACATTTCATACTATCCCCAGGGCATAAGATAAAATTGGACCTTTACACTTGTTAGGGTCTACTAGGGTTTCAACTTCTGGGTCTACTCCCCAAGCATTAGGGTTCCTGCAAACTGGGTATGTTCCTTAACCATGGCCACTGAATAAGCACTTATCTTAGCCACTTTTAATTAAACCAAATTGTTTTAATTATTTAAACTCCTGCCATAAGCAATAAAGACTTTTCCTACCTTCAAGTAAGTCACAAGACTTTTCATTTAAATAATTTGCTTACAAAACTATAATTACGCTTCGTAGGCCAAAATAATTTCCATAAACCGTATTGTCGGTTTATAGTTCTTTACCTTCAAAAAGGGAAAGTCGTTTAATTTCATTTCGAGTTTATTAACTAAAGATCTTACACTTTGAATAACTTGCTAATATATATAAATCATAACTTGGTTGAGCAGCTAAACATTTTAAGTCATTTCTAAATTCGTTTCAATCCGTCGAATGTAGAAAAGGAAGTTTAAAACAAGTTTATGTTCTTGGGGCATCTCCACACTCAATTGAAGTTTTATTTCAAATGATTTAATCGGTTAAATCATTCAGCTGAGCGATTCAGCTGAATCATTCAGCGGTTTAAAATTGTTCACACTACAAGTAATTTCAATAACTAAAATAAGAAATGAATTGACGGTAAATGGGAGTTACCTAAAGCACTTCAGGCTAGTTAGGAATGAGATAGGTAACCTTTTTATGAACGTTTCTACGTTATTTAACTTCACATAATTAACGTGTAATGGTTTCATCGTATTCAAGGTTTACTGGCCACAATTAATATAACCATTTTCAGTTTCAGTATCCCGCTTATCACTCAATTTGTAATGCTGTAAATAATTCAATACCCCGAGGTCCCTCCTTATAGCACCTCCCACAAAAACCCTCAAATTCCACATAATACTTCAACCCCAAATTCATCAATTATTCAAATTCAGTTTCGATTCAACGTCATCGTTGCCCAATTCGCACAATCAAACAATTCAAGACTCACCAAACTGAAGTACAACAACTATTTCAATGCAAAATTAAAAATTAGAATATAGCCAATGCATAATCTGACCCACAATCTGCATTATAACACATTTAAATCCCAACAAACATATTCATGCAACCTGATTAAGCACATACTACTCAACATCTCAACGCAAGGGGTTGTAAAATTTACGGAATTACGAATAATTTGAAGAAATTGAGACCGCCCACCTAACTTCAAGCTTAGGACCCTATTAATGGGTTGTGGGCATGGATTTGGATGCTTTGAAACCCAAAAATTCATCCCTTTTTTTGCAGGCCAAACACTGATTCCAACAAGCTTGCCCAAACCAATTTCTATCCCTCTCTGGTGCCACTACTGCTCCTGCTCTGTACTGTTGTTCCTCTCCTCTCTGTTACTTGTTTTTGCCTGCTTTTCTACTAAATTTACATAGGGATGAGGATGGTTGTGGAGTTGAGAGGTGTGGCTGATTTTAGGCACGCATTCAGTGCCTCAGACCACGCTAGAGGAGGCCATAAACGTGGTGAAATTGGACTGTATTCCTCCTAAATTCCCTGCAGAGTTGATTTGTTGTAATTTTAGGGAGGTTTGATGCTGACAGTGAGAGCTGGGTTGAGAGGGAGGAGCATGTCACTGTTCTTGGCAAGAAGACAGAAGGCATCTAGTAGTTTTTGAGGGAGGGCCAATGGTTTTGTCGGGCTGCGCAGAAAAAAAGCAGCCGCCTATCTGTCCTCTCTTTTTTTTTTTTAATTTTTTGTTTGCTTAACCATCAAATATTTCTCTGCCCAAATCCACACCTCTTAGCCTAAATTCAAGCCCTTAATTATAACACTCATCGATTTATTTATTTTCGTTAATAACGCTTGGTTTAATATGGAACGAAATTAATTCTAATGCTTGTGAGTTTAATCATACCCAGGAATCTACTTGATTTATTACTCGATAAAAAATCTTTATAAACGTTTATTAAGACTATTATAAAATTTTGAAATTAATGATAATAATAATTCTCTTTTTAATAAATTATCATATAGCAAGCATGTTAATATTAATTTAATTTAACTAAAATAGTAAAATACAATTTCATAATATCATGCAATAGGGTTGTTAACTAAAACATTAAAAAAAAACAACATGGGTATCACATAAGTTCAACACATTGGACTGTTATACTTATATCATACCATTTTATGCATCATTTGTTCTTCCCAAATCATATCAACGAATCTTGTCCACTGATTATTTAGAATATAAATTATGACTTCTAGAATTCCTAGTGCATAAAAGTAAAAAATATATATACCTATGTAGCTCATCATGAGTATGCTTGAAGTTCTTATCCATTGCTCTTGTTTATTTAATGATTACCGCATGAATGTATCCTTTCTTTCTTTTTTTCCTTCTTTTTTTTCCCATTTAATTTCCTAAATGTATCTCCACTCCATATAACATCATTATGCTTTGATGATCACCATAATTTAAAGTCCACTACTTACGATGAAATAGTGAATGGAGCACATTCATCATTTATGGCCTCCTCTTTTTCTTTCTCTTCATTTTTTTCTCATGTCTAATCCTTGTTAGCCCGCAAGGAGTCCGCTTATCTAATCAATTTCTGCACTACTAGTCTTTTCCAACTGATGTATTTGAATAATTGAATGAGCATATCTCAAACAAAAGCATGCATTACCTAGTCTGACAAATCTAGCAAGAAATGATTTACACTATCTCCGCAAAACTTCTTGTGAATATCTAGACCCTTAGGTCACCCTTAAGTAATTTTTATGCACCTTTAAAGTTTGTTGGAGCCTCACAGCACGTCTGGAGATAACCTTAACTAGATCATGCAAGCTCATACCTCTAAGAGTTTTTCTTTTCATAGTTTTCCTAGTGTTCTTCAACTTATTAACACCTCGACTAGTGCATGTTTATTTGTGTAACCTTAATTGATGACCCAAAGTCCCAGTATCAATTGACAACCGTTGTCTAGACTTCCTCTACATCATCATTACCTACATAATTGTAAATTCTGCTTTAAGGTACAGTGATTTATTTTGAGTATGTATGTCAAGCATATGTATCCCACATATGTTACCATAATCTTGAAATGAATTAGTGCAACACTTGCCTTGCATGACAACCTTAATCTTATTGTATATAACCCATGTAATACCAAAACTATACTGCTGATGTCACATTATTAATTAAGGTAAATTGTTGTTGAAAATCACCCGTGACAGTGTGGTAGGCCTTTATATATATGTACTATTCCAATGCCTATTTGGTATTGATTCGACATAAGTATATTGTAACAAAAGTAAGTTGCCTTGAATAAAAGATTAGATGTAAGTTGGTACCATGCAAATCATATAAGAATTTGTATGTGTCATCCTCAAGTCATGTCATCCTCATACCTAAATGTAATTATGTGTTAATATAATTTCTAAATTGGAGGCATCGTCATAAAGAAAATGGGTAACCTAACCTTAGTAGAATTATCTGTATGAGTTTGGTAAGCTGATACGTTTGTAAATAGGAGGTTAATTAAATGCTTCCTTCCTCTGCTTTGTCAATGAGGGAGTGCCACAGTGTTACCTAACTAGGTCATTGACATTAATAGTGAAGCTGAGGCAAGGCAAATATTATCTAAAGCATCGCCACTATGTACTCATGCCCATGAACTTATAATTAACTCCACATTTAACTAGTCTAACAAAAGTCATAAAAACCCTATAGCTTATAGTGACCCTTCAACCATGGTGCTTATGTCATAATTGTAATACCCAAACTCATAACCTCTAGTTTAATGTTGATTACCTCAACTTTAGTGGCAGATACTGTGGAAGAATGAGGTTTGAACATTACCACCATCCTAGAAAGTGTTGTTAGTAATCCGTCGTTTAATATGCATTATAATCACATTAACATATTGGGTGTTGTAAAAGGGTAAATCAATTTTAAAAGGAAGCCGACGTTTAGGAGTGTCGAATTATTCGCGTGAACGAATTGAATCTGATATGTGCGAACAAACGTATTAAAAGGTGAAAAATAGTTGACTCTTAGTAACAAAAATTTAGGATTATATTAAAGACCTTTTGTATGGTATTTAGATATTTTGGATAACCTAGGTGAAAAGAGGAAGCTTAAGATTGTGGATCTTATTATATTCAAGAACTTTTGTTTGGCATTTAGGTTTTCTACAGGATGTCACATTACTTATTATATTAGACTATACAAATGTTGGAAAATAAATTTATTGTCTGTTGTGTTTCATCATGTTAACTAAATAATATTGAGACATTTTGCTATTTTCAATTGATACTTGTGTTCGATTTGAACATCAAATTATATGAAACAATTATAACTGTAAAGTAAAAATCATATCTCTAGTAATCTTATTGTAATATATGTCTAAAAATAAGAGAAAGTCCAAAAATCATATAAATCATGTACATATAATTTTACATTCTATAAAAGTCAAATTTTTTAAATGAATGTTTGACTATATTTTTTTATTAACTCCTGAATAATACACGTTCTGTATTTTTTATTTAAAACTCGCATAGTATTTTACTAACATTGCTAGAGAAGATAAGGCTTCATTAATTTATTTAACATAAACATTACAACACAATTTAGCTTACATGAAAAACCATTGCACAATTTATACATTCTTAAACTCAAATGAAAGTCCGGTAACCCACAAAGCCTATATTTCAATGACCCTTGACTTTATGATATGTCACTGTGAGCTTGTCTAGACTTTGTTGATTATCTCCTCGCCTCTAATGGTCTTAGATAAGGGCTTTACTACTTATTTACTTAACAACATAAAATATAAAAATATTCGAATAACGAGCTGACGCTCAACACGCTTACTCCTACACTGCAAAGGTATAAATTCATTTTTTAGTGAACGTGCACATTTAAATCCATTTAAATCCGGAATTAGAGAAAGAGAGAGTTGTATTAAAATTGTTACCGGTTAATATTTAAAAGTAGAGCCCCAATTGATGAGCCTATATGTGTAATGCAGTCATTGAATAGATGCACACCTCCCAAGTCGTTACAGAAGCCGTAGCTGAAGCCCCATGGGTGAATTGATTGGCCTAAGCCTTGATAATTGATAACAAGTGCGTGAACTTGATTATATGGTAAAAAAAAACTTGAAAATGATTCACTAAATGCTTGTATATTGTTTGATTTTGTTATTTCTAATGACATGCGAATTTTTGATGGATGCAGGCAGTAAACATACCTACGTTTTAAAATCTTATCTACCCCTATTTAATAATTATTAGTAATGTGTTCCACAAATGGTGAAAGTGCTCACTTGTGTTTAAAATGGATGTTTTGTTATTAGTAATGTTATGTAATCTTCATTATCATGCTCTTCGTAATTGAGCATTATACACTTGATAGTTTCTTAGCTTTAAAATTTTAATAATTATTTAATTAATCATATAATAATCTCATTAAAATATTTAAATCTCTATGCTTTGAAGCTTAGTAATTTGTTACTTGAAAGGGGTAAGATTAAGTGGTACAATCTACTGGTTTGTCATGTTTCAACATGGCTCTCTCATTACATAATTTGGATTAGCAAGATATTCACTTAATAACTTGAGCATTATATCAAAATTCATTTACTCGCTTTTACACCACAATCAGTGTTTCACTTTTAGCCCAGTAACGGTTTTTTAACCGAAACCCATAGCTATTGTCTTCAACAAGTTAGCTACACGAGTTAACTTGTTATTAGCACCAATGCAAACCTCTTATTTCATTTTCTCCAATTCAGTATTAAAGAAAGAAGAAAGCCCTTTCCTAATCCTCACCAATGCACAATCTATATATTAGAAAAGAAAATTTATTCCAATTTATCATTTGATTATAAATATCCAAATATACATATTTAAATTAAAATTACAAAAGTTTTAATTTCTCTGCTTTATCATCGTAAGGCTAGCATTCATATTCCACCTTTTTCAGGCTCATCTATGGCCAACTCCAACATACAACATAAACCACCAAATTTTCTCTAGAGAATGACAAGATTAAGGACAAACATCTATGAAAACTAAACTTCACCCATTAGTTCCAATCTACCCTAAAAACATTAGTTTCATTCATAATTCATAAAATACACATATAAAATTCATACAATTTTGTAAAAAGCTTCCAATATTATGAGTATCTTATAGTTGAATTCCCATGAATTTTCCTTAAAGCCCATGCTTCAATGAAATTAAAACATTGGATGAAATTATGCACTAAAACATGGAAACTTCAATCAAAATTAATAACTTCCAAAATACACAACTAAAATTGGTGTAAATCAATCAGAAGCATAGTCAAATCCCCCACGTCAAGGTAGTCCAGTTACTCAAGTCTAAGTCCAAGGAACAAGTTTTGTTTTGCAAGTTGAAAAAGAGATAGTACTTGGGTTCAACCCCTCCCATTTAGCCAATTTTGTTTTTATTATTTTTTAGACTAAACGACATCCAAATTGTGTAATTATTTTTTTGTTAGTTAGTTTCTTCACCTAGAGGGTTTAGCCTCTTAGGTGGGTTTTCTCCGCCAAGGTGGGTGTGCGCTTGGCTGTCGACTAATGCTTAAAAACTATGTGACTCATGCAAGGAGAGAAAGCCATGTGGAATGAAGAGAATGGGCCACTTTGCAACCTAAGAATCGAACACCATGGCCTAATGGGGCAAGAATGAGCAAGTCTTGAACTTTTGAGGTGGTAGCCGTAGCTGATGTCCTTCCTAAGGAAGAAAACATGATCAATCATCCTAGGATCATCAAGAAGGAAGCTTAGATAATCATTTTGCTAATTATTAAGCCTTTTGTACATGATTAATATAGTTTAGAGTTAAATCGTGTACTTTAGTTAAGTAAGTATGCTTAGTACGTTTCATAATCATGAAGTAACCTTCTAATGGTTACCTAATGAGTAAGGAAAGCCATCAACGTGCTTTATAAGTAGCTTGGCCGTCCCTTTTGTACTCAGTGTTGATTAATTCAAATCTGAAGTTGAGTTTGAAACTCCTCAGTGTTGTTACCTTAAATTCTCTACTTGCTTATCTCTAATTTGGCCAATTAGAGTGGTGTCCAAGTGAGCCTTGGCTTAATTAGGTGGTGAAATCTGTATCCTAATCAAAGATCAAGGCCCTAAAATAATTCTTAGTGCTGAAATATGTATCGAAGAATCCTTTCAGTTCTATCGATTCCATTGTTTTCAGTTCTTGTGTTTCCTATTCTCCTCCATGCCATCTCTTCTCCATGCCACCAACACCTTCTTTTCTCCACCAACTTGAGCTTTCCTTTCATTTCGCTTCCTTTGCTGGCATGGTACATCAATTTTGGTATCAGAGCTAAGTTTCATTCTTGGCTTGAAATCAAAATGCCACACATTTCCCTCTCTGTCACGCCACAAAAGTCCCCAAAACACAAAAAAAGATTAGCCCTGGTTCGTGTCCATGCTTTCAAGACGAGTAGCATGACTCTTGAAGAAAAGTTCGAAACTCTTTTGAAGAATTTCGAAGATGTGACTTCATCTAATATCGAATTGAAGGGTCATACTGAGAAGTTGGAGAAGCAGAATGAGTACCTGCGAAAACAGTTGGGAAATGACACGAAACAGAAATAGAAGGCACTTGAAAGTCCAACTGCATCTGTTCATGGCGATGAACAAGGAAGTAACTTGGTTAGTTCATCAAGTGAAGAAGAACCTCTAAGAAGGAGCAGAGGAGCTAGAAGGACGCCCAAGAACTCTAATGATTTCAAAGTTGAAATTCTAGAGTTCGAGGGTAAACTAGATCCTGATAAATTTCTAGAGTGCCTACACACTGTTAAGCGAGTTTTTGATTATAATGACATTCTAGATGATAAGAAAGTGAAACTGGTTGCACTTAGATTATGAAGGTATGCGTCCCTTTGGTGGACTAACCTTTGTGCTAAGCGAACCATAAACAGAAAAGGCAAGATTAGAACCCAGGAGAAAATGAAGTCCAAGTTGAAGTCCTGGTTCCTTCGTACTACATATCTCCAAGACAGCTGTTCCCAATTGCATAATCTGACTTTGGTGCCATTAACCCTATTCGAAAAGATCAAATATGTTATTAGCCTATAGTGAGCCCTTATTGAAAGCTTCATATCATGAGTTTCAAGCTTCAAAGAATGGATTCTAGCCACTAAAGAAGAATCTGAATCGCCTCTGTCAAACAATCCAATAACTAAATCGTTACTCAAATGGTTTAGTCTTGTATTTCCTGAAGAGATACCCTCTGGATTACCCCCGAAACAGGATATCCAACATCAAATCGACCCTATTCTCGGATCAGTTCTTCCAAAAAAACCAGCATACCAAATGAACCCAAAAGATACTTCTAAGACTCATAAGCAAGTGGAAGAGTTGATGGCTAAAGGATTAGTTCGGGAATCAATTAGCTCACGCGTCATACCTGCACTTCTAGTACCCAAGAAAGATGAGAGTATGCTATGTGTGTCGATAGTCGAGCTATCAATAAAATCACTATCAAGTACTGGTATCCAATACCGAGGCTCGAAGATATGCTTGACAAGTTACATGGCTTGAGGGTATATTCAAAGATTGACTTGTGAAGCAATTATTATCAAATCTGAATCACAGAAGGTGACTAGTGGAAAACTGCTTTCAAGACAAAGGGTGGTTTATTCGAGTGGTTGGTGATGCCGTTTGGTTTATCAAATGCCCCGAGCACCTTTATGAGCTTAGTGAATCATGTATTCAAATCTTATATTGGCAAGTTCGTTGTCATTTATTTCGATGATATATTGATCTTCAGCAAAAATGAAATAGAGCACAGGATCATTTGATTGAGATTACGAAGGTGCTGGAACGTGAAAAGCTATATGGGAATCTCAAAAAGTGTTCATTTTTCACTTCTAAGGTCACTTTTTTGGGGTATATCGTAACTGCTGAAGGCATTGAAATGGATAAAGCAAAGCTCAAAGTCATTCGGAATTGGTCCACGACGAAGGGTATACACAACGTCCGTAGTTTTCACGAGCTTGCTTCATTTTACCAGCATTTTATTTGAGATTTCAGTGCTATTACGACGCCAATAACCGAGGTGCTTAAGGGAACGTCTTTTAGATGGACCCCTAAAGAGCAACCAGCCATTGAAGATATAAAAATCAAGCTAACGCAAGCATCAGTGTTAGCTCTTCCCTGTTTCGATAAAGTATTCGAGGTTGAGTGCGACGCATCTGGCATCGGTATCAGAGGAGCTCTTACTTAAGAGGGCTAACGATTAGCCTTATTTAGTGAAAAATTGTGCAATTTAAGGTGAAAATACTCGACTTACGACAAAGAGTTTCATGCCATTGTTCGTTGTTTAGAGCATTGGAGTCACCATATTACGGCCAGTGAGTTTATATTACATTCTGATCACGAGGCCTTGAAGTATATTCAGGGTCAACATAAATTAAACTCCAGGCATGCCAAATGGGTTGAGTACCTCCAATCATTCCATTTCACTATTCGGCACTAGTTAGGGAAGTTGAATAAAGCCGCCGATGCCTTATCCAGGAGATATCTATTACTATTCTAATTGGATGCTTGCATTCTAGGTTTCGAGCATCTAAAACTATTATATTCACAAGATGAAGACTTTGGGGAGCTATATGGTGCGTGTCAAAAGCACCCCAAAGATGATTATTTGATTCAAGAAGGTTTTCTATTCATAGGTACACACTTGTGTATGCTTAAATGCAATACCTAGGAGCTTCTGATTCGAGAAGTTCACGATGGTTCCTTAGCCGGTCTTTATGGTGGGACCAAAACTATTAGCATTTTGAAAGAGCATTATTTGTAGCCTGGGATGCATAAAGATGTAAAAGATTTACTGAGGCGATGTGCGAGGTGTCAAGTGGCTAAAAGTCACTTACTCTCGCAAGGGCTATACACGCCACTACCTGTTCCGACCCAACCATGGGTTGACATGAGCATGGACTTTATTCTAGGCTTGTCTAGAATGCAACAGGGTAAGGATTTGATATTTGTAGTGGTAGACCGGTTCTCAAAAATGGCCCATTTTATAGCCTGCAATAAGACTAATGATGATACTAATATTGCAGAGTTATATTTTAAAGAAGAGACTAGGCTACATGGTATCCCTCGATCCATTCTCTCAGATCGAGATACTAAGTTCCTGAGTCATTTTTGCATCCCTTTATGGAAGAAACTGAGAACGAAACTCAAGTACAGTACAACTTGTCATCCCGAGACTGATGGACAAACTGAGGTTATAAATCGAACCCTGGGCACACGACTAAGGACTTTGATTTCACCTCAGTCCAATAAAGCATGGGACCTTCTGTTACCACATGCAACATTTGCCTACAATCGAGCCCCTAGCAGAGCAACAGGCATGTCTCCATTTAAGGTAGTATATGGGATTGACCCCATAACTTCTTTAGATTTGGCACCACGCCCCCTATATCAAAAACCGAGTGCAGATGCTGATCAATGAGTTAAAGGAATTCAAAAGCTGCACAAGCTAGTTAGAAACAAAATTGAGAAATCTAACCTATCTTATTCTACTCACACAAACAGGAAAAGGAAGAACAAGAAGTTCCATCCAGTAGATTTAGTGTGGATCCATCTCCAAAAAGAGCGTTTTCTAGCAAGGCATAAAAACAAACTAATGCCCAGAGCATATGGCCCATTTAAGATCCTAGGATGCCTCAACGATAATGTTTACAAGGTGGATCTCCCTGGGGACTATGGAGATTCAACTACATTCAACATAGCCTATTTGAGCCCATATGAGGAAGATGACTGCTTGTACAATTTGAGGTCAAATCATGTCAAACAAGGGGAGGATGATGTAACTCGGTCAGACATGTCCCCGTTAAATCCCCCAAGTCGAGGAAGTCCAATTACTCAAGTCCAAGTCCAAGGAACAAGTTTCGTTTTGCTTGCTAAAAAAGAGATAGTACCCAGTTCAACCCCTTGCATGTACCCAGTTTTGTTTTTATTATTTTTTAGACTAAATGCATTCAAATTGTGTAATTATTTTTTTGTTAGTTAGTTTAGGATGTCAAGAATCCAAGCATGTCAAGTAAGATCCAAGGTAAGCGCATTAAGTCATCCAGCCTAGCCCATTTTGCCAAGCTGCCCGATTGTAGCCCAAGAATGCACAGCTGGATTAATTAGGTTAATTGAGCCACCTAATGATGTGTAAATCAATATTTCTTAAATGGGGGGGGGGTTGCTGACATCTTAAAGTTTTCCCCCATGGAAGGAAACCTAAGATTAGTCATCAAAATGCAGTGGCCTAATAGCAGTAAAAAGGGAGCCACAAGTGCCACCCTGCAGCCGGTTTCTTTAGCTAGAGAATTTACCCTTTAAGGCGGGCTTTCTCTGCCAAGGTGGGTGTGTGCTTGGCTGTCCACTAATGCTTAGTCACTATCTGACCCATTCAAGGAGACAAATCCATGTGGAATGAAGAGAATGAGCCACTTTGCAAGCTAAGAATCAAACACCATGATGTGATGTGGCAAGCATGAACAAGTCTTTAACTTTTGAGGTGGCAGCGGTGGGTGATGTCCTTCCTAAGGAGGAAAACATGATCAATCATCCTAGGATTATCAAGAAGGAAGCTTAGATAATCATTTTGCTAATTATTAAGCTTTTTAATTTGTACATGATTAGTATAGTTTAGAGTTAAACTGTGTACTTTAGTTAAGTAAGTATGCATGGTACATTTCTTAATCATGAAGCAACCTTATAATGGTTACCGAATTTGTAAGGAAAGCCATGGGCATGCCATTATAAGTAGCTTGGCCGTCCCTTTTGTACTCAATGATGATTAATTGAAATCTGAACTTAAGTTTGAAACTCCTCAGTGTTGTTGCCTTAAATTCTCTACTTGTTTATCTCTAATTTGGCCAATTAGAGTGGTGTTCAAGTGAGTATTGGTCTTAATTAGGTGGTAAAATTTGTATCCTAATCAAAGATCAAGGGCCCTGAAATAATTCTTAGTGCTGAAATCTATATCTAAGAATCATTTCAGTTCTATCGATTCCATTGTTTTCAGTTCTTGTGTTTCCTATTCTCCCCCACGCCATCTCTTCTCCATGCCACCAACACCTTCTTCTCTCCACCAACTTGAGCTTTCCTTTCATTCCCCTTCCTTTCCTAGCATGATACATTAAAAATTCATGCAGATTATTAGGAAATTGCCAAATACACATCCAAACATGGCAGTTAAATATTCCAAATTTTAGGCCAATTTAATAATTCTGAAAATAAGAACAATGCATGAATTTAGACAAAATCCAAAACTTCAACCCCCCCCCCTCATTTTCTTTCTTGTAATCCAAATACTCTATGACGGAACCCACTTAGAGTTCTTATGATGAAGAGTATCAAGGGTGGGATGAGCTAATTTCTCATGCTGAGTTTGCCTTCAACCGAGCACCAAGTAAGGCTACCAACCTCTCTCCCTTCCATGTGGTGTACGGATACAACCCTCGGACTCCATTGGACATTATTCCAATCTCTATTCCAACTAAAATTAGTTGGGAGGCCGAGAAAAGAGCAAAAGTAATCGAAGACCTTTATGCCAAGGTTGTGAAGAGCATTGAAAATTCTACTGATAAAGACAAGCATCAAGAGAACAAGCACAAGAACAGGGCTCATTTTTAGCCTAGGGACTTGGTTTGGATCCATTTGAGGAAGGAGAGGTTCCCAAGCAAGCGCAAGTCAAGCTCGGATAAACCTTTCGAGATCCTTGAGAAGATTAGTCCCAATGCCTGTAAAGTGGACCTCTCTGGTGAGTATAGAGTCTCTTCCACCTTTAACATGACTAACCTTAGCCCTTACTATGATGAAGATGTATGATGGGGACCATCCTTTGGAGATTTATAAGGATCATACATCAAGCCCTCAAGGGGTCACAAGTGTGAAAGAGGTGCAGGAGATCCATGCCTTGCTTATAAACATCCTTTTTCCGTCCAACAACTCACCGCCTAGTTCACCTGAAAATTAGCCTAGATTTTTACATTGTTTGGAACAAGCTGCTAGTGGAGTTGAATATTATAAAGGCCACTCTCCTTTAGTTTATGGACTTAGAGTTAAAAAAAAAAGTTTTTAAGCTTTTGGACATCACTTCATGTGTCAAACAACAAGTTCAATCTAGTGCTGCTTTCCCGAGTTCAATCCGGTGCAGGTAATAAAGTGAGGGGACTAAGTTGATCTACCTAGCTCCATCTTTCACAAACCTTTATGGCATGAAAGTGGACATAAATATTTATCAACTGGCCTTCCTAAAGTAAAGATAAGGGACCTTTAGGAGCTGCTATTATCATATAAAAGAAGGATTTAAATTCCTTCTATTCAAGTGAAGACTAACCGGTTTAACCACCTTATTTTTCGAGCTCCCATTTGCACAACTTGCTGATTGAATTATAATTGGTCTAATAGGATGCTTTGTAAGCTTGACACCTTAATTGATTGAATTAATTGTCCTCATGAGGTGCCCAAGCTAGATTAGAGCTTATAAAGTCTCTTGAGGGCTTATTTGATTTCTCCTCTTCCCTAGTGTACTTTGCTCAGCATTAGCTGAGTACTTGTAGATTATAAGGCTATTAGAAATCCTTTATAATCCATCCCCTTATTCATTTGTAAGGTTAAACTTTTGTAGCAATGGAATTTGAGTTTTTGACCCTCTCTTGAAATCTTAGTGTTATATCTTAAGCTTGGCATTTGAAGCGGGTTATCTAGGTCTCTCTCACGTAGGGGCTGATTTTCTTTAACCTTAATGATCTAAGGAGACTGCCTAAGCGTTTGCACGAGTGGCTTCTTTGGATTAACTCTTGTAAGGTTACTTGTTTATCTCTTTTTCTTCCTTGTTTCTACAAACTGTTGGAGTGTGTACCTATTGTTCGTGAGCACAATCTTCTACCCTTTGATCTTTGAATTTATCAGCGAGGCTAGATATATCGCATACTTCCTTGCCCATTATCCATTCCAACGCATTGTTTAATGCATAAAAACAGTTTACTTACATATCATCAAAAGGAACCCTATTTAATAGGTATGGTACATAATTGATTTAAACACAATATCACACATTTTCACTAGGATATGAGCTCAACAACAACCAAGTTTGGGGTATTATAGGTCCCTGTGTATCTTCTACCTTAGCTTTCTCTGTCTTTTCTTAAAATAATAACAACAACAACAACAATAATAATAATAATAATAATAATAATAATAATAATAATAATAATAA
>JACYFF010031952.1:55259679-55307844 GCA_017589665.1 Selenicereus undatus
TTTATGAATGAAATATGAGAGGTGGGATGTTGTGACTTATCAGACCAAGTTATTGCAGTTTGTGCCATTGAACCAAGATATACCTCTCTTGGCCTCAGACCTGTGTTACTTACTCAATTCATATTGTTTCAAATGTATTTATCAAGCCAGTCTAGTGTACTTGCTGTTATCTTGAACCAAACTATACATCAGCGAGCCTTAAACTTGTATCAGCAACTTATTTCAGAAAAGGCCGTAACCATTCTCTCAATTATCGCCATCAAGGCCTTTTTCCTCTGTAATACCATTTATCTCATTGTGGACTATTTTACTTTCATCAATTCAGTTTTGAAGTTATATTGAAATACACGAGTTATATATACCATTTAATTACTCAATTTCTGTTATGCACACTTTTACTTACTCAATTGTGCGAGTAAGGATCATTTAGTAACTACACATACTTTCAATGACATTTATGAAACAGAGTTGAGGCCTAGTTATCGTTCCCCGTTATGCATAAGTATTATCAAGTCAGAACATATGTCTCAAGTCAGATGACATTTATGAAATAGCTGACTTGTATCAAGTTAGATAATATTTTGTTTTAAAGACTCAATGTACGTCCATTGCCTGTATCTTCAGAAAGCAGATCATGTTCATCAAGCTACAACTCTTAATGAGTTTATCAATGAATCAGTTTATACAGTGATTTGCCATTTAACTTGTGACCCCGTCAGTTATCATCTACAGGGCATCAGCCCATCATTTACCCGTGCGGCTTCAGGCCAACTCTTGATCGGATTGTTAGGTTTACACCTATGTATAGATCATATCAGTGCAAGGGGTTCACATCCAGATCATAATGAGCAATTCAATTTCATATTACTTTCATTTTCATTTTTATTGCCAACTAAATGAATTGCAAAGACGGGTACCCATCACCAGTGTTTCTATGGTCATTTTACAAATACAGGGATGTATGTATTGAGTTTTTGCTCATGTTTTCGAATTGTTTTCATGTTTTCCATTTTAGGTGATGAAGTATCTTGTATTCCTCCTTTTAGCAAGCCTTTTTGAAGGTCATCAGATGCTCACAGTGGATTCAACATAGCATGAATATTGGAACCGACCTTAGGTTCAAGTACTTGTGTGGTATGGAATGTGAGTTAGTACATGGTATGGTTAAACTATTATGAACTTCGGTCTTGAAGTGTTTTAGTTTACTAGATTTTGTGATTGTAAGCGAGTTACAAGATTAGATGGTTTCAGTGAACCTTATCCTTATCAAGACGGCGGTGGCGCCTTCGTTTACTGAGTCTTTCGCTGCAATTATCAGTAATCATGTCATTCGGATTTTGGGGGTGTTACAGAATTGGTATCAGAGCTAAGGTTTAAGGGCCTCTGTGACCTATCAAGTGTTTATGAGTTAGCTATCAAGGTATGTATGAGTTATGTTGGACCAGTTAAATGAGTTGTTGGCTATAAGTTCATATGCATGGGCATATATAGGGGAACCATTGTCATTTCGGTGACTCAATCATTTGGTAATATCATGAGATTCAAGCATGAGCAAAGTGGACTGTGGAACCATTTGGGTCACCTGTTAGAAAGGCATGCTCTCATTTATCTGGGAATTGTATTGTATGTTTCATTTCTCGTATTTGTTTAAATTTTTGTAATTGTGCACTCCAGGTGTGTGACCCGTTGAGTTATGAACTCCGGCGTGTGGCCGTTGAGCTACTGAAGTGTTTCTCTCCATTTCAGGTATCAATTATAAGGCTTTAAGCCTGGGTTTTAGCCAGTTTTTAGGTGAAACTCTGTCCGTTTCGCTCCAGAATTTTAGAGTTTTATTGAGATGAATTAATATACCTGACCTTGAGTACAGTGAAGGTTGAAGTCGATGTGGGGGTGCCATTTGCAACTTTTCAAGGGATTTATACAATGTTAAGTCAGACGTGAACCTCTAGATGAGGAAATGCCTGGTGGGGCAATATCTTTGAGTTGAAGTACTATGAGAAGAATACTACAATGAGTGCTTATGTATGGTAATAGCAATTAGTAGCTTATGGTGTGCTATTTGGCATTATGTAGGTGGTACAAGTAAGATTAAGCTGCCATGTATCGGAATCATTTGGTCTTGATACTAAGACTTTACATCAGCAATGCTCCCATCACTTCCCGTCATTGACTTATTCCTGCCCTAGTTACCTTGAGTCGTTCAGATGCATCATTTCTTTGCTACTAACAGTCTCTTGATTTGTAATGGGGTGTTTATGGGAATTCTCATATGTGGTGTATGGGGACTTTTTCAAACACATCTGATCAACCTTTCTTATAGGTGATTCTAACCCTGATAATCTCAATCGTTTAATTGTCTCTTTCCATAATGGAACCTATAATGACTCCCGATGTGCATTACTATGTGATTTGCAGTTCTTCCTAAGCATATTTGACTCATTCTACTTGCAGCTTAGTCACCACTATGTTCATATTTTTACTGTTACCTACTCAAACTCTTTGCTTCTATTTGGGCACTATCCATTTGTTGCTTGCAAAGCCATTGGTTGCTTCAGACCCAGTCATTGAGTGCCCTTTCAGCAATAAATGTATCCATATTGTTCGTGTTGTTATAGCATCGTAACGTCATGCTGGCATACTACTCTATGGCCATGACTACATGTTGTTATTCAAGTTATTTTGGCAATCCTTTCTTTTCTAGTACAACCTAGTTTGGTAATGATAAACAACAATTTGTGTTATTTCCATTTGCCAGCAGTTTTGAAGTTTATATGTCTACCCAAGACTTCCATTTATTGCAAATTGTTGTATTGATGGATGACATCATGTTCAGTCATAAGATTGACTCCTTTATCTTGACTTATTGTCTTTTCAAACATCAGATGAATAAAATTTTCCTTCTGATAGTGTTGACCCTTATCTTCGTGATTTTACTCACATACGGATACCATATGACTTTTCAAAAGCTGCTTTGGGAATCTGTCACATTTCTTCACCTTCATTACTGAATACTCTCTCTCAACTTCATAACATCGTTCATTTACTTTACTATCATGACCATCCTGAGTAAACTGCATGTCTTGTATATGCAGGACATTTATATGTCTTACTTCTTTCATTACGAATCCTCGTCTTTTCATTCATTCAGCTTACATGTCTATCCTTCATAACCAATAAAGAAATATCTTTGCAAGAGTTCATAGTGTGGTTGCATATCTCTGCACTTTATATTGCCCCTTGTCTTTTAAATTTACTGAGACTAGTAAGCAGTTGAATGTGTTATGTATAGTATTGCTGGAAACATATTCATTGGGCATTGAATCCACTTTGATTGGCATACCTTGTTATCATTATGGAGATGAACTGATTGTGTACTTATAGAAGATGACTGGTAAAGATCTTAAGGTTAGTTTGAGAAATGTGGAAAGACTAGGCGTGTATTTCCATGGACTAAGAGTAGAAAAATCCTATTTCTGCCCTAATTCCATTGTGCAAGCAAGTGAATTATCATGTTCGTAATGTATTGAATATTAGTGATTTGTCAACCACACTCGGTATATCCATATCCATATTGCCAGTTGGTGGAGTTAGAGATGTTTCATCTGAGGACTATTAGGATTATTTCTCCCCAAGAAACATTGATTTTCAGATCAACCTAGTTCTAGGTGCTCAATCCATTTTCAAAACCCCTATCATATCACCCCCAAAAGAGTCCAAAGAATTAAGGACTTAGTGGATGAATTATAAGGGATTTGTTTAACCAAGTGTATCCCCGTGGGGAACCTCAGGTTCATACAAAAAAGAAAGACAGAACCTTATGGTTGTGTACTATGCACAGAGAGTTGCACAAGATCACTATCAAAATAAGTGCCCTATACCTTGAATAAATGATTTATGGGATTAACTGTCAGCAGGAGATGTCTTGTCCAAGAATAATTTAAGGTTCGAACATCACACCTAAACCATGCAACCACAGTTTATCTTTTGCAAGAATACCCATTTATAGTAACTCTTGTTTGCTTGTCTCATCTTCAAAACTTGATACTATCCAATATTGTTTCATCTCCCTTATATTTCAACCCGATATTTCTTATTAGCGTGATCTTCCATGTCTTCGCAAACCCATTGTTAAGTATGCAATACATTTTTATTCGACCTTATATGATTGTCAACATTCCAATGCTCTCTACCTTCACCATCTTTATTTCATGATCATAAGTTGCAGTTCATTTCGTTGAGAGTTGATTCCCACATCTACCTTACATCTCATTTATTCATAATAATACGCTCGTATAACTTATTTTGAATTCATAATGTAATTCAACTCTCATTGGTGTGGGTGATTACAATTGTCATAATTCCCCTTACTCTCCTTACTTTGAACTTCCACTCCGACACATATACCTTGCATGCTCATCAGTAAATTCTAGTTTTGGTTGTTCAATCTTATTCCTGGACTTGAATTGGTTTTATATAAGCAAAGGTACGTTTCTCATGTCACTTGTTCAATCTATTGATCTATCCATTGTATTTTATCGATTCAATCTATTTACTAATCCATTGGCACTTACTCGTCTAATCCATTTATCCATCTATTACACTTTGCTTATCCAATCTATTTATCTATCCATTGTACATTGCTTATCCCATCTATCTATTGCACTTATCTTGTTCCTTGTGGCTATAAAGTTATCTAGTTGAAGCTCAGTTGCTTGTCATCTTGTTTCCAATTCATCAGTTAAACCCGAATATAACCATCCCATCTTTCTCCTTGGTGGATTATTTATTGGACACTTTATGGTCCATATTTATAACCACAATTCTTATGGATTTCAGAATTCATGACACACTTATGGTTTTCTTTATTCTAACCACCCCATGATAATCTCATCTTTATTTGCCTTTTCTAGTCTCATTGTTAATTTCTTTTGTATGTAATAGTTCGCTCGACTGAGAAATTCATCGCTCTCATCCCTAACCATGGTCTTTTTTCTTTTGCCCGTTATCAACTGGGAGCAGATCCCTGAGTAGTCTGATGAGGGGAGATCTTGTGATGTGTTAGAAAAATCAGCTGGTGATATTTTGAGAAGGGCATAATCTCAAGCACTGTTTAATTATATTGGAATGAGCCAGAAGACACATTGAGTATAAGGTCGGAGCTACTCCCAGCAGTAAGAGGGAAAAATGGAAAATTCAAGTACATGTCGAGGTGATACAAAGTCGACAAAACAGTTGTGCTGGCAAAACAAAGAAATAACCAATGTCTCAGATGCAATATAAAGTATTCTGAAGGGCTTATCTAGTCAAGGGTGTCAGGAGACTGGATATCAGAGATAATTGAGTCCTCGTTACTTTGGGGTTTATGAGTCAGCAGTGTAGAATACCTCATTTGCAGTAACAAGGTTCTTTTCTTTCGAAGAGAATATCACTTTTGAAGCAAAATAATTGAGTTCTTTGAGGCTATTGTGTGAAAAGTATTCGGGTCTACTACTAAAATATGCTATTAAGAAGTTATACAATGCGTACATCCTCAGTCAGTGTTCATTTGGCAAATTATAACCCTTCGGAGGGAAGCAACGGGAACCAATGACCCATGTGTTTTAAAGCAGCATTGCATATAGTTGACAAGTGTGATAAGTTTTGAGGATGAAACTCTTTAAATGGGGAAGGCTGTAATAACCCAACCCTAACTCATATTTATTTATTTAATTCATCTTTATTTATTTAAATCATCTTTATTTATTTAAATCATCTTTATTTATTTCATTAATCATGTTTATTCATTGACTTTATCATATTTATTGACTTAATCACTCATGGTTATTTGTTTAACCAAATCATATTCATTAAATTCAATTACGCTCCATTTATTTATTTAATGAGTTCCATCATGTTATTTAAAATTTCCACCTTCATTTATCATATTTAATCATCTCGGTTGGGAGATATTTCATTTTGGGTACCACTTTGCAACTTAAGCTTCATTGATTGATTAAATATCGGGTGAGTCGATATTAGGCATCGGTGAGTATAAATTAGTGATTAATTATTTTCTTATCTTCGCTAAAATTTAATTCCGAGCAATACAAATTTTTTATTTTTGTTCAACACTCCAAATAATTTTTGAAGCCCCAATTTAGCTTTTGGGGCCCAAAACCTTACTAACTTTTGTTATTTCGCTAATCGCTCATTTTAGTACCTAATTTTAATTAGTAAAAAACTAATTTTTGGGTGGATAATTTTTAGCCACATGTAGCTAATTTATAAACACAAATAATCAGCCCAAAAACACAAACTCATCCCCCCATTTTTTCTCTCTCCTCACAGCAGAACAGGGGCAACAGCTGCTGCCCCTTTGTGCCACCAAGTTTGGTGCTTCCGACCACTTTTCCGGCAACCTCCCAACTGTCCCGAGTTGCCCTTGCTGCTAGCTATCAAGTCCAACCCCTCAAATCACTCAAAACAGCCTCCTCATCTCACTAATTCAAGCTTAAAGTGAGGTATATCCCAATCCCTAACTTATTTTATCTTGAGTTTTATGGTTGTTTTTTTTATGGGTTATGTTTGGATGATCAAATTGATAGTTATTGTGCAATTTTTATTGAGTTTGGAGATGTTTGGAGTTATGGGTATTTGATCAAGAGCATGGTTTTCATGATTCTGCATTTGTTTAAATGCTACTGTCAAAAATTCTGGAAATCACAGGATTGTCCAAAAATTATGAAATTTGTACTGTTGATTCTATACATTATTTGGGATTTTTTGGCAAAATGTCATGAATTGTGGAAGTGTAATCAGTGAGTTATGGAATTTTGAAGAAATATGCCCTGTTTTGGATACGAATTTAGTAATTATGTATTAATGAAGTTGTTTAGAGTTTAGATATATATATATGAGGCCTTAAATGATCTTTTGTATCTGATTGTGGTGATTTACAATGACTTCAAGTGAGTTTCATGTGAAAAAGAAAGAGGAAGTTAAATCAGTAAAGGGCTTAAATTTCAGGAAATTAGGGCTGACTTTGGGATTAAATTGGTAATGAATGGTGCAGCAACAAATTATGATTTTTGGTGGGTAGAGAGTTCAGTGTGTCATCGCTCAAATGCCTCTTGAATCGTCTTAATCCGAGGTCTGTGAAAAACGTTATGGTCGTTCTACCAAAACTGCGCAGAATGAGATCAAAACTGATACACTGGTGTTTTAGTCCCATTTTGGGAATCCTATTGGGGGAATCATGTTTTGAGTTGTAATGAAAGTTTTTGGAGACTTCTTAATCTTTTCATAATGAGGTTTTTTGTATCCATTTGAGGTCTAGAATTAATGTTATGAATTTTTGAAGTGAACTAACCTGCTTGGATGTAAATCAGGTTGTTATTATAATTTCTGTGCAGCGTATACTTGGAGGAAAATTCTGAAAGTTTTATGGTAGACTGATCATATTATTTCTGAATTTCCTGTAGGATCTCATGAAGTTTGGCAGAGTATTTTGAGTTTGGTGATTTTTGGAAGTATTTTGGGTAACTGTATAAAGAGCAATAAAAAAAAATCAAGTGAGATTGATCATGCACTCATTTTGTGTATTTTGGGCCAAGTCATTTATAGGGGGAAATAAATATTCATGGACTTTTATGGAGCTCTTAGATTGTTTTGAACTTTGATTCAATTATGGATTTTAAAAAGAAAATACCATGCTTGGTGAGCTTAATAGCTTCTAATGAGTTCAATGACCCATTTGAGGTGGAATTCTTTATCTAATGGATTTATGAATGAAATATGAGAGGTGGGATGTTGTGACTTATCAGACCAAGTTATTGCAGTTTGTGCCATTGAACCAAGATATACCTCTCTTGGCCTCAGACCTGTGTTACTTACTCAATTCATATTGTTTCAAATGTATTTATCAAGCCAGTCTAGTGTACTTGCTGTTATCTTGAACCAAACTATACATCAGCGAGCCTTAAACTTGTATCAGCAACTTATTTCAGAAAAGGCCGTAACCATTCTCTCAATTATCGCCATCAAGGCCTTTTTCCTCTGTAATACCATTTATCTCATTGTGGACTATTTTACTTTCATCAATTCAGTTTTGAAGTTACATTGAAATACACGAGTTATGTATACCATTTAATTACTCGATTTCTGTTACGCATACTTTTACTTACTCAATTGTGCGAGTAAGGATCATTTACTAACTACACATACTTTCAATGACATTTATGAAACAGAGTTGAGGCCTAGTTATCGTTCCCCGTTATGCATAAGTGTTATCAAGTCAGAACATATGTCTCAAGTCAGATGACATTTATTAAATAGCTGACTTGTATCAAGTTAGATAATATTTTGTTTTAAAGACTCAATGTACGTCCATTGCCTGTATCTTCAGAAAGCAGATCATGTTTATCAAGCTACAACTCTTAATGAGTTTATCGATGAATTAGTTTATACAGTGATTTGCCATTTAACTTGTGACCCCGTCAGTTATCATCTACAGGGCATCAGCCCATCATTTACCCGTGCGGCTTCAGGCCAACTCTTGATCGGATTGTTAGGTTTACACCTATGTATAGATCATATCAGTGCAAGGGTTCACATCCAGATCATAATGAGCAATTCAATTGCATATTACTTTCATTTTCATTTTTATTGCCAACTAAATGAATTGCAAAGACGGGTACCCATCACCAGTGTTTCTATGGTCATTTTACAAATACGGGGATGTATGTACTGAGTTTTTGCTCATGTTTTCGAATTGTTTTCATGTTTTCCATTTTAGGTGATGAAGTATCTCATATTCCTCCTTTTAGCAAGCCTTTTTGAAGGTCATCAGATGCTCACAGTGGATTCAACATAGCATGAATATTGGAACCGACCTTAGGTTCAAGTACTTGTGTGGTATGGAATGTGAGTTAGTACATGGTATGGTTAAACTATTATGAACTTCGGTCTTGAAGTGTTTTAGTTTACTAGATTTTGTGATTGTAAGCGAGTTACAAGATTAGATGGTTTCAGTGAGCCTTATCCTTATCAGGACGGCGGTAGTGCTTCCGTTTACTGAGTCTTTCGCTGTAATTATCAGTAATCATGTCATTCGGATTTTGGGGGCGTTATCCAGATTATCTTTAAGCCTGGCAAAAACTTTACTAATCTAGTTATCTTATTGTAGCTAATGTATAGCATGTCTCATCCCAAGTTCATGAGCTTGTTCAAGACGTAGCCGATTAGGGATTCTAGATTGGGAGGAATCACTTTAATCATTTCCAGACATGGTATGGAATGGGATCTAGTAAGATTTGTTTTGCAAAGCTCAAGTTCTTTTATACCTCAAATTTTGTTTAGATTAATTTGGGAGTCTTTATCATTTAAAGGAATGTGTTTGGGTGCAAACTGGAAAGTAAGCTTAAGAAAATGAGATGGAAAACATCAACTCAATAGGTTTAAGCTCTGATACCACTTTAATGCATAAGCCTTCAGAAACTCATGCCAAGCCTTCCTTAAGTTCAGTTTGTGATTAAAACAGGAACGATAAATAATTAAATAAGCAAGAACAATGGATATGCAAGGGACAAAGGCACGACCATCACCTAAGCTAGTAGGGAATCCACCCTCTAAACAATAAAAGGTAGGCCACTAAATTTAGACCAAAGAGAACTACTCAAATTAACTAGCCAAATATGATGAGTTAACCGAGATTTTGATAAAGAGAGTTTGCAGCAACTTTGCTACGCTTTCACTCATGGAATAATGAGTTACAAAACATAGAAAAGAGGACATATACATCGTCTAAGCTTTTCCAGTAAAGGCAGTGATGTTTCTTTATGACTAGGAAACCTCTAATCAAGCTTAAACAAAGTAAATTACAAAATAAAAATTTAGCTAAGCTAATTACATCAATGACTCTAGCTAATACATGTTGCAATTACATAAAACTAAATCTTAAACATGCATAAACATACTTAGGAGCACACTTGCACCTAAGAGAGAGAAAAAGTATTGTTGTTGCATTCTACATAACAACGGATGAATAAGAAACCAGTAGGCATGCTGTCTGTTTGGTTATTGGTCGACTTGCAAGGCTACAAACTTCACATGCGCATGTTATTGGACATCCCTAGACTTGGGAAAATAAGAAAATAAGCTTTCAAACTCTTCAAAGTAGGAAATACTATCACAAAGACAAAATAAGTAGATTAGAGCCTAATTGATTCAATTAGTCACTCATATTGAGCAAAGAAGTTCCCCACCTCAAACTATATTTAGACCTAAAGTTTTTGCATGACTAGAAAGCTTAGGATGTCAACAAAAACTCTAAGCAATAAAAATTTCTCTAAATTAGGTTTTGGTATGAGAACCAACTCAAGTCCTAAAACTAGGCAAAATAGGATCAAATCGGCACATGTCAACCTGTGATAGGTGCATCACCATGCAAACTTGATTTAACCTTGATATCTTTCCATGGAAAGATGCTCTAGGATATTGACTAAAACCTCAAGCAAAAATGCTTGCTCTAAATAAGGCATTGTTAGGTGAATGAACCTACTCTCCTATACTCAAAAGACTAGAGCCATTGCTGCATAGGCGGACTTTGGCTAACTGGATAACCATTAAAAACTGTCTTTAGCATTAATTTTCCTACATAGTATGATACCTTCAGATGTTGGGTAATTTCCTAAAAAAAAAATAGTGGCCCGAAGTTAGGTTTAGGAAGTGGAATAACCCAAACCCTAAAACAGGGCAGAATTGTACCGAAACTGGACAGGCTGCGATTTAGGGCTAATTAATCAAAATGCCTCAGACGTAGAAAAAAATTAATCTAATAATGAAAAAATAGACATCTTAAAGAGTCCAATCAAGTGGGATTCACCCAGAAAATGCCTTAGATTTACCAACAAAAACACTGCCTAAATAGTGCTAAACTCCGAGCTTACCAAAACGAACAAGGCTTAGATTTTAGTTGTTATGGCCTTATTACCTTGTCCTTGCTTAACAATGGCAGCACCTTGACCTCCATTTGGATTAAGTGGGTATTTAAACATACTTTCTTTGCATGACACTCATCCAAAGATTTCTCCATAGTAAGCACGCTTAATTGTGGAATTCTTAACATTAGGCTCCTTAAAAAGAAGGTGCACCTTTAATTTGATGATATAAGTAGTCACTGTAATCCTTTTAAGCCACATGTGGGATATTAGAGTGGATGATAATTAATGGACACCTTATGGGTTATATCATATTTGGCTAACAAGGCAGCTAAGGTTTGTTGTAAAAATGTGTTCCCCTATCACTACTGGTTGCTCTAGGCATTCTATATCTATGCACTCCACATCAACGAGCATAAGAATGTAAGTAAACCAAAGAAGGGGAAAATGGTCCCATCAAATCAACACGTTATAAATCAAAAATTTACAAACGTACACATTATAAAGGGAAATTTGATTCCTTGTAGATAAATTACTCGTCTTCTGGCATGCTTCGCATCTTTTGTAAATTTCACAGGCATCTCTATAAACAGTAGGAGAATACAATCCACATTTAAGAACTTTGTGTGTTATTCTTTTAGGTCTGAAATGCACCTCCCCTACTTTTATAAGAATGATAGAAAATTAAAATAAAACGAAATTAACTATCATCTGCACAATGCCTTATGATGTGATCTACACAAAATTTCTGGAAATATGGCCTATACTAAACATATATTTAGACTAGACTCTTAATTTATCTTTTTAGGCTCTAGACAAGTCTTTAGGAAAATTTTTTGTGACTATGTAATTGGCTATATCAGCATACCAAGACAACCTCTCAGTGACACCATATAAAGTCTCACTAGGAAAATAAATCAGCAAATGGATATCCACTCTTCCTATTTTCTAGCCTACTTAGAAGGTTAGCTACTAAGTTTTATGCTCTTATTTTTTCCTTAATTTCCAATTAGAATTTGATGTACATAGCCTTACTCAACTCTCACTCACAGGGACACACACAACACATTGCCAACAAAACAACAAAGATAGAGTTGGTAAATCAAGTGATCAAGCAAATGATACGACAACACCACACTTGCAATCAGTTGAGCAATTTCCTTAGATCCTCTAGAATATAAAATCACCATCTAGATGAGCTAAACCAACCTAGTGTCTTAGAACTTGAGCTACCAACTCACGATGCAGCTAATAGGAGTTTTGGAGAGAAGACTAAGCCCAAATCAGGCTCTTTGATTTAAAGTCATATGTTTCCATCTTACAAAAGTGTGAGAGGCTATAGATGTTTTTCACTCTAGCAATTACATTTGGAATAAGTCACATGCAAGTTGTCAAAGTGGCCACACCGTTAACAACTTGCAAGGGTGATGCAAATCAAGTTCAAGGCACTGATCAAGCTAATGAAAACCAAGGTAAGCGAAGGATTGATGCACCAGATTCACTGCTCATTCTCCTGTTGAAATCCAAAACTGAGCATGGTTTTCGATTGTGTGATCCTTAGAGTTTCCAAGAAGTCCTATGGGCAAGTCCTACTTTGTTGGAACCCCTAAAATTTCTATTTTTCTGAGGATGCTCGATTTTGTCTTAAATATTAGGAATTTTACTACGTTTGTCCAAATAATGAAGGCCTTCTATAAAGTCTCATTCTACCCATTGAAAGAGTAGGTGGATTCACCACCTAAACTTCATTTAGGACCAGTGTTTTTGCTGGTATCCTATGTCCTAAGGTATCATGACATGAAGAGAAATCAAAATCAAGATAAGTTCCTCATGGTGATTCAGCTGATCTTACCAACTTTTGTAGTTTAAGCTCTTTTCTAACCCGGTTTAAGTTTCTGGTTGATTTTGTCACATAAACCTAATTTAGAGCTAATTTTTATGTTTAGGATGCTTATTAACATCCTGAGGAACCCATCCATGCATTAAAATTAGTTCTAGGTCAAGTATAGGTTAGGGAACCAACTTGATCTTTTTTAGTGCTAATATGGGTTAATTAAGTCTAAACAAGGCATTTTAACTGTGTTATGATCTTCCTTAAGAGAGGAGGTTTTGTGACCCTCCCACATGCTCCCTTATCACTTTGGGAGTCTGGAACATCTTCATAGCTTCTTTTGTAGCTTTGCAAGACAGGTTGGCAAATTGGAAAAAAGATTGACATCAGCCTACAACTGGATTAGCTAGCCAAAAAGGAGTTCACTTTAATAACCATTTCTCTCTGTCCCATGTGCAAGTTGCTTATTTAAGAGTTAATTAGCCATATTAAAGCTTGAGTTAGTACAAATAACATGTATTTACTCGACTCACACTTTGTAGTTAGCTTAAGTTAAGCCTGTTTTGTATTTCAGTCAAAGTTTGTTAAAGGTTTCCTAATCATTTAGGAACCTGCCTACTTCCTTGGTTTCTTAGGGGACACATATATAATCTTTCTTGGTTGCTTATTGTAACGAAAATCCATGAATTTAAAGACAAACTCTCCAAATCTCACTTTTAAACAATCTGCTTGATTGCAAAACTGAGCGATGTCCTTTAATCTGAGCATGATGGCTCAGCCATTAGAGTTTAGAAGGTGGAATCCTTGCTCAGCTTGGATGGTGGCATTGCCTTTATCCCATTCGTCTACTATATTCTTGATCATACTCCATTGCTAAACTAGAATCCAAGCTTAACAAGAATGCAAAAGTATCCTTGTTCGGGTTTTCATTAAGCTCACATCAAAGTAGTATCAAAGCATAACCTACTGAGTGTTTACTTACTGTTTTGTTGGTTTGCAATCTTCCGTTGTTCCTAAACCACATTTCTTGAAGCTACAAAGAACCTTAAGTAGCCCAAACACAAACCCAGCTACAACAAAACCCAAAACACCTCAAATAGCCTCTACTAATTTCCATTCCATGTCCAGGGATGTCTTTCCTAATGATTTGCCCCTAGGATTACCTCCACCTAGAGGTATTGAGCACCATATTGACCTACCACCTGGAGCTTCTTTACCAAAAAAGCTAGCCTATAGAGTAAACCCACTAAGACTAAGCAACTCCAAAGGTAAGTTTAGGAACTTATTTACAGGGGATACATTAGAGAAAGCAAGAATCAATGTTCTGTCAAGGCCTTTCTTGTTCCAAAGAAACCATGAGAATGTGTGTGGATAGCTGTACTATTAATGAAATTACAATCAAGTATCATTTCCCCATTCTTAGACTTGATGACATGTTAGATGAACAACATGGCCTTAAGGTGTTTTCAAGAATTGATGTATAGGAGTGGAAACCATCAAATTAGGATAAGGGATGGGAATGAGTGCATAATGCAATAGCCCGACCCTAAATTATGTTTATTTCTTTAATTAAGCCATGTTATTAATTTTTCGCATTTATTTATCTCATTTAATCAGCTCGATTAGGAGAATTCATTTTGGGTCCACTTTGCAATTTGAGTTTCACGTATGGTAACAATTTCGAGTGAATCGGTATTAGGCCCCAATAAATATGATTAGGTGATAAATTATTTTTCATAATGTCACAAAAATTAAATTTTTAACCATGCAAAAAATTTGAGCCCAAATTCATTAAGTTTGGCCTAATTTATTTGGGCCCGATTTGCGACCCGATTCAGTTTGGGTTCAAATTTTGGCACGAAAATTTTAGTGTGTTTAAATTAAGTTAATCACCATCATTTGTTCCTAATATTCATTAGCAAACATATATTTTGGGGAGGGATAAAACTTAGCCTAGTAATTTGATACAGCTTGGAATCATTTTCAACCAAGTAAAAACACCAAGCTTTCTTCTTCTTCCTCTCTCTCCACCCCACAACCAGCCCCCCTTGCTGCCACCACCACCACCTGTTGCCGCCACCAGCTACTGCCGCCAGCCACCCTCAGCCACTAGCCACCACCCACCAACCACAACTCTCACAAACACCAAACAGCACCTCCATCTCTCTATACTTGATCTCAAGTGAGGTAAATCCTAATTCTAACCTTGTTTAATTTTGGGTTTTTATGTTGGATTTGATCGTGGATCATGTTATCTTGATATAAACAAGTGTTATTTTGATGTTTTAATTGATTGGATAAGCTTGAAACATGCTAGGGCTTAGGGGTGTCCAAGATCATGCAAGCTTAAGTTAGAGTGTTGGATTTTGATTGTTTTATCTTTGATTTGGTAATCTTTAAACCTATTGATGATGATGATGATGGTGGGTTTGGTGGGATTTTTGCATAAAGGGGTGAATTATGGAAATTCTCTAATTCATTTAAGAGTGGTTCATTTGCTTATTTATGTAAGCAAAGGTGATTATGGGTGTGTTCAGAGTGATTTTGTAAAGAGAGGAATTGAAGGGCATATGTAAAGATAATTATGGTGTATTTTGAGGTAAAATGGATTTATAAGGTGAAGAGAAGGAATAAGATTTATTACATGATTTTAAGGAATGCTTTTAGATGGGGATTTATGTGAAAAGAAATGGAAAAGCAAAAGCAGTGTGGGTGTGAACTGGTGGAAAACAAAGGTCACTTTGCCAATAAACTAGTAATGATCAACCTAGCCAAAAATTATGCTTTTTGGTGGGTAGATAGGTCAGTGTGTTGGGTTTCAAATTCCTTTTAAATCGCCTTAATTCGAGTTCTGTGGGCAAAGTTATGGTTGTTTTATGAGGAATGCACATGTTAGACCAAAACTAGCATACTTATGTTCCAGCCCTACTTTGGGAATCTTATGGTGGGAATCACGCTGGGTGTTCTCAATGAAAGCTTTTCAAGACTTCTTAAGATTTCCATTTTGGGGTTTTAGGTCTCCATTTGAGGTCAAGGGTGAAAGTTATGAATTTTTGAAGTTAACTGACCTGCTTCAGTGCAAATTGGGTTGTTATTGCAATTGTTGTGCAGCGTATACATGGAGAAAAATTCTAAAAATTTTACTGTAGATTTTCCATATTATTTTTGAATTCCCTATAAGATTTCATGAATTTTGGTTAAGTATTTTGAGTTTGGTAATTTTGGAAGCATTTTGAGTAATTGTGCAAAGTATAATAATAAAGATAGAGTGACATTGATCATGCACTCATTTGGTGTATTTTGGGCCAAGCAAGGTCATTTAAGGGGGAAATGAATATTCATGGACTTTCATGGAGTTTTTAGCTTGATTAATGAGAAAGAAGAAGACATGTATACAACTTGAGAGCTTATTTATGAGCTTTGAATCAATTATGGATTTTACAAAGAAAATACAAAGTTTAGTGAGCTTAACAGCTTTTATTGAGTTCAATGAGTCATTTGGGTGCAATTCTTTATTTAATGGACTTGTCAATGAAATATGAAAAGTGAGGAGAATTTTGACTCAGAAACCATATTTATCAGACCAAGTTATTACACTTTTTACTCTTTTGAACCAAGATATATCTCTATTGGCCTCAAATCTCCATTACTTACTCAATTCAAATTATATCAAATATATTTATCAAGCCAGTCTACTGTACTCGCTGTTATCTTGAACGAAGCTATACAACAACGAGTCTTAAACCCGTATCAGTAACCTATCTTAGAAAATGCCAAAACCACTACCCCATTTGTCACCATCAAGGCCTTTTCCTTTGTAATCTCATTCATATCATTGTGGTCTATTTTACTTTCATTTACTTTATATTGGATTTAATTACTTTCATTAATTCACTTATGAAGTTATACTGAAATACCCAAGTTATATATACCATTTAATTACTCAATTTTTATTACACATACTTTTACTTACTCAATTATATCAGTAAGGATCATTTACTGACCACACCTACCTACAATGACATTTATGAAATAGAGTCGAGGACTAGCTATCGTTACCCGTTATGTATAACTGTTATCAAGTTAGAGCATATTTATCAACTCAAATGACGTTTATGAAACAGAAGACATTTATAACAAGTCAGATGACATTTTTAAATACTCAAGGTACGTCCATTGCCTGTATCTTCATAAAGCTGAACATGTTTATCAAGTTACAACTCTTAATGGGTTTATCAATGAACTAGTTTATATAGCGATTTGCCATTTAAGTTATGACCCCGTCAGTTATCATCTATAGGGCATCAGTCCATTATTTACCCGCATGGCTTCAGGCCAACTCTTGATCGGATTGACAGGTGTACACCTATGTATAGATCATATCATTGCAAGGGGTTCAGGTCCAAATAATAATGAGCAATTCAGTTTCATATTACTTTCATTTTCATTTTTATTGGGAACTAAAAGAAATGCAAAGGCGGGTATCCATCAATAGTGTTTCTGCACTCATTTTACAATACAGGAATGCATGTGCTGAGTTTTATCTCACATTTTCGAATTGTTTTCATGTTTTCCATTTTAAGTGATGAAGCATCACATGTTTCTCCCTTTAGCAAGCCTTTTTGAAAGTCATCAGATGCTCACAGTAGATTCAGTATAGTAGGAATGTTGGGATCGACCTCAGGGTCAAGTTGGGTCTATATTCAATATACTTGTGCGGTGTGGAGTACGAGTTAGCACATGGTATGATTAAGTCGATTATATGGAAGTTGAACTATTATGGACTTTGGTCTTGGTGTGTTTTAGTTTAATAGATATTGTGATTTGAATATGAGTTGCAAGATTAAATGGTTTCAGTGAGCCTTGTCCTTATCAAGAAGGTGGTAACGTCTTCTATCACTAAGTCTTCCACTGCAGCTTTCCAAAAATCTTGTCATTAGTATTTTGGGGGCGTTATAGATTTGGTATCAGAGTTAAGGTTTAAATGGCTACTATGAGCTATCAAGTGTTTATGAACTAGCTATCAATGTGTGTATGAGTTATGTTGGACCAGTTAAATGCGCTATTGACTATAAGGTCATATGTATAGGCATATATGGAGGAACCATTTCCATTTGGATGACTCAATCATTTGGTAATATCATGAGGTTTGAGCATTAACAAGATGGAGTGTGGAACCAAGGCATGCTCTCATTTATCTGAGAGTTGCATTGTATGTTTCATTTCGCTCATTCGTTTAAATTTTTACAATCGTGCACTCCGGGTGAGTGACCCATTTAGTTATGAACTTCGGCGTGTGGTCGTTGAGCTATTGAAGTGTTTCTCTCCATTTCAGGCATCTATTGTAAGGCTTTAAGTCGGGTTTTAGTTAGTTTTTAGGCTGAACTTTATCCATTTTGCCCCATGATTTGAGAGTTTTATTGAGTTGTGTTAATATACCCGATTTCAAGTACAGTGATGGTTGAAACCCGAAATGGGGATGTAATTTGCAACTTCTTAAGGGATTAATACAGTGTCAAGTTAGATGTAAACCTCTAGATGAGGAAATTCCTTGTGGGGCAATATCTTTGAGGTGAACCAGTATGAGATGAACATTATAATGAGTGCTTACGTATGGTGATAACAATTAGTAGCTTATGGTGTGCTACTTGGCATTATGTGTGGTACTAGTAAGATTAAGCTGTCATATATGGGAATTATCTGGTCTTGACACTAAGACCTTACATCAGTAATGCTCCCATTACTTCCTGTCATTGACTTATTTTTGCCCTAGTTACCTTGAATTGCTTAGAGTCATCATTTCTTTGCCACTAAAACTCTATTGATTTGTAATGGAGTGTTTATGAAAAATCTCATATGTAGTTTGTGGGGAGTCCATTAACTACATCTGAGCAACCTTTCGTATAGGCGATTCAAGCCCTGATAATCATAACCGTCTAATTCTCTGTTTCCATAATAGAGCCTATAATGACCCTCGGTATGTGTTACTGTGTGATTTGCAGTTCTTTCTAAGCATATTTGACCCATTCTACTAAAGTTCAGTTATCACTATGTTTATATTTTTACTATCACCTACTTTAACTCCTTGCTTTTATTTGGACACTATTCATTTATTGCTCGCAAAGCCTTTGGTTGCTTCAGACCCAGTTATTGAGCGCCCTTTCAGTAACTAAATGGATCCATATTGTTCGTGTTTCTATAGCACTGCAACATCATGTTGGCATACTGCTCTATGGTCGTGACTACATGTCGTTACTCAAGTTATTTTGGCAATTCTTTGTTTACTAGTACAACATATCTTATTAATGATAAAGAACGATTTATGCTATTTCCATCTGCCAGCAATTTCAGAGTTTGTATGCCTACCCAAGACTTCCATTTACTGCATAATATGTTATTGATGGATGCCATCATGTTCATTCATAAGAATGACTCCTTCATCTTGACGTATTCGCCTTTCAAACACAAGATGAGTAAGATTTCCCTTCTGATGTTGTTGACCCTCATCTTCGTCATTTTACTCATATACAGGTACTGTATAACTTTTCAAATACATCTTTGGTAATATGTTAGATTTCTTCACCCCCAATACTTAATACTCCCTCTCAACTTCATAACATCATTCAGTTACTTTACTATCGTGGCCATCATGAATAAATTGCATGTTTTGTATATGTAGGTCGTTTATATGCTGTAGCTCTTTCATTATGAATCTTCGTCCTTTCATTTATTCAGTTTACATGCCGGTGCTTTATAACCAATAAAGAAATATCTTTGCAAGGGTTCATGCTGTTGTTACATCTCTTTACACTTTAGATCGTCCCCCATGTCTTCCGAATTTGCTTAGATCTGTAAGCAGTTGAATGTGTTATCTTTTATAAATATGCCTCTATTAGTATTGGTAGAACCATATTCGTTGGACATTCAATCTAGTTTGATTGGCAAACCTTGTTATCTTTATGTGGATGAACTGATTGTGTACTTATAGAAGATGACTTGTAAAGATCTTGAGGTTACTTTAAGATGTGAGGAAAGACTACATGTGTGTTTCTATCGACAGGGAAGAAAAACCCTATTTCCACCCTAATTACATTGTACAAGCAAGTGAGTTATCGTGTCACTAATGCATTGAATATTATTGATATGCTAATCACACTCGGTATATACTTATCCATAATTACAGTTTGTGAATTTAGAGATGTTTCATCTGAGGACTTTCAGGACTGTTTTCCCCTAAGAAACATTTATTTTCATATCAACCTAGTTGTACGTGCTCAATCCATTTTCAGAGCCCCTATCATATGACCCCCAACAGAGTTCAAAGAACTAAAGATTTAGCGTGATGAGTTGTTACAGAAGGGAGTTATTTGACCAAATGTGTCACTGTGGAAAACTCTAGTTTTATATGTGCAAAGAAGGAAGGCAAAACCTTATGGTTGTGTATTGCGTACAGAGAGTTGAACAAGCTCACAATAAAAAACAAGTGCTGTATATCTTGAATAAATTATTTATGGCATAAACTGCCAATAACAGAAATCTTTTCCAGGAAGGATTTGAGGTGCAGATATCACACCTAAACTATGCAACCATAGTTTATCTTGTGCAAGAATGCCCTTTTGTATTAATTCTTGAAATTGTTTGCTTGTATCATCTTCAAAACTTGATACTATCCAGCATTGTTTAATCTACCTTGCATTTCAAGCCTATATTTCCTATTAGTGTGATCTTCCATGTCTTTGCAAACCCATTGTGAAATGTGCAATACATTTTTGTTCGACCTTGTATGGTTGTCAACATTCCAATGCTCTCGACCTTCACCATCTTTGTTTCATGATCATGAGTTGTAGCTCATTCCGTTAAGAGCCGATTCACACATCTACCTTACATCTCATTTATTCATAATGATAAGCTTGTATAACTTGTTCTGAATTCATAATGTAATTCAAGCCTCACTGTTATGGGTGATTACGATTGATATAATCCCTTACTCTCCTTACTTTGAAATTCAACTCCAACACATATATCATACATTCTGGTAAATAAAATTCCGCATTCTCTATTTGATCTTATCATTATGCTTGAATTGGCTTCATATTAGCAAAGGCATGTTCCTATTGCAACTTGCTTAATCTATTTATCTATCCATTAGCACTTTGCTCGTCTAATCCATTTATGTATCCATTACACGTTGCTTGTCCAATCTATTTGTCTATCTATTGCACTTTACTTATCCAATCTATTTATCTATTTATTGCACATTGCTTGTCCTATCTATCTATTACACTTATCTTGTTCCTTGTGGCTATAAAGTCACCTAGTTGAAGCTCCGTTGCTTGTCATCCTTTTTCCAATTCATTAGTTAAACCCGGATATAACCGGGCCATCTTTCTCCTTAGCTGATTATTTATTGGACCCTTTATGATCTTTATTTATAAACCACAATTCTTGTGGCATTATATTTCAGAATTCATGATACACTTATGGTTATCCTTATTCTAACCACCCCATGTTAATCCCTTCTTTGTAAATCTTTTCTAGTCTCATTGTTTATTTCTTTTGTTCCTGATGACTCACTTGACTACCAATCCCATCATTTTTATATCTGACCATGTTTATTCTAGCATCTAATTCGGACTTAAAGCAGTTGTTAGACTAGTTTGATGAGGGAAGATCATGTGACACATTAAGAACATCATATGAGGACATTTTGATAAGGGCATAATCTCAAGCAATGTCTAACGGTATTAGAGTAAGCTAGAAGAAGTATCGAGAATAATGAGACAGTTCAAGTACATGCTAAGGTGACACAAGGACTACACAAAAGTCATATGGTCATATTGACCAAAGAAGGAGACAATCAAAGTTCAAATGAGATATAAAGTATGATTCCAAATGGCTTATCTATTCAAGGGTGTAAGGAGACTGGATATTAGAGATAATTTAGCCCTCGTTACATTGGGCTTTATGAGTCAGTAGAGTAGAGTACCTCCTTGCAGTAACAAGTTTTTCTTTTGAAGAGAATATCAATTTTGAATTAAAGTAATCGAGCCAGTTAACTCACTGAGGATCTTGATACTCGACCGCAGGATTAAGTAACTATGCACTCTGGGCTAATCATGCCTTTTTGGAGGGAAGCAGTGAAAACCAACTATCCATACATCTACTTCCTTGTAAGCTGTTTGGGAAAATCGAGGATGAGATGCAAGCCAAGCACGCGCATTTATTTGAGATAAACTTGCATGCTTTGTCATTGCTCATGAGTTTTGAGGACGAAACTCTTTAAGGGGGAAAAGCTCTAATACCCCGACCCTAAATCACATTTATTTATTTAATTGATCCATGTTATTAATTTTTTACATTTATTTATCTCATTTAATCAACCTGATCGGGAGAATTCATTTTGGGTCCCCTTTTGCAATTCAAGTTTCATTTACGGTAACAATTTCGAGTGAATCAATATTAGGTCCCGAAAAATATGATTAGGTGATAAATTATTTTTCATAATGTCATAAAAATTTAATTTTTAACCATGCAAAAAAAGTTGGGTCCAAATTCATTAAGTTTGGCCCAATTCATTTGGGCACGATTTACGGCCGGATTCATTTTGGGTGTTCAAATTTCAGCCCAAAAAATTTGGTGTGATTAAATTAAGTTAATCACCATCATTTGTAACAAATGTTAATTTGCAAAAAGATATTTTGGGGAGGGATAAAACTCAGCGAAGTAATTTGATATAGCTTGGAATCATTTTCAACCAAGTAAAAACACCAAGCGTTCTTCTTCCTCCTCTCTCTCCACCCCACAACGAGCCCCCCTTGCTGTTAGCACCACCAGTTGCTGCCGCCAGCCACCATCAGCCACCAGCCACCACCCGATCAGCCACCACCCACTAACCACAACTCTCACAAACACCAAACTCTACCTCCATCTCTTTATACTTGATCTCAAGTGAGGTAAATCCTAATTCCAACCTTGTTTAATTTTAGATTTTTATGTTGGATTTGATCATGGATCATGTTATCTTGATATAAACAAGTGTTATTTTGATGTTTTAATTGATTGCATAAGCTTGAAACATGCTAGGGTTTAGGGGTGCCCAAGATCATGCAAGCTTAAGTTAAAGTGTTGGATTTTGATTGTTTTATCTTTGATTTGGTAATCTTTAAACCTATTGATGACGATGATGATTGTGGGTTTGGTGGGATTTTTGCATAAAGGGGTGAATTATGAAAATTCTGCAATTGATTTAAAATTGGTTCATTTGCTTATATATGGAAGCAAAGGTGATTATGGGTGTGTTAGGAGTTATTTTCTAAAGAGAGGAATTGAAGGACATATGTAAAGATAATTATGGAGTATTTTGAGATAAAATGGATTTGTAAGGTGGTGATAAGGAACAAGATTTATTACATGACTTTAAGGAATGCTTTTAGATGGGGATTTATGTGAGAAGAAATGGGAAAGCAAAAGCTGCATGGTTGTGATCTGGTAGAAAATAGGGGTCACTTTGCTAATGTAACGATCGACCCAGTAAAAAAAATTATGATTTTTGTTGGGTAGATAGGTCAGTGTGTTAGATTTCAAATTCCTTTTGAATTTCATTACTTCGAGTTCCGTGGACAAAGTTATGGTCGTTTTACGAGGACTGCGCTGGTTAGACCGAAATTGGCATACTTATGTTCTAGCCCCATTTTGCGAATCCAATGGTAGGAATCATGCTTGGTGTTCTAGATAAAAGTTTTTTTAAGACTTCTTAAGCTTTTCATATTAGGGTTTTAGGTCTCCATTTGAGGTCAAAGGTGAAAGTTATGAATTTTTGAAGTTAACTGACCTGCTTTAGTGCAAATTGGGTTGTTATTGCAATTGTTGTGTACCGTATACTTGGACGAAACTTCTAAAAATTTTAATATAGATTGTCCATATTATTTTCGAATTCCATACAAAATTTCATGAACTGTGGTTGACTATTTTGAGTTTGGTGATTTTTGGAAGTATTTTGAATAATTGTGTAAAGAGCAATAATAAACATTGAGTGAGATTGATCATGCACTCATTTGGTGTATTTTGGGCCAAGCAAGGTCATTTAAGGAAGAAATGAATATTCATGGACTTTTATGGAGCTTTTAACTTGATTAATGGGAAAGAGGAAGACAAGTATACAATTTGGGAACTTGTTTATGAGCTTTGAATCAATTATGGATTTTGCAAAGAAAATACCAAGTTTAGTGAGCTTAGTAGCTTCTATTGAGTTCAATGACTCATTGGGGTAGAATTCTTTATTTAATGGACCTGTGAATGAAATATGAGAAGTGGGGAGAATTTTGACTAAGAAACCATATTTATCAAACCAATTTATTGCAGTTTATGCTCTTTTGAACTAAAATATATCTTTCTTGGTCTCAAACCTCTATTACTTACTCAATTCAGAATGTATCAAATGTACTTATCAAGCCAATCTAGTTTACTCGTTGTTATCTTTAGCCAAACTATACATTAGTGAATCTTAAACCTATATCAGCAACCTATCTCAGAAAATGCCAAAACCACTCTCCCATTTTGTCACCATCAAGGCCTTTTCCTTTGTAATCTCATTCATCTCATTGTGGTCTATTTTACTTTCATTTACTTTATATCGGATTTAATTACTTTCATTAATTTAGTTTTAAAGTTATATTGAAATACCCAATTTATGTACACCATTTAATTACTCAATTTCTATTACACATACTTTTACTTACTCAATTATATCAGTAAGGATCATTTACTGACCACACATACCTATAATGACATTTATGAAATAGGGTCAAGGCCTAGTTATTGTTCCCCATTATGCATAATTGTTCTCAAGTCAGAACATATTTATCAAATTAGATGACATTGATGAAACAGACGACATTCATAACAAGTCAGATGACCTTTTTAAAGACTCAAGGTACGTCCATTGCCTGTGTCTTCAGAAAGTAGAGTATGTTTATCAAGTTACAACTCTTAATGAGTTTATCAACGAATCAGTTTATACAACGATTTGTCGTTTGACTTGTTACCCTGTCAGTTATCATATATAGGGCGTCAGCCCATTATTTACCCGCGCTGCTTCAGGCCAACTCTTGATCGAATTGGTAGGTGTAGACCTATGTATAGATCATATCATTGGAAGGGGTCCACATCCAGATAATAGTGAGTAATTTAGTTTGATATTACTTTCATTTTCATTGTTATTGCAAACTAAAAGAATTACAAATGTGGGTACCCATCAACAGTGTTTCTATGCTCATTTTACAATACAGGAATGCATGCACGGAGTTTTAGCTCACATTTTTGAATTGTTTTCATGTTTTCCACTTTAGGTGATGAAGCATCACATGTTTCTCCACTTAGCAAGCCCTTTTGGAAGTCATCAGATGCTCACAGTAGATTCAGCATAGCAGGAATGTTGGGATTGATCTCAGGGTCAAGTTGGGTCTATATTCAATATACTTGTGTAGTGTGGAGTGCGAGTTAGCACATGGTATGATTAAGTCGATTATATTGAAGTTGAACTATTATGGACTTTGGTCTTGGAGTATTTTGGTTTAATAGATGTTGTGATTTAAACATGAGATGCAAGATTAAATGGTTTCAGTGAGCCTTGTCCTTATCAGGACGATGGTAGCGTCTTCTATCATTAAGTCTTCACTGCAGCTTTCCATAAATCTTGTCATTAGTATTTTGGTGGTGTTATAGAAAATGACCTTTAAAACAAAGGAAAAGTTGTATGAATTACTTGTAATGCCATTTGATTTATCTAACCCCCCTTGTACTTTCATGAGATTGATGAATGAGGTGCTTAAACCCTTCATTGGCCACTTTGTTGTGGTATACTTTGATGATGTGTTGCTCTACAATAAAAATGAAAGATATCTTGAGGAGCATTTGAGATAAGTTTTTGCGGTTTTGAGAGGGTAGAAACTTTATGCCAAGATAGAGAAGTATGAGTTTTTCACTGCACAACTTAGTTTCCTTGGTTATGTGGTTTCAACTAAAAGGTATTCAGGTTGATCAAAGCAAGGTTGAAGCAATCCAAACCTGGCCTCAACCCAAGACAATCACGGAGGTGAGGGTTTTCATGGTTTGGCTTTTTTTGTCTAGGAAATTCATAAGAGACTTCAGTTTAGTCATGACGCCCATTACTCAGTGTATGAAGAAAGGAGCTTTTGAGTGATCCAAGGCTTTCCAGAAAGCCTTTGAAGATATCAAACAGAAGATATGTTGAGCACCAATCTTGGCCCTTCCAAATTTTGAAGATCTATTTGAACTTGAATGTAATGCAAGAGGAGTTGGGATAGGAGTTATCATAATGCAATCTAAGATGGCCATTGCCTACTTTAGTGAGAAACTCAATGGTTCCAGATGCAACTACAACACAAATAACAAAGAAGTCTATGTTATTGTGAGGGTTTTGGCTCATCAAGGTCATCACCTCAAGCCGAGACCTTTTTATGTTGCGTTACATGCTAAATGGGTTGAGTTTCTACAGTTATTCAACTTTACTTAAAAACACGAGTGAAAAAGAGATGTGGTTGCCAGTGATCTTTCTAGACAATATACTGTACCTTATATTTTTGAAGCTAAAGTCCTTGGATTTCATTCAATCCAAGTGATTTACATTGAGGATCCATATTTCCAGCTTTTGGTAAGGGAGATCACAAAAGACAGCCTAAAAGGGCTATCTTTTCAGAAATAACAAATTTTGTATTCAAAAGTTCTCTTTGAGGAAGTAACTAGTTCAAGAGGCTCTTGGTGGTGCTCTAGCTCGCCAGTGTGGCCTAAAGAAGAGAATGTACATCCTAAAGGGCATTTTTACTAGCCTAAGATGGGAAGAGATAGGCACAAGATCATTTCAGCTTGCTCCATTTGCCACAAAGCCAAGAGTCAATTCCATCAAAGCTCATACCCCCTGTTGCTCGTACAATTAGGGCCATGGGATGACGTAAGTACAGATTTTATTGTGGCCCTCCCTAGGACTCAGAGACGGAAGGATGCAATTATAGTGGTTGTGGATAGATTTTCCAGGATTGCTCACTTTGGTCCATGTCACAAGACTAATGATGCAAGCCATACTGCTGAGATCTACTTCCAAGAGATCATTAGGCTCTATGATGTGCCTAAAATCATTGTTTTACATCGATACTCCAAGTTTCTGTCTTTTTTCTTGAGGAGTTTGCGAAAGCTATTAGGCATTACACTCGGGGATGATATTACGGAAGCTATTAAGCACTAAAATAGTAAGAGATGCCTGTAAAACAATGGTTTTAATCCCAAACTTAGGGATGATATCTTTTAGACCGAGCTCTTACTATTTTTCTAAGGCGTTTGGTGAGTAAGAGTTTGAAAGATTGGGATTTAAAGCTAGCCCATACTGAGTTTGCCTACAATAGAGCTCCATCCTTTGCTCTAGGGCACTCTCCATTTGAGTGTGTGTACAGGGTAAGCCCCTACTGATATTGACTTGCTACCCCTACTGAGTCAAGAGTTAGCTATGATGTTGAACGTAGAGCTAAAGAGCTCAAGAAGTTACATGAAGAGGTCAAAATCATATTGAGAAGGCCAATGTAGCTAACAAGGTGAGAGCAAATAAGTATAGAAGGCAAATGAAGTCCAACCCGGGAGAGAAGAGGTTTCCATCGAGAAGGAAGAACAAGCTTGTGATAATAGGGGGTGGAGCATCCAAGATCATTGAGAGAGTGGGAGAAAATGCATACAATCTACAACTCCCTAGAGATATGGCTATTTCAAGCACTTTCAGCATTGTAGGCCTAAGTCCTTATGTGGAGGACTGTTTTAAAGGCCCTTCAAATTTGAGGTGAAATCCTCTTGAAGAAGGGGAGGTTAATACAAAGCAAGGCATCTAATAAAGTTTGCTATATCCAAATCAAGTTCAATATACTGATCAAGCTAAGGAAGACCAAGGTAAGCAAGCATTGATACACTATATTCACTCCTTATTATCCTGTTCAAATCCAGAACTAAGCATGGCTTTGGAGGACATGACCATTGGAGTTTCCAAGACATCCTATAGGTAAGTTCTACTTTGTTATACTCCCTAACATGTATAGAATTGTTAAGGAAACTTAATTTTAGCTAAGTATTAGGCATTTTACTGCATTGTTACAAAGACTCTAAACAGTGAAGGTATGCTGTTTCAGTCTCATTCGACCCGTATTAAAGGATTAGGTGGGATCACCACCTAAAACTTGATATAGGACTAATATTTTTTTCTTAGTGTGGTAGTTGACATCCAAAGATATCAAGCCATGAAGATAAATCAAAATCATGACAAGTTCCTTATTGTGATTTAGCTGCATCTTACCAACCATTGCAATTTGGGCTCTTTTCTAACCTAGCCAACAATTATTGGAGTTCTTACTCAACAAATGTTAATAGTAGAATGATCAGTATAAACAGTAACTTTAACATCTAATAGATAGGGACGAAACTTTTTAAGACAAAAAACAACATCATATATTTCCTTTTCTGTACTAATGTTGTTACATTGCGTTACGCCTACAGTTCAGAAATCATAATAGCTAACATTAGGTACCTTCCCTACTATTTAACCTAAGACTAGCCTATTGGCTCATTACTAGCATCACACATTGGTTCGAAAGGTAAGGCCCAATTTAGGCATTGTGTGTGACACCTTGAAAATTCTAATTCATTATGTTAGTAACCATAAGCCGTTTTTAATGCAATGGATAATAACCTAGTGCGTGTAACTGCTTTATTTCACTAGGAATACAAGGAAAAAAGGCAATACATTAAAAACGAAAAATAACTAATCCAAAGTCAATAGTTAAACATAAATGGTGAAAATTCAATCGACTATAGGTTCAACATTTATTATTACTAACAAAAGTCTATCTAAAACTCCTATGTGGTCTCGCTCATATTCCATCCCTATGCACCACATTTGTACCTGGAAAAAAACATTTTGACCAATGAGGCGAAGCTCTATAACGCCAACCCTAACTGTAAACACTTAAATTCATTTCAAACATTTAGGGTTGAGACAAAAATATTCAAATAATTTGAAAAGACTTATTCCTAACTAGTTTGAGATCTTCAAGCTTTAAATATTACCCATTATCAACAATCAAAACAAGTTAATTTCACTGGCGAGCAAGCCCACCATAGAATATCATGGCCTTCTACCAAATAACTTTATGGGTTACTAGAACTCATGTTGGAATATGTCCATCTACAATGGCACGTCTCCCAAAATCGCATGCTATAACCTGCGGAGACTAATTTGTCTCTATATTAAGGTAAACCTACCCTAATATCGTAATTCACCCTCTCATGAACTCGTGTTAGTCTTTCACTTTAGGAAGACCCCTTAAAACATGAACTACTTAAGTAAAATATTCAATCACAACACCATATTCTACGTTTAGAAATTCATAAAAACACAAGTTGTTATTCACGTTTTACGCATAAGTTCCCTTAGGTATATAAGATCACCAAAACAACTTAAAAACATGCGGCAAATTTTAAAAGAGCAACCAAGGGGTGTTATGGCATAGACATTACCTCGACGAAGCGAAAGTAACTAGCTTGAGCTTTAACTAGAGTATTAGGCCTAAATGATAAAATTAAAGAGTCATGAAATGTACTAACTTAAAGGTGTCCTCACAACCATTAACCAATCTTTCTAACCTAAAAGTCAATCCAACCACTACGGCCACATGAATATGACTAATACTCCATCCATACTAATTTTCAAGAACCCGAACAATTTATAAAAGCTCATTTACCCAAACAAATCAATTATTGAAATTTCACCGATTAGGATTTTGGAAATAGTTTCAGGTTAGTTTCCGACCTCACTTTTAGAAACAATAACTTCACCTAGGAAACTCATATTGAGATCGTTGAACTCAATCTGGAAAGGTATATTTGTCTATTATATCTTTCTTTTTATAAGTATTCACAAGAAACCACCACAACTATCTCGAATATTCACATCTTTCCACCAAACTAGTTTCATATTAGAATTGTGTAGTCACGGGAGAAAAAATTATTTCTCACCCATTTTAAGTCGGAAATTAATGATTCAAAATTCCTAGAGGATTACACTCATAGATATATATGACTAATCTTTTTCATGATTTTTGGCTGGTGGATAAAAGCAGTTGCAAAGTGAGGCCTTTGTAGGTCTAGTTTTTTGCCTCAACTAACCCTATGATTCTAGTATAAGATCGTTCTACCCACTCAAGCATACTCACAAAACTCACTTTAAAGCCATTCCTACACATCCATACTAACCCAAAAAAAAAACCCTATCCATGGTCCATCCAAGAGAGATTTTTAAACAGAAAAATTTCATGTTTACTTTTAGGATAACAGTGGGGGCAAGAAGCTTAAATGAGTGCTTTCAACAACCAAGAAAATTTGAGAATCTTAATGCAAACATGAAAAGAAGTGTTTAGAATCTAGGAAACAAATAAACTTGATGTAAAGATTAGTTCTTTATGATCATAAAAAGAAAATTTAAGTCATACAATCAAGACCCTAACTTTTCACCCAAAATATCAAAGGGGGGAGAGCGGCGCTTGGGTGGCATGGCCACAGCAGTGGCGATCGATAGTGAGATTGTTGGTGGTGGCAGTGGTCGGCAGAGAGGAGAGAAAGTTAGGGTGTGAGTTGTGGGGGAGAGAGAGACGTGAGATGACAGCGAGCAAGTACCGTGAGAGAGAAAGTGAGGTAAGGGGGCTATTGTATGGTTAAAACTATGTAGAATTTTTTTTGTTTAACCACTCGGTTGCCAAAAGGGGGGCGGGGGCGGGGAGATTCCATGGTTTTACTATCCCCTGCCAAAAATAAAATTTATCTTTGAATTTGAAATTTAAGGAGGAGCTTTTCATAACGAATTAAATTTTTATCTCAAAACCAACATTTTCAAAACCTGAATTTTATTATATAAACAAGGTATACTAAAAATTCAAATTTAAAATTAACAATTTCCTTATTAAAGGTTTGATTAGGTCCAAAATGTGGGATAGGCTTGGTCCGAGATTCCAATTACATGAAAGCCCACACTAAAATAGTACCTACATGCTCAAGCGACTAAAGCTAGCTTACTATTCTTCGAGGATTGTAAATATAAATTTTCAAGGTTTTATACTCTACCCACCTTAAAATAAGTTTCATCCTCGAAACTCCACAAATAACTCAATCGATAAATATCTAAATCCCCGGTTATATTTTACCCCTCTTAAAAGAAGTTTCATGCACAAAACTTACTCGGACCTGGTCCTGCGAACAGGTGAGGGTATTTAGATCGCACTCCTTCTTCCGGTTCCCATGTTGCCTTGGCTATAGTGTGGATAGCCCAAAGGAATTTCACAAGTGGAACTACTTTGTTGTCCTCTCGATGGTCCGAAATCTCAAGTGGTTGCTCCTCATAAGTTAAGTCTCCTCGAAGCTGTAAGGGCTCTGACTCAATCATGTCAGTCAGGTTAGGAATATATTTATGTAGTTGAGACACGTGAAATACATTATAGACTCTAGGAAGTTCCTCTAGCAATTATAGCCAATATGCTACTCCTCTTATCTGCTTCATGATAGAGTAAGGACCGATATACCTCATGGTGAGCTTGCCTAATATGCCAAATCGCATGACACCCTTGGTGGGTGAGACTCGTAAGAAGACTTGTTCTCCAAGCTCAAACTCCAAGTGTCTTCACCACTTATCTTGCATACCTCTTCTCTGGTGGCTCTAGGATGCCTTCATCTTTTCTTGAATAACACGTATGTTCTTTGTGGTGGCCTAGATGAGTTCAAGTCCAATAATGATTTCCTCATTGATCTCTTGCCACCATCAGTGAGTTCTGCACCTTCTACCATATAAAGCTTCAGAGGTAGACATTCCTATGAAAGAGTGGTAGTTGTTGTTGTACGAGAGTTCAATCAATGTTAGTTGCTCATCCCATTCTTTCCTAAAGTCTAAAATGCAGGCTAGAGTATCTGCTCTAATATTTGGATATTGCGGTCGGTCTGTCCATTCGTATTAGGGAAAAATGTTGTTCTAAAGTTCAGTATGGTCCCGAAAACTTCCGCTGTTTCTGCCAAACTACCGCTTGGAACTTCGTGTTTTGATTATAAACTATGAAGCTAGGCATCCCATCTAGGAAAGCATATCATTTAGGTAAGCACGGGTGAGTTGATCCAGAGTCTAGATGTTTGTCATGGCAATAAAATGTGCATACTTGGTCAACCTATCCACAATCACCCAAATGGCATTATTCTTACCCCTTGTTTTCGGTAGCACCATAACAAAATCTATAGAAACAGAGCCTCATTTCCACTTTGGGACCTCTAAGGGCTGTAAGAGTTCTGTAGGGTGCTGACGCTCCATTTTCACTAATTGGCATGTTAAGCACTTAGACACGTAAATTGCCACTTCCTGCTTCATATTGCTCCACGAAAAGGTTTGCTTGAGGTCCTTATACCATTTATTCCTGTCCAGATGCACCAAATACGGAGTATTGTCACCCTCATCTAGATTCTTCTTTTTAAGCTCATCTATTGGAGGGACACAAATTTGGTTATAGAACCTTAGGGTCCCCTCCTCATGTATCACGAATCCTAATGCTTTTTCTTCTATAAGTACCATCTTTAACCTCATTAACTGCAGGTCGATTTCATACACAGCTTGAATCTCCTCAGTAAGTGTAGGCCACACTTATATTATAAATAGCTGAGAATTTCCTTTCCTCACAGCCACGTTAATCTCTAACCTATTAACAGCTCACATAATTTTGTTTGTATAAAGAACATATGGTGGAGAGCAGGGTATGGTCTATAGCTTAAAGCTTAGGCGACTGCTTTTGCTTTTCCAAGCTAACATTGAAAGTGTATATCATAGTACCTGAGAAATTCTAGCTACCTTGTAATGTATATATTCAAGGGGTTCATTTTCATTTCTCAAACTCTACTTCAAGGAAGGTAAAAGTCCAACAAGATCATGCCTGGAGACATTCATCCCTGGTTCCATTATATGAATTTCATGATACAAGACACTTTAAGGAGTTTGTTTTGAACTTCAAAGTACCTTATTCAAAGGGGTTTCCCAAATGAGGATCAACAACATCATGCTCCATGACCGTAAACTCCACTACTGCTATTAAGCTTAAGGAAGACCTCAAGCAGCCAAAAGAAGTCAAGGAGTTCGCTATTTTGTGCAGAAAATTCGTGAACTTGCCTTGTGAGTTCACGCCTAGTTCGTCCTCCTCACACCCGATTTTTGTTACTCTTTTACAGCAAAATGTAATGGGCCAAAATTCTGATAGTCCTTACATTAATCAAGCCTAAGAAATGAAATTTCTATCAATACCAACCATGCTTAAATTGGAGTTCATTTGGTTGGTCAAGTTGAGCCCACAAGCACACGGTATCCTGGCGCAGGACAGTTTGAACAGCCTTCACAATTTGGGCCATAAATTTTGATCGGCTGGTCCAATTGAAGTAAACTGAGATTCCCTAGTAACTAGACCTCCTAAGCATTCCAACAAGCCCAAGATCATCGCATTTGGGGCAGTATTCAGAGAGATATGCCTCTTCGAAGTTGGGTTTGCTGCTGATGTGATCGCATTTATTACAAAATGCATGAAGCATGTGTTTTCCTTCCCATTTCGGCTTTCCTGCTTGGTGCCTCTTCAAAATCGTGTCTCCCCTCCTCTTGCAAGGCCCAAATATGTGGGAATTGTAGATTCATGAATCCCTTTTGCTGCTAGACTCTTTTCACACCAAAAGACATTAAGAGACACACCTCTTCACCCTTGGTGCATCCGAATGTAGCTACAGCAAATTTACTTGTTTTCTTCACACCCTTTCATGTATTTTTATTCTACATTTTCGTGTGTAAGGCCTCTACTATATAAGGGCCATAGTTTAGAGTCATTTTGAAAAAGAAGCAATCATCAACTTTCGGATTAAGCAATACAAATTCAGCATTTGAGTGGATTCTCATTTGTGTGTTCAAAACCTGGTTCTATATCTTAAGTGTTGGCAATCTCAAGTGGTGTTCTAGGTCCCTTATTCTCATCTAGGTGGTGATTAACTTCTGTATCCCAGATTGGGTTAAGGGATTGCCCAAGGTTTGGCTTGAGTGGCTCCATTGGATTATCTAAAACTCTACCTTGAACCTAAGCTTTCCTTTCTTCCTTAACTAAAAACCACAAAAGATAACCTAACTTGGTCATTTGGTTGCTCTTATTTACATCATTTGGTATCAGAGCCTAGGTTCCCCACTTGACCAAGCTTCCGAACCCAAACACATCCACAAATCAGCCACATACACATCTGGTCCTACCATGAGTTCTAGCATGAGCATTAAAAGGTGTTCTAGTTGTCAAGGCTTTGGTCATGAACCCTCGGACTGCCCCAACAAGGAATTCATCACCTTGACTGAATGGGAAGCAGCCATGAAGGAAGAAAAAGAAGTTAGCTATCCATTTGTCTTCAATGGAGAAGGCCATTGTCAAGAAACTAGTGACGTTAACTTTGATCTACCTCCCATCTTTGATGCCTATGATGAAGTAGATAATGAGGTAAATTGGAGCCTACCTCCAAGATTTGATGAGCATGAACCTACCCCCATTCAACCTTCCCAAACCCCCAAACCACAAAAGCCTTACAAAAGAACCTCTTACTCACCTCTCTTCTCCCAACCAAGTCTACCCCTAGTTTCTAGCCTCCCCTTACCCTCTTTTATCAACCCCATGCTCATAATGCTCTTCCAAAGATGCCTTATGACTTTTTCCCTCAACGAACCCCAATTCATAAAGTTGACCTCTTTTATGAGACGGAAGAAAACCCTTCGAGTTTGAGGACAAACTCCAAACAACCCGGGGAGAATAATGTATATATTCAAGGGGTTCATTTTCATTTCTCAAACTCCACTTCAAGGAAGGTAAAAGTCCAACAAGATCTTGCCTGGAGACGTTCATCCCTGGTCCCATTATATGAATTCCATGTTACAAGACACTTTAAGGAGTTTGTTTTGAACTTCAAAGTGCCTTATTCAAAGGGGTTTCCCAAATAGGGATGAAGAGCATCATGCTCCATGCCCGTAAACTCCACTACTCCTACTAAGCTTAAGGAAGATCTCAAGCAGCCAAAAGAAGCCAAGGAGTTCGTTATTTTGTGCAGAAAAGCCGTAAACTTGCCTTGTGAGTTCACGCCTAGTTCGTCCTCCTCACACTCGATTTTTGTTACCCTTTTGCAACAAAATGTAATGGGCCAAAATTCTAATGGTCCTTACATTAATCAAGCCTAAGAAATGAAATTTCTAACAAGACCAACCACGCTTAAATTGGAGTTCATTTGGTTGGTCAAGTTCAGCCCACAAGCACACAGTATCTTGGCGCAGGATAGTTTGGACAGCCTTCACTTTTTGGGCCATAACTTTTGACCGGATGGTCCAATTGCAGCAAAATTGGATTCCCTAGCAACTAAACTTCCTAAGATTTTCAAAAAGCCCAAGATCATCAAATTTGGTGCAGTATTCAGAGAGATATGCCTCCTGGAAGTTGGTTTTGCTACTGATGTGAACGCATTTATTACAAAATGCGTGAAGCATGTGTTTTCCTTCCCATTTCTGCTTTGCTGCTTGGTGCCTCTTCCAAAACCGTGTCTCCCCTCCTCTTACAAGGCCAAAATATGTGGGAATTGTAGATTCATCAATCCCCTTTGCTGCTACACGCTTTTCACACCAAAAGACATCGAGAGACACACGTCTTCACCCTTGGTGCATCCGAATGTAGCTACAGCAAATTTACTTGATTTCTTCACACCCTTTCATGTATTTTTCTTCTACCTTTTCGTGTGTAAGGCCTCTACTATATAAGGGCCATAGTTGAGAGTCATTTTGAAAAAAAAGCAATCATCAACTTTCGGATTAAGCAATACAAATTCAGCATTTGAGTGGATTCTCATTTGTGTGTTCAAAACCTGGTTCGATATCTTAAGTGTTGGCAATCTCAACTGGTGTTCTTAGTCCCTTATCCTCATCTAGGTGGTGATTAACTTATGTATCCTAGATTGGGTTAAGGGATTGGCTAAGGTTTGGCTTGAGTGGCTCCATTGAATTATCTCAAACTCTACCTTGAACCTACCCTTTCCTTTGTTTCCTTTCTTCCTTAACTAAAAACCACAAAAGATAACCTAACTTAGTCATTTGGTTGCTCCTATTTACATCAAGAGAGGTGAGTAAGAGGTTCTTTTGTAAGGCTTTTTGTGGTTTGGGGGTTTGGGAAAGTTGAATGGGGCTAGGTTCATGCTCATCAAATCTTGGAGGTAGGCTCCAATTTACCTCATTATCTACTTCATCATAGCCCTCAAAGATAGAAGGTAGATCAAAGTTAACGTCACTAGTTTCTTGACAATGGCCCTCTCCATTGAAGACAAATGGATAGCTAACTTCTTTTTCTTCCCTCATGGCTGCTTCCCATTCGATCAAGGTGATGAATTCCTTGTTGGGGCAGTCCGAGGGTGCATGACCAAAGCCTTGACACTTAGAACACCTTTTAATGCTCATGCTAGAACTCATGGTGGGACCAGATGTGTATGGAGTTGATTTGTGGATGTGTTTGGGTTCGGAAGCTTGGTTAAGTGGGGAACCTAGGCTCTGATACCAAATGATGCAAATAGGAGCACCCAAATGACCGAGTTAGGTTATCTTTTGTGGTTTTTAGTTAAGGAAGAAAGGAAACAAAGGAAAGGGTAGGTTCAAGGTAGAGTTTGAGATAATCCAATGGAGCCACTCAAGCCAAACCTTGGGCAATCCCTTAACCCAATCTGGGATACAGAAGTTAATCACCACCTAGATGAGAATAAGGGACCTAGAACACCACTTGAGATTGCCAACACTTAAGATATAGAACCAGGTTTTGAACACACAAATGAGAATCCACTCAAATGCTGAATTTGTATTGCTTAATCCGAAAGTTGCTGATTGCTTCTTTTTCAAAATGACTCTAAACTATGGCCCTTATATAGTAGACGCCTTACAAACAAAAAGGTAGAATAAAAATACATGAAAGGGTGTGAAGTAAACAAGTAAATTTGCTGTAGCTACATTCGAATGCACCAAGGGTGAAGAAGTGTGTCTCTTGATGTCTTTTGGTGTGAAAAGAATGTAACAGCAAAAGGGATTCATGAATCTACAATTCCCACATATTTTGGCCTTGAAAGAGGAGGGGAGACACGGTTTGGAAGAGGCACCAAGTAGGAAAGCCGAAATGGGAAGGAAAACACATGCTTCATGCATTTTGTAATAAATGCGATCACATCAGCAGCAAACCCAACTTCCAAGAGGCATATCTCTCTGAATACTGCCCCAAATGCGATGATCTTGGGCTTGTTGGAACGCTTAGGAAGTCTAGTTTCTAGGGAATCTAAGTTTACTACAATGGGACCAGCCGATCAAAATTTATGGCCCAAATAGTGAAGGCTGTCCAAACTGTCCTGCGCCAGGATACCGTGTGCTTGTGGGCTCAACTTGACCAACCAAATGAACTCCAATTTAAGCGTGGTTAGTCTTGTTAGAAAACGCATTTCTTAGGCTTGATTAATGTAAGGACCATCAGAATTTTGGCCCATTACATTTTGCTGCAAAAGGGTAACAAAAACCGGGTGTGAGGAGGACGAACTAGGCATGAACTCACAAGGCAAGTTTACGGCTTTTCTGCACAAAATAGCAAACTCCTTGACTTATTTTGCCTGCTTGAGATCTTCCTTAAGCTTAGTAGGTGTAGTGGAGTTTACAGGCATGGAGCATGATGCTCTTGATCCCCATTTGGGAAACCCCTTTGAGTAAGGCACTTTGAAGTTCAAAACAAACTCCTTAAAGGGTCTTGTATCATAGAATTCATATAATAGAACCAGGGATGAACATCTCCAGGCATGATCTTGTTGGACTGTTACCTTCCTTGAAGTGGAGTTTGGGAAATGAAAATGAACCCCTTGAATATATACATTACCTTGTCGGGCTCAACTTCAAGTCCTTTTGAGAGAATAGGTACTTGAGACTTTAATAGAAGATGAAGATCTCGTATTGCAATCCATACAAGTAATGTCTCCAGATTTTGAGAAGAAAGACTATTGGTGGTAGTTCTAGGTCGTGAGTTGGGTAGTTCCTCCTATGAATCTTCAGTTCTCGAGATGCGTATGCTATAAATCATCAATTTTACATCAATACTCACCCCAAACCATTGCCAGATGCATCGTTATATACCACAAACACTTCAGTTCCATATGGTAATGCCAACATAGGTGTGGACGTGAGTCTTTTCTTAGGTTCTTGAAATGCTTCCTCACATCTTCTTGTGCACTCTTATTTCACCATTTTCCTAGTCACATTGGTGAGGGACGTTGCTATCTTTCAGAAGTCTTGAATAAATCTTCAATAGTACCCCACTAACCATAGGAAACTTCGCACCTCTATAGTGTTTTTTAGTGAATTGTCTCTATCTTTTATGGGTCAACTGACACTCCCTCATTAGACACCATATGACCCAAGAAAGCTAATTTCTCTAGCCAAAACTCATAGTTCTTCAATACACCATAGATTTCATTTCTCCTTAGTACCTCATTGACAATCCTTAAATGTTGGGCATGGTCCTTTAGAGTTTTTGAGTACACCAATATGTCATCAATGAACACTACCACAAACTAAGCTAGGTACGATTTAAAGACTCGGTTCATTAGATCCATGAAAGCCATTGGTGCATTGGTGAGACCAAAAGGCATCACTATAAATTTGAAATGGCCATATCGGGTTGGGAAAGCGATTTTTGGTATATCCTCCCCTCGGATGTGGAGTTAGTGATAGCAGGATCTAAGGTCTATCATCGAGAAGGTTGCAGCTCCTCGTAGTTGATCAAAGAGGTCATCAATGCGAGGTAGTGGATAGCGATTTTTTATAGTGACTTTTTTCCAAATCCTTGTAGTGTATGCATAACCACAAGCTTCCACCTTCTTCTTCACAAATAGCACTAGTGCTTCTAAAGTTGAGGTACTTGGCCTAAAAGCTCCTCAAGCTTAGTCAACCATATTACGTAAGTAGCCCTTACATCCCTGTTTTAGGAGTTTGTGTTCCTTCAGGGCAAAGATCAGCCTATCACCTACTTCTAGGTTAGCTCCAGTATGTACTACCCTATCCCCATTAGGACCTCTTAAGGTAACCTTCTGCTTAAGGCGATCTACTTAGATATGAAATTTTGATAGTCTATCCACACCTAAGATCACATCGAAATCGGTTAAAACAAAGTAATATAGGTTAGCTATGAATTCTTGCCCAACTATTATGATAGGACACCCTTTAAACATCTTCACACACTTCACTGTGCTTCTCATTAAAATAGTGATAAATATAGCAAGTGATCCAAGGAAGGGAAAACTTTAAGTTATTAATAATACCAGGTGTAATAAAAGAGTGCCAAGCCTTATAATCAAATAATACAGTTGTTGGGTAAGAGTGAATAGACAAGGTTACTTGTAACCACATCGGGAGCATCCTCTACTCCTCCCTCTTCATCACATACACCGTACGACCCATGTTAAGGGAGCACGGGTTGGGTGGTTGCTGCTCGCTCTATTGAGGTGGCCGAGCGAGGTTTAACTGGTTTCCTTGGGGTCTCTCTTGGCCCTAGTTGGGAGGTTAGGCCCTACCTCTATTATCAGCTCTTCCTTTATCAGCTGTAAGTGGTGGTAGAGGGCAATCCTTCAGTTAGTGCTACTGAGTCCCACATCTATAGCATCAGAGGGGGCCTATTGTTATGAGTATCGTGACCAGGCTTCCCACATGCTCAACATATCACTCCTTCATGATGCCCTTCTATCTAGCTGCCTTGTGTGCCATCCTATCATGGCCCTTGTGCTGGAGATGTTTGCTATAATGGTTGTATGGCCCTCCTTTCCTCTTGCCTCATTTCCTATTGAAGAAGGCCTCCTTTTTATTCTGAGCCTACTCCATGTTGATGAGAGTGTGTTACATCTCTTGGTTAGAGCTATATGTATGTACAGACATTATGCCCTTCAGTATATGGTTCAATTCGGACTTCAATCAATTCATTTTGATGGTCTTATTTGCCACATAGGTTGGGACGAAGTGGGATAGATCCATGAACTTGAAAGTACATTAGACAACACTCATCGTTCCTTGCTATAATTTGAGGAACTCTTTGTCCTTTTCCTTCTGAATTGACATATGGTAGAATCAATTCTTTATAAGCTCATTGAATTGTATCCACCCAAATCCATGCTTTCTGCTTCTCCTTCACCGTGGTTCCCCATAAATCAACTTCCCCTTTGAGGTAAAACCCAGTAAAGCCCACTCTCTATTCATTTGGGCACAAGAGAGAATTACATAATTGTTATAACTGCTTGCGCTCGAATTCATATGTACCCTTACATTTTCCGAGACGACTATTACTTCATCGATACTGACTCTGTGGTCTATCTTTAATGGAGCATATCTCAACTTCAACTGACTTTAGAATAGATTGGAAAGAACTCAAGATTGTCAAAAAGGATTTGCTAATAAACCTCGGACTACAATTCTATCAAGGATAGGAGCCCCCTAAAGAGTTCATCGACGGATTGCTTTGGCAGTAATGACTTTATACCTTTTCACCTCGATCTAGAAGGAAGGGGCTTTTTCAAAGATTATATATCCTAGATCCACTCCTCGAAAGCTTGAGTATGAGTTGCCCCATTGTAGGTAGGTGGGTGGAGATTGATTAGCTTGTAGAACATACTTGAGCTGTCATCTTCATCCTTGTTTTCCTTGTTCGCACTCAACTTATATAACTGTTCGCCCTGCTTCTCTAACAGCTCGATGAGTAAAGGTTGGTAAGGTCGACGCTAGTAGGTGTAGGGTTTGCCCCCATAGCACTAGTCAAGGGGCCCCAATTTTCGATACGAAGGGTCTCCGAATGCTTCGTCAGTTCTGCCATTGGCACATTTCCTTGGTAGTGAGATTCCCCATTGTTGTTATACATCATGAGGAAACAGTTTTAGGGTTAGGCTCTAATGCTATGATAACCTAATAGTTCTCTACTATTATATAAGAAAACGTCCAGCATATTTAGCATTTTACATGGGCCTAGTTGCCCCTACTTGCGAAACTACAATACTCGATCTTCGCCTTATAAGCCCACACACATATTGGGGGAAAAAATTAAGCATGTAGAGCACATTAAATCATGATGCTAAATCACGTTCAAGTAACTCAATGCCATCCATCTACCCGTAAATCCAAGCTTCATTCAAGCCTCATCAAAGTTTCTAAAAGGGGAAGTTAAATACAATCTCAACTAACACATATACCAATAAAGTTCACCACAAAGTTCTCATGTACACTGGGGTTATTAAGGAAACACTTCAAACAAAAACAGCAAACAATTCAGGTAAAATCCACTAATCAAATCCCTACCCTAATTGCTCTAACAACTCCTACTACACTTCATCCTATCATCAGAGGGTGAGGTGTGTACATGTGATTTCAAGGTTATTTGCCTTTCAGTTCCCTCTTCGTTGGGCTATTCTTCTTTAGGGACTTCCTCAAGGTCTTCTTCTGGTTCTAGTCCTTCTAAGGGATCTTCCCCTTTAGAGTCAGAACCCCTTTTTGGCTCCTCACCCACTTCCTTATTTAGGTCTTCGGCATACTCATCGACAAGATAAGGGCCACCCTAGGGTCACTTGCATAACTGTAGCAAACCTGATTCCCCACTCCTTGGTTGGTTTCACCAATAAAACCATCCAAGTTTACCTCGATAGGTTCCCCTTAGAGTCACCCACTGCATTCGCATGTAATGGTGACTCTTCGTCCCCGTTTACATCATCCTCCACCTTAGTAAGGGTGTCCTTAGCTTCATCGTCGCTCATTTGTGATGGCAGGTCTTTGTTTGATTCTAACAACTCCAACAACGCATCATTAGGGGTGTCCTTTGCCATGTGATCAATCAGCTCATCGAAGTCCACGACAAGTCATTAGCTATGACAACAGTGGCATCTACCCTAGTTATTAAGAGGGATCTTTGGGGGAAGGAGCTCATCGCACTAATAACGCCATACATGATCCTTCCGTAGTGTCAAGAGAAAACAAGTTGCCTAGCTCACCTCGTGGGCTAAATAACTATTTGGGAAATCATCTAAATAGTAATTGATAGCCTCCTGACCCCGAATAGCATGCTAAAGAATGTAGTGCTTTAGAAGCTTGGTCAGCCTCCAGTGAAAACAAGGTGTGTCATGAGAGTGACAGTGTTGTAGGCCATCAATCTTCCTACAAGGTACACAAAGAACTTATAAGTGCTTAATGTAACCTAACAATACATGCAACCCTACCATCTAACCCCACACTCAACCTCCGGTAATTTCATATGTCTATAGATTTTAAGACTTTTCCTTAGGGTATAGCATCCCAAGGGAGCTACTAGGTCGAACCTAGATCTCTGATGCCACTCTATGATGCCTTAAAAATTCTAATTCATTCTATTACAAACCTTAAGCCTACTTAATGAAGTGGATAATAACCTAATGGGTGTCACTGCTATATTTCACTAAAAGCACAAGGCAAAAAGGGAATTCATTAAAAATCAAAAATAAATAATACAAACCTAACAGTCAAACATAAATTGTCAAAAAGTCAATCAACTACAAGTCCAACATTTTATTATTATTGAGAAAAGTTTATATAAAGGGGAGGTAATCTTGGAAAAATCCTAGATAAATCTTCTATAAAAGCCAGCATAAGCTAAAAATGCTCCCTACTTGGCACACTGTGGATAGGGAAAACATTGAATCATGTCTACTTTGGCCTTATAAACCTCTAATCCCTTAGATAACACTACATGACCTAGTACTGCTTCATGCTCCACCATGAAATGGTACTTTTCAAAATTAAGCCCGAAAATTACCCTCAATACAATGCTTAATACTAAAATCAGATGATGTAAGCAATCACCAAATGAATCACTATGTACGGTAAAATTATCCACAAAAACTTCCATAATTTTGCTGATAAAATTAGAAAAATACTCATTGTATTTGAAATATACTAGGAAGTGTTACATAGATCAAATTAGCATTACATAGACCAAATTGCATTCTTCTAAAGGCATAGGTTCCAAAAGGACATGTAAAAGTTATCTTTTCCTATTTCTTATGATCTCTGTGGACTTGAACGTGACTTAAATATTCATCCAAAAATTGATACTATGACCTCCCAACTAATCCTCTAACATTTGATGCATGAAAGACTGCCAGAAATGGCCTTTTTGGCTTTCTACACTCAATGGACACTCTTCAACCATTACGGACAATAATAGGTACTAACTCACCTTATTCTGAAATAATGTTGTCCTCCCCTTTCAAGGAACCATATGAATAGGACTAACCCACTTAGAATCAGGTATAAGGTATATCACTCTAGCATCAAACCACTTAAGGATTTCTTTTGAATTGCTTCCATCATAAATGGATTCAATCTTCCCTGAGGATCTTTCCTAGGCTTAGCTTTTGACTCTAATGTGATTTTATGTGAACATAGAGTAGGGCTAAGTCCTTTATGATCTAGCAAATTCTACCCTAATGCTTCATTATATTCTCTAAGCACCCTATTAAGTTTATCCTCTTATTCAAGTGTAAGTGAATTAGACAGTATAATAGGTAAGAACTCATCATCCGTTAAATAAGCATACTTAAGATTTTCACGTAATGGTTTTAGTTCCAGTTTTGGTGTGAAATGCGAGAGGGAAGAACTTTGTGTGATTGTCAAGCACTTCTAGCTTCTTAGGTATGTCAATTACATGCAATTGCAGCAAAGACTTAACTACTATCTCATTATCGTCATGGTAAGGCACACTTGAAACACAAATTGATCCAAACCTTGAGTAAGCAAAGTTACCAATTCATTTTCATGAATAAATTCACAAACATCCTAAGATAATTCATCAGTCACATCAAGTGCACAAAGATAGTTTGCATCAACACAAAATCTTATGACATCAAAAATATTAAACATAATAACTTTACAATCAAATGCAATAGTCAATGTTCCTTTATGCACATCTATTTTTAGCCTAGATGTTTTAAGAGATGGTCTACCAAGCAATATCGGAGTGTCATGGCGTATATCACCCACCTCCAGTACATAAAAATTAGTAGGAAAAACAAGCTCATTTATTTGGACTAAGACATCCACTAAGCATCGATCTACGTATGCATTGCTCATATGAACACTCATATCATCCAATTCAATGACTAGACCAATCTTCTTTAACTTTCCTAAGCTTAGTTTATCATAAATAGCATAAGGAATAACATTAATATAAGCTCCTAAATCAAGCATGGCTCTATCAAAGCAAATATTTCCAATTTTACTGGGAATTCTGGGTTCTTACATTTAAGGGGAAGCTTCTTTTGGAAAATAGTATATATGTTTTTCCCAAAACTTAATTTTTTATTCCCTTTCAATTTATGTTTTATGATACAAAGCTCTTTAAGGAACTTAGCACAACAAGACAACTCCTTAATCGCATCTATGAAAGGAATGTTGATCTCTATCTTCCTAAATATTTCTAATATTTCTTGGCTTGCCTCATTTACCTCAGGAGTTGTCCCTCTTAGTCTAAAAAGTGGTAATGGCTTATAAGGTTGCTTCTTATTCACACCTACTTCCTTAGCATTAGGGGTGGTATAGTGGTCCTAATCAAGTTCAGCTTCATGGATAATTTCTTGCTTTATCTCTTCAGTCTCCTTAGGTTCCTTCATAACTTTCCCATCCTAAGTGTCATGGCTCTCACATTTTCATTTGGCTTATTAAAAGATTGAGATGGAAACCTATGTTGCATTTGAGCCTCTATGTTGCCAACTATGGTACCAGTAGCAGCCTGTCTCTCTTGGACCTATTTAAGGGTTGACTCCATGTTCTAAAATTTGGTGTCAATCTCATTTCTCTGGTCATCCATCTTTTTTAGGATTGCTCTAAAAGAAAATTTGTTGTATCTCAAGTAGAAGATTCACATGGTGATTGGTCAAAACCTGGGGAGTTGTTCCTAAGTACATACCTAAGGTTAAGGTGGTCTCTCCATCCATCATCATAAGTGTTGGAGTGTGGGTCATTTTTCCTTTGACCTTAGTTAGAAAATACAGCATTCACAATCCGCCCTTATAGAGTAGGGTACATATAAGTAGGATGCCCCTTTAAATAGCAAATACCACACAATACTGCCTTCTGAACTCCTCCAGTGATGAGTTTGTTTAGGACAACAATGATCTGAGACAATTAGGTCTTGATAAATGGAACTGAACTATGGTCATTGACCTTTCTAACTTGTATTTCCCTAGTTCCAAATTGTTTAGTGCTTTGGACCATGTTATTAGACAATTCTGTAGCATAAGCTAAAGTTTTAGTGACCGAAGCCCCCCAACTTGTAGAATCCACCATAGTTCTATCTGTAGACAATAAACCCTCACAAAATATTACATCAATAATTGTTCATAATTTGATGTTGGGGACAACTAGCTCATAATTTATTGAAACATTTCTAATATTCATAAAAAGTTTCACTAGTCATCTGTTTAATGCCACTGATTTTGTTTTTTCTCTAACCAATCCAATCCTAGATGCGAGAAATTATTTTTCTATGAATGCTTTATAATCTGGAGTCTATGTAATGAATGTTATAGGGGGTAAGTAATACAGTTAATCTTTCGCCTTACAGTAAAGTAACAAAGGAAGGGCTCTTAATCTAATTTGGTCTTGCATGGTTGCCTTAGGCTGCACAGTTGAATGTGTAATACTGAAGTCATTAATATGGCACTATGGGTGCTTACAAGGCAGTCCATGAAATTTAGGTAACAAAATTAAAAATCCAGAGTTTAGCTTTAGTGGTTGGTCTAATGCAGGATAGGTACTATACAAACATTGTGTTTCCAAGTTGGGTGCAACAAATTCACGAAAATTTGTCATTTCAAATTTAATATCTTCAGAACTTCTCGACTCAGAGCTTACAAATTCGGAATTACTTACTTTGCTTTCAAACTCCTAAAACGTATGCTCCTTTTTATCTTCAATCATGTGAGCACTCCTTAATCTCATAAACTAAAACAACCTACAAAACTAAAACTGTGAAGTCAAACCAAATAATAGAACAATAGAACCAGTAAAATTAAATATATAGAAACTAAAGATTTTATTTTCTTTCCCTGGCAACGATGCCATAAGTTGTGAAGCTTCTTGTACAGCTACAAATTAAACTACTTAGGCTTATAAATAGAAAAATAACACAGGGGTGCAATGACCAAACCACAAGAAAAGACATAATAATAAGCTAGTTTAAATATAATTAAATTTACAACATTTAATTTTTTCTTTTATTAAATTCAAAATAAGCAACGAAAAATATAGAAAATTACTCACAAACACTCCAGAATGCTCTAAGCATAATTTTGGAAATAAAATATAAATAGCTAACCTAAATATTCTAAGAAATAAAAACAAAAATAATCACACAACAATAAATTGAAAATTAAAACAAACAACAGGAATAAAAAATCAAAAATCACAAAAAATACCAAAACTAACAAAATGCAAGTATTTAAATATATGCTCCCAAAAATATATCTAATTATTTTAGAAAGATAAAATAGAAAATAATTATGGAAAATACAAACATAAAATAAAATATAATTTTCAATAGCTAATAAATTAACCAGATTATAAAACCTCATTTTACAAACTTAATAAAATTCTAAAAAGAAAAAACTAAAAGTAAGAACTTACTTTCAGATTTGTTAAATTAATACCCTACACGTATCAAATTCATGAAGTAATAATGAAAATTTATCAAATAATATCCAAAAAATCAAAATTTTAATAAAATAAGTTTAGGACTTCATGTAAACCTAAAATTACACAAAACATAGGAAGAAACAAATGGAACTATGTTTAATCTAATTTCTAACATACCGATAATTAATACCAACAAAAGAACATAAAATTAATTTAAAAATTAAACCACACCAAAAATAAAAATATAACTAATTTGAAATTACTAAGGCACACCTGGAAGACTACTGTTTTAGGGGTGGTAAACAAAATTTAATATTGGAGTCCATAAATTTAAGAATTGAAATTTACATACAAAAGACATCGACTAAAATGCAAACAAATAATTATCAAAGATATCAAATTTGTGAAAACAATTAGCATAATCTATATCCACAATGGAAATTAATATTTATCATCAATATACAAATTGACTTATCTATATGCTAGACTTTATAGGACACCCACCAGCAAATCTTTCCTGTTTTTCCTTATATCATAGTTTAATTAGGTCTACCCCTAATGTAAACCCTCATAATTTTGATAACCCTAACATTAATACTACAATTTAATCAAATTACAGCATTAAACATTAAAAAAAACATAATCTAACACCTTGCAACCAACTTACCAGTAAATTGACTTAACAAAGATCAATAAGGATTTTCTAGTTAAAAGATATGGGTTTGAGTCATTCATGAGGGTAACACTTGTTTCGAGCTTCGATGCACTTAAGCCTTTAAACTATTATACGAATTTATATTAAACTAATTAGCATTAATTCTAATCAATATAACATAAATATATATCATGAATAATAAACACAAACCATTATACAATCACGAAATAAAAGTCATTGACATAATAGAGCACAAAACTTGTTTTCAAATAATTTATTTGGCATGGTTTCAAATAGATATGCTACTTAGAAAATACTAATTCATGCTAGAAATTAAGACACATCAAATATCCAAATAATTCATGTCTAACAACAAACTAAACTAAATAAAATGAAAAAAAATAAATGCTTTGATTAATAACATGAATATGATGAATATGACGTTGGGGACGTTGGCCCTAATGATGAACTTGGCAGTTGTGACGAACATTGATGATTATAATGATGATAGAGTGATGATGGAGACATCGATTATGTGCTTAAGATGGTGATGTTGTGAGTGGTAAGGCGTGAAGGGTGATTATTATGGGTGTATATTAAGATGGAAAGGAGATCGCGATTGTGATGATGTCGAGGGAAGTCCGACGTGATTAGCAAGAGAAGGGAACGTGATGGCAGAGGTGGTGTGGTGTGGTATGATGATGTACGTTTGGTGTTGATTTATAACATAAAAATGTAATTAGCATTTTGCAAGGTTCTTGCCCCTCTAAGGTCTCTAATCTCTTCCCCAATTAAGACATGTACTCTATAAACCTTAGTCGTCCAAATAAATAATTATTTTTGGACAGACTAGAGAATCAACTAGAAAAGGACTTTAATAAATAAAAATCCATTTTCCAATGATTTTTCTTCACCACTTCACTTT
>JACYFF010031952.1:55308673-55328593 GCA_017589665.1 Selenicereus undatus
CGTCAAATTAATAACATGACTTACTTAAATGAATAAACATCATTTAGTGATATACATACATATATACACACACACATATATATATGTATATGTATATATCTACCGTTAAAGTGTGTATGTGTGTGTGTGTATGTTACAAATCGACCCTAAATGATGTTTATTCATTTAAGTAAGTCATGTTATTAATTTGACGCTTCTGTTTATCACATTTAACCTTTAAAATTGGAAACAATTCATTTTCGGCCCCATTTTGCAATTCAAGATTCAATTATCATCACAATTTTGGGCAACTAGGCTTGAGTAAATGTGATTAAACGTTAAATTATTTTCAATAACATTACTAAAATTTAATTTTGAGCTATGTGAAAAGATTTATCCCAAAGTGTGAATTTGAGTTGTTTATGTACTAGTTGTGATCTTGATATGAAAAATTAATTTTAAGTTGCTTGTGATCTTATTAAATCCATTCATAGTGCTTTGAATGTAAAAGTAATTTGGGCATAACCTAGGGTTTTATGATCATACATGAACAAGGTTGCTTTTGAATCAAGTATGATTATTTGGATTGAATTAGATGAAATTTGGAGGTAGGATATGTTATGAGCATTAAAAATGATGTTGTGTGAATTTTGCTAGAATTAGTGGATTATGGAAAATCCCATAAGTGACCAAAAGGGGTTGCTTGATTTAATAATATGAGTAAACGAGTTTCTAGGAGCATTTTGAGTGATTATGTGGAGGGATAAAACATATGGGGTTGGAAACAGACCTAAAAACAGAGGAACTTTCGAAATAAACTAGTAACTATTGGTGCATCGAAAAAATGTGATTTTTGACCAATAGGTAGGTAAATGAGTTATCTTTCAAATTCCCTTGAATCACTTCATTTTGAGTTTAAAAATGTTATGTGTAATTTACACAGACTGCGCATGATAAACTAGAGTTGTGCACCGTTTTGTTTAAGGTCAATTTTAGAAGTCATGTTGTGGTAGTTGCATTTTGCACTGTGAATAAACGTGTTGCGGGACTCCCTAAGATTTTCATATTAGGGTTTTTCGTCCCAATTTAAGATTAGGGGTGAAAGATATGAATTATAATGTGCACTTTGAAGCAGTAATAAAATATCGCGAGACTGTGAACTAGATTTTTGGGAGCCTAATCAAAAGTTCCTAAATAATTATGGATATTGCCAAGAAAATACAAAGCTCAGTGGGTTTAACAACTTCTATTATGATTAAAAGCTCAACTGGGTTGGAAAACTAAGTTAAATAGGCATGTGAATGAAATTGGAGAAGTGGGGAGAATAATGACTCAAGAATAGTGCTTGTTGGGCCAAGTCGGTGTGATCAAAGCAATTTCGAACCCAATTACACCCCTCTTAGCCTTAAACGCTTTTTATTCATCTCAGAAATATCAAAAACTCATATTCCATTTATAGCCATTAAAGTCTTTTCATTATAACCTCAATTATTTTATTTTGGTCTATTTTGCTCCACTTTATTTTACCTCAAATTAAAGTACCTTAATTTATTTGGTTTTCAAGTCATCTTAGTGCAGTCTATCTTATATTGAAATGTTCAGTTATGAATGTCATTTAATTAAGTAATTTATATTAAGGTTACAAATTATGAAAGTGAGCGTTCTTCACTAACTACATATACCTACCATTACATTTCTTAAGCATAATCACGGCCTAGTCTATCGTTCCTTCTTGTGCATAAATATTATCAATTGAGATTGTATTTTAAACACTGTTGGTACGTTGATTGCCTGTATCTTTAAAAATCAGAATGTATTTATCAAAGTTACAATATCTGGGTACGTAGGTTAATCAATCAGTTTACTTAGTGGTTTATCACCTAATCAGTGACCCCGTCAGTTATTATTTCTAGGGCACTCGCCCTTTAGTTACTCGCACGACCTCAAGCTAAGTCTCCCGATTAGCTTGGCAGGTGTACATCTATTTATAGATCGTAATAGCTACAAGGGGTTCACTACTAGATAACAAGTAGCAATACAAATTTACTTTCATCTCATTCACTGTTTTAAATTGAAATGAATTGCAAAGCGGGCACCGAACCAATGTTTTAGTGATCATTTAACTATATAGTAATGCGTGTACTGAGCATCAGCTCACATTTCAAAATATTTTTCACGTTTTGTTTTAAGCAAATGCTCAGTGAATCGCCCTCATGGTAGCAAGCCAGCCTAAGAGAATAAGTGAGCAAGGTAAACTTGGAGGTTTTGGGAGACGTGCTTTAAGATTTTCAGTTACAGGAGTTATAAACTCTATGGAGAATTGTTTTATTATGCTGTATAACGTCATGGTATTTAGCAACTACTTGTATATGGTTTGACAATGTTCAAGTGTGTTTGATTACAAACTACGCTTCTCTATTTTACATCTTGCACATTTACTTAAAGCCTTGTCCATCTGGACGACGATAACACCTCAATCGTTAGGTTATCAGTGTTAATTAAGGGTTCAGTTAAGGAGTATATAATCAACGTGACACATGCGCATTGGGGGCGTTGCAGTTTTGGTTTCAGAGCTACGTTTAATTTTCCTTGATGGGATATAGAGTATAGAGAGTAGAGATAGGAGGGTGAGAGCACTAGTTACTAAAGGTTAATAATATATCATTAAAGATTTGTAATAATAGTGTAACACCCACAGCCCCTAGGGCCGAAAGCGTTACGTGTTCTTAACTTTCTACCTAAATTATGGGACGAAACGGACAAAGTTTCCCCTAAAAAATGACCGTTTACCAGGCTTGAATCCTTACATTACATCCCTGCAATACAAAAAGGGTACTAAATATCACCAACAGCTCAACGGCTACACGCCGGAGTCCACAACTCTACGGGCCACACGCCCGGAGTATACAGAGCTTTCTATTTTACATAAACCTTACAAGAGGATAAATAATAACATAACCTTACAATCATAGTCGACATTTTCATAACAATATCATAAACACGGCACACAGTCCAAGCAAATCCACTCTGGGCGCTCCACGCAGCAGTCACATACCTGCGGATCTGGGAACAAGGGGGAAAGTAATGAGAATGAGCAACCACCGCTCAGTGAGTAAACCCTCTCTCCCAAAACATACTTAAAATACATATTAACTTGCAAAAGTCTTTCGTAATTCATTTGAGTTGAAGAACTTACACATAATACATCATATTCAACCATAAGTCAAGTAAAGGAATAGTCATACTTAAAAAGTTTAACTTTAGTAGAAATCGTCCATAATAAAGTTACGTAAACCCATAAACATAGCATAAAAGGGGTTTTACGCATGAGTTTCACTTACCGAAAAACACACATAGTAACTTATTCATGTAAATGAGGAGACTAGACTCTTAGAGGTACTTTGTTACTGCCATCCCGAGTCGGCCAAACTCGAGCGGCATCATACGCCTATCCGGACAGACATCATACCATGCTTAGACATAATTTTCATACATAGACTTCAGGCGGGAATCAAACCACCATCCCTGAATCTATCATAACATAACATACATGATACCAGGCGGGAACTAAGCCACCGTCCCTGGGTCTCAGACTTAAGCTTAAAGTTTCTAGAGTAGCTCCTCCACATATACATAGACATAAACATAATCATTCGTACACATACATACTTATACATAGACATAAACATAATCATTCGTACACATACATACTTATACATAGACATAAACATAATCATTCGTACACATACATACTTATACTTAGACATAAACATAATCATTCGTACACATACATACTTATACTTATTCATATATATATATCTTAAGAAATTATAACATTCATACACGTAAATACTTACATACACATACATACTTAGTAGACAAACATGCTTATACTTATTCATATATAGGTTTTATGAGCGTAAAACATGAAAACATAATTTTCTTACAACTTTAGCTTTAGGCAAACAACGAGAAAGGCCTCTTAAAACATGGTGAGTATACTAACTCACGATTCAAAACTTGGGCAGTTACTAGCATGCATTTCAAAGCTAGGATTCACAATACACAACTCCAGTTGGCCTTTTTAAGATCGTTTCAACCCTTTTAAACGCAAAAGAATGAATTTGATGCAAATCAAGTTTACTAACTCATAAATCGATTTTGCGAATAGTTTAAAGGCTTTTCATATTCGAAATAAATTTGCTAATGTATAAACTACTTTGTGAAATACATTTACGAATTCATTTATAACTTAAAAGTTTCGTAAAAACGTAATTAGTTTGTTAAATCGTAAAACGATTTCATTTCTAACTTAAAAGCTTCATAAAAACGTAATTCGTTTGCTAAATCATAAAACGATACTCGTTTGAAACATAACGTGTTTAGTTAATGGTTAATTCAAACTAAGCTCGCAGTTTAAAAGCTTCTTATAAATGTTATAAGTTTATTAATCCATAAATCGAATTCCTTTGAAACTTCACAGCTTCTTAAAAACGTAATAAGCTTCTTAAGTCGTAAAACGACTTCGTTTTCAATTTAAAAGTTTCATATAAACGTAATACAGCTACTAACTCGCAAAATGACTTTGTTTTAAGTTTAAGAAACTCCTTATAGACGTAAAACGTTTGCTAGTTTGTAAAACGACTTCATTTTTTACTTAAAAGCTTTTTAAACACGTAATACATTTATTAACTTGTAAAACGACCTCACTTTTGACTTAAAAGCTTCTTATAAAGGTAACACATTTACCAAATCATAAAACGACTCAGTTTTAAACTAAAAGGCTCTTTATAAACATAATAAGGTTGCCTAATCATAAACGACTTTACTTCTAACTTGAAAGTCTTGCTAAATCATACAAACGACTTCTTCTAACTTGAAAGTTTTGCTAAATCATACAAACGACTTCTTCTAACTTGGAAGCTTTGCTAAATCATGAAACCGACTTCGTTTGTTTACACACATAATAAGGTTGCTTATAAACATAATGAGCTTAATTCATTTGTTTGTCCACACATACAATCGAATACATATAACGACTTCGAATTAGCATCTTGAGCATAAATCATCCAAATTGATTCAAATCGATGCTAAACATATATAACTCACTTCGAATTCACATCTCTAGCATAAGTCACCCAAATTGATTCGAATCGAAGCTAAACATATGTAACTCACTTCAAATTCACATCTCTAGCATAATTCACCCAAATTGATTCGAATCGAAGCTAAACATATATAATTCACTTCAAATTTACATCTCTAGCATAATTCACCCAAATTGATTCGAGTCGAGGCTAAACATATATAATTCACTTCAAATTCACATCTCTAGCATAATTCATAATCATTATGCATAAATACTTATAACTACCAATCCAATAAACTGATTCATATAATTATCATTCGAAATCCTTAAAATAGGAGGGATTAAAGATTTACCCACCTCGAATCCAAGCTATATGCGTCCAAGTTGGCTAGGTTGAAGCTGAATTCGGACTCCACACACCCAAGACATTCGGCTGCCTTGCATGAGGTTTGAACACCACCAAACCCAAAACCCTAACTCACGATTTCTGATGAATTTAGGAACGATTAGCACGAATTGAAGGGAATTCAAGCAATGATTCAATTCATAGAGGTAAGGTTGCTCGAATTCTCACCTGCATGTGCGAAAAACACCGGGGGTTGGCTCTGTTTTGCGCTGAAATGGGCTCGGCCACGCACAGGGGAAGGACGCCGACACCTGGTGGGCGTCGCCTAGGGTCCGGTCACACTGCGTGGCAACGAGGAACAGTGAAGAGAAGGCAGGAAGAAGAAGAAGAAGAAGAAGAAGAAGAAGAAGAAAGAGGAGAGAGAGAGAGGACTCGGGCTTCAGAAGGAAGAAGAAGCAGGCGCACGGGGGGGGGGGGTTCTCGCAGGCAAGGGGGGAGGCGAAATAAGGGGCACGCGAAATTACCACTTTGCCCTTCCTTACTCTCTTTCATTCGATCCAAGGTAGTTCATACTTAACACCGCTAGTCTAATTCGTAAACCGATTTCTAAACCCAAATCGATAATATAGTCCTTCATCAACTATTCGTTCCCAAATCTATCTAGGTTCGATTTAATAACATCGAACTACTTCTAAGGTTGACGTCCTAATCGTATTTGGGTTGCTAATTGATTTAGCACTCGTTAATAATCATTACTAACGCTTATTAAAAATCATTGAAAGATTTCCAAAACTAATAATAATATTAATAGTAATAAGAAAAGCAATCACAATAATATCCTTTTCTAATAAAATTAGCACTCACATAGGTACTTTGAAAATAATTTTAGCCCATATCGCTAATAAAATACGGTTTTCAAACAACAAAAAGGCATTATGAACAACTTAACGGAATATAAAGTATGCGAGTATTACAAATAGAAATACCCGTTTAGCTCTCGTATGTTCTTGCATGTTCTTCCTTGTTACATGGATTTATATCCAATGAATATGATGTTGGGCACTTTTGTGGTCAGTCACATCTCTTTACTACATGATAATATTGTAGCCCACATACAGGACTCCTTTTTCGAGTTTCATTATGCTCTGTGCACGTAGGTAGTTATGGTCCTTGCCTACAATTGTGCCTTGGGCCGAGTTTAGGACCCCATATCAAGACTTTATGACTACTGGAGTCTTGACATGTGACAGAGCTAGGTTCCAGGTTCAGGGGACTTGGGCTACCTTTACTACCGAGTCGTACTCAGGGAGGAGTTTAAGTAAGGGGGATTGACATGGACATTCTGCAATATATATTTCCTTTAAAATTTGCATCTACCCCACCATCACCACCAGCACTGGTCGCTTCTCAGCCGCCCGATAGCCCAGAGTCATCGGGATCTGGAGGAGATCACTCTATTTGATGGACCAAGGGATGTTCAAATTGTTGTGGATCTCCCTAACACATCAGAGGTAGTGGAGTTTAGCTCTAATCATGAGCTCATGGAGGGTCTACAAGAGGACCCACTATTTGGTGAGCATCTGCTTGATCATGATATCGAGGATGTAGAGTCGAGCACCGCTAATAGTAGTTTTAACTCGGGCGGGTAGCTTAGGGAAGAGACTGACCCAGGCTAAGATCCATCTAGAGATCTCTAGATTGATTCAGGGGTTGACTTCTTATTTAGGTTATATTTTGTGCCCTAAATGTCTATAGTATGGTCGGCTCCATAAATGAATTTTGAGCAGGTTATGACATTGTATATTGCTAGACAGATCTTTCTAACTACGTTGATTGGCCCCACCTTCTTTTGGGCATGCAACGAACTTAACTTATTAGGGTCATGTAGTGTTTAGTTTGGAGGTAGGAGTAAAGGTTGACTTTGGGTAGTTAGCTGGATGTGATATTCTTTTGTTGGTCCATGTATATGTATGTAAGAAAACAGTTATGACAATGATATAATGAAGCTTTGGGATTATATTTTACTAATACTTGAGCCATGCTAGTGTGTCTTTGTTGTGTATGTGCCTCTTACATGTTGGTAATTAAGTGATTTGATTACTCTACTTAATGTATAGTCAGAATGTCTGAATATGTGTAAAACAATGCAGAGACCCACATAGGACACAATTCAAATCGTGGTTAGGGGTCAGGTGACCAAGGTTCGTGTAAAGTGCCATCAAACCTAAATGGAATTCCCGATTTCCCCAAAGTTGGTTAGTAACGTGGGGAACCCTAACTACTAGCAGACCTTGGTGTCTAAGTTGATGAACGAATTCCCCCAACACCTTCTAAAATCCTTCCTAAAGTCAATAAATTAGCAGACAGGATAGCGTGACGCAACCTTAAAGTATATGATGAAAAGTATGACCAAGTGAAATTGGAAGAATAGATTAGAGGGATGGAGAAGGCTTTCACAGTAATGGAGGTCTCAGTTGAAAAGAAAGGGTGAACATTACGATGTTTTACCTAACTAGGGAAGTAGACATCCAGTGGAACACTGTTAAGGATAGCCTGTTATAGCCTGAATTCACTTGGACTAAGTTTGTAAAAGAACTGAGAGCCAAATTTTACCCAGTTATTGTTCAAGGACAAAAAGCAAAGGAATTTATGAGACTAAAGATGAGTACTAGTTTGACGATAATGCAATATGCTAGTAAGTTTATACAACTGTTTAGGTTTGTTTCTAAGTTTGTGTCATCTGAAAGACTTAAGATGAAGAGATTTGAAGACGTTTTAGCTTTCTATATCCACAATCTATTAGTTAGTCAATCAATATATACCTACCAAGAACTATATGAGTGGGTAGCTGAGACGGAATTCTCTTTTTAGATTCTAAGTCATTTTGTGTATTGTTTTGTTTGGATGTCACTCATTCATTTATATCTACCCAGTCTTCCATGCAATTAAATCTTGAGTACATGAAGGTAGAAATCAATTGTAGAATCAAGTTACCTAATGAGCCTATAGTTAGGTTCCCTATCTCGTAAAACCTTGTCCTTATTACTATTTGTGGAATCATATTCCTAGAGACTTTATTCAATTTGATTTGTCAGACTTTGCTATCATGCTGAGAATGAACTGGTTATGTACTTATGGGGCTAAGGTTTCTTGTTAAGAGCTTGGGGTTACTTTAAGGGTTGAAAAAGGACACACATATTTTTAAGGGGAAAGAGAGGAAAAACCATGTCCCTTAATTTCTGCTATGAAAGCAAGTAGGCTATTATATTAAGTATTGGTTTTATGTCATTGACACTTAAGAAATGGAAGAAAAAGCAGAAGATAATCCTGTAGTTTGTGAATTTAGAGATATTTTTCCCGAAGAATTACCAGGATTACCCCCTCAAATTGAAATTGATTTTGAAATTGAATGAGTCCCCAGTGCCCAACCCATCTCCAAATCACCATATCGTACGGCCCCAACAAAGCTTAGATAACTGAAGATTTAGTTAGATTAACTATTATCAAAGGGATTTATCAAATTGAGTGTCTCACTATGAGATACCCCAGTTTTATTTGTAAACAAGAAGGATAGAACCCGAAGGTTGTGTATCGATTACATAGAGCTGAACAAGATCACCATAAAAAAACAAATACCCTTTGCCCTAAATGGATAACTTATTTGATCAACTGCAAGGAGCAAAAGTCTTTTCCGAGATTGATTTGGAGTATAGATACCATCAGCATAGGATTAAAACTGCAGACATTTCCAGAACCCCATTTAGGACTAGCTATGCTCACTATGAATTTCCAATGATGCCCTTTGGCTTGACCAATGTCCCTGCGGCTGTTACGGATCTTATGAATAGCATTTTCAGGCACAATTTAGATTTTCTGGATGACATCTTGATATACTCCAAGGACAAAGATGAGTTGATCGCTCATTTGAAGATGATGTTGCAGACCTTGAGGGAAAACCAATTATATGGAAAATGTTAGAAATGTGAGTTCAGGTTAGAAGAAATAGCATTCTTGAGACATGTAGTTTCAAATGAGGGGATTAAGGTTGACCCCCAAAAGGTTAAAGTAATTATAGAGTGGCTAAGGCTCACAAATATCATTGAGATTACAAGCTTCTTGGGTTTAGCCAACTATGATCGAATGTTTGTGAAGGATTTCTTTTTTGAAAATAGCACTTCCGCGGTCCAATTTGGTGAGGAAATCTATTAAGTCCGAGTGGACAGAGAAGTGTGAAAGGGCATTTCAAGAATTAAGGCAGCGATTAACTACCACCCCAATCCTAAAACTACCAGTAGAAGGAAAGGAGTGCACTATTTACAGTGATGCACTGAAGAATGGGTTGGGGTGAGCTCTAATGCAATAAGATCAAGTGTTAGCTTATGCCTCTCGACAGCTCAAGCCTTGTGAGAGAAATTAACCTACCTATGACCTCGAACTAGAAGCTGTGGTCTTTGCACTGAAAATTTGGACACATTACTTGAGTGGAGTACCTTGTACGGTCTATACAAATCATCAAAGCTTGAAGTATACCTTCAGTCAAGAAAAGAGTTCAATTTAAAGGTGTTGGCTAGGATTGCTTAAAGATTATGACTTACAGATCCAATATCACCCAGCAAAGGCAAATGTTGTGGCAAATGCCCAGAGTAAGGAGGCACAACATAGCTTGAGCACTATAATGATTACCCAATTGAACCTCTTAAGAGAACCCAAGGACCTGGGTGTTCAATTAGTTTCACATAGGCAAGCAATTGCTCAAATGTCAACAGTTACTTTACAGCCCTCCGCAATAGAGGAAATTTGAGTAAACTAGGAAGATGACACTAAACTCCAAAGGATAAGGCAAAATCTTAAGAGAGGGAAGTCGCTTGCATTTATTGTATATGAAGATGGAACCTTGTGATTCAAATCGCCTGTGTGTCCCCAAAAATGTGAAATTAAGGAAGAAGATCCTAGAGGAGGCTCCCAGCACTCGATACTTGATGCACCCAGGGGGCATCAAGATGTATAGAGACCTAAGATAACACTTTCGGTCGAATAATATAAAGAAAGGGATCGTAGAGTATGTAGAGAAGTGTTTGATTTGCTAAAAGGTTAAAGCTGAGCATTAATGTCCCATGGGTGAACTGCGACCTTCAGAAATCCCCACTTGGATGTGGGACTCAATCTCAATGGGCTTCGTCATGGGTTTACCTTTTTCTGCTTCAAAGAAGAACACCACCAGGGTAATAGTTGATCGACTCACTAAATCTACCCATTTTCCACCAATTCGGGATACTTAGGGAGTTGAAAAACTAGCCCAGCTACATGTTAAGAAGATAGTTCAATTTCATGGAATTCCAATAGACATAGTGTCAGATAGAGATTGTAGATTTCAAGACCGCTTCATTTGGCAAGCCCTTCCAGAACCCCATCAGCTTGACCAAAACAAATACCCTTTGCCCTAAATGGATGACTTATTTGATCAACTGCAAGGAGCAAAAGTCTTTTCCAAGATTGATTTGGAGTCTAGATACCTGGTAAAGACCTCTCCATCCCCTTTGATTAATTAGAAAGAATCAAATCAATTAGATAATGTTAATATGTTGGCTAAAGGGTGATTAAATCATCCAAGTTTTGTTGTAGTTGTTTCATTGCAGGACAAAACGGAAGAATCCAGCACTGACCCTCTTTTGTAAGTAACATTCAACAAGCATCCAAATGGTTTAAGCCTGCTTTTTTTGCATGAATTTCAAGCTTAAGATGTCGTATTTCCAACAAGACAAGTTTCATCCAATTTGGAGTTCATTTCGTTGTTCAAATCATCCATTTACCAAGATGTGTCAAAACTGTCCACCAAACCAGAAACAACCCGGTTTTGATTAATTCATAACTTAAGCTATACTAAAGCTTAAGTAATGAATTTGTACATTTTTGGAGTCCTCAAGATGTTTAATTTCAGGTCCAAGCATCAAATTCCAATTATGCACACAAGAGGATGAAGAAACAAGGAGTTTTCCAAAACTGGTCAGATTAGGCTCTAATCTGCACGGTTTTAAGTTTGAGTTTATTTAACCCATTTAAACTCACCCTAACCTTGATTTCTTGGTTGGGGGGGTTATATACATCCTAAATTTACCCCCCCTGATTAAAATCACAATCATACCCATTTTTGCTATGCTTAACAAGTTGCATAAAAACCGGACGAAACTGCCCCTGAACCCGGCTTTGTATAAACCGGTTCTTTTTAAACCTCCAGCCGGTTTTCTTCACTTGAATGCAGCTAGGCACGTCCCTCTATGCTTGGGACACACTTCTAGGCCTTCATGTGATTGGTTGCATGGCCAAAAGGTGGTCCAATGAGAGCTTGATTGGTGTCCATGAGTTGCTTGTTTCCCATTGGCTAGCTATAAAGTGGTTTTCTACTTTTGGGCTGACCAATGAGGTGAGAGTGAGAAATCTCAGCATGTATTAAGGCTAATCATAGTGTATAATGATGTATTAATAGCTTAGACATAGTTTAGATTTGTATTTCAATGTATTAGATTAAGTTTAGTTAACTTGTAATCTAGTTTAGTACAAATCAGGTTGTAATAGCTTGTAATTAGCACTAAGACCTTTCCTAAGCATGAAGGAAGGTTTAGGTGTTTGCTTACTAGCTTGGTTTAAGTCTTTTACTACCTATTAAAGGCACCCCATGCCCCCTTGAAGAAACACAACCCTTTTTGAAGTGATAAAATCAGTTTGAAAGGTTGTGTGCTTTCTTCTCTCAAACTCTTACTTACTTATCCTTAATTAGGCCAATTAAGGTGGTGATCAAGTGAGTCTCAACCAAATGTTAAGTGGTGTTTCTGTATCTTAACAATTTGTTTAAGGGCCCTAAACTTAGCTTGGTGGTGTTTCTGTATCCTTGTCTAAGTTTAGTTCTATCAAAACCGATGCTATACTAAAGGTGTTTCAAAGAGGATTAAAGTGGATTTGCTAGCTTTAATTTAAAGTTAGTACTTCTTACTTTGATTCATCTTTCCATTTCACACATCCATAACCATTCCCACATACATGTGCATGCTTAATCCAAGCTAAGGCTAACCCCCCTTTGGCTTAGTTTCCAACCAAAACACAAAACACCTCAAATCGTGCACATGGAGGCATGCTAGGCCGTACAGGCAGCAAAGTGGCACGGCCTACTCGTGCCTAAGGGCACGATCGTGCCACCCCAAGGCCGTGTGAAAGTGCCTTTTTTTGTTGTGTTCTTGGCTTGGTTGGTTTGGGTCCATTCCTCCCTTGTGTTATACATCACCTCACGTCAAAGAACCTTTGGTTTATCACTTAGAATCACTTGATTCTAAGTTCCATTCTTCCTCCACATACTTGATGCCTCACAACCATCATTTCATTTGACGACTTTCCCTTGTTTTCCCCTTGATGTTATCTTCCTTTGGTTGCTGAGTTAGTTGTATTCTATTGAACCTTAGCTTGGTCATCGGCAGGTACATCATATTTGGTATCAGAGCAAGTTTCTCCTATGCCTGGTACTTCCCACAGCCTTCCACAAAAACCCATTCCCCTTTTCTCATAAAATCATTCCTTAGCCACTTACTTTAATATGAGTTCTGCCACCATGACCTTGGAAGAGAGGTTTGATGCCTTAATGAAGCAAAATGAGTTTCTAACTAGAAAAATTCAAGAAGATGCAAGAAGAGATCAAGAAACTCAAGCTCAAAACAAATACCTCCAAAAACAGCTTGATGCATATTCAAAGCAACAACAACAAGCAAGTGAAGAATCAATCCATTCAAGGTCACAAAGATAAGAGCAAGTGTTTAGCCATACTCTTGATTCATCTAGTGAGGATGAACCATTGAGAATGACTAGGCAAGACTCACATGTTCAAGCTAGCTCCAATGATTTCAAGATTGAAGTTCCAGAATTTGAAGGCAAGCTTGACCCTGAAGATTTCTTGGATTGGTTACACACAGTTGAAAGGATTTTTGAGTACAAGGACATCCCAGACAACAAGAAGGTTAAGCTTGTTGCTTTAAGACTTCGAAAATATGCTTCTCTTTGGTGGACTAACTTGTGTGCCAAAAGAGTAAGAGAAAGGAAGTCCAAAATCAAAACTTGGGAAAAGATAAAGTCCAAGCTCAAAGCTAGATTTGTACCTTCAACCTATGTTCAAGATTGTTACTCTCAACTCCACCATTTGAACCAAGGTAATATGAGTGTAGAAGAGTACACTCGTGAGTTTGAAAAGCTTGTAATTAAATGTGATTTGCATGAACCTGAAGAACAAAAAAATTTTAGGTACTTGGGAGGACTTGATCCTAGGTATGCTAATATTGTTGATTTGCAAGTTTACTCTACTTTTGATGAAGTGTCTGTGTTAGCTCACAAGGTGGAACAGCAAAGGAAGAGTAAACCGCTCCCAAAGCAAGAAAATCCAAAGCCACCATCACAAGAACAAACCTTTAACAAGGGGAGTTCACCTTCACCTCCATTCGTTCACCCCTCTACTTCCTTAGCACCACAAAAAAGCCAAACTCCACAAAAGAACCTATTCCCACTACCTACATAAAGAGCCCTTCCTAAAAATCCTCCTAGGTGTTTTAAGTGTCAAGGATTTGGTCACTTAGCATCTGAATGCACCAACAGAAGGTTTGTTACCTTAGCTGAATGGAAGGCTGCAGAAGAGGTTCAATTAGAAAAGGAAGTTGAAAATCAAAACCATGACAAAGAAGAGATTGAAGACATCATGGTTGAAGCTGATGAAGGAGATGAGTTGCCCATCCCACACCACCCACCAAAAGGTAAAGAGAATAGAAATGTTCTTTTTCTATTCTTTGGTGAACCATTTGCCAATCTTCCCCCTCCACCCACACCTGAATCACTCACTATAAAATTCTGTCAAGTAATTTTTGAACCATCCTTTACCCCTCCTAACCATGCATTCAAAGTATGTGATAAGGTGGTTCCAAGTGTGTTCAAGAAGTCCCCCACACCACATATCGAAATCATCATGGGACATGAAGAAGAAAGAGCCTCCAAGTTCATGAAAGAGCTCTTTGCATGGTTGATTTTATTTCAACCAGATTTGAAGAGAAAAGAGGAGGTTACTAAGTCTTAATTGATTTGAGGACAAATCTTTTTAACAAGGGGAGGATGATGGAGACCTCTCCATCCCCTTTGATTAGAAAGAATCAAATCAATTAGATTATGTTAATATGCTGGCTAAAGGGTGATTAAATCATGCAAGTTTTGTTTTAGTTGTTTCATTGTAGGACAAAAGGGAAGAATCCAGCACTGACCCTCTTTTCCAAGCAAACTTCGACAAGCATCCAAATGGTTTAGGCCTGATGTTTTTGCATGAATTTCAAGCTTAATATGTCATCTTTCCGACAAGACAAGTTGCATCCAATTTGGAGTTCATTTGGTCGTTCAAATCAGCCATTTACCAAGATGTGTCAAAACTGTCCACCAAACCAGAAACAACCCGGTTTTGATTAATTCATAACTTAAGCTATACTAAAGCTTAAGTAATGAATTTATACATTTTTGGAGTCCTCAAGATGTGTAATTTCAGGTCCAAGCATCAAATTCCAATTATGCACACAAGAGGATGAAGAAACAAGGAGTTTTCCAAAACTGGTCAGATTAGGCTCTAATCTGCACGGTTTTAAGTTTGAGTTTATTTAACCCATTTAAAGTCACCCTAACCTTGATTTCTTGGTTGGGGGGGATTATATACATCCTAAGTTTACCCCCCCATGATTAAAATCACAATCATACTCATTTTTGCTATGCTTAACAAGTTGCATAAAAACCGGACGAAACTGCCCCTGAACCCGATTTTGTATAAACCGGTTCTTTTTAAACCTCCAACCGGTTTTCTTCACTTGAATGCAGCTAGGCACGTCCCTCTATGCTTGGTACACGCTTCTAGGCCTTCATTTGATTGGTTGCATGGCCAAAAGGTGGTCCAATGAGAGCTTGATTGGTGTCCATGAGTTGCTTGTTTCCCATTGGCTAGCTATAAAGTGGTTTTCTACTTTTGGGCTGACCAATGAGGTGAGAGTGAGAAATCTCAGCATGTATTAAGGCTAATCATAGTGTATAATGATGTATTAATAGCTTAGACATACTTTAGATTTGTATTTCAATGTATTAGATTAAGTTTAGTTAACTTGTAATCTAGTTTAGTACAAATCAGGTTGTAATAGCTTGTAATTAGCACTAAGACCTTTCCTAAGCATGAAGGAATGTTTAGGTGTTTGCTTACTAGCTTGGTTTAAGTCTTTTACTGCCTATTAAAGGCACCCCATGCCCCCTTGAAGAAACACAACCCTTTTTGAAGTGATAAAATCAGTTTGAAAGGTTGTGTGCTTTCTTCTCTCAAACTCTTACTTGCTTATCCTTAATTAGGCCAATTAAGGTGGTGATCAAGTGAGTCTTAAGCAAATGTTAAGTAGTGTTTCTGTTTCTTAACACTTTGTTTAAGGGCCCTAAACTTAGCTTGGTGGTGTTTCTGTATCCTTGTCTAAGTTTAGTTCTATCAAAACCGATGCTATACTAAAGGTGTTTCAAAGAGGATTAAAGTGGATTTGCTAGCTTTAATTTAAAGTTAGTACTTCTTACTTTGATTCATCTTTCCATTTCACACATGCATAACCATTCCCACATACATACATGTCCATGCTTAATCCAAGCTAAGGCTAACCCCCCTTTGGCTTAGTTTCCAACCAAAACACAAAACACCTCAAACCGTGCACATGGACGCATGCTAGGCCGTACAGGCAGCAAAGTGGCACGGCCTACCCGTGCCTAAGGGCATGATCGTGCCACCCCAAGGTCGTGTGAAAGTGCCTTTTTTTGTTGTGTTCTTGGCTTGGTTGATTTGGGTCCATTCCTCCCTTGTATTATACATCACCTCACGTCAAAGAACCTTTGGTTTATCACTTAGAATCACTTGATTCTAAGTTCCATTCTTCCTCCACATACTTGATGCCTCACAACCATCATTTCATGTGACCACCTTCCCTTGTTTTCCCCTTGATGTTATCTTCCTTTGGTTGCTGAGTTAGTTGTATTCTATTGAACCCTAGCTTGGTCATCGGCAGGTACATCAATACCATAAGCTTAGGATTAAAACTGCAGAGATTTCGAGAACCCCATTTAGGACTAGCTATGGTCACTATGAATTTACAATGATGCCCTTTGGCTTGACCAATGTCCCTGCGGCCTTTATGCATCTTATGAATAGCATTTTCAGACACAATTTAGATTTTATGGATGACATCTTGACACACTCCAAGGACAAAGATGAGTTGATCACTCATTTGAAGACGATGTTGCAGACCTTGAGGGAAAACCAATTATATGGAAAATTTTAGAAATGTGACTTCTGGTTAGAAGAAATCGCATTTTTGAGACATGTAGTTTCAAATAAAGGGATTTAGGTTGACCCCGAAAAGGTTAAAGTAATTATAGAGTGGCTAAGGCCCACAAATATCATTGAGATTACAAGCTTCTTGGGTTTAGCGGATTATCATCAAATGTTTGTGAAGGATTTCTTTTTTTAAAATAGCACTTCCCCGGTCCAATTTAGTGAGGAAAGCTATTAGGTCTGAGTGGACAGAGAAGTGTGAAAGGGCATTTCAAGAATTATGGCAGCGATTAACTAGCACCCCAATCCTAACACTACCAGTAGAAGGCAAGGAGTGCACTATTTACAGTGATGCACCGAAGAATGGGTTGGGGTGTGCTCTAATGCAATAAGATAAAGTGTTAGCTTATGCCCGTCGACAGCACAGGCCTTGTGAGAGAAATTAACCTACCTATGACGTCGAACTAGCAGCTGTGGTCTTTGCACTGAAAATTTGGACACATTACTTGTGTGGAGTACCTTGTTAGGTCTATACAGATCATCAAAGCTCGAAGTATACCTTCAGTCAAGAAAAGAGTTCAATTTAAAGGTGTTGGCTAGGATTGCTTAAAGCTTATGACTTACAGATCCAATATCACCCAGCAAAGGCAAATGGTGTGGCAGATGCCCAGAGTAAGGAGGCACAACATAGCTTGAGCAATATAATGATTTCCCAATTGAACCTCTTAAGAGAACCTGAGGACTTGGGTGTTCAATTAGTTTCGCATAGGCAAGAAATTGCCCAAATGTCAACAGTTAATTTACAGCCCTCCGCAATGGAGGAAATTCGAGTAAACCAGGAAGATGACACTAAACTCGAAAGGATAAAGCAAAATCTTAAGAGAGGGAAGTCGCTTGCATTTGTTGTATATGAAGATGGAACCTTGTGATTCCAAATCGCTTGTGTGTACCCAAAAATGTGAAATTAAGGAAGGAGATCATAGAGGAGGCTCCAAGCACTCGATACTCGAAGCACCCAGGGGGCGTCAAGATGTATAGAGACCTAAGATAACACTTTTGTTGGAATAATATAAAGAAAGAGATCGCAGAGTATGTAGAGAAGTGTTTGATTTGCCAAAAGGCTAAAGCTGAGCGTTAATGTCCCATGGGTGAAATGCGACCTTTAGAAATCCCCACTTGGATGTGGGACTCAATCTCAGTGGGCTTCGTCATGGGTTTACCTTTTTCTGCTTCAAAGAAGAACACCACCTGGGTAATAGTTGATCGACTCACTAAATCTACCCATTTTCCACCAATTCGGGATACTTAGGGAGTTGAAAAACTAGCCTAGCTACATGTTAAGAAGATAGTTCAATTTCATGGAATTCTAATAGACATACTGTCAGATAAAGATTGCGAATTTCAAGCCCGTTTCTTTTGGCAAGCATTTCCAGAACCCCATCAGCTTGACCAAAACAAAAACCCTTTGCCCTAAAAGGATGACTTATTTGATCAACTGCAATGAGCAAAAGTCTTTTCCAAGATGGATTTGGAGTCTAGATACCATCAGCTTCGGATTAGAACTGTAGACATTTCCAGAACCCCATTTAGGACTAGCTGTGGTCACTATGAATTTACAATGATGCCCTTTGGCTTGACCAATGTCCCTGCGGCCTTTACGGATCTTATGAATCGCGTTTTCAGACACAATTTAGATTTTATTAATGACATCTTGATATACTCTGAGGACAAAGATGAGTTGATCGGTCATTTGAAGACGATGTTCCAGACCTTGAGGGAAAACAAATCGTATGGGAAGTTTTAAAAATATGAGTTTTGGTTAGAAGAAATAGCATTTTTGAGACATGTAGTTTCAAATGAGGGGATTTAGGTTGACCCCCAAAAGGTTAAAGTAATTATAAAGTGGCTAAGGCTCGCAAATATCATTGAGATTACAAGCTTCTTGGGTTTAGCCGGCTATGATTGAATGTTTGTGAAGGATTTCTTTTTTGAAAATAGCACTTCCCCGGTCCAATTTGTTAAGGAAAGCTATTAAGTCTGAGTAGACAGAGAAGTGTGAAAGGGCATTTCAAGAATTAAGGCAGCGATTAACTACCACCCCAATCCTAACACTACCAGTAGAAGGCAAGGAGTGCACTATTTACAGTCCGAAGAATGGGTTGGGGTGTGCTCTAATGCAATAAGATAAAGTGCTAGCTTATGCCTCTCAACTGCTCAATCCTTGTGCGAGAAATTAACCTACCTATGACCTTGAACTAGCAGTTGTGGTCTTTGCACTTACTTGTGTGGAGTGCCTTGTAAGGTCTATACAGATCATCAAAGCTCGAAGTATACCTTCACTCAAGAAAAGAGTTCAATTTAAAGGTGTTGGCTAGGATTGCATAATGATTATTACTTACAGATCCAGTATGACCCAGCAAAGGCAAATGGTGTGGGAGATGCCCAGAGTAAGGAGGCACAACATAGCTTGAGCACTATAATGATTACCAAATTGAACCTCTTAAGAGAACCTGAGGACTTGGGTGTTCAATAAGTTTCGCATAGGGAAGAAACTACTCAAATGTCAACAGTTACTTTACAGCCCTCCGTAATAGAGGAAATTCGAGTAAACCAGGAAGATGACACTAAACTGCAAAGGATAAAGCAAAATCTTAAGAGAGGGAAGTCGCTTGCATTTGTTGTATATGAAGATGGAACCTTGTGATTTGAATTCGCCTATGTGAACCCAAAAATGTGAAATTAAGGAAGGAGATCCTAGAGGAGGCTCCCAGCACTCGATACTCGATGCACCCAGGGGGCGTCAAGATGTATAGTGACCTAAGATAACACTTTTGGTGGAATAGTATAAAGAAAGAGATCGTAGAGTATGTAGAGAAGTGTTTGATTTGCCAAAAGGTTAAAGCTGAGCGTTAATGTCCCATGGGTGAACTGCGACCTTTAGAAATCCCAACTTGGATGTGGGACTCAATCTTAATGGGCTTCGTCATGGGTTTACCTTTTTCTGCTTCAAAGAAGAACACCACCTGGGTAATAGTTGATCGACTCACTAAATCTACCCATTTTCCACCAATTCGGGATACTTAGGGAGTTGAAAAACTAGCCCAGCTACATGTTAAGAAGATAGTTCAATTTCATGGAATTCTAATAGAC
>JACYFF010031952.1:55362506-55435766 GCA_017589665.1 Selenicereus undatus
TGTGTGTGTGTGTGTGTGTGTGTGTGTGTGTGTGTGTGTATGTATGTATGTATGTATGTTTATATGTGTGTATGTGTGCATGTATGTATTTATGTATGTATGTATATAGGCATGAATCACATGAGAAGATAAGAAGAAAAGAAAACGAAATCTAAGACCTTCATTTCACCAATAGCCTAGATTTACAGGTAAGTTACTTTTAGCTCTTGGAGTAAGACCTAAACTACGATTATAGGACATTAGTATTCATTAGCCTTACTAAAAAAAACTTCGTGAGTAATGAATATATTTCAAAAAGCACTAAAAATGATTTTATGGCAATTTAAATGAGAAATAGAATTTTGTATGTATGGAGATATCAATATGTTTCAACTGATATAATATTTATGTTAGGTTAGATATAAATGTATAATTTTTTAATCGAAAATTATTTCATTAATTGAATGATTCGTGCGAATATATTCTCAAGAAAAACCATAAAATGAATTTGGAACAACCACATTGTACAATAACTAGAACTGAAGAAAAAATTAAGGAACAATAAAAAGAAATGACAAAAGAAAAGTTGGATAATTTACTATTTTGGCTACATCAAAGAGGACATGAGCTAAGGATTCATATAGATAAAAATTCAATTAAACCACGAATGAGAATGTTAGAGAAAATTGATCTAATAAAAAAGGAACTAGAAAAACGACAAGCAGAAAATGTCAGGACGACAACGACATAGCTTGTGTTGGTCACTGGTTCAACGATGAAGATTAAAAGTTAATATAAGCTTTGCAGAAATTAAAATTTTATTAAGATGCATAAAACAAGAAATTAAAATTTTATTAAGATGCAGAAATTAAAACAATTCAAGAAATACATATGCAACTTATAATTAGCATGTTGATGGAACTCTAAAATCGAGACAAAAGAAATAATATATCCCTTAGAAATAACACTCCCAATAAGAGCAATCCTAAGAAGCAATGATGAGAAATATTTGAAAAGATACCCCATTAAGTTGTTAAAGAAGACAACAATTACAACTAGAAATGATAAAACAACAAAGAAAACTTAAAGGAAAAAATAAAGAAGAACAAAGTGAAGAAAACAATTAAAGGAAGAATACAATAAAACCATTGAAGAGCTATTATAAGAATTTGAAGATCTACAAATTTCAGAAATAGTTAAACAAGTAAATTTGAGCATTGGAGGACCAACAGGAAGTTCTTCTAGCAATAACCTAGGATCAGTTGCTTTTGAAAGAGGAGAAACATCGATCCTTATAGAAGAATTTGAACAAAAATTAAGAAAAACATATACTCCCAAATGTAAGAAAAGACAATGAACTATAACTATTAATGAAGAATTTATACCAAAAGATCCCACAATTCAAGATCCTATTCCTCCTAGGGGACATATGCTAAACATAGAATGTGTAACAAATAAGAAAAGGCACTAGATGTGTGGGGAACTGCAATGTTATCAACCTTATTAACAACCCAAGAGTTTGTAGAAGAAGATAGCGATGTATATATTATATACAAAACGATAATTAACTCTTTTCAAGGAACAATCCACTAGTGGTATATGTACATCATCAAACATAAAAAAATATAACAGAAATATGTGTTAAGAATAATTTAAGAATTGACATAGAACAAGGAGATTGGACTTTAGAAAATACTCAATAGGATAATTTGAAGGATAAGAATTTGTAGCCAACTTTAACAAAGCTATTAAGGAAAAAAGAAGAGTAGCTATCGACAAATTAACCAACTTAAGAATTTGCAACCTATGCAATTTCAAAAGCTTCTTTTGTGAATTTGATAAATATTATTATGAACTATATGATTCATCTGAAAATCGAGAAACTTACATTCAACTCCTATTAAACAAATTTCCACCTCCTTTGGAATGATTATTTCTTAGAAAAATTTGAAGATTTTATAAATCAACCAATAGTTTTTAGATCAGTAGTGGCAGCTTAAATTAGTATAACTAGAGAAATAACTTGAATGTGTTTACAAGAATTAACAAGAAGATACATAAAAGAAGTAATAAATAGTGCATAAATCTATGGATTGCACAAAAAGAAAAGCGAATCTTGTAGAACTCTTTGTGGAAGAACTTGAAGAAACCAAAGAAGAACTATACAGACTCGAAATTGAAAATTTCAGTGAAATTTCAAGCTGTTATGAGTCAATAGAAGAAGAAAATACACATCAAGAAGAAAGTGTTTCAGAATCAGACTATGAATACTAATGAACCTGAAATCGTACAGCAACAAGAATAAGAGAATAGTGAAAACTATACATGAGTAATACTTTTAATTAACGCCTTTATGAAAAAATTTTAACAAAAGAATTATCACTTAAGGATCCAAGAACTTGTATGAAGAAAATGGCAAAGAAAAGGTATAAGGTACTTTAAACTTTATACTACAAAATAACCAATTTTAGTTCAAAACTTACAACGAAACATTAGATTAAAACTAATGACTCAAGATACAACTAGAAAAGTTTTGGAATAAATCCCCTCCAAAGATCGAAACTTAATTAAATATGTTCACTTACAAGAAATTCAAATAACTATAAAAGTACACTTTAAAGAAGGAATTAACTCACTAATTATTTTATCGATTCATGATCAACAATTTACAAAAATTCAGAACATCCATATGGAAACACTTTAAGATAACTTAATTTACTCTAAACTTATCTTTCAATGTCACCCTAATAATTTAGTTACATTAAGAAGTGAAAAACATCGAAGATACTCTTAATTTACAATTCAAACTTTTAACTAATGTAGGACTTAAACTAGACAATGATGTATTATCATTCTACTACAGTGGATTATGTGGTTTCTCCAATACTAATTTTCCGATAAAAGAAATATCTCAGAGAAAAAAATTATGATAACCCAATCTTTTCAACTATAAGCTCAGTTATATCGCTACAAACACAAGATGCAAGATGACCTTCTCTAACAGACTTTCAGCTACTAGATGAACTTGAAGCATCCACTAGTGTAGCACCTAGACTATCATATATAGGTATGCGAATGCCAATAGTTGGCCATCAAACTTTTCGCATAAGGTTAAGTTATCTAGAGTTAACACTAAGAGCTTTAATTTGAATATTCAAAATAGAAGTAATAGAATACAAAAAGTTAGACTAGAATATTTAACGGTCAGAATTAGATAAAAGACAAAATTGTCATAGACACAAGAGCTTCTCAGTGCCATTGTATAACTCTACCAACTCCAGTTATCCCTACTGAAGAATATAGTTTAGTTACTTGCGATGGTAGAAGAGCCACTCTTCCCCCAAAAATCCAGAATTATGATGAAAACTTCTGAATCAATCCTTCTAGAATATGATTGTTATATAGATCATACTATAAACAATGAACTTTCACATCCTATTAGGAATGTCCTTCCTTGATTAATTTGTATCCTATGAGATAAACCCTAAACCATTCTTTATAGAACATGAAACAGATTGAATTTTCTATTCTCACATATATTGAAGTTACCGCAAAAGAACAATAGCCTTAATGGATACAGGATCATAATTAACTTTCTTTCACCAATTTCTTTTACAAAAATTAGAAAAACTCCCCTCCAAACAAAAAAGTTCAAGTCAAAGGAATTCATGCAACAACCGCTGACTTAGAATCTGTTCAAAATAATGTTCCCGTTATTTTACAATACAAAATTCTTAACATTCCATTGGTATTCCAATATAATTTAGGATATGATATTTTACTTGGAAATGATTTTCTTAAACAATTTGCAGAGTTTACCCAAACTACGTACACCGTATATTTAACTACTAAATGTGGGCATACTCTCAAAATTTCCTCGTTAAAACACCCTTATAATGTGCCCGCAAAGCATAGTTGGCATGGTTATGAACAACTTTCACTTTAAATACAGATCCAAACACCTAACTTTAAAGCAAACACAATCAATAAGAGGATTTGCTAACTAAGTTAAAAACAAATTTACTCAAAAAACCCTCTACAATTTTAGAAACCAAAACATCATAGAGTCAAAATAGAATTAACACAACAAATTCACATTAAAGAAAACCTATGTTATACTCTGAAGAAGACATTAGAGAATTCTCAGTACAGATTGAAGAACTATTAGAAAAAGGATTCATTAGACTTTCTATGGGAACTTATTCTTCACCAGCCTTTATCGTAATGAATGAAGTAGAACAAAGAAGATGAGCAGCTAAAATGATAATAAATTACAAGAAGCTAAATTAGTTTGCCAAAATAGATAACTATTTCCTACCGAACAAAGAAGTTTTAATCAATCTAGTTAAAAACAAAAAATATTTCTTGAAGTTCGACTGTAAATCGTGACTTTGGCATATCAAAATGGAAGAAAACAACATCAAATACATAGGCTTCAACAGACCTTAAAGATTCTATGAATGGATCGTCACGCCGTTTGAATTAAAAAATGCACTAAGAATATTTCAAAAATACACAAGTTTCCAATTTGTTATTTAATGCTTTTAAACATCTTAACAGTTTCCTTGATGTCCTTGTACATGATATCCTGTAAAGCTAAAACATGCTCAAAGAATATAGAAAACATATCAATCTCTTCATAGAAACGACTATCAGAGAAGACATTTGCCTTAATGAAAAAAAAAAGTTGTTATTGCAAAGAGAAAATTGAATTTTTAGGTTTTGAGGTAGGCACCAATGGAATAAGCTTACAACCTCATATCCCAACAAAAATCAACGAGTACCCTGATGGGCTTAGAACTAGAAAACAAATTCAAGGATTTTTAGGACTACTCAAATATGCCAATTCTTACATTCCTGACTTAGCGAAAAAGAAGAAGGATCTGCAAAGCCTGCTTCGGAAAAAGAAAAAAAAAACACCCTTGGCTAGACATATAAACATACAGAAACTTTCAGACAATTAAAAGAAGAATGCTCACAACTACCAAGTTTAAGATTCCTAGAACCAGAAGATAACCTAATCCTTCAAATATATGCTTTCGATACAACCTGGGCTGCAGTCTTAAAAACTGACTTAAACGAAATTGGTCGCTATCATAGCGGAACATTTTCAGAAAGAGAAGAAAACTATAACACTATAGAAAAAGAGCTATTAGCTATCGTCAAAGGAATTACTAAATGGAGACTCTTCTTATTACCTAACCCATTTAAGGTTCTAATTGATGACCAAGCAACCACCACTTTTGTCAAACAAGCTTTAGATAAAGGATTCACATGCAAAAATTATGTAGATGGCAATGATTCTTATCTAAATTTAATGCTATTTATGAGCACGTTATCGGAAAAAATGACTTTGTTGTAAATTACCTCACTCGAAAATGAATACAAAGGATAAAGGAAAAGAGCCTATAGAACTCACGGAAGGAGAGCAGCTAATTATAGAACTCAAAAACATTGTGATCAATGTCAATAAATATTGTGAAGCTATTGATGAAAAAATTGAACTCATGGAGGAATTAATTTTTGATCTTATTATAGTGGATATGAGAAAAGCTCGAGAGATCAATACTAACTTCTATCAAACTATTAAAGAACTGAAGGAGGATATCTCCAAAAAGGACCCTAAAAACTTCTTTACTGAACTTTCTGGAGTATCTTTTTGCCCTCAGTCGAGCAAGGGAAAATCTTTAAACTCCCTCCTTCAAAAACCGAAAGAGAAGCGTGAACTAAAAGCTAGGCAATTAGCTCAGAAACTAGTTATTCAACATACTGGCATCAGAACTACCAACATATCTTTGGATATGTTTTATAAGAACTATTATCAGGTAACTATCCTTCCCTATCAAAAAATCTCTAAACTTCCTGAACTATATTACAATCGTAGGAATTCATTGTTTCCCAGGATTATCGTATTTAAGGCAAACTCATATATGAACTCTAAACTCGTATATGAACTGTTTACCTATGAGTATCTTAACTTGCTTTATTCAAGCTTAAGCTTAATTGAGTAATAAAAATTCTCAAAAGCCTTCAAAAAAGTAGTTGATAACTTCAGCAAAGGCTATGTCTCTCTGAGATTTTTCCCTATCTCTCTTGAGAAGGATGAAGACACAATCAATCAAGTTATTCATCTTATTAACATCAACAACATCTCTACTAAACTAACTATTCAAGCTGAAGAAAGTAAAAACTTTAAGATTCCCACCTTTGACAAATCTTGGATAAACTACAGGAGATCAACCGTAGCATTATCCATCAAATGCCAAGCCAAAAGGCTGATGAACAAAGGAGCAAGAACACTATACTATGAAGACAACCTCATTGTCATCACTACCGGAGGAACCGCACATGTCTCGATTAATGAAAACCTTTTTTACTCTAGCTATGAACTAGAGTCAAAAAACTTTCATGGAAGTCTAGATGTTTGAACAAAATTTGCCGAACTCTACTAAGCTGAAAAAGACAAGGCAAAGGCACAGCTCCTGCCAGCATGAACGAATGAATGATGCAGAACCTGCTGACACAAAAAAGCAAAGAAGATAGCTCAACTTTATAAAGAACAATGAACCCTATCACATAACCTTGTCATTTTAGGAAGAATCTTATCTTTATGATGTAAGCACTCATGTCAGAGCACATTTCCCTTCTCCCTATAAATATGTACACAACAATCAGGGAAAGTTAAGAGTTGGCAATTTCACGATTGTGTTGGTAACTATTGTTACAGGAGAACTCAATCAGTGATAATTGTTTATCCCAAGCCTTCTTAAAATCCAGAGCACAAGCTCATAACATGTCTTTTAAGGTTTAGATCATTCGCTCAGTTTGCCCATCTGTAGTTGGGTGGAAGGTTGTACTAAAATGCAACAGGGTCCCAAATGCCTCTTGTACTTTCTACCAAAAGTTCGATTGGGATCTAGTGTCTTGATCAGAAACTATGGAGCTAGGCACCCTATGTAGTCAAACAATCTCCTCCAAGTAGCATGTGCCAATTGATCTAGTATTCATGTGTTCCTCATCGCTGTAAAACGTGTTGTCTCTGTAAGTCTATCTACAATGACCCGAATTGCATTATTCTTTCTCTGCGTGGGAGGTACGCCTTCTAAAGAATCCATGGAAAGTTAATCTTATTTCTATTTCGAAACCTCTAAGGGCTATACGAGTCCCATAGGCCTTTGATGTTCTATTTTCACCCGTAGAGAAGTTCAATACTTTACCACATAATCAGCTACTTCTTGCTTCATATTACTCCACCGGAATGTTTGTTTTAGATCCATATGCAACTTGTTTCCACTAGGCTACATAGAGTGTGAGATGTTGTGTTCCTTGTCTTGAATCTTCGTTTAAAGCTCCCCCACAACCGGAACACACACCCAGTTTGAAATCTTAAGGTTCTATCCTCGTGAATTATGAATCAAGGTACCTTCCCTGCTAACACTTCATCCTTTATCCTTTTTAGTTGTGGGTCAGCCTCTTGAGTCATCTGAATTTCCTTAATAAGGGTAGGTCACAGCTCCACCGCATAAAACATGGGTTTATCCCTCATTGTCAGCGCATTAATCTCCAACTTCTTAAAATCCTCACATAAGTCTCTGGGTAATGCCAATAGGTAGCAATGTGTTAGGTATGGCTTGCGAGTTAACGCATTAACTACTATTGTCTTTCCTGGGTGGTGTTAGATGTTTATGTTATAGTCCTTAAGAAATTTCAACCACTTTGTATGCCTCAGGCTCAGGTCCTTTTGTGAAAATGGGTACTTTAGGCTTTGGTGGTAAGTAAAGATCTCACAATGTACCTCGTACAAATAATGTCTCCAAATTTTTAGTACGAATACAATAGATGCAAGTTCTAAGTTGTAGGTTGGATAGTTCCGCTCATGAGGTTTTAGTTGTGAGAAGGTAGAAAGTATGACATAATTGTTTTGCATTAGCATACAACCTAACCCATTTTTAGATGCGTCACTATATGCACAAAATCCTCATCATTGGTGGCTACTGCCAACATAGGTGCATGAGGTAATCACCTCTTAAGCTCCTAAAAGGCTTCCTCACACTTATCAGTCAACTCATACTTAGTGGTCTTCCTTGTAGAGTTTGTGAGAAATGTTGCGATTTTAGAGAAGCTCCAAACAACTTTGGGAAAACTCATCACTTCAGTTGCATTCTTAAACGTAGGCACTATGTTATCTCTTCTATCTTTTGAGGATCCACAAATATTCCTTCTCTCGATACTATGTGCCCCAAAAACGCTACTCTTTACAGCCAAAACTCACACTTCTTCAACTTTACACACAATTCATTTTTCTTTAACACTTCTAAGACTTTTCTCAAATGATGATTCCTATAGTTTCCTCGAGTTAAAGCAATATATCATCTATAAACACCACCACAAATTGAACCAAGTAAGGTATAAAGACCCTATTCATGATGTCGACGATGGACTAGAGGAACAGTAAGTCCAAAAGGCATCACTGCGTACTCATGGTGATCGTATTAAGTGTGGAATGTCGTCTTGAGTACATCATCCTCTTTGATACAGAGTTGATGGCAGGTAGATCGAGGGTGTATTTTGGAAAAAGTCGTATCTCCTTTAACTGGTCAAAGAGGTCATCTATACTAGTAGAGGATAGCGATTTTTGACAGTTATCTTATTAAGCTCTCTATAATTGATACATAACCTCAAGGTTTTGTCCTTCTTTTTCACGAAGAGAATTAGAGCTTCCCACGGGGATATACTTGGCCTTATGTAACCGTTTCTAATAACTTGCCAAACTGGACTTTTTATTCTTGGGACCATCCTAAAAGGGTCTTTGGAGATAAGGGTTGCTCCTGGCACCAAATCAATGCAGAATTCTACCTCCCTAGGGTGTGGTATGCCTAGGATATCCTCAGGGAAAACATCAGGAAATTCCCAAACTATCGGGATATCCTTAAGAGATGGCTTAGGGGTTTTAGTATATGTTACATTGCATAACAACTACTCGTAACCTCACGCTAAAAGCCTTTTTACTTCTATTGTTATGATGAGTCTCACTACATTTCAAGACCTTCCCTTTCTGAGCTACCTTCTCTCCCTTAGGTCCCCTTAGGGTAATCTTCTATTTAGAATAATTTATTTATGTTTGATATTTGGATAACCAATATATAACCAAAATTATATCAAAATTCGTCAATCTAAATTTGTATAGGTCAGTTAAGAACTCTTAACTGTGAATCTGAATAAGGCAATCCATGCGTAACTCATCACACCTTTGTCTTCCCATCAAGGAGGGTTGCAGGTAACAGAGAGTGTTTCGATGCTGGGACTAGCTCTGAGGTCTGAACTAACTTAGTAGAAATAAAAGAATGCGTAACACCAGAGTTCAATAGGACATGAATCGGTTGAGTTTTGAAAGAGAGGGTACCAGCCATCCCATAAGGCGTATCTTTAATGGATGACATAGACTGTATTCGAGGTGGTAGGGTGGTTTGCCCCAGCTAGTTCTATTGAGGAGCTCGAGCTTGATTGTTCAGATTTATTGTATACCCACTATTGTGTTGGGAGTATTATTATGGTTGCTATCCTCCATGTATCTAATCACTAAGGGGCAGTAAGGGAAAATCCTTCAACTGATGCTGAGGGCCTCCACAGTGGTAACATCTCTTCTTGGTACACATTCATGTACATAGTGTCCATGCTTCTCAGAAGCATTGTAGGTCACTCTAGGTTGTTTGTTAGTATGTTGCCTACTATGCGGACTATTGCTATTGTGATAATCCACCACAGGATTCTTATATTGATTTAGAAGTGGAGATTTTCTCACTGGTCCCCCTTCCACTTATTCCCTCGCTGCTCATTATAGAACTCATATTTCCCCTTCAACGCCCTCTCCACATTGGCAGTTGTGTTATACATGTTCTCATATGAGGTATATCGACACACTGGCATCCTTTCCTTAAGGTTCAGGTTAAGTCCTGCCTTAAAACAGTTCATCTTCAGCTTTTCATCTGCCACATAGGTAGGGGCAAATCAAGAGAGTTCTATAAACTTGGAAGCATATTCTAGCACACTCATCTTCCTTTATAGTAGCCGCACAAATTCATTCTTCTTGCCTTTTTGAAGGGATACAGGATAAAGGAAACTTTCAAGTAACTCCTTAAATATTTTTCACCCAAACCCAGGGTCATACTACCCTTCCTAACAGTAGCCCCCCAGTAGTCAACCTCGTCCCTTAGGTAAAATCTAGTAAATCCTACACTTCATCCCTTAGAACACTTCAAAGCATCAAACAGCTTCTTCGTACCTCGAATCCAATCTTTGAACACTTTAGGATTAGGGGTGCCATCATATGTGGGTAGATTATGACTAGTAAGTCTCTTGAACATGTGGGAGTTATCCTCTACCACCTTTTCTTTTTAACCTTGGCCATCTTTTGGAGATGCTGTAATAGCCCGACCCTAAATCATATTTATTTATTTAATTAAGCGATGTTATTTATTTTTCACATTTATTTATCTCATTGAATCATCCCAGTTGAAAAAAAAAAATTCATTTCGGGCTCCACTTTGCAATTCGAGTTTCATTTACTGAAAATAATTTTTCGGAGAAATTGATATTAGGCCTCAATAATTATGATTTAAATGATTAAATTATTTTTCATGGCATCATATTAAAAAAAAAACAAAACAAATTTAATTATCGCACCCGGCTTGACATTTTTTTTTCCAACCCGAGCTCATTTAAGCCCAATTTCGGCCTAACAAGTTCCAAACCCATTTGCTTATCTAATTACCATCATTAAGCCTTAATCATCATTAGCAAAAGCTGATTTTGTGCTTCATTCTCATCCAAGTAATTTTGGTCATTTACATCCAAGTGTTTTAAGGGCTTTGCAAGAGATAAACTTAAAGGCTTTCTCTCTCTTCTCTCCTCCTTCTCTCTTCACATGGCCAGCAGCCCCCCAGCCCCTAAAGTGGTGTTTTCCAGCCACTCTCCGGCAAGGATTTCAATCCCCAAACAACCTCCCTCCATTGGCTACCATTTTTCATCCTCAAAATCACCCAATATCATCTCCATCTTCACTTATTTCAAGCTCAAAGTAAGTGACTTCAATCTTGTTCCTTGAATTTTTGGTTTTTGCTTCTTGTTTTGGTTATTTTGATGATGGATCATGTTGTTTTTATTGAATTAAGAATCATCTTGGTGATGGATCATGTTGGAGTTGAAGCTTGGGTTAGGGTTTTATGTTAATCATGCAAGCTTCATGTTCAAGTGTTGAATTTTGATTGTTTTAAAGGTGATTTTGTGATCTTTAGCATTGGTAATGAATATCAAGATGTTTATGCTGATTTATATAAGTTAAAGAGTGATTTTATTGGGTGGTTATGTGAAGAAAAGATTGAAAATATGTGAGTTAAAGCTGGGAAACAGACCTGAAATAGGGGCTACTTTAGGAATTAACTGGTACTGTTTGGCACATCCAAAATTCATGAATTTTGGTCTAGTGATATCTTGATGAGTTATATTTCAATAGGATTTAGAATTACTCAATTTGGAGTTGTGTGGACAAAATTATGACCAATTTACTCAAGACTGTGCAGAATGCATCGAAACTGGAAACTGAACTGGAACAGTAACTTCACGGAAAACATGGTATTGATTGGGTCACTTAAAAATTGTGATTTTTTGTGTGTGGATAGATAAATGCGTTCTCTTTAAAATGCTTCTTGAATCGTCTTAATCTGAGTTCTGTGGAAAACGTTATGGTTGTTTTCCTACGACTGCGCAAATTGATCAGAAACTGTGCACGTCTGTGTTCTACCCTACTTTTAGGGACCTTATTATGTGAATCATGCTTTGTGGCCTAAATAAGAGTTTTATAGGACATTGTGAAATTTTCATATTGGGGTTTTATATCTCATTTGGAGGTTTGGAGTGAAAGATATAGATTTTCTAATGTAGACTATCAACGATAACATGAGTGAATGCAAAAATTGAGACATTTGGAAATATTTTCAGAAGTTTTTATATAATTATGGGTATTGCAAGGAAATTACAAAGGGTAGTGAGTTCAACAATTTTGTTAGTGCATAGAAGCTTACTTGGGTTTGAAAACCGAGTTACGTAAGCATGAAAATGAAATTTGGGAAGTGAGCAGATTAATAACTCAAAATCAGTGTCCTTTGGACCAAGTTAGGGTGTTATATGAGCTTTTATGAACCTCACAGCACCCCTTATGCCATAAACCATTTGTCACCCATTTTAGAAGTATTAAGCCTTCTATTATCCATTTCAGAGGCATTAACCATTCTATTATCCTTTTCAGAAGCTTCACACTTTCCTTTATCCATTTCAGAAATATCAGCAAACCATGTGTCATTTATATCAATTAAAATATTTTCATTGTTACTCAATCATTTTCATTTGGTCTATTTTACTTCAATTTATTGTATTTCAAGTTCAATAACTCTAACTGATTTAATTTATTATTTGAAATTCACAAGTTATGTATCCCATTTCATTACTCAATTTCTGTTACATATATTTTTACTTACTCAATTAGGCGAGTAAGGATCATTTACTGACTACACATACTTACAATGACATTTATGAAACAGAGTTAAGGCCTAGTTATCATTTCCATTGTGCATAAGTATTATCAAGTGAGATATCATTTTAAAGACTTCAGGTACGTGCATTGCCTGTATCTTTAGAAATCAGAGCGTATTTATCAATGTCATCATGTTTTGGTAAGTACATCAATGAATCAGTTTACACAGTGATTTATCAGTTAATTAGTGACCCCCTCAGTTATCAGTTACAGGGCATTGCCCTTCAATTACCTGCGCGGCTTCAGGCCAGGTCCCCCGGTCGGCTTGGCAGATGTACACCTATCCATAGATCGTAACAGTATCAAGGGCTTCACTATCAGATAATCACTAGCAATACAGTTTTACATTTATTTCATTCACTGTTTTAACTTAAAATGAATTGCAAAGCGGGCCCAATCAGTGTTCAATGATCATTTAACAATTCAGGAATGCATGTACTGAGCTTCGGCTCACAGTTTGAAATGTTTTTCATGTTTTGTTTTAGGCAAATGCTCAGAGTATTGCCCTCATGCCAGCAAATCAGCTGAAGAGAATAAATGAAGCAGGGAAATCCAGATGGATCAGAAGTAATGTCGTATATGCATACTTTAACGTTTTATTTTGAATTCTTATGTGGATGAAGATGTAGATTACGTGGTGAATTATCTTACTATGGTTTATAAACCTTACATTGGTTAACACTTGATTGTGAATGGATGATCATGTGTGAATGTGTATGGTTGAGATTATGCTTAACTGTGTTATATATAGCACTCATGTTTCAAGCCTTGTCTTTTTGGACGGCGGTAATGCCCCTATCATTGGATTCATCAAATTACAATTGAGTGATTTATTAAGGAGAATATGAACAATGAAACATGTTTAATTTGGGGCGTTACAGATGCCCATTTTGCCGTTGCATTTGCTCCCCTTGGTTTTGCAAAAGCTCCAAAAGCAGCAGATTGGTGAGGTTTGTCCCCACCTAAAGGGCTTTAAGTCTTTCCCTTAAATTAGCCATACTGTTTTCTAGGTCGACTTGGGCCCTTAGGTAAGGTTGGGGCCTAGTTTGGGACTCTCCATTGTTTCCTAACATCCTAGTTATAAGAATTCATGTTTAGTTTCAATCCTAATAGTTCTCATGATATTTTTTACAGCACATAAGCTGTCGATAGCTCACATAACATAATAAAACACATGATCACATAAGTCAAGATCATTTATAATAGGCAAGTTGGAATAACCACTTACATGTTTGAGCTCTTATCATGTAGGACCATATGTCCCATTCATATTTCACTGGTGCCATTACTTTGCATTTTTTAATCAAGCCCACCATTCTTAAACAATTACATCAGCAAACATAATCATGAAAACTCAATATGTAAGTCAAATATGTGAATCCAAAAATACTAAATGTGTATTGCATCATTATTCCCATTACATAAGGATTCCAATAACTTCCCAATCCTTAGATTAAACTAACAAATAAATGTGTAACCCCTAGGAATCTAACATTATTAACAACATGATATTTGATGTGGAGCAAGTTTTGAACTTAGGCCTACTTTCACTAGTAAGAATCTTGACCCACGTTAGCCCAATATTGACCCTAGGTCAAGGACTAGGTCCCCCTAGGTTAATATTGACTTGGAGCACTAAATAAAGTCAAAGTAGGGTTTGAAAATGTGGTTGGGCCATTAATATCCCAAAATAAGGAGTTAATCACTTAGTCCTCCCAAAACTACCTTCATTAGCTCATTTTTAGTTTTTGGGGAGAATAATTTACATCCTTTCTGGCTTAGTTTTTACCTAGTAAATGAGCTTGAATTTGCATGCATTGCATATGGATGGAAAGCCTCGAATGTATATTTTCCAAAGAGTCTTAAATCATCCCCAAATTCCAAGTATTGAGAAAGTTATGAGCTAAATACCGAGCAAGGGTCGGTCCAAGATAGAAAATACATGGTTCTGATTATGGGCTTAATAAAGGAGGATACGGCTATAATTTTGGAGATTAATCAGCATGGGCTGATTTTTCACACAAGGGAGGAGTTGTTAAGTGGCGTCACCTCATTTAGAAGAGTAGAGCCTACTCAAGGCTCTCTAGAAGATGGAGGATGAATCCTGGAAAATACAACTCGTAGTGATTGTAGTTATCTTAAGCCTCTTGATTTATTTTCCGAGAATATTTTCTAAGCCTCCTCTTGGTTCACTTGCCCCACTAATGTACAGATGATTCCCCTTCTCATTGGGTATTTATAAACCTAATTACCTCCATGAAAACTCATATTTAATGAATGATATGAGAGCTTAAAGCTTGGTTTTTCTCAAAATGTCAAACTCTTTATCTCTCTTAGGAGGGTGGTAATTTGAGTCTTCTCTTTAATCTAATCCCTGGTGCTAAGGCTTTAGAGGGTTAGAGGGTGGGTTGACTTAATCTAGGAGGTGGTTTAACCTGTAGCTTAGATATATCCTTTTTGAATTATCTCTTGGTCACATATTTTAAGTGTTGAATCTACTCCTATAAAGGCTTTCTTTACTTGTGAATTTTCCCTCTCTTAGTTCATCTTTGGGTAAATTGGTCTTCAATATCCATTGGGCTCACCTACATGCATTTCAAACCTTTATTTGGTCAAATGGAATTCAATCCACACCAATAACCAACCTCTATTGATTAGGGGCATCTAATGGACACATCCCCCAACACATTCTACCACACTTTCCCCACTTCTGTAGAGAGGTCATGGGTTTAGGTTCAAATTCTTCTATAGGTTCTTTCTTGTGCTCTTCATCTAGATCTTCATCAGGATCCTCCTCTTTGATTGGCTCTTCCTCACATTTCTCATCTTTCATCGGCTCTCCCTTGGGTTCCCCTCTTTCATTGGTTCTTTTTTAGGGTCCTCATCCTCCATAGGTACTTTCTCGGGGTCCCCATCTTCCATAGGTTCCTCTCAAGGTCCACATCCTTTATAGGTTCCTCGTCAAGGTCCCTATCCTCTTAAGTTCTTCCTCAAGGTCCTTATTATCCATAAGTGGTAAGTGCTTTTATATACTTCTTTTTTAGGATGTTTTGTTGCACTTTTTCAGGAAATTATGGGCTTAATGTCACAATTTATATTCTTATTCTCATTTTATGCTTAGGTATGGTACCTTGGTGATGTTTGTAGGATTTTAAGCCATTTGACCAAGTAATTAATTCTTATTTGAGTGCTTATTTATCCACCACGGAGGTACCCCAAACCCTATGCCGTAGAGCAAGAGAAAAGCAGAAGATTTCGGAACCAACCAGAACTATGGTCTAGCTATGGTGTTCCCCATGGTCTGGCTGTGGTGAGCCTGTAACTGCTAACCTCTTCATTTTCCTTCATTGTGCAGCTAAGGATGCTCCATTTGCTACTTAAAAGGGCGTGTTTCAAGGCTTGAGAAAGAGAGAATTCAGCACCCATACCCATCTCACTACTACTCTCACATCTATCTCTTTTAGTTAGAGTTTAGTTTAGTTTATTTTAAAACAAAAGGTGAATTTGAAGGGAGAAGCTTTGGTCTTGGAGGCTTGAAGATTGTGGCACAATTGAAGGGCTGCCATTGTTGCAAAGTTTTCCTTCCTTTGAACTTATTCTTGAAAGGGATTTATTAGCCATAGTGTTGCAATTAGATCCTTAATCTTTGCAATCTTATGCTTGTTTCATGATTAGAATTATTTACTTCTATCTTGAGATTGGAATTTTATGAGTAGAATTTGGCTCACTTCACTTACTTATGTTAGGTAGTTGAGTGAAGTATTGAAAGTTGAAACTCACTTCTAGATCACCTTGATAGAACTTGCCCTAGCGAAACTCGAGAGAGAACTACTTGTCAAGAGGAGACTTGGCATTCATAGATATTCAACCTTTACTAAATCAAAGACACTTGAGAGAGTGTTAGTTGAATTCATTTAGGCAATTTAATTTATTTTGAAAGAAAGGATTAAATTTAACTCAATTGCAATTCCTTGAATCGTTCAATCTATGAAAAGTGCATGCATAATTCTATGATCCAACTCTTTACTTGGCTAATCAAATTCCTCGATGCTTTAGTTTGATTGAATTTCCATGGTGCAACAATCCCAATTTTGGGGCACCCCGTTGGAAGACCCGAACTTACACCTCTTGGTCTTTTTAGAGGTGTGTGACACATTGAAGCTCAATGGAGTCTCTACCGATGCCATTCGACTGCGGCTATTTCCCTATTGTCTTAGGGATAAGGCAAAAGCTTGGCTTCATTCTTTGCCTCCCGGGTGCACTACCACATCGGATGAGCTTATTAGAGCTTTCCTTGCCAAATTCTTCCCACCAAGCAAAACGACAAGTTTGAGGAACCAAATCACCAATTTTACCCAAAGGGATGATGAGACACTCTACGAGGCTTGGGAGCGGTTCAAAGACTTGTTGTAGTTGTGCCCTCACCATGGCCTTCAATGATGGATGATTGTTCACTCTTTCTACAATGGAGTGACCCAACCTATAAGGTCCACTATTGATGTGGCGGCAGGGGGAACCTTGATGAATAAGACTGAGGACGAGGCCTATAATTTCATTAAGGAGATGGCGCTCAACAATTTTCAATGGTCCGATAAACGAGGCCAACCCAAGCAAGTTAGAGGTAACCTTGAGGTTGATGCACTTACTTTCCTTAATGTTAAAGTAGATGCTATGACTTAAAGGATGGAACGATTAAATGTGAAAGCTGTGAATTCTAGTCCCCCATCGTATGAACTATGTGGTACCATTGACCCATTACAAGAAAACTGATATTGGGCGAGGAGCACTTTCGCTGCCTAATGTGCACAATTCGACGCCCATTATTTAGGGTGGCGAAATGGTTTTCGTCGCAAGTTCGACGTTTGAATGTCGAGGCCCACAAAAAGGGCGACGAAATGTCTTGCTCAACGCGCATATGGACTGTATGGGCCACGAAAATTTTCGACGCCCTATTTCGCATGTGGCCTCGCTTTTGGATTTGTGGCCTACATGTGCTATAGGGCCACGAATATTTTTGTGGCCCATTTTTGTATGGGGCCTCGCTTTTTAGTTTTCATGGCCCTTACTATGTGTATGACATCGAATGTTTTTGTGGCCCATCCTTTTATGGGGCCTCAGTTTTCATTTCGTGGACCCGTCTGCTTAGAAGACCATGACATTTTTTGTCACCCTTTGTCCAGTGGGCCTCAATTTGTTGCTTTGTGGCCCTATTGCTCACTAGAACATTTCCTTCATAGTTTTGGGCATTGAATTTTTTTGTATTACCCAATGTATGATTTCCCGAGTTGTTCGATACATCATAATCTAAACTATATAAACATGTACAATAAAGCATCAATATATATTAACAAAATTCATGTACTTTAATTGCTACTAATTACCATGGAACATTCGTACATGTATATACTTTAGTTTATACAATACCCAAAATATGAAAATGGAACAAACAATGATAGTTTTCTGTCCAAAAAAGGAAATCAGAAGTAGATACATACTAGACAAGTGAAATATATATATGGTAACTGTACATATTACAATGTGGTATGTGCAAAATGAGTTTTCAATTGTCTCTAAGGCTCCCAATTGACCTCTTGCATTCTTTAAGAAGAACATGTATCCACTCTTTGCTACCATGCCTTGTTCTATATACCCAAAAAATTGATGTCCATGGCTCGATTTAAATAAACATAGCATTGAGCAATGAACAATGAGCAAAAGGAAACATTGAACAAAGAAAAATAACAGATTGAAGAAGCTTCTAAAAGATTCAGCAATCAAGAATGAGCAATCAAGAATGAGAAAAATAAACCTAGCATTAGAGGTATGTAAACATTGAAGAAGCTTAGAAAAGAGCATAATAATACCTTCAAATTTTTATATTCGGATGACAAAATGTGTCAGCATCAAGAGTAGCTTATCAAAACAAAAAGTGACATCAACAATGTCATAATAAAGCAAAGATATAGAAGATTCCAAATTCTCACTATTTGAGCAAAAAGAGAGCAGAAATGAACAGGCTAGGAAGATATAGAAGATTCCATATTCTCACATAGTTCTGATGTATAAGTCCTGCTATTGTCATATTTCTCCTCCACTAAATTCTCTTATTCATCAACCAAGGAAGCGAAAGAAATCCTCAATAGAAGAAACATATCTAACATATGCATTTTACTACTCACAATCCTTAATAGATTGACCAAACAACAAGTATACCTATCTTGAATTCAATAATATGTACACACACAGAAGAGCAACATCTCAGTTATTAAAAAAAATATTACACCTTATTGATGGACTTGTATTGTAATGATGAAGTTGTGAGCCCTTCTTGGACAAAAACTCTCAAGCACTACACTGGCTATTCAGAAGAACAACTGAAGCAAGAATATTTTTGGTATCAAAGTTGTTGTATGTCTTTTGGTCACACAAGATGACAATTTATGCATAAAAACTATGTGCAAGGAGTGTGCTAAACTGTAAGTCAGTTACCACTCGGCCACACCAGAGAAGAGGCTCAGGGCAGTCTATAAAAAGTTCTCAAAACCAGAGATGGATAACCCTTTTATTGAGTAAATACAAGAACTTTTATTTTGCATTATTTGAATTTATTGTAGCCAAATCTATGATTTCCTGAGTAAATACAAGAACTTTTACTTTTTATGGTTCCACTAAACTCGTGCTCTTTGCTTCCTCAATAGTAAAATACCACATATTTCAGGTTATGTTATATGGCCTACATTTCTGCTATGGCAATATGATCGCAAACTTTGATTGACATAACACATTACAATGCATAAAGAACAAACTATACCCAATTCTTACGATCCAATTCAGACCTCGAACCTGAATCGATCATAACCAAGCTTGCTGCCTGGAATGCTTTTGCCATCTATATACCTAATTGTGACCCTAACCTGAATTTGATATGACACTGTTCGACATGCCAATGACAAATACTTATGTGATTGAGGATACGATCAAAACTGTCTTTCTAATTACTATGATGGACCAGACTGGTATAAGGGCCATGTCAGCAGGCAAAAATAAGTTGTAATCCCGAAATAAAATGTGAGGCTGAAAACGAACATATGAGGTGCAAAATCCACTTACCTAAAACAGTTCTATAGCAAAGACATAGGACTTTCCCGAACAACAAGCAACATGGCTTCTTCTCTGTTACGCAAGTATTTAACTCTATCCCAATCAAACTCTTCTTCCTTTCCTAATTCAACCAACATCACCAAATGCTCCTTTCCGAACCCGCCAGAAAAGTGAACTACCCTAAAAAGATCAATAGTTCTAGCACAAACAAAGAAGAAAACCCATGGCTATTTTAAAGTATGGCTACAACAAAATACCTCAAACAATTACAAGTCCATCAATACGGAACTAAAATCATAACTGCAGCCATGACAATTACAAAAACCATGCTGGACACTGACTATCTCTAACAAAAACCCACATCTGACTTAGAGAATCTGCCAGACAACAAAAACCTAGCTCTAACACAAATAGTTGCAGCCATGAAAATTACGAGTCCATCAATAGGGACCTAAAATCATAGCACACCACCAACACTAACCAAGTAGCCACAAATATGCAACAACCTAGCAACCACCAACACTTATCAAGCAGCCATAAATATCCAATAACCCAGCAACATAACTTGGCATATAGCAACCCAATTGAACAATAACAGCTACAAAACAAAAATGCTGACAACAACCCAACTCAAAATGAGAGGGAGAGAGACAGAGAGGAGAAACTGAAATAAATTGAGAAAAACTAAAAAAGTAAGTACCTGAGCGATTTATATGCCACGGTTCAGATTACACAGCATCTCCATGACCTCTGCTCTAATTTTCTTTTCTCTCTCTATTGCTTCCTTCTTATGCTTAAGCTCTCTCTCTATCAATTCCTGCTTGAGTTTATTATCTCTCTCTATGGCTTTAGATTTCATTCGCTCAATTTCAGCTTTGAGCTCTGAGTTGGCGGTTTGGAGCTCCCCGACTTGACCTTGCAGAGCAACCTCTTTTTGCTATAGTTGTCGGATTTCAGCAGCGATTTCAACCCTCACCTCAGTAGATTGTCCTCTGCCTTTTCTTAGTGGTTCTGGACCAGGCCCAAGCCCTCTATGGTGACCTGACTTTTCTTTCATAACCAAGAGATAAACCTCTTTAAAAGACAAGTTGTCTGCACCTTCCTTTTCGATGTGGCTCATATGGAGTACCTTAAATTCTTCATACTTTGTCGCTGCTTCAGGATCCTAGGATCTATCCTTATGGTTGTTTACAACATATAATAAGATTCGTTGGTTCATATATTAAATGAGATTAAGTATACAAAAGACGAATACAAATACACCTTTTTGTCCTCTCCCATAATTGAACATATACAGGAACTTCTTCAATTTGTTGGGTAGGACCTTGCACACCGTCATAGTTGGGGATGACAAGAGTCTTGGGGGTGCATTAGTGATGGAATTATCTATAAAATAAAGAACATAGCTAAAGCAAATAGTTAAATACTAATATATGACTACATAAAGCTACTTTTGCTAACTCACCTCATCATGATAAATTCTGGCAATTGACTTAGCACTGTTTGCTGGTTTTATCTTTTGCCTCAACCTATTTGCCTGATTTTTTTCACTTATATGCTACAAGATGATAATTAGGTAAATAGGAATGCAACAAACCATAATCAAACAACCAACCTAATGTGAGCCTTTTGATGAAGAGTGATCATAAGATACCTGCTGCTTCAGATCTGTCCAATGGTTAACTTTCGAATCCCATTTGTCTTAGTGCACTTCTGGAGGCTTATTGCTAATGGCCTGAGTAATAGTCTTTCTGGCAAAATGTTCCTCCTTTAGCCTGTACCTCTAACCTCTAAACAATACCATATATTGTAGTTCCAATGCACGGCTGACAATAATTCCATTGGCTTCTGGAAGCAAATTCTATTCTGCCTAGATTGGGGCAAATACATACACAAACATTAAAGTGAAAGTGAACCTCTGACTTGATAAACTGAGTGGAACAAAAACGAATCACATGGGCAGCACCTTTGAAGCGAATGTGAAGTGGATGCCATGCCTATACAAGTCCAAGAGAGCTCTCAAGTCCTCCTTAATGCTCACGAGCTCCATCAACGGGGACTTGGCCCTTGTGCGGTTTTGGAACTCCAATTCCAACTTCATCCCGAACCATTGGGATACGTGCCGCACCTATTTTGGGAAGGTCAAGAGCCCTTCTAAAGGGTTTTGTGCATCAAAATGAAGTCAAACCCTCGAAAACAATAAAGGAAGCCCAAAACAGCAAGTTGCCTTTTCACGGCAAAGTTACCCGGCTTTTACCCGGTTTTGTGAGCTTAATTAACCAAGCTTAGAATGGGTTTAACTTGCTGCAAACCCACTTTCTAGGAACCTTCTTATGTCAGCTAAAGAGGCATTAAAAGATTTCTAGGTGAAGGCTTTAGGGTATAGGTCAAGAGGAGGCTTTTTCCACAAGCAGCAGATTCTGCCCCAGCCTGATATTGCTGCACGTTTTGCCCCATATCTCCCCAATGGCTGATCCAAATGGCGTGCAAGAGGAGGCTCCAGAAAGCTTACTTCTAGAGATTTCAAACACGTCCTTTGGCAGCTCATTTGGCCAACAAACCTAGGATATATAGCCCTTTAAAGTTGACCTATGTAAACTGAAAAGTGCTGATATAAAGCAAAAAACACTTTTCAGCTTTTGTTTGTTGCTTTTTGGTTCCCTTGCTTGCTTTATGGTCGTCCAAGGCCTTGTATGTTGCATTTTGAAGCCTTGTGAGGCTCTCCTATATAAGGGGAAGCCTTAGGATGTAGAAGAGGAAGTTGAATGTTTATGAAAGAAGCTTATGCTTTGAATTCTCTCTAAAATCTTGAGTTCTCTTTATCCTTTCACAAAAGGTGGTGAGTCTTGAGTGGAATCCTTTATAGAATTGTTGGTGGCATTGCCTTTATGCAATTCTTGGTGCATCCTTAGGCTTGATTGGTGGCAGTGCCTTTAGATCAAGTCATATCTTCTTCCAAAGTAGAAATTTGCAACTAAACTCAAGCAATCTACATTCTGGCCCATTACCACACGCTCCAACCTTATTGTTGGATTTCGTACATTCAACATGATAAGCTATATAATAGTAAATTTACCTTGATTTTGTCCAACAATCTAGTCTTAGCATCTTTATCCATCCTAATCTAGTTCCTGTAAGGGAAGGATTATGTTAAACAACTTACAAGAAACATAATTATGATTACTTAACTGGCTAGTGCAAGAGTTTAAGTAAACTGGGTAGTGCCTAATTGTGTTTCAAAGTCTAAAAGCATCTATGTTAGCTTGGCCAAACTGCTTCGAAAAAAATTAAAATAAATTACCTTGAATCTAGCGGGCAGAATTCCTTCACCCACTTGCTACACTCACCAACGAAGCGGTTAGCATTTTTACCAACAACACGTTCCATGTCTGGTGTGATCTTCGCAAAAGGCCTAACATTAGGGTTTTGCTCCCTTTCGCATAGTGACTTCAAGCCTCTAGTTGGCCCGCACTTGTGAGGTTCAAATTTTCATATAAACAAGTAATCATCAACATCATCGACAAATTTAACTTATTACATACATATTCAAACCCAAACCGAAAAAGAAAAAATTACCATTCTGAAGTGCTTGCTGGGCTCTCCTTTTCTGCATATAAGTCAAAGGAGTTTGCATGTCGTTTTGACTAATGTCACCTGTTAGGGGTTGGGGCTGGTTCAGTGAGACTACAACTTGGGAAGATGCGTTTACTACCATATTCCTACATATAAGAGTGACAATATCAGCAACAAAAATATTATAATTGTAAAACAATTAGAATATATTAACAAATACAAAACTATTTTTCTTACCACTATTCACTACCACTACCATCATCGGATTCATCCTCTTCAAGGCCCCCATCAAATGAATCTAGATTTTTTCCCCTATCTGAGAATTCATCCTCATCACCCTCGCTCACCACATCCTCATCATTTTCATCATTGTTGTCCTGGCTGAAATTAGCATCCACTAGGTTTGCATAAACTATCTCCACATCAACAATGTCAGGCTTGCCATCGTCCCTAACAAGAGGAATTTCTTCGTCATCCCCCTCTTGAATCCCTATAGGATTAGTTATCTCAACCTCTATATTTTTCCATATTGACTCATTACAACCATCAACATCATCAGCATTAGGGAAATCAAAATTGTAACGCGGGTTCATAGTTATAACCTATTTCCATTGTGGATCATTGTGAGCTGGAATATAAAAAACTTGACGGATTTGACAAGTTAAAGCAAAGGGTTCATTTATCTGTAAGTAACGAGTCACATTAATCAGTGCTCCCCCAAGCTTGTCCTTTTTAATGCCTCTCCCTTCATTATATACATCAAACCATCTACACTTGAACAATACAACTTTGGGATTTGTACGATTTTTAAGGGCATCATATTCTAACACAATGACCTCCTTCAGTACACCATAAAAATCTTTCTGTCCATTTTCTGTTCCCCCCTCAACTACCACACGACTGTTTTATGTTTTTTATTTCTTTGATGCCTTCTTATGTGAAACCTAAATCCATTAATTACATATCCTTCATAACTAGCAACACCTTTCATTGGACCTCGGGCCAGACACAACAATTCTTCGATCCCCAGCATGCCAAAGTTATACAACCTATGTATACATACAATCAATTACGATAAAGACAAAAGAAAAATTCATAATGAAAGTATTTGGCAATATAAAGTTATCTTACTCTACTCTCAAACCAATTGGAGAAGTCAAGCTTTTGTACATTAGTGGCACTATCATATTCATTGATGATATGAAAACTCACACAATTAATAACATATCCATTAATTTGTAACTACATAGAGCTCACTATATAAGGACACTTACTCATAGAAAGGTTCTGCCTCTTTGTAATTTTTTAAGACGTAAAGTGGAGCCATTTCCAATCTTCATAGCTTAATTGCTTAAAATTCACCTTCCCTACTGGCTTTCCTGCCTTGGTAAATATGGACAAATGGTGGGGTTCGTCTACTTCCACAGTATCATTAAGGTCTACACGGTTGAATTTTGTCTCCGTCATAGACAAATATCTAGAACAGAAGGTTACGTATTCATTTTGAATATAACCCTCTACAACACATCCTTCAGGACAATTTCTATTGCACACATCTGTTTTATATGTGCACATTCCCCTAAGAAAAAACAAGGAACTTTAGTTATCCATGCTTTCAAAATATCAAGATATTACACTTAAGAAATTTAAGAATTTTAATACCTTTCAACATGATACATCCATCAAAAAGGAACAGGACCAGCCAACTTAGCTTCAGTTGCCAAATGTACAGCAAGATGCAACATTACATCAAAGAATGCTGGAATAAATATACGTTCTAGCTTGCAAAGAGTAATCGCAATATCTTTCTCCATTTGCTCTTGAATGTCGATATGTAAGGTTCTAGAACACAACTTCTTGAAATAATTGCTAAGTACCACTAGAGGTTCAAGAACCTTTTCATCCAACACACCCCAAAATGTAGGCAAAAGCAAGTCTTGCATGAAAACGTGACAGTCATGACTTTTCATTACCGAAAGCCTTCCATCATCTAATGTCACACATCGTGAAATGTTAGAAGAATATCCATATGGGACACGTAAACTCGACAATAAGGCAACCACTTGTCTTCTTTCACTTAAGGTCAAGTTAAATGGTACTTTTGGAACTTGATACTTGTGTCTAATCAACTTAGCTCGCAATTTATCATGCATATTCATTTTTTAAAGATCCAATCTAGTATTCAATGAATCCTTATTCTTACCAGGTATATCAAGTAATGTCCCCAGAATATTATCACATATACTCTTCTCTATATGCATGACATGCAGGTTGTGTCGAGTTAATAGATGCCTTCAATATGGAAGTTCATAAAAGATGGTTCTCTTCTTCCATTGGTGCACCAAATATCTGTCACCTCTCTTTCTCTTACCCTTCGCATCTTTCCCAAAATCATTTTCACAATTGCTAAGTTGTTCACAAACATCATGCCCACTTAGGGAAATAGTAGGGGGTCTTCGTTCAGGTCTCTTATTAAAAGATGTCCTATTGGTCCTCCATTTATGATCCAGTTCTAAGAACCTACGATTTCGCATATAACACCACTTTTTTCCATAACACAGCCTTTCAGAACATGTGTCTTTATGAAAATTAAGACAAGCAAGAAATCCTTTCGTACTCCAACCAGACACATTGGCGTAGCCTGGAAAGTCATACACTGTCTACATCAACATAGCAAACATATCAAAAAACTCTTTGCTATGAGCATCGTATGTTCTTACCCCACCCTCCCACAAAACTTTAAGCTCATATATAAGTGACTGTAAAAACACATCAATATCATTACTAGGGGCTTTAGGGCCAGGAATTATCAAAGAAAGCATAAAATTGGTGCTACTCATGCACATCCAAGGAGGCAAATTGTAGGGCACCAATGTTACCGGCCATATGCCATATTGATTACTCATTTGTGCTGCTAGATTAAACCCATTAGTAGCTAAGGCCAACCTTACACTTCGCGGGTTTGAAGAAAATGTAGGATATAATTCTTTCACTTGCTTCCATGCCTTGGAATCAGCTGGATGTCACAATTTACCATCATTAGTGCGCCCCTTTTTATGATATCTCATGTGTTCAGCTACCTTTGAGGACATAAACATCCTTTACAGCCTTGGTATTAATGGAAAATGCCTAAGGACTAGGTGTGGCACTCTTCCTGCCGTTGAAGTCCCTTTATCATCTGTGTTGATGTCATTATCACCTTCCATTTTAACTTTCTCTTTCAATCAAGATACAGAGCATTTTGGACATTCATCTAGGTCTCTATTCTCTTTCCAATATAGAATGCAGTGGTTGATACACGCATCAATTTTGACATAATCCAAACCTAAGGCTTTTGTATGCTTTTTTGCCTCAAGAATTTTCAAGAAAGTTCTCATCATTGTTAAATGCGCTTTATAGAAAATGATTTATCACTCCATTTGCAACTCACTTTAATATGAAGTAATGTGACGATGAACTCCAACCTGGTAAATGTCTTACAACTAGGATACAACTCTACCTCGACATCTTCCATAAGCTTCTAAAACTCTTTCGGCACCTCATTTTGACCACCCTCATTCTCTATGTGGTCCTCAATAGACTCAAAATTACCAAAGTTTATAACATGTGTCACTTCCCACACTAATGGCCTCATATCATCACATGCCACAAAACTTTCAGCTTTATTTGATGCCTCTTCTTCTAACCCATCATCACTACTATCAATATGATCTTCGTATTCTCTATGATGTATCCATGGATTATAATTCCTCAATATACCTCGAGCTGTTAAGTGATTATGAATCGTGCTTCGATTATGAAACAAACAGAAATTACAATTCACACATGGACACCTCACCTCTGTTCCGTCTTCCTTGCCACCAAAGGTAAGCTTTAAAAATTCATTAATGCCTGCTATATAATCGGGTTTTATTCTATCACTAATTCCCCTATGATTCATCCAACTTTGATCCCTATCCATCCTTGTACGAAATGTTAAAAGAAAATTAATTTAAAAAACCCTTCATGATATGATAGGATTGTGTTATTATAAACATCATCAAACATGAATCAATCAACTAAATAATATAAAGCTCCACGTTATGTACCTACTCTGAAACGAACAATGTCTTCAATTTCTCTTCCTCCAGTCACAACTAAATCTAAAAAAATGATCAAAGTTGAAGAAGCTATTAGCAAAACTAATACAAGAGTGGATTTGTTCAAGATAAGAAATCAGTACATCCTTCATAGAAACAAACCTAATAAGCAATCAGTCACAACTAATTTGTTGAAAATAAGAAATGATCAAAATAGAAAAAAGCTATCAGTACATCCTTCGGAGAAAAAAATGCGATAAATTTGGTATGGGGGCTTGTAGAACATAACAAAACAACGAAATAAATGTCGATGCCCATTTTCTAAAAACTCACCACCCAATATCAATTTTCTTGTAGTACAAGGTAGGGGACAGTTGCCTAATCCATCATGTGGGTATAGACTTTGTGTTGGTGGATACAACATCTGTATACAATATTATCATTGGAAGGTAAGCAGGTAAGTCTATGAAGGCTATGATGTCAACTTATGCACTAGAAATGTAGTTTAAGTCTAATGAAGGTTTCACAACCAAAATCTTGGAGCAACCTAGGAATGTCAGGCGATGTTATGAGTACACATCTAGAACCTTCAAGCAGTAAAGAGACATTTCCTTCCAGCAAACCCTTGTAGGAATAAGAGGCAAGCAATCTATACATAACCCAGTTGAGTATGAGCTATTCACAAAGCAATGAACCTTGAACCTCCACCAGGGGTCTGGCTAGAAGAAGTCCTCTTAACTGAAGAACTTGAAGAAGCTCCCTATATGGAGTGAGGATTGGAAGATGATTTAAAGCAAAGATGTAGTAAGATCAAGGCAAGACATTAAGCATATTACCAGAAGCTAGCCTACCACCAACTAGAAGCCTCAACTAAGTGAAGGACCTTGGAGAAAAACTTTAATACTAGCAACTTAAGAAGTGGTGACCTGCCATATGCATAACTTTAGACTAGTTTAAATACTTGTTAAAATGTTTACTATGAAAGCTTCTTAGGATAGTTTTATGCTGCCCCAAATAAATCATGCACTCAAAGTGAACACTTATAATACTCTAAGAGTGTGGCTATAAGAAAATAAAATATCAAGAGATTTCTATTATGTTGCGATCTGAGCCTAAAGTATAGAAATAACTATGTCTCATACCTTATCATGGCTAAATATTAAAAATTTTGCTAGCAATGATGCAAGACACAAGTAAATTCTTATAACTTTTTAAGGGGCATAAACTACAACACACTTTGAAGCTAAGTCGGGAAAAAATTCTAACTTTGGTATCCAAAAGCTCCTTGAGGGGCATAGTCTCTAATGCCTCTAAGTTCTAGTAAAGAACTTCATTCGCATTGAGGATAGAAACCTCACCTTTGAGGGGAAGAAGCTCACCACCGACCTTGCAAGTGTTGGACATATGAATAAAGCTAGGAACATTATACTTATCTCTCAAGTGAGAATGCACCCCTTGATTCCCCAACAAAGCTCCTCCTCCAAGAGGGTAAGGAGAAGCTGAGGAGCTAGCGAAAGCCCTTAGGATAACTATGTTGAAATCTTCCTATTGCTTCTTGCTCAACTTTTCCCTTACAATAACATGGATAAGGGGCAGACTGAACCCCTGAATATAATGCAGATGTTTGAATCTCAAAGATGTGAAAAAACTTGATCAAACCTAATTACTTGTGGGAAAACAGAATCCCAAAAGTCGCTAGTAAAGGAATCCCTAATCTCAACCTAAGAATGACTTTACATTTCTACTCCTGAACTATAGAAAGAAAACATAAGGTTAAGTAGGCAAGAAGCAAATGTCTTAGAGAATGACTTTACATTTCTATCATTTAGTGAAGAAGGTAAGAAAAATAAAGTTAAGGGACCAGATGGGATCAAGCTTAGGGACTTGTATAAAGTAATTACGATGGATAGGGTTGTAGAAGTCCATAATTTCATGCAAGAACATCTTAGAGGATCACATTCAAATATCAAGAATGGATTGAAACCTTTAAATTTTAAAATTCAAATTTTATTGCAAGGTCACAGAAATCTTTACAAGGCTTACAAAGTAAATCATCTTAAGAGAAAAGAGAGAGGCGAGAGAAAGAAAAAGTGTGATGAAGAATAGTCATGGAATCCAAACAATCACCTAACGCACAAAATCATCTCCACTTCTCTCCTTGATAAAGAATAGTCATCAGTCATCCCATTAAGAGCCAGGTCTATTACACTTTAATGCCTCATAGCGTACTCAGGTGAGAGGCTAACTCACAACTGAGAGCAACTCAAGAGCCATATCGATGTTCAAGCACATGCATACAAAAATCAAACATCTATTATCATAAAAAACCGTCTAAGGATGTCATAAAAAGGTCAAAATTATTGGCTTAAACAATGAGGAATTCACTTATCATTATTTTAGGGTGGAGGCTATGGCTGCCGATCTACAAAGTTTGGTCTACACCAGCAAGCCAGACACTCACCAATCTACAAAGTCAGACATCCAACAATTAAAAGCTTCAGTTGTGTGACTGGAAGTGTGCATTAAAGACAACCTAATTTTCTCAAGGATGTAATAACTTGACCATATAATTGAAGTTAAAAACTTTTTAATAGAAACAATATAATCCCTAGTATGCAAACTGAGTTAGGCCAATTGATCAATGCATGAACACCTAACACATGAGGTGACAATCCACTTCGATTTATTTAAAGAAACAAAGAGAAATTGAAACAAACATAGGTTAGCAAGCTCGCCAAAAGTCAGCGCGACATATAAAATAATATAAAGGAACATTCTATGGAAGCTGGACCAGCTTGTTGCCTGATCTTGTTGTCTGATCTAGGAGATACCAACAGGTGAAAGTGATACTCACCTTCAGTTAACAACCAATAGCACTACGGAAGCACAAGCATAAACGGACTAATTTTTTAATGCTCAGCCAGCAACTCAGGTAGATATCTTCCTATATGCACAGGATCTATAAGATATAGATGGAGGGCTACCTCTTAGAGCAACCATATCACATAATAAACAAGTTAAATTTATAATAATTGTTGTGGTACTGTGAAACAAAAAAGGCTACCCTTGCACATTTGGGTTGACAAATGAGGGGTTCACATAATCAAGACTCTCTCTGTCACTAACCAAACACTTTCAGATGATTTATCAAGAAACTTGAACTGATCAGAGCTTAATTCTCTTGTTCTCAATCAAACTGCTCATTATGCATCAGAAATTGAAAAACCCAATTGAATTCATAGAGCACCCACATCACGAGACCACCACTAGCATATTGTTTAATCATATTTAAAATTTATCACACTGGAAGACACGCAATTCGAATAAGAGCTCAAATCAAATACCAAAACACCCAAGTTCAAGATCGTCGTCAATTAGGAAGTAAATAAATCAATCAGAGACTTCATCTTGAAAAAAACAAAAGGGTTTCGTTCAGCCACAGAACAAAAACCAACTAAAAACAATAAACATAAACTAAAATAACATAAAAATGAGATAGCATGAGTATTACCCTCGTGAACTCCTTCAGACCAAAATCTGAAGAAAAACTGGTGCTCATCCTTCAAAATCGAACAAAGACGAACAATAATAAACACGATCAAACAAAATCGAACAACATGGAACAAGTATGAGCATTATTTAGGAAATACTTGACAATAGAAGTGAATGAACGACCCCTTCAAACAGCTGCACCAAGCTTGAACGTCGGCCTCAGATAGACAGCAGGCTTGATTGCCTTCAGGCCACACTTCAGGCGAGGGTTAGGTCAGGGGACTGAGTGAGGGTGTCAACCGAAATGAAGAGGGTGAAGAGAAGGAGCGAAATGAAGAGGATTTGAGTGAGGGCTAGGTCGGATGAGGGTTTAGCCACCTAAATTTTCATTCAAACTTTCACGAAAATGAGTGGGGGCCAAATTGAGCACCTAATTTTTTTCTTTTTCTTTTTGGTATAAGGCCACAAAATATAAAATCCGACGTCTTATTTAACTAAAGGGCTGCGAAAATATCACTTTGTCACCTTAATTATGGACAGAGACCACAAAATTATTTTCGTTGCCTTGTATTAAGTTAAGGGCATCAAAATTAATTTTGTCGCCTTCTAATATAAATTTCGTGGCCCAATCCTGTTTTTCTTGTAGTGACCATTTGACTGAGAATTGCCAAGTTGGGAGTCCTTTTGCCCAAAACACTAGTGACCAAGTCAATTATGCCAATAATTTCAACCTGAGATCAATCAATAACCCTTATTCAAACAATTCGAGTTAGAGGAATCATCCAAATTTCTCATTAGGCCTAACCCTTCCACAATGCCCCAAGCGAATGCTAGGCAACCCCCTGGATTTCAAAGACGTCCCTTTCCCTAACAAGCTCCCCAAAAGTCCAACTTAGAGGCCGTGATGGAAAGTATGCTTTTGGCGTAACAAAAGTAATATGAGTATGTAAAGCAATTAGCCTCTAAAGTTGATGTACTTACTACTCATAACAAGATGTTGGAAGTTCAAATTGCCTAACAAGCTAGCTCTTCACCTGCACCTATGAGTAGACTGCCACGTAAACTCGAATCTAATCCCTGTGAGCATTGTAATTGTGTTACCTTGAAGGAAGGGGAACAAGACCCTAGAGACCCCGAGGACATTCCACTAGAGGAGGGCAGAGAGATGATCATGGTTGAGAGCCAGGAGAGAAATGATGGCGGTAAGCCCATGACTTTTATAGAAAATGATAGCTTAGAGATCCCCACAGTTTTCCATCTAAGCTTCCCGACCCTAGTAGCTTTTTCATCCCATTTGTTATGGGAAAAGTGGAAATTGAAAGAGTCTTATGTGACATTGGTGCAAGTGTTGGTTTAATGCCCTACTCTTTGTTTCATAAGCTTCATTTAGGACCCTTACGACCCTTACCCTTTTCACTCCAATTAGAAGATGGTTTTGAAACATGACCTTTAGGTAAATTAGAGGATTTGCCAGTCAAAATAGCAGATATTTAGGTGCTTGAAGACTTTATCATTGGTGATATGACTGAGACCGATGATGCCCAAATTATTCTTAATACGCCCTACTTGGCCACTTCAGGTTACAATATTGATGTGAAAGTGGCGCAGATAACATTTGATGTAGAACGGTGTTATGCTATGTTCTGTTTTATGGATTAGAAAATCGTTTCTCCTAATTCTTCCCTATCAGATCCATTTTGCCTTTCTCTTGAGATTGACATGGAGGATGGCATGAATTGTCAAGACCCTTCCGATTTTGAATGGATTTCTACTGAGGATCTCGACCAATGGTATGTTAAGATGGAGCTTACTGCTCCTACACCGCCTAGCTTCCCCAAGGTTGAGGCCTATGCTTCTAATAAATCTCCTATGAGTGATTATTGTAATTTTTCCCAAGCGGTTCTCTCTTTGCCTCCTAGGAAAGGAGTCCAGTTAGACTTTGATCTGGGGATTGAACATGATGATAGTGGCCAGTCTGATGGACCACGCAATCGGTTTGTCTTGTACACTAATAATGAATTATGGCGTCATTTGATGATGAAGAAAGACCTCCAATCTGAGTATCTGAGGTGGTATCTTCAGTTAAAGGATTACAATTTTGTCCTTCGTAACAAAATTTTCATCTATACGCTTACCGATCCTGAGCATACATAGAAGCATGGTCAAGCTCTTGACCTTAAATGAGCGCTTTTTAGAAGGCAACCCAAACCCTTTTTATAGCTTTGACTTCCACTTTTTTTATGTAATTTTTCATAAAGGAAAAAACAAAGAGAAAGAGCGCACAAAAGAAAAAAAGAAACAAAAGAGAGAAAAAAAGAAACAAATACAACAAGGAAGAAAGATAATGGGCACAGACAGCCCGTATTACCCAACACGGCCTGTAGCATGTCCACCCTACGACAATGAAAAAATCAGTATCCAGTCGCTACCGCGGTTCGACCGTCGTGTCGCCCACAATCCATGGTGGACTGCTACGGGCCGTGGTTAAGGGTTCGACGACAATGACTTTCCCCTTTCCCTCACATTCATGTTCCACCTCGCCACACTCTCTCTCTCTACCTCCCTCTTTCTCTCCCTAAAACCTCCATTGTTAAACCTTCAATTTCTCACTCATTTCCTCCCATTTTTACTCCATTTTCACTGAAAATCTTCCTTTTCTCTAAATCTTTCTCTTTCTCCAATACATTTCATCTCTTTCCCCCATTTCTTCTCCAAGTTCATCTCACTTTCACCACTCCTCCATAACCATCTTCTTCTCTTTCTAATTCTTCCTCATTTTTCACTTAAAATCTTCATTTTCCCTTCTCACACCTTATTTTTGAGGTTTTTGTTTCAACTTTCTTACATTTTCCAACCATGGCACCTACCAAGAGACAAGGGAGCATCAAGGAGGTGGGGACATCTAGTTAAGCACCATTCGGACCTCAATGGACCTCCCGCACTTCCACCATTGCACGGGCCCGAGGTAATCTTCCTCATCCCATTGGTTTGACTAACCCCGAACATGTTGCTAGATACACTTGTTTGAATGAACGAATTGTTGTGGCAACTTGTTATTATGATGAGGAATTTTTAGGACGTTTAGGATTGTTGGATGATATACGGTGGTTGTTTGCACGAGGGATTACAAGACATTTTATTGAAATGAAAAAGCATACATATCGAGACCTCACTCTAGAATTTCTGAGCACTTTGTATGTTGATGTCACTCGAAGGCTTCAATGTCAAGCGGGGTATATTTCATTTTATTTGCAAGGGCAATTTTATGAGTTGAACTTAGGTACCTTTAATACCATATTTGGTTTTCCACCTAGCATGGACTTACCAAATCGTCAAGTCCTCCATGAATTCAACCCAAATGCATTTTGGGGCGAGCATTCGGGGACCTTTAGGTACAATACTAGTTCTTTAAAATGCACCCATATTAGGAACCCTTACGTTCAGGTGGCTTAGCATATTCTTGCTTGTTGTTTGTTTGCTCAGGATGACAGTTTGACAGTTTGAATGTCACGAGATTGTTTGAGTTGTACCTTATGTCTTGTGTGCTAGATGGTGTCCAAGTTGATCCTGGGGCATCTTTGAATTGTATAGTGCAGCTGTTAGCACTAAGGGTACGATAGTCATTGGGGGTGTGATCACCACTATTGCTAGGCTTTTGGGTGTTGAACCCAATCCTGAGGATCTCGTTTCTAGGTTAGACCGGCTTGATTAAGTCGTTTTGAGCTAATGAACTTTTGCAAAGTAGAGGCTAGACCTTTGTGCTAGATTTATTCTGGGGATCGGGTTCTGCCGCGTCCCAATGTTGATCGGACCACCCTACTTCACCGGGCTAACCTTGAATGGGTACCTGGTGATTAGCTGAGGCTATTCAACCTGCACCTCCTCCACCCCCATTTACTCGCCAAACTGGACCTAGTTCCTCCTCCAACCTACCTCCACTTACTATGCAAACCTCCAAGCCACCTTTAGATCTATTCAGGAGGAGCAAGTGTCCCTTCGAGCCTATATTGCCTCTGAGAACGCCACCCTTTGTTCAAGAATGGTATGACGAGCTCCGTGGGATGCTTGCTACCGAGACCCAATATTTTCAGGACTGTAAGGCTTGTCTTGAGACTTGGCGAGATTGGCATATCTCTTATTATCAACCTTCCCATCCTCCTTCCCCACCTCCCTTCTGATTGCTTCTTGCTACTCCCTTTCTGATGGAGGTCCATCCATAGGGTCCCCTAATGTTCAATTGGTCCAAAATAATCATGAAGTCAAGTCCAAGTGCACAGCCATGGAACGTTTAATGAAGAGCTACCAAGACGGTGCACACGGTTTACAACCCAGTTTAATACCCGATTTTTGTTACTTGATTTCACAAGCTTAATTCAAGTTTAAGCTTTCACTTTTTGGTGATATTACAAGCTTAAGGTCTTAGCTTTCAAGTCCAAGTGGAATTATCAATTTTGGAGTCCATTTGGTTAGGGAAAGAAACTATTTTTTGATGATGTGCTAAATTGGACCCGATTTTGTACGGTTTGGGCATTTTAGCTTTTCCAAGGGGCAAACAAAGTCCAAATGCTTTGATTCCAAATGTAGGGTATTCTATACATCTTGAGGTTTCCCGCACTGTAAAAAAATCCCATAATACTCAACATTTGAGGTCTCAACCATGCATCACAAAATAGGGCAGAAACCGGCACCTATATACCCGGTTGCTTAGCAAGGAGGATTTCCTTCCTAAATGGGTTTGCTTAATGTGAAAGCATATTCACCAGCTTGGTTTGAGCTTCTTGGAGAGCTGCCACTAAGCCAAGCATAAGGGAGACACATGGGAGCATGGGGAGGCTTCCATTTTGCAAGCACATAACCGGCCACCCTAGCACTACATGTCAAGCAAGAGATTTTCAGCTCTTTTGAGGTGTAGCCTTGAGAAACTTTCCTTCCAAGTGAGGAAATTGACTCACCAACATTCCATAATGCTTAGGAAAGGTTTATATTAGTGTTAAATTGTATTTTAGACCTTAAACTTTCGGTTTGTGTTAGATTAGTACCTAACCGTGTACTAAGTAGCATTAGGTGATTAATGACTTTCCTAGCTAGCAAGGAAAGCTCATTTTCGTGTGTAATAAAGGCCATATAAAGCCTTAGTTGTTCATTTTGTAACAAAGACTTGAGTTTTAATTTGAGAGAAAAGACTTTGTGTCTTGAATTCCCTAAACACTTTCCTTGCTTATCTTAGTTCTCGGCCGAGCTAAGTGGTGATCAAGAGAGTCTTAATCCTTTGGTTAGGTGGTGTATCTTATCCTAATAAAAGATTAAGGGCCCTAAGCTAGTGATTAGTGGTGAATCTTATCTAATCACCTAGCTTAGTTCTATCCAAAAACACTAAAAAACCTTTGAGAGTAAATGGTTTCTCTTAAACCAAGCACACTCTATTAAGCTCTCTTGTGTTCTTCTTCTTCCTTTACATTTCCTAAACACACTCCTATCTTTTCCCCCCTCAAAATAAGCCTTCCACTACTCCATTCCCACACTCCTTCAAAGCTTAGACTATCTCTAATAGTCTAACACCAAACCATACACCGAAACACCTCCAATCGTGCAAAGTGAAGCTACTCGGCCTCAGGGAACAGCAAAGTGGCACGGCCTACCTGTGCCTAGGGGCACGACCATGCCACATTTGAGCCGTGGAGTTCTCTTCTTTTGCTTTGTGTTCTTGGAAGTTCATAGCATAGGACTTCTTTACCCTGCAGACTTCCATCAATTTTGATATCAGAGCAAGTTCAATCTTTGCCTAGAACCTACCACATGTCTTTCCCAGCTCATCTCTGAATCCAAACTCAAACACAAATCATTCCACTCCACTTCTAAGATGAGTTCCCATATGACTGTGGAAGAAAAGCTTGAAGCTGTCACCAAGCAGATGCAAGAGATGTCTGTTACTCAGCAAGAACTTAGAGCTCAGAATGAATACTTGAGAAAACAGCTTGAAATCATATGAAGCAAAAGCAAAAGCTCTTTTGCAGTTGGTGAACAAAGTGGAACGAAGTATAGAGGTAAAGAAGAAGCTAGCAATGCGTCATCTTTTTCTGATGATGAAGTGCCTTTTGAGAGGAGAAGAAGAGTAGTACGGCCTACTTTCAACTCAAATGATTTCAAGGTTGAAATTCCTGAGTTTGAGGGTAAGCTAGACCCAGATGAATTCCTTGAATGGCTACAAACTGTGGAACGAATTTTTGAATATAAGGAGATTCTTGATGATAGGAAGGTGAAATTGGTTGCACTTAGATTGAGGAAGTATGCCTCCTTATGGTGGACTAACCTTAATGCTAAGAGAAGTAGAGAGAGAAAGAGTAAAATCAACACGTGGGACAAGATGAAATCCAAGATGAAGGCACGGTTCTTGCCATCCACCTATGTCCAAGACAACTACATGCTCTTTCATCATCTCACCCAAGGCAAAATGAATGTGGAAGAATATACTCGTGAGTTTGAAAAACTCATGATCAAATGCAACATTCATGAACCAGAAGAGCAAACCATGGTTCGTTACCTAGGTGGGCTTGATCCTAGGATAGCCAACGTGGTTGAATTGCAAGCATACACCACCTTTGATGAAGTATGTGTCCTAGCACATAAGGTGGAACAACAAAGGAAATCTAGGATGTTTGTTCGTGATTCTTTCAAGCCGTATGCGACACCTAGCCGTGGGCAACCCTTAAACAAGGGGAGTACCACACCACAACCTAAACCATCTACCCCTTTCCCAACTAATCCACAAAAGAACGAAGCTCCTCAAAGGCCACAACTGAATCCCCAACGTCCAAACCTATATCCCATAAACCAAAGAAGGTGTTATAAGTGCCAAGGCTTGGGACATATTGCTTCTGATTGTCCAAGTCGAAAAGTGGTTACTTTAGCTGAATGGGAAGCCACAGAAGGAGAGTCTGTCGAGGAGAAGGAGGAGGAAACGGAAGAAGATGTTGAAGAAGACCTTGCAGAAACTCAAGAGGAGTTTACTGAAAATGCAGATGAAGGTGAGATGTTAGTGATTCGAAGGGTAATGAGCACTCAACGAGTTGCTAAGGATGAACAACGTGAAAACATCTTTCATTCACGGTGTACAGTCCAACGCAAAGTTTGTTCTTTAATCATCAATGGAGGAAGATGTGTCAATGTGGTTTCAGTGGGCATGATTGAGAAGTTAAACCTTCAAGCCACGAAACACCCACACTCATACAACATTCAATGGTTGAATCAGGGCAAGGGATTGCAAGTTAATTCTCGTTGCTTGATTTCATTCTCTCTTGGTAAGAACTACCAAGATGAACTTTGGTGTGATGTTGTTCCCATGGATGCTTGTCATATTCTGTTAGGGAGACCATGGATGTATGATAGGAGAGTCATGCATAATGGCTACCTTAATACCTACTCCTTTACCAAAAATGGCAAGAAAATTACCCTTAACCCTATGTCACCATCCGAACTCCACAAAATAAAACCACAAAAAAGCCAAACCCAATTTGACTTGCTCTTGACGTGCGGAGAGCCACTTTTAAAAGCTTCTAAACATGAATTTGAGGCTTTGAAAGAGTGGATATTACAAGTGCAAGATGAACCAGAAACACCACTTCCATCCCATCCCATAGCCAAGGTCATATTGAATCAGTTTAGTCACTTGTTTCCAGAGGAAATACCTTCGGGTTTACCTCCAAAACGTGACATACAACACAATATTGACCTTATTCCTGGATCCATCCTACCTAATAAACCAGCCTACAGGACCAATCCAAAAGAAGCCCAGGAGACTCAATGTCAAGTGGAAGAACTGATATCCAAGGGGTTAGTACATGAATCCTTGAGTCCATGTGTTGTGCCAGCTCTATTGGTTCCCAAGAAGGATGGTAGTATGAGGATGTGTGTTGACAGTCGAGCCATAAACAAAATTACTATCAAGTATAGGTATCCTATACCTAAGCTTGAAGATATGTTGGATGAACTACATGGCTCTAAGGTGTTCAGCAAGATTGATTTGAAGAGTGGTTATTATCAAATCCGTATTAGGGAGGGTGATGAATGAAAAACTGCTTTTAAGACCAAAGAAGAGTTGTATGAATGGTTGGTTATGCCATTTGGTCTCTCCAACGCCCCTAGTACTTTCATGAGATTGATGAATCAAGTATTTCGGCCATACTTGGGCAAATTTGTGGTCATTTACTTCGATGACATATTGGTGTTTAGCAAGAATGAGCAAGAGCACCTAGATCACTTAACCCAAGTGATGCTCGTTCTTGAAAGGGAGAAATTGTTTGGAAATCTTAAGAAATGTACCTTCTTTACCCATGAAGTTACCTTCTTAGGATATATTGTTTCTGAAAATGGTATAAAGGCGGATGAAATCAAGATCGAGGCTATTCGGACTTGGCCTGTTCCGAAAAGTATACATGATGTTAGAAGCTTTCATGGCTTGGCTTCATTCTATAGGAGATTCATACACAATTTCAGCACTATTCTAGCTCCTATGAGTGAAGCACTCAAAGGTTCCTCATTCACTTGGAATCCTAAAGCCCAAGCTTCCTTTGAAGAAGTGAAAGAGAGACTAACTCAAGCACCAGTTCTAGCTCTACCATGCTTTGAGAAGGTCTTCGAAGTTGAGTGTGATGCTTCAGGAGTTGGTATTGGTGGTATTGTTACCCAAGAAGGACGTCCATTGGCCTTCTTCAGTGAGAAACTATGTGATACCAGGAAAAGATATTCAACCTATGATAAAGAGTTCTATGCAATTGTGCGAAGCTTAGAACATTGGAACCACTATTTGATTGCCAGTGAGTTTATTTTGCATTCAGATCATGAAGCTTTGAAGTATATTCAAGGCCAACACAAGTTAAACTCATGCCATGCCAAGTGGGTTGAATTTCTCTAGTCCTTTCACTTTACAATCAAGCATAAGTTTGGGAAGTTGAATCAAGGAGCTTATGCACTTTCACGGCGATATCTATTACTATTCCAGTTAGATGCTTGCATCCTTGGATTTGAGCATCTAAAGGCCTTATATCAAGATGATGAAGACTTTGGGATGTTATATTCTGAGTGTACCAAACATCCTAAAGGGGATTTCTTAATTCAAGATGGCTTTCTCTTCAAGGGTGCTCGATTATGTGTTCCCAAATGCAGCACTCGTGAGTTATTGGTTCGAGAAGTCCATGCTGGTTCATTAGCTGGTCATTTTGGTGAAGACAAGACCCTAATCATGCTTAGGGAACATTATTATTGGCCAGGCATGGAGAAGAATGTTCAAGACATCATTAGAAGGTGCAGTACTTGTCAGATTGCAAAAAGCCATTCCTTGCCCCAAGGGTTACACACACCATTACCTATTCCCACCATGCCTTGGGTAGACGTGAGTATGGATTTCATACTTGGTTTACCAAAGACACAAAGGAATAAGGACTCTATCTTCGTGGTGGTAGATCTATTTTCGAAGATGGCTCATTTTATTCCCTGCAACAAAACTAATGATGCTACTCATGTTGCTGAATTGTATTTCAAAGAGGTTATGAGACTACATGGAATTCCCCGTTCCATAGTTTCAGATCGAGACACCAAGTTCCTGAGTCATTTCTGGATTACTTTATGGAAGAAGCTTGGTACTAAACTCAAATATAGTACCACCTGTCATCCACAAACAGATAGGCAGACAGAAGTCACTAATCGAACCCTTGGTACTCTTTTAAGGGTTTTGATTAAAAATCAAGCGACGGCTTGGGATCTGTTACTTCCACATGCTGAGTTTGCATATAACAAGACTCCTAGCAAGGCTACTGGTCTTTCACCTTTCAAGGTGGTATATGGGGTTGAACCTCTCAATCCTCTTGATCTTATTCCCCGTCCATTATATCAAAAGCCAAGTGTAGATGCTACAGCTAGAGTAGAAGAAATCCAGAAATTATATGAGTTAGTGAAGGCTAAGATTGAGAAAACTACACTATCCTATACGGCCCAAGCTAACAAGCGTAAAAGAGAGAAGCTTTTCAAGCCAGGTGATCTAGTGTGGATACATCTTCGCAAAGAACGTTTTCCATCCAAAAGGAAAACCAAGCTGATGCCAAGAGCAGATGGCCCATTCGAAATTTTGGAGAAGATCAATGATAATGCTTATAAGGTGGATTTACTACGAGATTATGGAGTATCAGCTACATTAAACGTTCCTGATCTCAGTCCTTACGAAGTAGATGATTACCTCTCTGATTTGAGGATCAAATCTTCCCAACAAGGGGAGAATGATGGAGGTCCATCCATAGGGTGCCCTAATGTTCAATTGGTCCAAAATAATCATGAAATCAAGTACAAGTGCACAGCCATGGAACGTTTAATGAAGACCTACCAAGAGGGTGCACACGGTTTACAACCCGGTTTAATACCCGATTTTTGTTACTTGATTTCACAAGCTTAATTCAAGTTTAAGCTTTCATTTTTTGGTGATATTACAAGATTAAGGTCTTAGCTTTCAAGTCCAAGTGGAATTATCAATTTTGGAGTCCATTTGGTTAGGGAACGAAGCTGTTTTTTTTATGGTGTGCTGAATTGGACCTGGTTTTGCATGATTTGGGCATTTTAGCTTTTCCAAGGGGCAAACGAAGTCCAAATGCCTTGATTACAAATGGAGGGTATTCTAGACATCTTGAGGTTTCCAGCAATGTAAAAAAATCCTATAATACTCAACATTTGAGGTCTCAACCATGCATCACAAAACAGGGCAGAAACCAGTACCTATATACCCGGTTGCTTAGCAAGGAGGATTTCCTTCCTAAATGGGTTTGCTTAATGTGAAAGCATATTCACCAGCTTGGTTTGAGCTGCTTGGAGAGCTACCACTAAGCCAAGCATGAGGGAGACACGTGGGAGCATGGAGAGGCTTCCATTTTGCAAGCACATAACCGGCCACCCTAGCACTACATGTCAAGCAAGAGATTTTCAGCTCTTTTGAGGTGTAGCCATGCGAAACCTTCATTCCAAGTGAGGAAATTGACTCACCAACATTCCCTAATGCTTAGGAAAGGTTTATATTAGTGTTAAATTGTATTTTAGACCTTAAACTTTCGGTTTGTGTTAGATTAGTACCTAACCGTGTACTAAGTACCATTAGGTGATTAATGACTTTCCTAGCTAGCAAGGAAAGCTCATTTTCGTGTGTAATAAAGGCCATATAAAGCCTTAGTTGTTAATTTTGTAACATAGACTTGAGTTTTAATTTGAGATAAAAGACTTTGTGTCTTGAATTCCCTAAACACTTTCCTTGCTTATCTTAGTTCTCGGCCGAGCTAAGTAGTGATCAAGAGAGTCTTAATCCTTTGGTTAGGTGATGTATCTTATCCTCATCAAAGATTAAGGGACCTAAGCTAGTTATTAGTGGTGAATCGTATCTAATCACCTAGCTTAGTTCTATCCAAAAAAACTAAAAAACCTTTGAGAGTAAATGGTTTCTCTTAAACCGAGCACACTCTCTTAAGTTCCCTTGTGTTCTTCTTCTTCCTTTACATTTCCTAAACACACTCCTATCTTTTCCCCCCTCAAAATAAGCCTTCCACTACTCCATTCCCACACTCCTTCAAAGCTTAGACTATCTCTAATAGTCTAATAGCAAACCATACACTGAAACACCTCCAACCGTGCAAATTGAAGCTACTCGGCCTCATGGAACAGCAAAGTGGCACGGCCTACCTATGCCTAGGGGCACGGCCGTGCCACATTTGAGCCGTGGAGTTCTCTTCTTTTACTTTGTGTTCTTGGAAGTTCATAGCATAGGACTTCTTTACCTTGCAGACTTCCATCACTTTCCCTTTTCTACTCTGTGCTCACATTGAGGACAATGGTTTGTTCTAGCATGGGGGAGTTAGTCAGTTAATTGATGGCATCTGATACCTGACTTGGTTTGGTGTATGCTTGTGTATGCATTTTATATATTGTTCATGCTTGCATTTAGAATTGCATTTTAGGTTTAGTTTTAAGTAGCTAGAGCATGTTAGAGGTACATTTAGGTTTCTTTTCACTTTCAGTTCCTTTCATAGTTTTTTTTCTCTTTTCTTTTCTTTGTATTGTTGTTAGGAACATACTTTCACTAAAAAAAAAAACAAAAAAAACCGCAAAAAATTTAAAAAATCAAAAAATTTAAAAAAGAGGAAAAAATCCTCCGATGATGAACTTAGTAGACTAGGTAGACTTCTTTGGTTTAGATTGATCCTTTGATTTGCCCTATTGTACATAAAAGTGTTTGAGAACGAGTTTGCAAAAATAAGCTTCATGTCTTAACCATTTGTCGAGTGCGAATTGATTACCCCATGAATGTTGGCATGTGTCTCCTAATGAGCTAGGCATGACCTTGGTGGATGACCCCATGAGGCTTTGAGCTTTTAAAGACTAATTTATCAATTTAGTCTCTTGTCAATTCACAAGCGACTCTTCCTCGACATCATTTCTCTAGAACTTGCTTTGACTCTCATTCAAGATCACATTTAGCATATGCATTGAGGCAACATGATTGAGGCATTCTTTGACTTGTTAACCCAAAAGACCAAATAGCCACCCTTATTATGCATAATATAACCCTTGCTAGCCCCTTTGAGCTTATATCCGTTCATTTGATTTGAACCTCCGAACATAGCCTTTGGCCAAACATTTACCTAACCCTTAAGCTAATACTAGAGAAGCATTTCATCCTCGTAACTCGAGTTTGATTGGGAGTTAGTAAGGTGCATTGAGATCTTTTTGGTGGACAATTGATGAATAGATTTGTGTTCTTGTGTTTGTATTAAAAAAATCCCTTGTCTTCTTGTATAAAGCTTAGAAAAGAGTTGAAATTCAAGGTTGATATGGATTCCCTTGGCCAACTCTTTTGAAAAAGAAAAAAACAAGAACAAGAAAGAAAAAAACAACCAATGAAACAAAGGGAAACAAAAGAAAGAGAAAAAGAGCAAAAAAAACAAAGAATAAAGGAGTGTTGGCCTTGTTTGGATTGTAAAAAGTATATGTGACTTTCAACTCTTTTCATCTTCATTTGGTTGTGAAAGGGGTTGTATTTTTTTATTAAATTGTATAGGTTCGAGGAGAGTATTGCATAAGCGCATTTGAAGCGTCTAGCTCTTAATCTATGGCTTCTAGCTCCACATTTTCAAAATATTCGTTTCCCTCTTACGTTTACCCATGGCCCCGTTACAACCTCATAAAGTCCTCATGATTGTCTAATGTGTATTGCATACTAGTGATGGCGAACTAGAGAGTCTTATCAAGCTTATGGTGGATTTGAGTATATGGAATGAGAACTGAGCCAACCTCCCTACATTTTCAAACATATGTGTGATAAGTGTCACATGACTATAGTGAGGTTCTACTTGTATTACTAGCTCCATATGTTTCATATGTCGATGTGATTGTATTTGATGATTTAGGAGGATTGATTTATTAAACTTGACACTGTGGTCTATCAAATGATTTCAAAATTTTCATTTCCTAACATATTTGTTAAACAACTTTTGCACTTTTGGGCTAACTTTGGATCGACTTTGCCATAGAGATGCTACCAATGTCTATCCTGAGGAGGTTGTGAATAATTTTTTGTCTAAGTGTTGCTTAGGGACAAGCAACGATTCAAGCATGGGGGAGTTTGATAAGTGTTTTTATATATTTCATTTTTAGGATGTTTTGTAGCACTTTTTCGAAAATTTATGGGCTTAATGTCATAATTTAAACTTATATTCTCGTTTTATGCTTAGGTATGGTTCCTTGGTGATTTTTGCAGGATTTTAGGCCATTTGATCCAGCAATTGACCCTCATTTGAGTGCTTGTTGATCCACCACGAAGGTACCCCCAGCCTTACGCCCATGGAGCAAGAGAAGAGCAAAGGATTTCGGTACCAGCCAGAACCATGGTCTGGTAGTGGTGAGCGTTTAATGGCTAACCTCTTTATCTTCCTTTGTTGCATAGCTGAGGATGCTCCATTTGTAACTTAAAAGGGCGTGTTCCAAGGCTTGAGAATGAGAGAATTCAGCACCAATAACCATCTCACTACGACTCTCACATCTCTCTCTTGTAGTTAGAGTTTAGTTTAGTTTATTTTTGGAACGAAAGGTGAATTTGAAGGGAGAAGTTTTGCTCTTGGTGGCTTGAAGATTGTGGCACAATTGAAGGACTACCATTGTTGTAAAGTCTTCCTTCCTTTGAACTTATTCTTGAACTCTTGTTTTAGTTGAATTTGAAATATCAGTGACTAGTTTTATTTAATCTAGGGCTTTGTTAGCCATAGAATTGTAGTTGGATGCTTAATCTTTGCAATCTTGTGTTTGTTTCATGATTGGAGTGATTTACATCTATCTTGAGATTGGACTGCTGTAAGTAGAATTTGGCTAATTTTGCTTGCTTATTTTAGGTAGTTGATTAAAGTACTGAAAGGTAAAACTCACTACCAGATAACCTGGATAGGACTTGTCCTGGCGAAACTCGAGAGAAAATTGCTTTTCAAGAGGAGACTTAGCATTCATAGATCTTCAACATAGACTGAATCAAAGACACTTGAGAGAGTGTTAGTTGAATTCGCTTAGGCAATTTAATTTATTTTGAAAGAAAGGATTAAATTTAACTCGATTGCAATTCCTTGAATCGTTTAATCCGTGAAAAGTGCATGCTTAATTCGAGGATCCAACTCTTTACTTGGCGAATCAAATTCCTAGATGCTTTACTTTGATTGAATTTCAAATTAGATAATTAGTTTATTTAAATCGACTTATTCAAAAGCTTGATTGTGTAGCAATTTCAATAGGACATTAACTTGATAGATTACTGTGGTCCCTGAGGACGAACTTTGAATCTATACTACAACACCTGTGCACTTGCAAACGTGCCAATAAGTTTTTCCTCGGGGTCCTCATTAAGGGATGGTGGGGTCTCTTTCTGACTTGTAGATGTAGGGGTTGGTCATATGGGCCCTCGTCTATTAAATGCTCAACCAACTTTTCAAATTCATACCAATGGGTTGCCAATAACACCAATAACACCTCTTCCTATCACGAAACACTCAAACCTTAGGGTGTCGCATATTGACTCAATAATGCCATTTTCGATCACTTAGAAGGCTAAAAAGTAGGAAAAGTGCCTAATTTTCTCCAAGTCTTAAGAAACTATTAGGCACATCATCTAGATGCCTATCTATGACTGCCTCAACTTGATGGACACGTTCAACCATTTCAACCCTAGGTTTCTTGGCCATTTTTTTGTAGAGACAACGATCCCCTATGCGAGGGCAATACTACGTACCATCCATCCTAAACATAAATGATCACAAGGGAGACATAAATTTCTAATATGCTTCAAGTAAATCCATGCAACCCTTTACCCATTCGTACACTTACTCTTATGCAAACCTCAATTCTATAAATTTTAAACCTTTATTTTTGGAATACCATTCTCAAGTAAGTCGTAAAATCCGTAAAGATGTGCTCTTATACCATTTCGTAATGCCCTAAAACTTGCAATTTACATAATTACTAATATTAACCCTAAGTAGCAACGGACCGCATAATGGGGCACTACTGCCGTCACTTATGTTAGGAAACACAAGGCTAGTACCACAAAATCTACTATTAAAAAATTATTTCTAAAGTTAATCAAAGGGTTAAAGTCAAACTTTAATAATCAAAAGTCAAAGAATTTTAAATTTAGAGGATTTATTTAAAACAATTATTCCTTAGTACTAGGTGGCATTAGCTTCACTTCTAAACTTGACTTCCATTCGCATGAGTATCACCTGAAAACAAAAAATTAAAAAAAATTAGATGGAACTCAATAACAACTACCCCTAATAGTAAAATGACAATTCAAATTCACTTCAAACAACTTTGGGGGGAGGGGAAGGAGGGAACATAACTCAAATAATTTCAAGAAAAAAGTTCGAAATTAACCCCATCCAAGTTCTAAGTCTGTTCAAGTCCCTCTTAGTTCAAGTTTAAAAGAAGGCGAACAACCTTACTCGGTCTCATGGCCTACTACTAATTTAGTTGTAGCCACTTATCCAGCTCATGGCCTACAGTTTGTTGGACGATTACTGATAACCTCACCTACGTCCATCAACCAGGTGGCATGTAGCCGCTAACAATGCATGCAATTGCCCAGGGAAGACTATAAGGTCTTACTTATTATTGGGAGCAAACCTCCTACATCTTACCCAGTTCTTTCACATATTGATCTTTTGAGATTGTGTCATTAGCCCACTTCCAAATAGCCCATGCCAACCTAATAAAAGCTCCAACATCATTTAAGAGCACTTCCAAACAACGTAGGGTTTCCATGCCAAGTTTCAAATAATAACAATCAAGCATCAAACAACATATCAGGTTAGTCAAGAAGGTCCCCGAATGTTAGTTCAAAATAATGCAAAAGATGACCCACATAAACCACATTTAAAATAAAATAAAAAAACATTCAGGGGAGTTAGGCATAATTGTTACTTGACAACATACGATGCCTAAGCTTGAGCTCGATTTCCTAACACGAGCCTATCCAAATTCCAAAATGGTTTTACTAATACTTATACTTATCCCCAAATCAAGTTCAAAGGGACTAAGACCCATAATTCATTTAGAAACCTATTTTTTTGCCCAGAAAATAAGTTAGACTCTACAAAGTAATTTTTTACAATTTTTCAAACTTTATTTCTTTGATTAGACCTTCACTTTAACCTTCCAGATTAGGGACAGATTCTAGGTCCAACTTTCATAGGCTATAACTTATGATCTAGACAATGGATACTGGAGATCAAGCCCATTTTGGAAAAGCGCAACTTGTCCACTTTAACCTTCATTTTATAAATAGTAGCAAACTCCAATAGTAACTAGTCCAAATTTAGCCCAACTTTCCAAACTGTCCCAACACAATCCAGATTCACATAGTCTTAATCCTCAGTCTCTATTTTGATCAATTCAACTCCAGTTCTTATGATTCAAAATTTTTGATAAATAACACTTCTAGATATATACCCCATAAAAACCTTGTAAAGTTTTCATAATCCAATGTCTATATATGAATTTTCAAAATTACATAATTTTTAGTTTGTAACAGTGGCACATCTTGATCGGTTTGGACCCCCAAAACACCCCCTTCATTCATCATAACTACAATCATGTATCCTTATAGACCTAGTATTCATATTAACACTCTAAAATGGTACTAATATAAGTCAAGCTAAACAAAGATGGGATCTTTATTTTTCAAATAAACAAAATTTAATAAAACATACCTTGAAATTTTGCGAATAAAAAGGAAGATTTGGATTAATTTAACTTCTCAACTACTAAGGGATTCAAATATGAAAATCAAAGAATTCAACAATAAATTTTAGTCTTTTTAAATAATCAAAATCGTATTATAATATGAAAAATATGATATATGAATACAGGAGAGTAAGGGTAAAGCCATACCTAACCATGTAGGAAGAGGGAGGGCGCCTGGCAGGGGGTTGGCGTGTAGTGGCGGCAGTGATAGCCGTATCTGAGGGTTACCAATCAGGGAGAGTAGAGAACGCGAGAGAAAAAAAGGAGTGTGCAAGAGAGAAAGTGTGCGAGAGAGAAAGGAAGTGCAAGGGAGAGGAGTGAAAGGGATGGAGATGAAGTTGGTTGCCTAAGAGAGGTAGACAGATGGAACAAATTAGGGTTAGGGTTTTAGCCATGGTAAGAGAGAAAACGGTTAGAGGATGAGAAGGAAAATGAAAGAGAATTTTTTTTTCGATTTTTTTTTGCACACATGCTGGCTATGACGGGGTGATATGTTGTTAAAAATAAGTTCATTTCCACGAAAATAATTTCATTTAAATTTTCTAAAATTTTAGGCAAAAAGAATAGAGAAAAAAAAGTTATTTTAGCTTGGTTAACTTAAATTACACCCTAAATTATATAGATGAATGTCATATTTGTATAGGATTTCATGAGTATTTAGGTTCATTTTAGGGGATTAGTGTGCATAATTGTATGATTTGATGCCCCTTTTCTATTTTATGCTCGAGTTCGGGTTTTTTATGGAATTTTGCATAAACTGGGTAAGAGAATTTGAGTATGTCTAGAAAATCAATGAAGAATTATGCAAGGAGGGAAGAGCCCACAATAACTACTCAAAAACCCGCAAGGAACATAGTGATTAACTACTGCAAGCACACGGGTAGCCGTAGTATAGATAAAGATATCGTTCCTCAGGGACTAATGTAGCTTCTCGAGTCTTGTTTGTCAAAATATGCTAAGTAGAATTCTAATTCAAAGGGTTCGATTTAACAACTTCTAATTCACTATTCTGAATCAATCAAAGAGAAGATATGTCTAGGCATTATCGTAGTTATAAAAGGGTATTGGATTAAAATGACAATCATGTGCTTTTCTCTAATAGATTAATCTCGAGGAACTGCAATCTATCCAAAAAAATTTAGTCTATTCTTTCGAACTCAACCAAATTTACCTAGACTAAGCAAAAGTCATTCTTTCGAACTAATTTGCCTTAATTCAAGTTAAATATCTTCGATTATTTTCTAGTCCTCCTAACATGCAAATCTCACTTTCGAGATGACTCCACGTTAGGTTTAGTCCAACAACCAAATGTCACCTCTTAGTTTGTCACCCGATTGTTTCAATTGTCCAAGCAAACTTTGGCCAAAAATCCACTAATAACATGAATAACACTTGACAGACCGAAATCAAACCAATCATGAAGATACGCACAATCCTTTAAATTAAAACAGATCAAAAAACAATTTCATAAACTACTAAATCCCTAGACAAAAAGTAAACTACTCACACATGATTAAGAATTGAACAAACTAACCAGCAATTTGGCAAAATCTGAGAGAAAGGTTTAACTGAGATGGCCTTCAACTAAGGGCTTCAAACTGCCTCGAAAACCAAACACATACACTCAAGATTTCTCACCAAAACTAAAATCAAACCAGAAATCTTAAAAGAAACAACAAAATTTGAGAAGAGAAAGAAAACTATGCTAAAGCTCTAATCTATGCTAACTCTATACTTGTGTTGTGTTTTTTATCGCTGCAGAATGAGGCCTTTTATAAAGGGGCTCGATTGATCTCAATCACACAGCCGAAGGAAAACTAAGAGGCAGCAGTTCCATGCTCATCGTGGTCCATGGCAGGTACCACGGTCTGACCGTGGTCTCGGCTGGAACCGGCTTTCTGCTTTTTTCTTGCTCCACGGGCGTAGCAACTCATGGGTGTCCATGGGAGAGGTCAAAATACATATATTTATGGTCAAATGCTGGGCAAAAATGCCTAAAATCCTGCAAAACACATCAAACAACTATACCTAAGCATAAATCTAGAATAGGAGTATAAATAATAACATTAAGCACATAATTCTCCTAGAAATGAAGCAAAATAGCCCTAAAATGATGTATACATTAATCACTTATCAAACTCCCCCATACTTAAATTGTTGCTTGTCCTCAAGTAATGCTAAAAATAAAACTATACATAACCTTCTTAGGATAAACATAGGTAACATTTAAATGGCAAAGTTGATCCAAAGATGCAAAAATCGTTATTAAACAGATTAAGGAATGAAATTTGCAAAAACCTTTTGATAGACCATAATGCCAAACTTGAACCAATCTTCCTAAATCGTCAAATACAGTCATTCCAGCGCATGAAACAAGTAAGGCTAGTAAGGCCGATAGAACCTCACTTTAGTTATGTGGCTCTCATCACTCGTGTTTAATAATAATGAAGGTTCTATCAATTCTCATTCCTTAGACTCAGATCTACCATAAGCTTGACAAGATTCTCAAATTCGCCATCACTAAAATGCAAACACACTAGACAATCATAAGGACTTTCATAGTGTTGTAATGGGGCCATGGGTAAAGGTAAGAGGGGAACAAAAGTTTTAGAAATGAGGAGCTAGAAGCCAAAGACTAACAGCTAAACAATTCCAATGCATCATACAACATCCTTCTTAGACCATTACATTTTATCAACAAAATACATTTCAAATTGAAGAGAGAAAGAGTCAAAAATGACAAATATCTTACAATCCCAACAACGCGCACACTTTCTTTCGTTTTTTTTCTTTCTGTTTTTTTTCCTCTTTTTTTTTCTTTTTTGCTTTTCTTTTGTCTGTTTCTTTGTTTTTGTTCATGATCCTGTCCTCTTTTTTTTTTCAAAAAGGATAGCCAAGAGGAGATCCATAACAAACTTTAAATTCCAACTCTTCTCCAAACTTTGTACAATAAAACAAGGGATTTATCAAAATCTCACATCCCTTCACCAAACAACCAAAATTCATTAAAAGATAATAATCCACCTTACTAGTGCCCTATCAACCTTGATGCAAAAGAATGAAACACTCCTCTAGTCCTGGCTTAAAGATATGACAAGAATTTGGCCACGGGCTACAATAGGAGGTTTAAATCAAGAAAAATAAATATATGCTCAAAGGGGCTAGCAAGGGATACAACATACAACAAAGGTGGCTATTTGGCCGTGGGGCTTCAATAAATCAAAGAAAAAATAAAATGCCTCAATCATATTACCTAAACGCATATGCAAAATGTGATCTTGAATGAAAATCAATGCAAGTTCTAGAGAAATGATGTCAAGGAAGAGTCACACATGAAACAAACGTGAGACTAAAATGATCAATAGCCTCTAAAAGCTCAAAATTTCACGGGACATCTACCAAGGTCAAAACTAGCTCACTAGTAAACATACGCCAAAAGACATGAAAAGACTCATGGGGTAAATCAACTCGCATCCAACATGTGGTTAAAACATGGAGATCATATCGAAAAACTCATTCGCAAATATTTTATGCACAATTTGGGCAAATCAAAGGATCAAACTAGACCATAGAAGTCTACCAAATCTAGAAAAATCATCATTGGATCATTTTTTTGCTTTTAATTTTTGTTTTGTGGTTTTTTTTTATGCATGCTCCTAATAACAATGCAAACTAAAAAAAATGCAAAGAGACTAAAGAACGAAAAAAGAAAAAAGAAAAATAGACAAAAACTAAAATGCAGCCTAGAATAAAAAGAAAACTAAATGCATTACTGAACAAAACAAAAACCTAAATCAAAAACTCCAAAAACTACCACTAACTACATATACAAAGCACAAACACACCAAACCGAAAACAGGCATCAGACGCCAAATATAATGAATAACAAATGCTTAAAGGGAAACTTGCACACTTGCCTATAGTCTTGGAAATATTATGCCTAGGTAGGAAGCATCCCATGAAACTCATTGTGGCACTCTTGGACAATGTGCCGAACAGCGGCGTTCTCAGAAGCAACAAATGCTCAAAGGGAAACTTGCCCTTCTTGAATGGATCTAAGGGTGTCTTGGAGATCAGAATAGTTAGGAGGGAGTGGTTGAGAGGAAGAATTAGATCTGGCTTAACTAGAGTGAGGGGTTGGATGATGGGGTACAGGTCGAACAACCTCCTCAATCGACATTGGGAAGCGGAAAAAGCCAGTCCCCGGGGTAAATCCAACATAAACGGCTAGCCTCAACTTTACAAAACTTCATAATTTCAAAAGCAACTTGATCAAGCTGCTCTGACCTAGAAACTTTATCCTCAGGATTGGGTTCAACTCCCAAAAATCTAGCAATGGTTGTCATAATCCCACCTATGACTATCCTACCTTTAGTTCTAACAGCAGCACTATCCAATTGTCTAGCTAAAAAGGAACCCAGGTCAAGTTGAACACCATCAAGCATAAAAGTATAACTCAGATAATCTCGGGACATTCAGACTATCATCCCGAGCAAAAAGGGAACAAGCCAAAATACGTTGAGCTACTCTAATACAAGGGTATATGTGTGCATTTTGACGAACTAGTAATGTACCTAACACTCCTCAAAAGTTCACCCCAACATGCATTTGGGTTGATTTCGAGAGGGACTTGGTCGTTTAGTAAATCCATGCTAGGTGGAAAACCAAAAATACTGTTGAAGGTACCTAAGTTTAGTTCTTACAATTGACCCTGCAAATAAAATGATGTATATCCGGCTTGACTTTGAGGCCCTCTAGTGACCTCTACATGGAGTGTACTTAAGAATTTTAGGGTCAAGTCCCGATATGTATGCTCTTTGAGTTCTAAAAAGTGTCCCATACCTCCTCTTACAAGCAACCATCTAATATCATCCAATATTCCCAATCGAGCCAACAAATTCTCATCATAAATCTAGTTACTACAACCATACATTCATTCAAGCAACGGTATCTAGCAATATGTTCTGGATGTGCCAAACCAAGAGGGTGAGGAATGTTACCTCTAGCACGCGCGGTTCAGGATACTCATTGAGGTTGAGGTGGTGCTTGACTTGAAGATCAAACCTCCTTGGTGCTCCTTTATCTCTTAGTTGGTGCCATTGTTGCAAAAACCAAATAAAAACCAAATCTAAAACCTAAATAAGAAAATTTGAAGAAGAAAATGAAGAAATTTAGTAAAAAGAAGAAGAAAAAGACGAAAGAAAACGATGGGTATGGTGGATGAGATGAGTTTGAAGAAAAAGAAGAAGAAAGAGATGGAAGTTATGGAGAAAGATGAAAGATTGAGTGAAAGGGGGTGATTTTGGGTGAAATTGAGTGAAAATGAAGAAGAAATGAGGAAGATTGAAGGTGTGAGGTATGGAGAGTTTAGAGAGGAAAAATGGAGGTAGAGAGAGAGTGTGTTGAGAGGTTTAAGATGAAGTGTAAGAGAGGTAAGTGGGCACCGTGGTCAAAAACCTAGACTGCGGGCTATAGCAGTACACTATGGACCGCAGGACTCACCACAATCGGACCATAGTGTCTGCTGGTCCTCTATTTTTTTTTTCGATTTTCCTGGCTGGCACCCCACGGTCGTGGTTCTAGGCATCTGGCCATGGTGGCTAACATTTTATTCTTTTTTTTTGTTTCCTCTTTTTTTAGGCAAACTACAAATAGCAAAAATAAAAGCTATGAAAAAGAAAAAGGAAAAAGAGCTTGGGTTGCCTCCCAAGAAGCGCTCTTTTAAGGCTAAGAGCTTGACCCTTCTTCTATGCTTGGTCCGGATCAGATATGTTATGGACATTGACTTTGTCAGTAGATTGCCCCAAGATATGGTTTTAATCGTTGTCCAGTAATTGTGAATGCACTGATGGACTCGCTCCATATTTCAACTGCTCCGTTGGGTTGAACCTTGGTGACCTTAAATGGTCCTAAACATCGGGATTTCCGTTTGCCAGGAAACAATTTCAATCTAGAGTTAAATAATAAGACAACGTCTCCGTTTTCTAACCTCTTCGTCATAATATGTTTATCATGCCACTTCTTAGTTCGTTCTTTGTAAATACGTGAATTCTCATAGGCTTCCAACCTTAGTTTATCGAGCTCATTTAGTTGCAAAATCTTCGTTCTCCCGCTACCTTAAGACTTCCCAAACACCAACCGGTGTGGAGTGATGCCGAGAGGGGTCCTGTAAGCGGTGCGATACGTAAAAAGAGCATCATCAAGCTTGAAGGCCCAATATTTACCGGACCAATCCACTGTTTTCTCTAGGATGCTCTTCAATTATCTATTTGAGAGTTCCACCTACCCACTCATTCGGGGATGGTAAGACATAGCGATTTATGAAATATCCCATATATTTTTTAAAAGTAACACAAGAGGCTTGTTGCAAAAATGTGTGCCATTATCACTTAGAAGAGCTCTTGGCATGCCAAACCTTGTGAAAATATCCTTCTTGAGAAACTAAAGGACAACTTTAGAATCATTTGTTGGGCAGGCGACAGCTTCCGCCCACTTAGAAACATAGTCAACCGACACAAGAATGTAAAGGTTGTTATGGGAAGGAGGGAAAGGACCCATAAAGTCAATCCCCTATACATCAAATAACTCTACCTTAAGTATGCGACTTTCAGGCACCTCATGCCTCTTGAAAATGTTTCCTGTTCGCTGACATCTATCATAAGTCATGACAAATTTCCTTGCATCTTTAAAGAGAGTGGGCCAATAGAAACCTACCTGGAATACTTTCGCAATCGTTTTATCTGGTAGAAAGTGGCCACCATAGGTTGAAGCATGGCAATGGTGCAAGACACCACAGACCTTTTCTTTAGGCAAGCGCCTTCTGTAAATCCCATCTCCACATAGCTTGTAAAGGAATGGTTCTTCCCACACATAGTGTTTGGCATCTGTAAAGAACTTCTTTCTTTGTTGGTAGGACAGTCCTGGAGGTAACACTCTACAGACCTTGAAGTTCACCATATTAGTATACCATGGGGCAACTTGTTGGGATATAACGAATAACTGCTCATCGGGGAAAGAGTCATCAATGGGAAGCTCTTCACTAGGTGTGTCCTCTAGGCCTAAATGAGATAGATGATCGGCAACCACATTCGCCAACCCTGCCTTATCTTTGATTTCCAAATGAAACTCTTGAAGAAGGAGGACCCATCGGATGAGTCAGGGTTTCTAGTTGGATTTCTTCCTTAAATGTTTCAAAGTGGTACGATCTGTGAAAATAATGACCTTAGAATTAATTAATTAAGATCTAAATTTTTCCAAGGCAAAGACAACTGCTAAGAACTCCTTCTCAGTCGTGGCATAATTCACTTGTGCCTCGTCAAGAGTACGGCTTGCATAGTATATAACATACGGCTTATTGCCCTTTCGTTGGCCTAAAACAGCCCCTCCTGCATAATCACTTGCATCACACATTACTCCAAAAGGTAGCTCCCAATCTGGTGCTTGCATTACTGGGGCGGTGAGCAATGCCTCTTTTAACCTATGAAAAGCACTCAAGCATTCTTCATTAAATTCAAAAGACACATCCTTGACAAGCAATTAGGTGAAAGGTTTTGTAATTTTTGAAAAATCTTTAATGAACTGTCAGTAAAAACCGACGTGCCCGAGAAAACTCCTCACAGCTTTTAAAGAAGTTGGTGGTGGCAATTTCTCAATCACCTACACCTTTGCTTTGTCAACCCCAATGCCTTTATTAGGGAGAACATGACCAAGAACAACCGCCTCTTGCACCATAAAATGGCATTTCTCCCAATTCAAGACCAAATTCACATCTTCGCATCTTTGTAAAACCTTAGATAAGTTATTTAAGCACTGGTCATAGATTGCACAATACACAGAAAAATCATCCATAAAGACTTCCATTATGTCTTTAATAAAGTCAGAAAAAATGGCCATTGTACAACGTTGAAATGTGGCAGGGGCATTGCATGGTCCAAATGGCATTCTTCTATAAGCATACGTACCATAAGGACATATAAAAGTAGTCTTTTCTTGGTCATTAGGATGGATAGGGATTTGAAAGAATCCCGAATATCCATCTAAGTAGCAAAATATAAATTTTTTGCCAATCGTTCAAGCATTTGGTCAATGAAGGGAAGGGGAAAATGATCTTTATAGGTGGCTTTATTCAGTTTCCAATAATCAATGCGCATATGCCAACCTGTGACAGTCCTGGTAGGGATTAGCTCATTATTCTCATTTTTTATAACAATCATCTCGTCTTTCTTAGGAACAACATGGACCAGGGTTACCCACGCACTATTAGAGATAGGGTAAATAATTCCGACCTTAAGCAACCTCAAAATTTCCTTTTTAACTACCTCTTGCATGCTAGGGTTCAATCTTCTTTGGTGTTCAATTGAAGGCTTATGATCATCTTCCATTAAGATTCGATGCATACACAAAGAAGGATGGATTCCTTTTAAGTCACCAAGGGTGTATCCTATGGCTTTACGATGCTTTCTAAGTACTCTAAGTGAAGAATGCATTCAAATTTGCATTCAAATTTGCATTCACAATCACTGGGTATGTAGATTTTGGTCCAAGAAATTCATACCCCAAGGATGAAGGGAGAGGTTTTAATTCCACCTCAAAAGCTTTCACCTCATCAGAAAAAGGCTTACTTTCTTCTCATAATGATTTTGATGTGCCAAGCAAGGGAATGGAGAGATTACGTGTCCAAGAACCAAAGAAAAGCAAGAACAAATGAAAGAAAAAGAGAAAACTGTAAACTAGCCTAAACTAGTTTCGGTTCAAGCAAAGAGAAAGAAGGATAATCTAGCATGAAGAAGGATAAGACACACCACCTTGATCACACGAGGGCTCTTAATAAGACTTAGGGATAAGACACACCATCCTAAGTAAGATTAAGACTCACTTGAACACCACTTTGATTAGCCAAATCAAAGATAAGCAAGAGAGAATTTAAATGAGAGAGAATAAACTCTATCTTTTCATATATGTCAAATTTGAACATTACAACCATAAATGAGCATATATATAGAGGGGGAAGGCCTAAGGGATGATTAAAAGCTACATTGGGTTCAAATGGACAACCAATGGGAGCAAAGAACCAAAAAGTAAGCAAAGTACAAAAGGTGAAACTGACAGGCTACCTGTCGTTTTCAGTGCACAACCTCCAACTTCAAACAACTATAACTTCTGTAATTCTTTCCCAAATCAGCTCCAACAGGTTTTGTTAGAAATATTGGAAAGTCTATTTTTAGATGGCTCGAGTTAGAATGGGTTTGGAGCTACCGTTTGACATTTGTGGTGCAAAATGTCCAGGCTATCCAAACTGGATTAGATTCTGCAGCATTCTAAAAGTGACCCCATTTGACTTATTTCCCAATGACTTAACCTAGAATCTTTATATGTCCTTAAATATGACATATTAAGGGTTCCCAAAAGTGGATTTTCAGCTTCTTAAATCCAATTTAAGATTGAATAATCAGGCTCACAGAATCGGGCTGATGCACTGGATTTTGCACAATTGAGCAGCCGTGATGTCCTTGATGATTTGAGCTAATTCTTGTGCCTTGGACTCCTTTTCTTGACTTGGTTGGACAGTAGGCATGTTGACTTGATCATTAGGGGCTTGATCCCCATCATCCTCCCCTTGTTAAGAAGAATTTGCCCTCAAATTCTCCGAGGTACCATCTTCCAAGTATGGTGATAAATCAGCCACATTGAAGTAGGCAGATACTCCATACTCTCCGCGCAAATTGATCTTGTAGGCATTGTTGTTAATCCTCTCCAATACTTCAAAAGGACCATCAGCCCTAGGCATGAGCTTTGACTTGCATTTGGAGGGAAAACGCTCTTTCTTTAAGTGCACCCAAACGAAATCATCGGGGTTAAAGATAATTTGCTTTCTATGCTTGTTTGCTTGGGCTTAGTAAGAGGCATTGGATTGCTCAATCTTACCCTTGATCTTCTTATAGAGCTCTTTGATCTCTTGAACTCTCTTGGTTGCCTCCACATTAGGCTTGGAGTCCATGGACCGTGGGGTGAGATCAAGAGGGGAGAGTGGCACAATCCCATAAACCACCTTGAAAGGGGACATCCTTGTGGTCTTGCTAGGAGTCTTGTTGTAGGCAAACTTGGCATGAGCTAGGAGTTGATCCCATGACTTGAGATTGGACTTGATCAAGGTCCCAAGGTCCTATTGGTAACCTCAGTTTGCCCATTCGTTTGGGGGTGGCAAGTGGTGCTATACTTGAGCTTAGTCCCCAATTTCTTCCACAAGGTTACCCAAAAATGGCTCAATAACTTAGTGTCCCTATCCGACACTATGGACCTTGGAATCCAATGGAGCTTAACCACCTCGTTGACGTACAAGTTGGCTATGTATGTGGCATCATGGGTCTTATTGCACGGGATGAAGTGTGCTATCTTAGAAAATCGATCAACCACTACAAGGATGGAGTCCTTGTTCCTTTGAGTTCGTGGAAACCCAAGTATGAAGTCCATGCTAACATCCTCCCATGGGAAGCTTGGAACCGGCAAGGGCGTGTAAAGGCCTTGTAGAAGGGTGTGGCTCTTGGCCATTTGACACACTACACACCTCTTGATCACATCTTGCACATCCTTATCCATGCAAGGCCAAAAATAATGCTCCTTAAGCATGATAAGGGTCTTCTTTTCCCCAAAGTGGCCAACTAGGGAGCCTCCATGGACCTCACGGATCAAGAGCTCTCTTGTTCCATAATTTGGCACACAAAGCTGTGTGCCCTTAAACAAGTATCCTTCTTGGACTAGGAACTCTCCCTTGGGGTGTCTCTTGCATTCATTTTAAAAACTCCCCAAAATCCATATCCTCGGCATATAGTGACTTCAAATGCTCAAATCCAAGAACACAAGCATCAAGTTGAAACAATAAGAGATACCTTCTTGAAAGAGCATCGGCACCCTTGTTCAACTTCCCGGATTTGTGCTCGATGGTGAAGTGGAAGGTTTGCAAGTACTCTACCCACTTGGCATGGTGAGCGTTGAGCTTGTGTTGCCCTTGAATGTACTTGAGGGCCTCATGATCGAAGTGTAGAATGAACTCATTTGCCACCAAGTAGTGGCTCCAATGCTCAAGTGACCGAATGATAGCATAGAATTCCTTGTCATAGGTGGAGTACTTCCTCTTAGAATCACAAAGCTTCTCACTAAAGTAGGCAATGAAGCGGCCTTCTTGAGAGAGAACCCCACCAATACTAACTCTGGATGCATCATACTCCACTTCAAAGATCTTCTCAAAGCATGACAAGGCTAGCACCTGGGCTTGAGTGAGCTTCTTCTTGATCTCCTCAAATGCTTGTTATGCCTTTGTACTCCACCTGAATGATGCTTGCTTGAGTACTTCAGTTATAGGGGTCGTGATTGTGCTAAAGTCCCGAATGAACCGCCTATAGAAGAAGGCTAGTCTAGTCCATGGAAACTTCACACATCATGAATGCCTGAAGGTGTAGGCCAAGACCGAATGGCTTCAATCTTACTTTCATCCACCTTGATTCCTTGAGCCGTAACAATGTAGCCCAAAAATGTGACTTCTTGCGTGAAGAATGAACACTTCTTCAAGTTACCATAGAGCTTTTCTTTCTCAAGGACCTTCATGACTTGGGTGAGATAATCAAGGTGTTCTTCCTCACTTTAACTATAAACCAAAATGTCATCAAAGTAAACCACAACAAAGTGCCCAATGAATGGTCTAAACACTTGGTTAATTAGTCTCATAAAAGTGCTAGGGGCATTTAAAAGTCCAACAGGCATGACCAACCACTCATACAATACCCCTTTGGTTTAGAATGCGGTTTTTCACTCATCCATTTCCCTAATCCGAATTTGGTGATACCCAATCCTTAAGTCCACTTTGGAAAAGACTCTTGAACCATGAAGCTCATCCAACATGTCCTCCAATCTAGGTATGGGATACCTATAATTAATGGTGATCTTGTTTATGGCTCGGCTATCCACACACATCCTTATTGAACCATCTTTCTTTGGGACTTGGAGGGCAAGCATGGCACATGGGCTAAGACTTTCCCTCATAAGAACCTTGGCTATCAACTCCTCAACTTGCCTTTGGATTTCCATGGTTTCGTTTGGGTTCATTCTATAGGCCGTTTTGTTTGGGAGGATAGCCACGGGAATAAGGTCAATGTGATGTTGGATGGTTCTTTTTGGAGGGAGGTCGTGGGGTATATCTTCCGGGAACACATGGGAAAATTGCTCAAGCAAAGAGATGGCAAGAGGGTGCGTTTAGGAGGGAGGAGCTTCAGCTTCTTCAAGGGAGAAGAGTAACCATTCTCTCAAAGCCTTGAACTCATGCTGTGAGGCCTTAAGGAAAGGTTCTCCAAGGGTAAGTAGCATTTCGATTTGATCTTGGTTCTTTTGTGGTTTGGACTTTGTGAGTTAAGAGGGAGAAAGTAGGGCTAGGGTGATTTTCTTTCCATCCTTGGTGAGAGTATAAGTGTTTAAGTAACCATCATGTAAGACTCTCCTATCAAATAACTAAGGTCTCCCTAGTAGAATATGGCAAGCATCCATGGGTATAATATCACACCAAAGTTCATCATGATAATTCTTGCCTAAGCTCAAAGAAATAAGGCATCTAGAGTTAACTTGGAGGCCTTTACCTTGGTTCAACCATTGAATGGGCGAGCCATGGCCTTGAGTTGGAGCTTCTCCACCATGCTTGAGGATGCAACGTTGGTGCAACTCCCACTATCAATGATGAGTGAGCACACCTTTCCTTTGATGGTGCATCTTGAATAGAAGATGTTCTCCCTTTGCTCATCTTGACTCCCCTTGAGACCACTCAAACTTCTTCTTAGGACAAGCAAGTCCCCTTCATCCGCCTCTTCTATTACCTCCTCCATGCCTTCCATGAGACATAAGTCTTTCTCCTCTTCCTTCTCCTCCACTTGAGTTGCTTCATACTTGGCCAACGTGATAACTCTTCGGTTTGGGCACTCCGAAGCTATGTAACCCAAGCCCTAGCACTTGTAACACCTCCGATTTGAGTTAGTACCGAATGGGGGTTTGTTTTGTGGAGTTGGGTTCTTTGAGGGGGTGTTGGGAAGAGAGGTTATAGGTTTAGGAAGGGGTTGGAGACTCCCCTTGTTGAAGGGTGAGCTCTTAGGTAAAGGAGGCTTGGGTAGGTCTTTCTTGAAAGGCTTGGACTTCTTTTGTTTTTCAACTCCATGGGCTAGGACACAAACATCATCAAAAGAAAAGTATTGTTGAAGTTCAACTGCATGACCATACCTTGGATCAAGACCGCTCAAGTACCTCACAATAGTTTGATCTTCACTTTCTTGAATGTCACATTTGATCAAGAGTTTCTCAAACTCCCTTGTGTATTCTTCAACACTCAAACTCCCTTGTTGAAGATTATGGAGTTTAAAGTAGTTGTCTTGAAGGTAAGAGGGAGGGAGGAAGGAAACGATCCTTCAACTTTGTTCTCATCTTCTCCCAACTTCTAATCTTTGCCTCACCTCTCCTAGCCCTTTTCTTAATCAAGTTCTCCCATCAAAGAGAGGCATACTTTCGTAGTGGAAGTGCTACCAACTTCACCTTCTTGTCTTCGGGTAAATCCTTGTACTCAAAAACCCTCTCTACGGTTTGTACCCACTCAAGAAACTCATCCGAATCCAAACGACCTTCAAACTCCAGAATCTTGACCTTAAAATCCAAGGAAGGATGGGAGTTTCTTTGATTTCTTCTTGCTCTTGGACAGCCTTCATCACTAGAGGAAGCAAAGGGGTTGCTTTCCTCTTCTTCATTGTTTTTCTTGGATTCGGAAGACTCATGGGAAGGAGTACTTCGAAGGTTCCTTCTTTGGTTGCTCATGGATTTTGCAAGTTGCTTCTTCAAGTACTCATTTTGGCTCCTCGCTTCTTCAAAGCTCCTCATGAGGACCTCAAATTTTTCCTCCAAGCTCATGCTAGAGCTAGGTGGCTTTAGACAAGTAAAACAGCACGGGTGCATACTATGGTGGCACGGTGTGACTGTGCTAACACTCTGCCTGGCACGGGTGGAAGCAGCAGGTTTTGTGGTTTGTGTTTGGGTTGGAAGCTAAGCCAAGAGGGTAGCCTAAGCTCTGATACCAAATATGATGTGCCAAGAAAGGGATTAAGTCTCCAAGAACCAAAGCAAAGCAAGAACAAAGGAAAGAAAAAGAGAAAACTGTAAACTAGCCTAAACTAGTTTCGGTTCAAGCAACGAGAAAGAAGGATAATCTAGCATGAAGAAGGATAAGACACACCACCTTGATCACACTAGGGCTCTTAATCACACTTAGGGATAAGACACACCACCCTAAGCAAGATTAAGACTCACTTGAACACCACATTGATTAGCCAAATCAAAGATAAGCAAGAGAGAATTTGAACGAGAGAGAATGAACTCTATCCTTTTATATATGTCAAATCTAAATATTACAACCTTAAATGAGCATATATATAGAGGGGGAAGGCCTAAGGGATCATTACAAGCTGTATTGGGGTTCAAATGGACAGCCAATGGGAGAAAAGAACCAAAAAGTAAGCAAAGTACAAAAGGTGAAAGTGATAGGTTGCCTGTCACTTTCAGTGCACAACCTCCAACTTCAAACAGCTATAACTTCTGTAATTCTCTCCCAAATCAACTCCAACAGGTGTTGTTAGAAATATTGGAAAGTCTATTTTCATATGGCTCAAGTTAGAATGGATTTGGAGCTACCGTTTGAAAGTTATGGTCCAAAACATCTAGGTTATCCAAACTGGATCAGATTCTACAGCATTCAGAAAGTGACCCCATTTGACTTATTTTCCAATTACCTAACCTAGAACGCTTTATATGTCCTTAAAGCTAACATATTAGAGGTTCTAAAAGTGGATTTTCAACTTCTTAAATCCAATTTAAGCTTGAACTATCAAGCTCACAAAACCAGGCTAATGCGCTGGATTTTGGGTAGATTGGGCAGTCGTGATGTCCTTGATGATTTGAGCTATTTCTTGTGCCTTGGACTCCTTTTCTTGACTTGGTTGGACAGTAGGTATGTTGACTTGATCATTAGGGGCTTGATCCCCATCACTACCTTAGCAGCAGAAAACGGAATTGGTGGAGAGGCTTCCAGATGTTGAGCACACTCAGCTACTTCAGGATTTTCATCCTTAGTAGTGCTATTGTTCAATATCAGGTGCTGAAGTGGATCTTTAGGATCAAGGTTAAACATAGTTTCTCACATTAAATGATCAACCACATCAATCTTGTTATCACTCATCAGAAATGGATGGAAACTTAGCAGCTTTTAGTAAACTAAACTCCACATGATCATTTTCCACATCAAAAGATAGCGTACCATTTTCCACATCAATGCGGTACCCTGTGGTGGCCAAGAATGGCCTCCCAAGAATGATGGGAGTTCGTGTATCCTCCTCCATTTCTAGAATCACAAAGTCTACTGGCACATATAAATCCCCCACTTTTATTAGAACATCCTATAGAATACCCACAGTGTATTTCACAAAACGGCTCGCCAATTGTAAGGAGATAGTAGTTGGTCTTATCTCACCTAGCTCCAATTTTTTACACATAGAAAGGGGCATTAAGCTCATGCTTGATCCTAAATCACATAAGGCACGGTCTATAAGCATACTCCCTATCAGGCAGGGAATTGAAAAACTACCAGGATCCTTCAGATTAGCTAAAAGCTTGTTTGGATCACCGCATTGCATTCTTCAGTCAAAGCTACAGTTTCATGTTCTTCAAGCTTTCTTTTGTTGGACAGAATTTCTTTCAAAAATTTAGCATATGAGGGCATTTGAGTTAGGGCTTCCATAAACGGAATGTTTATGTAGAGTTTCTTAAGGACTTCTAAAAACTTCCCAAATTGCGAATCGTGTTTTGCCTTAGCCATCCTTTGAGGGAATCGTAAAGGTGGGGAATAGGGCTTTAGGGAAATGGTCTTAGGGTCATCAGACTTGTGGACGACATGATCGATCACTTCCTTAGAGGATGGAGACATCTTTTTCTCGAGACTCTCAACATCCTTATTTTTGATCATGCAAAGACTCATTATTAGTAATCTCCTGTGATCCCTCTAGTTGTTTTCCTCCTCTCATAATCAATGCATTACATTGCTCCCTAAGATTAAGCTCAAACTTACTAGGAAGTCCATGTGAGGGTATAGATGAGAAACTAGCTTTCTGGGCAATTTGGGCTTTCCATCATCAACTCTAAATTGGGCTTTTAGGGCATTTGATAAGGGAACGGGGGTCTATGAAAACCAGGGGGTGGTCTAGCTTTCATAGGGGGCAAATTTGATGGATTTAGATTAGACCTATAAGAGAAACTCAGATGATTCTTCCAACCCGAATTATATGTATTAGAATAAGGGTCATTGGCCTATCTCGGGTTGAAGTTTTGAACATAGTTAACTTCACTAGGGTCTTGGGAAAAAGGGCTTCCAACTTAACAATTCAAAGTTACATGCTCAATAGAACTACAAATTTCACAAGGGGAAGGGGCACTAGAATTCACAGCATTAACAGTCATTCAGTCCAATCTTTGAGCCATAACATCTACTTTAGCAGAAAGTAAAGTAAGTGCATCAACTTTAAGCTTTCCTCCAACCTATTTGGGTTGGCCTCATTCGGTGGACCATTGAAAATTATTGAGTGCCATTTCCTCAATCATATTACAGGCTTCATCCTCTGTTTTGCTCATCAAAGTCCCTCCTGCTGCCGCATCAATAGTGGACCTCACATACTAGGTCACACCATTATAAAAGACTTGGATAATCATCCAACATTGAAGACCATGATGGGGGCATAGGCGTAGCAAATCTTTAACTGCTTCCAGGTTTCGTAGAGCGTCCCTTCATCTTTTTGCATGAAATTGGCGATCTGATTTCTTAAGCTTGCTGTTTTACTAGGAGGCAAAAACTTGGCGAGGAAAGTTCTTGCCAACTCATCCCAAGTGGTAATGCATCCGGATGGTAAAGAGTGTAACCAGGCCCTTGCTTTATCCTTTAAGGAGAAAGGAAATAGGCGCAGGTGAATCGCATCAATGGAGACTCCATTAACCTTTAACATATCGCACCCCTCTAAAAAGACCGAGAGGTGTAGATTCGGGTCTTCCAAAGGCGTTCCTCCAAACTGGGATTGTTGCACCATTAAAATGAGTGTCGATTTGAGCTTGAAATTGTTGGCATCAATAGTAGGGTGAGCGATGCTTGAGGCGATCCCTTGGGCTCCAGGAGTGATGAAATTTCGAAGCATTCTCCATTGGTGACCTCCTCCACCCGCTACGCTTGTTAGATTCCTTCTAGCCTCGCTTCTTTATTCTTCAATCCTTTGTTTTTTTCTCCTTAAGGAGAAAGCTCGTTCAATCTTAGGATCGGGTTCATACAAGATCGGACTTCATATAAACAGGAAAAATTCCTGCAAGTACTGTCACCAACACTACCAACACAATTAAACAAGAAAAGAAAATAACAATAAAAGACAATAAAATACTTAGTCACTTTTGCAAGACTAACTCAATAGTTAACAGTTTAGTCCCTGGCAACAGCGCCAAAAATTTGATCAACTATCGCAAGCACACGGGTAGCCGTAGTATAAATAAAGATATCGTTCCTCAGGGACTAATGTAACTTACCTAGTCTTGTCTGTCAGAATGTGCTAAGTAAAATTCTAATTCAAAGGATTTGATCTAATAACTTCTAATTCACTATTCCGAATCAATCAAAGAGAAGATATGTCTAGGAATTGTCGTAGTTATGATAGGGTATTGGATCAAAATGACAATCATGTGCTTTTCTCTGATCGATTAATCTCGAGGAATTGCAATCTATCCAGAAATTCGAACTATTCTTTCGAAATCAATCAAATTTGTATAAACTAAGCAAAAGTCATTCCTTCAAACTAATTTGCCTTAATTCAAGTTAAATATCTTCGATTACTTTCTAATCCTCCTAACATGCAAATCTCTCTTTCGAAACGACTCCATGTTAGGTTTAATCAAGCAGTCCAACAACCAAATGTCACCTTTTAGTCTTTCACCCGATTGTTTCAATTGTGCAAGCAAAATTTGGCCAAAAATCCACTAACAACATGAATAACACTTGACAGAACGAAATCAAACCAATCATAGAGATAAGCACAATCCTTTAAATTAAAACATGATCAAATAACACATTCATAAACTACTAAATCCCTAAATAAAAAGTAATTTACTCACACATGATTAAGAATTAAACAAACTAACTAACAATCCGGCGAAATCTGAGGGAAAGGTTTGACTAAGATGGCCTTCAACCAAGGGCTTCAAACCGCCTTGAAAACCAAACACATACCCTTAAGATTTCTCACAAAACTAAAATTAAACGATAAATCTTAAAAGAAACAACAAAATTTGAGAGGAGAAAGAAAACTATGCCTAAGCTCTAATCTATGCTAACTCTATGCTTGTGTTGTTTTTTTTACTACTGCAGAACGGAGCCTTTTATAGAGGGGCTCGATTGATCTCAGCCACACAGTTGAAGGAAGACGAAGAGGCAGCAGTTTCATGCTCACCACAGTCCATGGCAAGTACCACGGTCCGACCGTGGTCTGGGCTAGAACCGGCTTTCTGCTCTTTTCCTACTCCACGGGGCATAGCAACTCATGGATGTCCGTGGGGGAGGTCAAAATACATCTATTTATGGTCAAATGCTAGGTAAAAATGCTTAAAATCCTACAAAATACATCAAACAACTATACCCAAGCATAAATCAAAAACAGGAGTATAAATAATAACATTAAGCACATAATTCTCCTAAAAATGAAGCAAAATAGCCCTAAAATGATGTATACATTAAGCACTTCCTAGCTAAGGAAGGAGAAAGAGGCCTGGGAGGCCGAGAGGAAGGAGCTGCCGGCTTAGGACTCGTAGCCCCTTGGGGGCTAAAGGTGTAACGACCGGCCCAAAGGACGTGCTTTAGGACCCTTACCCCTTGAGGGTTAAAGGTATAGCAACTGGCCCAAAGGCCTTGAGGGCTAAAGGTATAGCGACCGACCTAAAGGCTATGCTTTAGTACCCTTAGTTCTTTTTGGGGTTGGTGTAAGAGAGCTGGATGGGCAAATTTGTGCCTTTGTGGTCGATGTATTTATTGGAAAAACGCAATCAGTACATTACATGAATGTTAAGGAAAAAACTGCCAGTGATAATACTTCCGTAGGCTACTGTTATGCCATGTTCTACGGATGGGAGTTACCTTTGGGGTTATAAGACGACATGTGCCCGGCCGCACCTGCCACGTCACCTTCCAAGATCCTTTCCAATTTTCCATGAGCTTACTGTGCTCACCCGCATGTGCCACAGCTTTGGTTCAATGAAGGATCAGGTCTCCTACTCTGATGGGATGGAGTTTTATTATACAATCATGGAGCCGTGCTACTCGAAGTTTGTAAAGTGTCTCTCTCAAGAGGGTGTCACCCCAAACAGAGGGTAGTAAATCGAGAGCCTCTTGGAGGACTTCGTTGTTGAGTTCTTCTCGGAAGGTGGTAAGACGATGGGTGTGGAGTGCTACTTGATGGGCAGCACTGCTTCGAACCCATATGCCCGCATAACAGGTGTTTCCCCTATGGCCGTTTTTTTCGATTGTACGAATTGACCACAAGACGCCATACAGTGCATCAGCCCATTTGCCCTTAGCGTCATCCAGTTTCTTCTGCAAGTCGTGAAGGATGACTTTGTTTGCCACTGCGGCTTGTCGTTTGTTTAGGGATGAGCCACCGTTGCGAACCGAGTTTGACACCCCAAGGTGTTGAGGTAATCGATGACCTTTGTCGTGTGAACTGTCGCCCATTGGTGGAGATCATTACTTGAGGAACACCAAAGAGGGTGATGATATTCTTCCAGATAAACTTTCGGACCTCGACCGTGGTGATCAAGGCAACGAGCTCCACCTCTACCCATTTTGTGAAGTAATCCACCGTAACAAAGAGGTATCCTTGTTGACCCGTGGCTTTGGGAAAGGGCCCCAGTATGTCCATTCCCCAGGTGGCGAACGGTAGGGGACTGATAATTGTTGTCAGGGGGTGGTGGACCTTTGCTGAATGGGGGCGAATTTCTGACATTTATCACAGCTTCAGACCAAATTCATAGCGTTCTTGCATAAAGAGGACCAGTAGTAGCCGGTCCGTATTGCGGTTACAACCAAGACACACCCGCCAATATGAGAACTGCATACTCCTTCATGCAATTCTTCGAGGACCTTCTTCCCTAGTTCCGGGGTCACGCAGTGTAGAAGTGGCTGTGCATAGGACCGTTTGCATAAGATCCGTTGTGTAGTATGAACTAGTTTGCCCCTCTTTTCACTCAGTCCGCCTTTTTAGAGTCAAGGGGCAACATGTCGTCCATCAAGTATGCACAAATGGGGTCCATCCAGGTGGAACTTCTATCCGGCCAAAGGATTTTGCGAGGATCAATGCTTCATTCCGTCAAGGGGAATGATCTCCCTATCGGTATCAATTAGAATTCAGCAGATGAGGGCGCTTGCCACTTTCAGTTCAACCACTAGCGAGTCATTGTGGGCTGAGGCAAAGTACAGGCCCTCGCGTCCATCGAATACCATTGTGAGAACTATAACACGACTCCCTGTTCAGTGGTAAGAACCCGTTGTGCTCTCCACAGTTGAGCCTTCCAGGTGGACCGGGTAATGCCCTCTGCATACCTACCAGCGATGGTAGCTATTATTTTTGTGGAACACTCCTCCTCTTGAGGCTCTGGAAGTGTAGGCTAACATTCCTTGGGAAGGAATCGAGACCCCTCTTCAAGAAGCGATCAATCTGCCCCTTGTCAGCCAGCTCATGAAGGGCGTTTCTCAACTCCCTGCACTCAGTGGTGGCGTGCCTGTTTTGTTCGTGAAACTCACAATACTTCTACGCATTATGTGATTTCGGTGTCGTGGTCATAGGTTGCGATCTCTTTAGCATTGGAAGTTCCTTCACTTCCATCAGTATGCTCCTGGGATCCACGGTGAAGCCTCAGCTAGGGTGGTTTCCTTCTGCTCGGCTAAAGAAAACTTTAATCGCCCACTTTGTAGGTTGTTCAGGAAAGAGGTGTATGCCATCCCATCTTCCAAATCAGGGATCAAGACCGCCTCTTGGTGTAAACGCTTGACAAACTCTGCTAGGGACTCCTGCGTTCCCTGCTAAATTTTGGATAAGTGGTTGCTAGTCACTTCTCCTTGCAGCTAGCAATGAATTGGCTGACGAATCTATCGGTCAAGTCCTGAAAGCAGGAAACACTGCCTAGAGTTAGGCCGTTGAACCAGGACTGCCCTACCTCCTTCAAGGTGGCTGGGAAGTAACAGCAATACGTGGCATCGTCGACATCCTAGACATACATCTGAGCTTTATACACCCCAATGTAGGGCTGGCAAAAAAACCCGTACCCGCCTAAACCCCGCAAATCCCGCCCCAATGGGTATGGGTATGGGTGGGAAAAATTGAAAAAAAATGGGTATGGGGCGGGTATTGCTAAAATGGGTATGGGTATGGGTATAGCTCATGCCCGCCCCATACCCGTTTTATTAATATCCGCCTCGTACCCGTCTCATACCGCCCCATATAAAATCCATTCCCGTTTGTTTAAAGTTCTAATTTGTTACTTGTAATTGAATACTTTGCTAGTTGTTTTGAGTTATATGATATTTCAAATTTCGGCAGAATATTTTGTTTCAAACTGTAATTGTCAAGTGTTAATTTATTGTTTTGATTGACAAATTTTTAGTTGTATTTGATATGATATGATATGTCGTTGGAAGCGTAGTGTTAATGTGATATATTGAGTATTTGATATCGAATATGGGTACAAAATGGGTTTAATTCTTTTTTATTTATATGTACCCGAATAAAACCCGCATACCCGCTATACCCAATGGGTATGGATATAGGTATAACTTTACAATACCTGATGGGTATGGGTATGGATATGGGTATTAATTTTAAAAATAGGTATGGGTGAGGCTACGGCTAAACCCGCCCTGTACCCGCCCCATTGCCACCCCTACCCCAATGTGTTCCTCTGGGGCCATGGTCCCATTGTATAGGTCCATGCTAGGCATCTTAACCTTCCCGTAGCGGGGGTCATTGATGATTTTCGCATTAAAAGGAGTGGAAGGGGATCGGCCCTGCTCAGGCGGCCATTCCAGATACCTTAATGGTAGTCTCAACGTGACATCCCACCTCCACTATTGATGGGCTTCTTCAGGGGAGGCCAGCCCTCGGGGGCCTGTGCAAGGATCGACCATGATGGTGGGAGCCTTGGCCGCGCACACCCCTGAAGGAGGACTGTGAGTACACTTCCTGGCCGAGCGGCGCTTAGGAGTGCGTCGCCTTCCCGGGACTTCCCCTTGAGGCTTTGAGGTCTACTCTTGCTCCTCAAACTAGGCTATGCGCCGGGAATGAGGTATGGTTCTACAGGGCGTCCGCTCCGACAGACCGGTCACCATTTCCGTCCCGAGATCGTCCATTATTCTCTTGGCGAGCCATCTATCTCACTTCGTCACTACAACAATATGACCTAACGGGAGCATGCATATGGGACGGCTCACATCCCGCGGTAGGCACATAGTCAAAGGTAGCTATAGGTATCGCGGAGTTTGCGGCCTCCATGACCTTTTTCACTTGCTCGGTCACTTGCTTTAGGATTGTGTCGGTCATGGCGGATATGAAGTTCTTGAGCACATCCACCATGACATAGGCTTCCCGCTCGGGCAGGCACTATCCCACCGAGCAGGGGTTTGCCCGAGAAATTCCCGAGGCATCTTGCACTTCAGGAGGTGCCAGACTTCTGTTATAGGTGCCTTGTCTCTCCTAGAACGTACTCGTGTTGCGCCACTTGCCACCATTGTTCACCACTCCCCTCCCCACAAATAGCGCTGAATCTGTTTCAGGACTTTCAGGATTTTTTTGAGGATGACGCGAGACGAGAGCGGGCTTACGTGATTGCACATGTGAGACGCCTGATGATCCTTTCTTCGAAAGCTAAACCTACAAAAAAGGAAACCCTGGGTTGAGATCCGGTGAACACCTCGCCGACGATAAAGTTAGCAGAGGGCCCCAAGAAGAAATAGAGCAAAGAGAAAAGAATTTATGATGTATGAGAGAATGTGCCAAAAAGCGATCTCCTTTTCCGAGGTAGGTAGGGGGTACTTATAATCCCTATAGCGCGGGACAAAATAGTAATTTCACATAGGACGTTTCCCTAATGGGTTGATGGCTAGTTTCCCTCATTGGGCCTCTATATAGGGATCTTAGAACCCCAGAAACGTTGGGCATAATTGGCTTATCCTGGTCCGTAGAAGCGTACATTTCAATCGCTCCTCTCCCGAAAGCGATCAAGGTAAGTCTAAAGAGGTTATTTGTTAATCGTTTAAATTAAAAGCTTCGACTTTTATTCCACTTGGTTTAGGAAGGAGTAGGGGTAGGGCTCCGGGAACATCACGGGTTAGTTGTGAGTGAGATTTTATGAAAAAAATCGAGCTAAGGGTAAGTATCGGAATTGAGAAAGATGGACAAAACCTGTTGGGCATAGGGGGCTGCACATATCCTAACTTTCAAAATTCGGCCAGAACAGGACAGTAATCCAAAAATCGTAAAACTTTTAGGATAAGTGCGTTTGGATGTGCTATGTAACCCAGTTTTTGAATCGTATGAATCAGAATAGCGTAGCCCAAGTTATGGTCGAATTACCATGGGCTATCTAGATCAGGACAGTCAGTGACAGCGTGAAAAGAATTGGGAAAACGACTTAGTTATAGGGGTGTTCATTATTCGGTCCAAACTCGGACCGGACCGAAGACCGGCCTAGACCGGACCGGACCGGACCGAACCGAATGAATTCGGTCCGGTCCACGGTCCACAAATTTTTTTTATTCGGTCTTCGGTCCGGTCCGGTCCGCCGGTCCACCGGTCCGGACCGAGGACCGAATAAAAAAATTTAAAAACCGATTTTTTACTTACTAAATTTTAATTTTCTTTTGCAACTTATAATTTTTCAAACATTCAAGAATATTGATTTGTTTTTCATGGTGAAAATATGTAGAAATTGTTCATATTGAAATAAATATAAGATGTTCATATTGTAAAAATTTGATAACTTTATAATTCGGTCCGGTCCGGTCCGGTCCTACTTTTTTCGGTCCGGTCCGGGTCCGGTCCTTGACTTAGTCGGTCCGGTCCACGGTCCGTAAATTTCCTCTTATTCGGTCTTCGGTCCAACCCGGTCCGGTCCGGTCCGGTCCGGGTTTGGACCGATGAACACCCCTACTTAGTTAGGTCAGAATCTGTCAAAACCCTAAATATAAGGAGTGTAGAGGACGGATTGACCTTTTTATAAGGGGCCAGGAATTTAAATTTTGACATCGGGAAAAAAAGTTATGGGTTCTGGAATTCAGACCGAAATTCTGGGTGAATCTAGATGTAGAGTTGGGCTTCAGTTGGGAGCCTTAAATATGATCATAAATATTAGAAAAATTCCTAGAATTAGGGCAAGGGCTAGAGTTATGGCCCATGAGGTTTTGGACTGAGTGTGGGCGATGTTTTGGCCCAAGTACGGAACAGTAGGCCCAATACTAGTAACCAAGCCCGTAATTTGTATGGATTCCAGGTAACAATCATGCCTTAACCCTTCCCCGAGTTGCTTGAAAAATTGCGTGTGCGTTGAACATGGTAAGAATCGATTTAAATGCTACTTTTATGTAATTATGGCATGAGTCAACTGAACATGACTGCGTGGTTGGAATTGCATGGCTTTGCTACGGCTAAAGGGTTGTTTCTTTTTTTGAAATGTTATGTTGAAAATGGAAGTTGTGTATTGTGGTTAAGTCTTGGGGATTGGGTTGAATCCGACTGAACTAGGCATGTTAAATTGATCTTCAACTTGGCAGAGCATAATAGCGACAGTAAGGGCTGGTTATGGGTGAGACTGTGAACTGGTTATAGTGATTGAAGGCCCATAGCCTTCCCCAAGAAATAGTGCAACCAAGTGAGCGGTCACGTGCCATGTTGGGACGTGGGCCAGGCTAGCGATAACCATCCATGATGATGGTAGGCCAGGAAAGGGTTAAGCGATAATCGTCATAGTCGGTGGTAGACCATGATTGAGTTAAGCAGCTGC
>JACYFF010031952.1:55455766-55530920 GCA_017589665.1 Selenicereus undatus
ATATATATACATGTATATGTATAGATATACATATGCACGTGCACACACACATACACATATAGATGTGTGTGTGTGCTTGTGTGTGTATACACACAGACACACACATATATATATGTGTGTACATATATATATATGTGTATATGTATATACACACACACATATATATATGTACACACACGCACACATATATATATATACACGCACACGAGCGCGCGCGCGCACACACACACAACCACACACACATATATAAATATCCACATGTATATATATATATATATATATATATATATATATATATAGATATACACACACACGAAAAACCACACACACTTATACACACACACACACATAGTGTGTGCGTGTGTTTGTATATATATGTGTGTATGTGTGTGTGTGTGTGTGTGTGTGTGTGTGTATACACACATATACACAAATATATGTATATATATATATGTACATATAGATATATTTATATAGATAGATAGATAGATAGATATGTACGTGTGTGTGTGTGTATATACACGCACATACACAGAGGTATGTTTATATAAACATATACATATACATATATAGACATGTATATACATGTCTATATGTGTATATGTATATGTTCATATAAACATACCTGTGTGTATGCGCGCGCGCGCGCGTGTGTGTGTGTGTATATATATATATATATATATATATATGTGTGTGTGTGTGTGTGTGTGTGTGTGTGTGTGTATCCACACACACACGCATAAATCACTAGACTGGTTGTTCTATAGCATAACCATCTTAAGGGTTATTGAACTCTCATGCAGCTCAAGCTATCCAAGTTGATACATGAAGATAAAGTAAGTACTATGAAATGGAATCTTCATTACTATGCAACCGATTGTCAATTGTCTTAAATATGAGACAAATTCGCACTCAATAGGCAAGGATAAGTTAAACTATGTATTGAACTTGATGAAATTTGTTTTTTTTTTTCGGTCGGTTAGAATTCTAATCCCGATAAGTTGTTTATCTTCCCCAAACAATGATGCGATGGACATGCTACAGTAGAATGCAAAAGTCCTATTAAGATAACAAAGAATTTCAACATTGGTATGCTCAGTTACAGTACTGAACAAGCTATATTTTCTTTCAAGTCCCTTTCTTTTTTTTGGGGGGGGGGGGGGGGGGGTGTTTGGGGAAGAGATCACTAACAAAACTGAAATGTTTCCAGTACCTGAAAATGAGGGCTGTTAAGGCAGCGAGATATCTGTCTGAAAAGAGGAACCATAACACGCTGGAATTCACCAGCCTGTGTTGCTTCTAGCACTTCTTCTAATTCCCCGAGAAAAAGTACTTCCTTTTGACAGTTAGTGACAGGCCAGTACTTCAACAAGCCCCTTATCACTGTATCTGCCAGCTTGTAATCTTTTTCAACAAATTGCGTAATGCAGTATGACAGCTGCTGATGATACAACCCTACTGACTTTGGCTTGTGCAGGGGGATCAGAGCCCGAACAAGGAACAACTTGTGCTCCTCTTTCATAGGAAGAGCAAACCCATTAATTATACTTCCTAGAATCTCCAAAAGCTCACCAATACCACTGTGCCTCTGTGTCTCATATATGAACCGATAAAAGATATTGTTGATTGCTTTTCTAATGAAAGGGCGGTGAACCATGAACTTTCCATATATCCTGTGGAGGATAGTTTTCAAGTACTCTCTTTCCCTAGGATCCTCTGAATCAAACAAGTCAAGCAGCTTCAGCACAAACGAATGATCAATGTAACGCTTGGCAATCTTAGTGTCAATATCTTGCGACACAACATATCTCAACAGAAGCTCGTAAACAAGCTGCAAATGCGGCCATGAGGGCTCAAGGTACGGCTCCTCCTCCTCAGGGTCGGTAGCCTCAACACCTGTATTCTCATGAGACGACGGAGGCAGACAACGGAAGATATTGATGGATATCATCTTAACCATCTCCTCTTGCACACTCTCATGGATTTTTCCTGACCCAGATTGGATAAATTCAATAATCTCCGTTAAGGTCTGCCGCTTAATTTCCTTTTCCCGAACAGATTTCATGGTGTTATTGAAATCAAAAAGGTAAGAACAAATTTGGAGCTTGCGCATAAAAAGAGCTTGGCGCTCAGCAGCAGGTACATCCTTGAACAGGGGCAGGGTTTCGATGGTGCCTGAAGGCGATGGGGCAGCGGTGGTCACACCACAACCTGGCGTCTGTGAGGAGGGGCTGTTCAAGCCCGGAGGAGCGGCCCTCGAGGCATGATTAACGACCACATTGGACGAAGCAGAATCGCGATTCGGGGGGAAAGCCAACTCGTCGGGCTTCGAACCCTTCTTACTCCCCCGTTTCATAATCTTATTGAACATTTTGCCTCACGTTTCCTTTCTTCCCCGCAACTTCCTCTATTTCACTCCCTCCTATTGGAAAACCCTAACCCTATACAGAAGCCCGATAACAAAGAATTGCTGAATTCGAATCAGATCAAAATTAAACGCCCTGAAATCGTTGTTGTACTCGGCATTGCCCATGCATCGAACAGATCTGGAAAAATGCTGAAAAAAAGCGGAAACAAATTAATTGAGAAGAAATATTACCGTTAACAGAGAAAAAAACGCGGAAAAGATTGAGCTGCGATGGTTTCTTCGATTAAGAAACGACATGAGATTCAGAGGCGACTTCAACTGAACGGGATTGGGCTGTGGAAAGAGCGCAAGGATGGAGAGATAGGGAGAGGAACGGGGAGAAATTTTGGGGAACAAAGGAGCGAGATGGGAAGGGGCGGAGGGAAAACAATTTTAAGAGTGAAGGAAGTGAGGCCTAATCCAATGTGGAAAAAAAGGGATCTCTCTCAACAGGTTGTATAAATTCTTACGTAAAATCGTCTTATATAAAGGTAATTTTGCAATGAATTCTTTTAATTTTGATTTTTTTTTGAGATTTTGCAATTATTAGTATAGTTTATTGGATAATTTATTTATTTAAAGGGATAATTAATAGTTTATTAAGTAGTGATTTTTATTATATTTATTCTTAAATAAACTATTAGTTACATTAATTATTATTATTATAAGTTACCATAAAAATATTTATCTCATAATATCTGTTATGTGAGATGGTTCTACATAAAATTTACTGGGGGTTGTGATATGAAGAAATAATTGTAATAGATTTGATAATAATAATGAAATTACAATTAGCTTTAAATATATATATATATATATATATATATATATATATATATATATATATACTCCCTTGATTTCATATTTATTGTCAAAAATATTTATCTTTTTATTTCCATATTATTAACAAAATTTGTTCTTTCAAAAATTTAGGATTATTTTTATTAGTTGAAAATGCATTTCAACAATATAAATAAATTTAATACTTAATTTTTGTATATTTCTGATAATTAATAATGAATATAGAACAAATGGATGAAATCACATTTGTGAGGAAGGTTGACATCATAATGTGAGGAGATTGCAGCATTTTACACCAAAAAAAATATAAGGTAGTAGTAAATTATACTTTAAAATTCAAATTTGACAAATTACACTTTAAATTATTTAAGTTTTTTAAAAATTATGCCCATTTTATTGGTACTCTAACTAATTTTCAAATGATAGTTTTCAATTTTTCAATTATTTTTGTTATAAATTAAACTTTTAATAAATAAAGTGCTTTTAGAATATTTGAAAAGAAAGAAAAGTTTAACTTTGAGATCATAAATTCTTTAAGTGAGGTCATTCTGTATAAAAGTTTGGATGAGATAGACTATTCTAGAGTTGACTTTTTGACGATTTTAAATGACTTAACAATTTATTTTAGAGTGACATATTGATTGGAAGTAATTATTCATCGAATAGTGACTTTTATCATTGTCACTCCCAAACAAATTCGTAGTTCGCTATTATAATTCTTAGTTGTTTACTACAATATCCCTAATGTGAGATCGTTTTACACGAGTAATAGAAGATTTCAGAATGATTATTTAAGTTATGTAATTCAGACCAATAAAAGTATTATTTTTGTCTTGTGGTCGATTTTAAATTTATTCATATGATTTGTCTGTAAAGATGAAATAGAATTTTGTTTTAATAATAGTCTTCTTGGTTGAAGACATTTTTTTTGTTTGCTAGTACAAATATCAGGAATAGTCAATTATTCCAATACCTTTCTTTTTTTACACAATATTTTATATTTTGATTAATAGCTTTTTATTAGGAATTTCTTTTTGCTATAGTTTTTGATACTTTTAAATAATTTTGATGACATTAGACATAGTTCGATTTCTTTCCTAATTCCTTTTTGAAGTGTTGCATGTATGACATTCATAGGCATTATTCATTTGTATATTGATTTAGGTTGCTCCCACCCATTGATCTTAGATTTATATCCTAAGGGAAGGTCATTGGGAAACATGACCCACTAGGCCATATAGGTATCTAGGTCTAGCATGCCATAAGGAAAAGAAAAAAAGATTTTACTCCATGTAATCTCTTAATAAAAGGCAAATATCATAGAGGATTAGAATATGAGAAAACAAACCTTATCCAACCAATGAAAGAGTCCTACTATGATATCTCTGAGAACTCTGTAAAACCCCTACATAAGTAGGCATGATCATCACCTATGGTAGGTATGATCATCACCTGGGGTAAGTAATCTAAGCACTTCTAAGTCTAAGCACTCACCTCTAGTCGATTCTTTATGTTCTTCTTTCTTTCGCTTTCTAACTTTCTGCAATGGAGACTCTTTAAGGGGAGAAGACCATCATCTCCCTTATTGAGTTCTTGCAAGTTATTAGAACAACTCAAACAAAACTCTATATTCGAGCTAAAACATTTGGTACTATCTATTGGGACCTTGATAAAAGTATTATGCCTCCCAAGAATTATAACAAGGGGAAGAATAAGGTGGATGTCGAAAAAAATTCGAAGAATCACTCTAATTACCAATCACAAATAGAGGCTCAAAATCCCTTTGGCTAGGCAGCTCTTGATCCCCCTTCAGGATGGGGGCTCTTTGAGGCTACCGAACCATGTTGAAAGGCAGGTGGACTTCCAAAATACTTAGTAGTTTAACACTCAAATCAACAGGGTTGTAGCTCCATTTATTGAGGAACATAGAACGATATAGCTTGCCCAAAGGGATCCTCTTCCAACCCTTGTGGATTAGGTAAAACCATTCAAGCTGTGAACCAAAGTACACCTAGGTCCCTCCTTGCAAGACTAATGGATAGACCTTGACTTAAAGGAGAAAAGGTTGACAGGGAAGGGAGGCACCTAAGTGGAAGGCACGCCAAAGAAGAGGTTGGAGACTACCTTAATTAGAAGAAAGCAACAAACCAACAAAGAAAATAGTAGAATTCCAGTTCTAGCTACCAAGATAGTCTCTACCAAAAGGAGTCAACCCTCTAGTAGCATATCTACTAGGTTTAATGTTTCGAGGATAGATCCTACAAAAAATATGAGGAAGAAAGCAATGGTAAAATCCATAAGGATCTCTAGCAACTACCTTCACTTTATGACCTTAGTATCTTGAGTTGTCCTCTACTAAGAAGCTTAAGGTCCCAAAGCTAGAATCTCCAGGATGGATCTAGAAGAGTATGTCAACACATATATCACCAAGATTTATTTGGTCTCCTCCCAGACTCAAGTAGTGCTCCACATGTGCTCCACAGCCATGCTTAAAGGAACTGCCCAAACTTTGTTCAATAAAGTTCCTTCTTACTCTATCAAGTCATAGGAGTAATTGAGGGAAAGAAATTTTGAGTCACTTTGTAGGGAGCAAGAGCCCCACTAAGAATAGTTCAACCCTCATGAGAGATAGTTTTGGGAGATACAGTGTCATTGAGGAACTTCATATAGAGTTTCAATAAGTAGTGCCTCTCTATCCCATATCTGAACACTAATGTGGTCTTAGTAACCTTCAATAATGAAGTGAGAGATCCTAACTTCATGTTACATCTTCATAGGAAGCCCATATAAAGGCTTTCAAATGCATCGAAAAAGAAAGAATAGCATACCCACGCTCAAAGCGTGAATAAGGCTTAGTAGGTGGAGAATGCATACTCGAAGAGAAAGGACCAAGGGTGAAAGAAACCAAAAGACAAGGAAAAGAAGTCTTGACAACCCAAGTCAAAGCCTATCTTTTTAGTCCCTATGAGAGAAATCTTGATGGAGATCTAGAACAATCTCTTTAGGAAAGCCTAGGCTAATCAAACAAAAGGCAAACATATGAGACACTAATAAATGGCGTGGCCTCCACTCTGAGCACGGGTAAAACATGGAAGATTGTATTATCTGGATAGGATGCATAAAGACTTTGGAAATAGAGGTCACCTAGATGATTTTTTGCAAGATAAACCTCACAAGAAGATAAGAGTACCAAAAAACAAAGCTTCAACAGATGATGCTCCTACGAGAGGGCTATCAGGCATATCCCTAAAATTGCCACTTATGAGCCCTGGATGGAATTTCTCTAGAGTAAATAGTCGAAGTGTTGGCATCCCAAGAACATGTTCGAACAGTTCAGGTTACCCCAACTACCCAAACCTTACTAGAAGAGAAGCGTACTAGAAAATAGAGCCTTGATAGAAGATGTAAATTCCATGTAAGATAAGATACATGAAGTAGTGCACTCAATCTCTAGAGGGCCTCTTTTGAGAGGGCTATCTGGCAGTGCCGTGAAAGGCCAACTACGAGCCCTAGATGGAATTTATCTAGAGCAATTACCCAAGAGTTCACATCCTAAAATGGTGTTTGAACAATTCAGGTCATCTTATCACCCCCATGATAGTGGTGATAAAGTTACAGGTGATAAACTATCAAATCAACCATGTGCTGGTGGATATCAGTAGTTCTATTAACATAATGCTTTATGATTGTATCATAGAGTTTGGATTACAGGTCAAGGACTTGGAATTAACTTCATACCCTATCACCAGCTTCATAAGACATGCTCTACCCCAAGGGACTCATCAAGTTGGTAACAAAGGTGGAGCATAAGGGCACTATGAGATAGCTTATGGTGGATATTTTACTCCTAGATGCAACATCAACTTATAACATTATCATAGGAAGCTCTATGCTTAGCTCCTTAAAGTAACACTATGCAATTTCAACCTTAAGATGAAGTTTAAGTCCAATAATGGATCTATAGGGAAGGCATGTTGGGCCTAAAAGAGTTTTAGGCAATTTTGTGTGGCCACACTTATAACCACCTCGCTTGCATTAACCCCAAAAACATTTTAAGGGAATAAGAGACTAGTGTTGCAAGCTCCATAGGTAAATATTATAACGCCCCCAAAATGCTAATGATAAGATTTACGGAAAACTGCTGTGGAAAACTTAATAATAGAAGGCGCTACCACCGTCCTGATAAGGACAAGGCTCACTAAAACCATTTAATCATGCAACTTATGTTCACAATCACAAAATCTATTAAACTGAAACACTTCAAGACCAAAGTCCATAATAGTTCAACTTCAATACCATCGACTTACTCATACCATGTGTTAACTCGTACTCCACACTACACAAGTATATTGAATATAGACCCAACTTGACCCTAAGGTCGATTCCAACATTCATGCTATGCTGAATCCACTATGAGCATTTGACGACTTTGAAAAGGGCTTGTTAAATGGAGAAACATGTGATACTTCATCACCTAAAATGAAAAACATGAAAACAATTCGAAAATGTGAGCAAAAACTCAGTACATGCATTCATGTACTGTAAAATGAGCATAGAAACACTGTTGATGGGTATCCGTGTTTGCAATTCATTTAGTTGGCAATAATAATGAAAGTGAAAGTAATATGAAACTGAATTGCTCATTATTATCTGGATGTAAACCCCTTGCAATGATATGATTTATACATAGATGTACACCTGTCAATCCGATCAAGAGTTGACCTGAAGTCGCGCAGGTAAATGATGGGCTGACACCCTATAGATGATAACTAACAGGGTCACAAGTTAAATGGCAAACCACTGTATAAACTGATTCTTTGATAAACTCTTTAAGAGTTGTAACTTGATAAACATGTTGTGCTTTCTGAATATACAGGCAATGGACGTACCTTGAATCTTTAAAAATTTCATCTGACTTGATAAAAGCCAGCTGTTTCATAAATGTCATCTGACTTGATAAATATGTTCTGACTTGATAACACTTATGCATAATGAGGAACAATAACTAGGCCTCGACTCTGTTTTATAAATGTCATTGTAAATATGTGTAGTCAGTAAATGATCCTTACTCACATAATTAAGTAAAAGTATGTGTAATGGAAATTGAGTAATTAAATGGTATACACAACTTGGGTATTTCAATATAACTTCAAAACTGAATTAATGAAAGTAATTAAATCCGTTATAAAGTAAATGAGAGTAAAATAGACCAGAATGAGCTAAATGAGATTACAAAGGAAAAGGCCTTGATGGTGACAAATGGGAGAGTGGTTTTGACATTTTCTAAAATAGGTTGTTGATATGGGTTTAAGGCTCGCTGATGTATAGCTTGGTTATAGATAACAGCGAGTACACTAAATTGGCCTGATAAATACATTTGATACATTCTGAATTGAGTATGTATAATAGAGGTTTGAGGCCAAGAGAGATATATCTTGGTTCAAAATAGCATAAACTGCAATAACTTGGTTTGATAAATATGATTTCTGAGTCACAACTCTCCCCACTTCTCATATTTCATTCATAAATCCATTAAATATAGAATTCCGCCCCAAATGAGTCATTGAACTCAATAGAAGCTATTAATGTCACTAAACTTGGTATTTTCTTTGTTAAATCTATAATTGATTCAAAACTCATAAACAAGCTCCCAAATTGTATACTTGTCTTCTTCTTCCTCATTAATCAAGCTAAAAGCTCCATGAAAGTCCATGAATATTCATTTCCCCCTTAAATGACCTTACTTGGTCCAAAATACACAAAATGATTGCATGATCAATCTCACTCAATCTTTATTATTGCTCTTTACATAATTACTCAAAATGCTTCTAAAAATCACCAAACTCAAAATACTCAATCAAAATTCATGAAATCTTATAGGAAATTCTAAAATAATATGGACAATCTACAATACAATTTTCAGAATTTTTCTCTAAGTATACGATGCACAGAAATTGTAATAATAGCTCAATTTGCACCAAAGCAGGTTAGTTCACTTCAAAAATTCATGACTTTCATCCTTGACCTCAAATGGAGACCTAAAACCCTAATATGGAAAGAATAAGAAGTCTCAAAAAACTTTCATTTACAACACAAAATATGATTCCCACAATAGGGTCCCCAAAATGGGGCTAGAACACAAGTGTGTCAGTTTTGATTGAACTCGCGCAGTTCTAACAAAAAAGCCATAACTTTGTCCACAGAACTCAGATTAAGGTGATTCAAAATCCATTTGAAAGATAACTCATTGATCTAGCTCACCAACAAAATTCATTATTTTTTTATAAGTCACACATTACCAGTTGTTTCCGGAACAGACCCCTGTTTCCTGGCCCTTCACTGCTTGCTACCTACTTTACTATCCTCCTTTTTCACATAATTACTCTCTAAAATCACTTGTTGAAATTACCAAACCATGGGATGACCCTCAACATTACTTTAGACAGCCATAATTCACAATTTTCACTTCATAATCTTCCAAGATTTATTATCAAATCTAAAACACACACATGACAAGCATGTTGACAAACATCATTTAAATCATGCATAATTCTCATAACCCTAGCTTATGCCTCACTTGAAATTGCACTTAAAGTCTTCTAAAATCAACATAAAGGGATTGAATAAGATCACCCACAACTTTAAATTCATTTTTCATTCCAAGATCACAACAAATGAAACAAGCGAGCTTGGATTCAACTTTCACGATTCATCATGATTCCACTCATTTGATCACACTTTCAAGTCATCACCCGCAACTTTAAACATCACTAAAATCAATAAAAATCGCATAATAACCATAAATTTGATCATTCAAACATGGCCCATAAATAAAACAACCATAAAACTCAAGATAGAACAAGTTAGGGTTTTGCGTGTACCTTACTTTAAGATTGAATTACAGGGAAGAGGGGGCTGCTTTGAGTGAGCTTGGTGATTGGACATGATAGCTGGTAGTAGAGGGAAGTTGGGGTAGTCGAGAGGTGGCCGAAGGGGCAGTAGTTGCTGCCCCTGTTCTGGTAGCACTAGTGTAGGAGAGAGAAAGAGAGAGAGAGAGAGAGAGAGAGAGCAATGGAGAGCTTATCTCTTCATTTTGTTTGTGTGAATTTTTTATGAATCACTTGGTTGGATGTTAGCTTAAGTATGGCTGAAAATTTGGAGTCATAAAGTACCTTTTTGCTAAGTATATTTAGGTACAAATCATGATAATTAGTGATAAATAAACACAAGTAACTTGGACCAATCATGAGTTTTGGGCTTGATTTTGGGCCTGAAAATAAGCAAAGATTGCGTTAAAGATTTTATAAGACTCGAGATTAAATTTTCCCTAACGTTTGGAAAATAATTAATCGCTAAATCATGCTTACCGAGGCCTATTATCGACTCACCCGATATAAATGATAAATAAAATTTGATTTGCAAAGTGGGTCCCAAAATGAAATATCTCCCAATTGGGATGATTAAATATGATAATTGAATGCGAAAAATTTTAAAAACATAATGGAATTTGTTGATTAGATAAATTGGGGTGTAATTGAATTATTAGACATGATTTGGTTAATTAAATAACCTTAAATGATAAAAAGAATAAACATGAGCTAAACAAATAAACACGATTAATTAAGTAAATAAACATTATTTAAATAAATAAACATGTGTTAGGTTCGGGCTATTACAACCTTCTCCTCTTAAAGAGTTTCGTAATTGAAACTTATGACGCTTGCCAAATGTATGCAATGCTGCTTTAAATACGCATGGGTCATTGGTTCTCATTGCTTCCCTTTGAAGAGCTATAATTTGCCCAATGTACTCCAACTAAGGGTGTCTATGTATTGTAAACTGCTTAATTCCATATTTCAGTAGTAGATCCGGATACTTCTCACACACTAGCCTCAATGAACTCTATTACTTTGGTTCAAAATTGATATTCTCTTCGAAAGAAAAGGAGCCTTGTTACTAGTGAGGAGGTGCTCACTACTGGTTCATCACCTTGTCCACTAATGGAAATTTTTGTATACCCTGATAAGTACTCTGATACTATTACGAGCTATAAAATACGTTATATACGTGTTCGAGTTCAACATGTAGGTGCAGTCAACAAGCTACAAGATTTAATTTTTCAATGAATCATAAGGCCCCATGTAACTAGTCCCTAATTGTCTTTGGATAGTCGGTCTTTTACTACCTTTGACTAGAAAAGCCTCTTGAAATATTCTATAACCCATTTGAGGGTTTAGTTGTTTCCTTGTTTTGCCAGTACGACGCTGTTGTCGACCTTGTATCACCACAACATGTACTTGAATTTTGCCCTCTTAATGGCTGTTTGGGTTAGCTCTGACCTTATACTCAATGTTTCTTCTAGCTTACTAAAATATAAATAGACAGTGCCTAAGACTATGCCCTTACCAAAAAGTCATCATCTGATATTTGTAATGCATCAAATGATCTCCCCTCATCATACTACTCAAGGATCTGCTCCTGGTTGATAATGGTTGATGAAATGACTGTGATTAAGGATAAGAGCGATGGGATTGTTAGCCAAGCAAATCATTGCATACAAAAGAAATGAACAATGAGACTAGAAAAGGCTAATAAATGAGAGATTATCATGGGATGGTTAGAATAAAGATAACCATAAGTGTATCCAGAATTCTGAACTATAATACCACAAGAATCATGGTTTATAAATATTGATTATGAAGGATCTAATACATAGTTATCCAAGCAGATAGATGGATCGGTTACCTTCGAGTTTAGCTAATGATTTAAAAACAAGATGGCCAACAATGGAGTTCCAATAGGGTGACTTTCTAGATACCATTGACAGGATAAATGCAATCGAGGGAGTGGCCAAACAAAATACAGTAAATAGATCAATAGATTAGATAAACAAGGTACAATGGATAACTAAATAGCTTGAACAAACAAGGTCTAATGAATAGATAAATGCATTGAATAGGCTACAGTGGGAACATGCCTTTACTCATATGGAGCCAAGTTAAGTATGGCAATAAGATTAAATAAGGATTACTAAAGTTCACTTATGAGGATATAAGATATAGGTGTGAGAATTGCAAGTGCAATAAATAGATTAATAGATTGAACCGGTAAAGTGCAATGGATAGATCAATAGATTGGATGAGCAAAGTACCAATGGATAAGTAAATAGATTGAACAAGTGACATTAGAAACATGCCTTTGCTCATATGAAACCAGCTCAAGTCCAGCAATAAGATTGATCAGAAAAGCTGGAGTTTACTTATGAGCATGTAGGATATATGTGTGGGAGTTGAAGTTCAAAATAAGGAGAGTAAGGGGATTATGACAATCGCAATCACCCACACCAATGAGAGTTGAATTACATTATAAATTCAGAACAAGTTATACAAGCTTATCATTATGAATAAATGAGATGTAAGGTAGATGTGTGAATCGACTCTCAATAGAATGAACTACAACTCATGATTATGAAATAAAGATGGCGAAGGTTGATAGCACTGGAACGTGGACAACCATATAAGGTCGAATAAAAATGTATTGCACATTTAACAATGGGTTTGCAAAGACATGGAAGATTACGCTAATAGGAAATATTGGGTTGAAATACAAGGGAGATTAAACAATATTGGATAGTATCAAGTTTTGAAGATGAGATAAGCAAACAATTACAAGAATTACTATAAAAGGGCATTCTTGTAAAAGATAAACTGTGGTTGCATGGTTTAGGTGTGATATCCGGACCTCAAATCATTCATGGAAAGGATTTTTGCTGTTGGGAGTTAGTCCCATAAATCATTTGTTCAAGGTATATGGCACTTATTTTGATAGGGATCTTGTGCAACTCTCTACACACAGTACACAACCATAAGGTTTTGTCTTTCTTCTTCATATAAACCTGAGGTTCCCCACAGGGACACACTTGGTCAAATAAATCCCTAACGACTCATCCACTGAATCTTTAATTCTTTTAACTCTGTTGGGGGTCATATGATAGGGGTTTTGAAAATGGATTGAGCACCTAGAACTAGGTTGATCTAAAAATCAATGTTTCTTGGGGGAAAACAGTCCTGAAAGTCCTAAGATGAAATATCTCTAAATTCACAAACTATAATTATAGATATGGATATAATGAGTGTGGTTGACATAACACTGACACAGTAACTTACTTGCTTGCACAATGTAGTTAGGGCGGAAATAGGGTTTTTCTTCCCTCGGTCCACAGAAACACACGTCTAGTCTTTCCTCATTTCTCAAGCTAACCTTAAGATCTTTACAAGTCATCTTCTATAAGTATACAATCAGTTCATCCCCATAATGACAACAAGGTTTGCCAATCAAACTAGATTGAATGCCCAATGAATATGTTTCCAGCGATACTAATAGAGGCATATTTATAAAAGATAACATATTCAACTGCTTACTGGTCTCAGTAAATTTAAAAGAGAAGGGGACGATCTAAAGTGTAAAGAGATGCAACAACACTATGAACTCTTACAAAGATTTCTTTATTGGCTGTAAATGACCTGCATGTAAGCTGAATGAATGAAAGGATGAAGATTGGTAATGAAGGAGGTAAGGCATATAAATGACCTGCATATACAAGACATGCAGTTTAATCATGATGGTAATGATAGTGAAGTAAATGAACGATGTTATGAAGTTTAGAGGGAGTATTAAGTACTGAAGGTAAAGAAATCTAATAGATTACCAAAGAGGCATTTAAAAAGTCATACGGTACCCGTATGTGAGTAAATTGATGGAGATAATGGTCAACACCACCAGAAGGGAAATTTTATTCATTTGGCGTTTGAAAGACCAATACATTAAGATGAAAGAGTCAGTCTTATGACTGAACATGATAGCATCCATCAAAAACACATTCTACAGTAAATAGAAGTCTTCGGTAGGCATATAAACTCCGAAACTGCTAGCAAATGGAAATAGCACAAATCATTGTTTATCATTAATAAGATAGGTTGTACTAGTAAAGAAATGATTACAGAAATAACTTGAGTAATGACATGCAGTCACGCCCATAGAGTAGTATGCCAACATGACATTACGGTGCCATAGAAACACGAACAATATGGATCCATTTAATTGTTGAAAAGGCGCTCAATGATTGGGTCTGAAGCAACCAAAGGCTTTGCAAGTAATAATGAATAGTGCCCAAATAGAGGCAAGGAGTTAAAGTAGGGGGTAGTAAAAATATGAACATAAGGATGACTGAACTGTAAGTAGAATGGGTCAAATATGCTTAGGAAGAACTGCAAATCACACAGTAACGCATACCGGGGGTCATGATAGGCTCCTTTATAGAAACATAGAATTAAACGGTTATGATTGTCAGGGTTTGAATCGTTATAAGAAATGTCACTCAGATGTGTTTAAAGGACTCCCCACCACATATGAGATTTTTCATAAACACTCCATTACACATCAAGAGAGTGTCAGTGGCAAAGAAATGATGCATCTAAACAATTCAAGGTAACTAGGGCAGAAATAAGTTAATAACATGAAGTAATGGGAGCATTGCTGATGTAAGGTCTTAGTGTCAAGACCAGATAATACCTATATATGGCAGCTTAATCTTACTTGTACCACACATATAATGCCAAGTAGCACACCATAAGCTACTAATTGTTATCACCATATATAAGCACTCATTGTAGTGTTCATCTCATACTTGTTCACCTCAAAGATATTGCCCCACAAGACATTTCCTCATCTAGAGGTTTACATCTAACATGACACAGTATTAATCTCTTAAGAAGTTGCAAATGACATCCCCACATCGGGTTTCAACCATCACTGTACCCAAGATCAAGTATATTGACACACCTCAATGAGACTCTCAAACCCTGGGGCAAAACGGACAGAGTTCCGCTTAAAAACTGACTAAAACCGATCCTTAAAGCCTTACAATAGATACCTGAAATGGAGAGAAACACTTTAATAGCTCAACGACCATACGCCGGAGTTCACAACTCAAAGGGTCACACACCTGGAGTGCACGATTGCAAAAATTTAAACAAATAAGAGAAATGAAACATATAGTATAACTCCCAGATAAATGAGAGCATGCCTCACTAACAGGTGACCCAAGTGGTTCCACACTCCACTTTGCTAATGTTTGAATCCCAGGATATTACCAAATGATTGAGTCACCCAAATGAAAATGGTTCCTCCATATATGCCCATACATATGAACTTATAGTCAATAACTCATTTAACTGGTCCTACATAACTCATACACACCTTGATAGCTAATTATAAACACTTGATAGCTCACAATGACCCTTAAAACCTTAGCTCTGATACCAAGTCTGTAACGCCCCAAAAATGCTAATGACATGATTTATGAAAAACTGCAGCGAAAGACTTAGTAATAGAAGGCGCTACCGCCATCCTGATAAGGACAAGGCTCACTGAAACCATTTAATCTTGCAACTTATGTTCACAATCACAAAATCTATTAAACTGAAACACTTCAAGACCAAAGTCTATTATAGTTCTACTTCAATACCATCGACTTAATCATACTATGTGCTAACTCGCACTCCACACTAATATATACCCAACTTAACCCTAAGGTCGATCCCAATATTCATGCTATGCTGAATCCACTGTGAGCATCTGATGACTTCAAAAAGAGCTTGCTAAATGGAGAAACATGTGATACTTCATCACCTAAAATGGAAAACATGAAAAAAATTCGAAAATGTGAGAAAAAACTCAGTACATGTATTCCTGTATTATAAAATCAGCATAGAAACACTGTTAATGGATACCCGTATTTGCAATTCATTTAGTTGACAGTAACAATGAAAATGAAAGTAATATGAAATTGAACTGCTCATTATTATCTGGATGTGAACCCCTTGCAATGATATGAACTATACATAGGTGTACACCTGCTAATCCGATCAATAGTTGGCCTGAAGCCGCACAGGTAAATGATACATTAATGCCTTATAGATGATAACTGACGGGGTCACCTGTTAAATGGAAAATTACTGTATAAACTGATTAATTGATAAACTCATTAAGAGTTGTAACTTGATAAACATGTTCTACTTTCTGAAGATACAGACAATGGACGTACCTTGAATATTTAAAAATGTCATCTGACTTGATAAAAGTCGGTTGTTTCATAAATGTCATCTGACTTGATAAATATGTTCTGACTTGATAACACTTATGCATAGCGGAGAACAATAACTAGGCCTCGACTCTGTTTCATAAATGTCATTGTAAGTATGTGTAGTTAGTAAATGTAACGCCCCTAACCTAGGGAGAGTCACACCGCTAGGACTTCCTAGAAGGAAATCCTTAAGGCTCTTGAAGATCGAGGGTCTGGATTAGCATTTAGATAGTCTTTCTAGAACAAAACTGCAAGAGTTCCCTGTGTTTTAGAGACATTCTAGGGTCTTAGCTCAGCTAAGGGTACTTGTAGTTGGTAAATAGGTATAACATATGCTACAATAACCCAAGTTCACAACGTCGGGCCACTCGCTCGAATCATTGACGATCAAACAACTAACACAAGGATCAGAATCATACATATACAGGTACAGAGCCGGCTACATGCTTTCACATACAACAATGAATTTAAAATTTCACAACGTGGTAGGCATCAAACACTTTGCAAAACTGGCAGAGACTCCTGAGGGGTCAGCATCGAAATAACTTCACATGATCTCTTATACCTGCTCAAATTAAACCTGGGAAAAAGGGAATAATAAAGGGATGAGCAACCACATGCTCAGTGAGAATTCCCCTACTCCTTAAAACCAAAACCATTTGCACACAGTCATACCAATAATAGTCACATATCACGTATTTGTGTACTACTATCGTATTAGGCAATCAAGGTCCCCAAGGAGAGATTACCTCTCATGTACTTTACGCTAGCCTCTCAACTCATTCCTAGGCCCTTAATGACCACCCTTCCTTTCTAACTAGTATTCAGGCACATAATCATGTAACACAAGAACGAATATTATGCTTTCAAACACACTTGGGAAGAAAACATAGTGACTCATGTGATATGCCAAGAACTTATAAATCATGTAAACTACTTTAAAACTTATAATTTTTCTATAAACTCATGAGACACCCAAATTGGTAAGAAAAGCTTTGTAGGAAACATTCTTTCTTAAGTTACGCACTATTAAAAACTTAAACGCTCAACACATTACTAGGATGTAACCAACCAAACTTGAAATTCATTTAAACTATATTCAAAATACATTCATAAAATATATGTAGGTTACGTGCATTTGAAAGCTTTCTTATTTTCTTAAAAACGCCTTACTTGGCCTCTTGAGGCTCGTATTCCTTTTAAAATAACTTCTTTTCCTTTCTGAACTGCTTAGAATGGCAATTTGCCAAACCTCTTATTTATTAGGAACATACTTATAACATAAAAACATCTCATTGTGCTGGGTAGGGGAGGTCAACACTGCCCTTAAGTGAGATCATCACTCTTAATCTACGTTATCCCCGGGGTATACGTACTTAACTTTTGGCCAAAATGCGTTTCAGTAGATAAACTCAAACTTCGATATTGTCCTCTGTGGGGCAATAGCTCACACCAAGATAATTATATCTTGAGTCCAATCCCCCTTAAGGTTTTCTTATGCGTCACACATCATAACTTATCTGGGGAACAACTCACACCAAGATAATTCATATCTTGAGTCCAGTTCCTAGGAACAGCTCACACCAAGATAATTCCTATCTTGAGTCCAGTTCCTAACTTACTTATCTCAGGGGGAAACAGTTCACGCCCTTTTGCGTCCAGTTTTCGCCCTTTGGCCAACTTCCCAGCACATTTTTAGTCTTTAAAGACATATTTCATTTCTCTGTTTCAAATGCTTACTTGGTTGAAAACTCGTTTTAAACAAAACAACCATAACCTTTTGAAATGCTTATAGTTCATTCGTTTTTGGCTTAAACACTTCTTATAGACGTTATAAGTTTATTAACACATAAATCGACTTCCTTTGAAACTTGAAAGCTTCTAAAAAACGTAATGAGCTTGTTAAATTGTAAAACGATTTTGTTTCAAACTTAAAAGCTTCGTATAAACGTAATACGTTTATTAACTTGTAAAACAACTTCCTTTTAGACTTGAAAGTTTCTTATAAAGACAATAAGTTGGTTAATACTTAAAATGATTTCACTTTAAACTTAAAAGTTTCTTATAAACGTAACACGTTTACTAAATCGTAAACAACTTAGTTTCTAACTTGAATGCTTCGTATAAACGTAATAAGTTTACTTAATCATAAAACGACTTCGTTTTTAACTAAAAGGCTTTTTATATAAACATAATAATGTTGCCTAATCATAAAACGGCTTCGTTTCTAACTTGAAAGCTTCGTATAAACGTAATAAGTTTACTAAATCGCAAAACGACTTCGTTTTTTAACTAAAAGGCTTTTTATATAAACATAATACGGTTGCCTAATCATAAAACGACTTCATTTCTGACTTGAAAGCTTCGTATAAACGTAATAAGGTTACTTAATCATAAAAATAACTTCATTTCTAACTTGAAAGCTTCGTATAGGCGTAATACGTTTGATAGTTCGTAAAACGACTTCATTTCCAACTAAAAAGCTTCTTATAAATGTAAAACGATTGCTTACTTATAAAAACGACTTCACTTTTTAGCTTAAAAGCTTCTTTTAAATGTAAAACATTTGCTAAATCGTAGATCGAAACTCAATAGAGATTTAAGTATGCAAAAAGCATGCAAATAAGCTAACCTTCATAATTAGCACCTTAAGGTGCTCTTTTTCAGGTCGTATAAATTCTTTTAAACATGAGGGGTCATTACCCAAACCAATGCCTTAAAAAGCTTTTCGAACTCACTTTTAGTTCGCTTTTGAAATTCCTAAACCTATCGACTATTCAGTCGAGTCACTAACGGAGAAGTTCGACGGTTTAGGACCTTTTTTACACTTTAGACGTCCTAACACGCGAATAGGCAACTGATAAACTTAAAAGCATTCTCAACGTGTAAAACAAGCTTTCTAAACGACCTTTTATTTTTGAAGACATCTAAAGTTTTCAGAATTAATCACATGATGTCACGTAGTAAATCGGGGGAAAAGGGTTTACACATAGCACATTCATACACTTCATATCACAACTCAGCAGAATCTGCCCAATGAGCGACACATGGCCTCGTAATCCACACGATTGCGGCAATTCACAACCCAATCTCCCTCCTCACACAGCACCGACCACAAGAACCCCAAACCACTCAATAGTTTCACCTCAAGCCATCCAACTACTAACTGGGTTTAATATTATCATCAACAAACCAACAATACATAAAACGATCGTACATAAGTATGACATTCATGCTAAATAGTCAACTTAGAAATTAGTGTATACTAAAATGATAAAAATAGAGACTTCAAGCGACATTTACTTTTCAGTTTGCAAACCATGGATCATAGGCACAATATTCCACTATAATAACTACGAATAGACTGCGAATAAGCCCAAACTGATTTACTCGCAACCTTTAGACTTAATTCGATTTACTCCACCATTATTTCATTTACTCAGTTAAACTCCTTAATCTTCAACCAAGATTCAAGTGTGACCAACTGATACTATAACAATCCTATAGCATATTCTGTTTATTCTAAATTCCTCAACTGACCAATTCATTCAATCACGCATCGAATCAACATGCTATTCAACCCAAAATTAGTGCCACATTAGTAATTCCTCAGCCTTAATTCTAAATTTATCCAAACTAATTTCTAACTTCAAAATCAACATGCACTAACTAAAATTAGTTAAAATAATTGAAAATAGTAATAATTTAGGAGGAAAGGAACCCTCACCTTGAACCCAAGCTAGAGGTTCAATTCATGGCTGTGGCTCGACTTTAGGGGCTCAAACAACTCCACTTCTTCTGCATTTGCTTACCCACGCTTGAACAAGACCCAAATCACGCCCAATTTTCCAACAACTCGAACCCTAAAACAGACCCAAGCGTACTTCCTGATTTGAAGTTGAATTGGGTATTTGAAAGGAACGATTTCTACCCTAATTTATAGAAAATTGAAGCAACTAAGAGGTGAATTGCGTGGCCATACCTGGGGTACACATTCCAGCTCCAATTCGGCGCCATAACGTGGTTGGTTTGTTCAGATTTCGTCCCAAATTCGCACCAAATGGAAGCTAGCTCGTGGGCGAGGCCGAAAGGAATGAATTTGCGGTTGTTGTTGGGCGAAAATCTACTGGCTTGAGCTTGGAAGTGTCGTTAATGGAGGAGGAGAGGAGGAGGAAGAAGACGAAGTAGAGAGGAGAAGTGATGTCGTGAAAATGGGGGGGGGGGGGCGCCGCGGGCAGGTGAGAAACAAAGAGGGCACGCGAATTTACAAGTTTGCCTGTCCCTACTCTCTTTCATTAATTTTGGTCCAAGCTATTCAGGAATCGGTGGCGATAGCCTAATTCACATTCCAAACTCTAAATTCAATAATCGGTAACCCGACCATTCATCGATTATTCATTCCCAAGCATGTCTAGGCTCGATTTAATAATTGTCGAGTTGCTTCTAGGGTTGACAACCTAATCGTATTCGGGTTCCTAATCGATTTGGTACTCATTAATAACCGTTAATAACGCTTATTAAAAATCATCGAAAGATTTTCAAAACTAATAATAATATTAATAGTAATAATAATAACAATGACAATAACATCCTTTTTAATAAAATTAACATTCACACAGGCACTTAGAAAATAATTTTAGCTCATATCGCTAATAAAATACGGTTTTTATAGCGCAAAAAGGTATTACAAACAACTTAATGGAATATAAAGTATGCGGGTATTACAGTAAATGATCCTTACTCACATAATTGAGTAAGCAAAAGTATGTGTAATAGAAATTGAGTAATTAAAGCGTATGCACAACTTGGGTATTTCAGTATAACTTCAAAACTGAATTAATAAAAGTAATTAAATCCGATGTAAAGCAAATGAGAGTAAAATAGACCACAATGAGCTAAATGAGATTTCTGAGTCAAATAGCATAAACTGCAAGAACTTGGCCTGATAAATATAATTTATGAGTCACAACTCTCCCTACATATCATATTTCATTCATAAATCCATTAAATATAGAATTCCACCACAAATGAGTTATTGAGCTCAATAGAAGCTATTAAGCTCACTATTGGTATTTTCTTTCAAAAATCCATAATTGATTCAAAACTCATAAACAAGCTCCCAAATTGTATACTTGTTTTTTTCTTCCTCATTAATCAAGCTAAAAGCTCCATGAAAGTCCATGAAAATTCATTTCCCCCCTTAAATGACCTTGCTTGGCCCAAAATACACAACATGATTGCATGATTAATCTCACTCAATCTTGATTATTGCTCTTTATACAATTACTCAAAATGCTTCCAAAAATCACCAAACTCAAAATACTTAATCAAAATTCATGAAATCTTATAAGACGTTCGAAAATAATATGGAAAATCTAAAGTATAATTTGCAGAATTTTGCTCCAAGTATATGTTGCACAGAAATTGCAATAATAGCCATATTTTCACTAAAGCAAGTTAGTTCACTTCAAAAATTCATAACTTTCACCCTTGACCTCAAATGGAGACCTAAAATCCCAATGTGGAAAGAATAAGAAGTCCCAAAAAACTTTCATTTACAACACAAAATATAATTCCCACAATAGGGTTCCCAAAATGGGGTTAGAACACAAGTGTGTCAGTTTTGATTGAACTTGCATAGTTCTAACAAAGCAGCCATAGCTTTTCCACAAAACTCAGATTAAGGTGATTCAAATTCCATTTGAAATATAACTCCTTGATCTAACTCCCCAACAAAATTCATAATTTTTCGATAAGCCACACATTACCAATTTTTCCCGGAGCAGACCCCTTTTTTCGAGCCCTTCACAGCTTGCTACCTACTTTATTGTCCTCCTTTTCACATAATTACCTTCTAAAATCACTTGTTGAAATTACCAAACCATGGGATGACCTCAACGTTACTTTAGATAGCCATAATCCATAATTTTCACTTCATAATCTTCCAAGATTTATTTTCAAATCTAAAACACACACATGACAAGCTTGTTGACAAACATCATTTAAATCATGCATAATTCTCATAACCCTAGCTTATGCCTCACTTGAACTTGCACTTAAAGTCTTCTAAAATCAACATAAAGGGACTGAATAAGATCACCCACAACTTTAAATTCATTTTTCATTCCAAGATCACAACAAATGAAACAAACAAGCTTGGATTCAACTTTCACGATTCATCATGATTCCACTCATTTGATCACACTTTCAATTCATCACCCGCAACTTTAAACATCACTAAAATCAATAAAAATTGCATAATAACTATCAATTTGATCATCCAAACATAGCCCATAAATAAAACAACCATAAAACTCAAGATAGAACAAGTTAGGATTTTGGGTATACCTTACTTTAGGCTTGAATTAGAGGGAAGAGGGGGCTGTTTAGAGTGATCTTGGTGATTGGACATGATAGCTTGTAGTAGGGGGAAGTTGGGGTAGCCAGGAGGTGGCCGAAAAAGTGGCCGGAAACCACAAAAAATGGCGGCACAAGGGGTAGTAAGTGTTGCCTTGTTCTGGCAGCCCTAGTGTAGGAGAGAGAGAGAGCAATGGAGAGCTTATCTCTTCATTTTGTTTGTGTGAAATTTTGATGAGTCACTTGGTTGGATGTTAGCTTAAGTATGGATGAAAATTTGGAGTCATAAAGTACCTTTTTGCTAAGTATATTTAGGTATAAATCATGATAGTTAGTGATAAATAAACACAAGTAGCTTGAGCCTTGCATAATTGGGCCTAAATCATGGGTTTTGGGCTTGATTTTGGGCCCGAAAATAGGCAAAGATTGCGTTAAAGATTTTATAAGGCTCGGGATTAAATATTCCCGACGTTTGGAAAATAATTAATCGCTAAGTCATGCTTACCGAGGCCTACTATCGACTCACCCGATTTAAACAATAAATAAAACTTGATTTGCATAGTGGGTCCCAAAATGAATCATCTCCCAACTGGGATGATTACGTACAATAATTGAATGTAGAAAATTTAGAAAACATAATGGAATTTGTTGATTAAATAAATTGGGGTGCAATTGAATCATTAGACATGATTTGGTTAATTAAATAACCTTGAATGATAAAAAGAATAAACATGAGTTAAACAAATAAACACAATTAATTAAGTAAATAAACATGATTTAAATAATTAAACATGGGTTGGGTTTGGGCTATTACAAATATGGGGACAATCTAGGTGCTGGAGAACAAAGATGCCACGAACCCTACACTTGAACCTAAAGAATAGTTATAATAAGCCCCTTCAAAGGGAAAACTGACAAGACTATTCAAATATAAGAGGACCAGGACCCGGAGTTTGCCACCAAGATGAGAAGCTTATTAAGAGAAATTACATGTCTTTTGCCGAGGAAATGCCAAGCATAAGTCGAAATAGTGCAGGCTGGCAATGGGCCCCAGGCAAAGATATAAAGTAGAGAAGAGGATACTTTGCTCTTGATAGAAATGAGGCAGTTTCAGGGGAAGTCCGAAAGTTATTAAATGTCAGCTCTGTTATGGAATGCTACTACCATGATTGGCTAGCAAATACAACAATGATTAGAAAGATAAATGGCTCTTCAAGGATGTGTATAAACTATAACTAACCTAAATAAGGCATGTCCTAAAGACTATTTCTCACTTCCCAATATAGTCTAGCCAGTGGACTCCATCAATGATCACGTCCCCATGTCTTTTATGGATGCCTATTTTCTTTTTTGATATATGGAAAATAGATTAGGACAACACTAGCTTTATTACACATCAAGGCCTATATTGCTACAATGTCATGCCCTTTAGACTATGGAATGCAAGTGCTGCCTACAAAGGTTGGTGAACAAGCTTTTTCAAAACTAGACTTGGAAAAACAATAATAAAGTTTATATGCATGGCATGAATGTAAAGATCAAAGCACACGAACAACATTTGGAGGACCTTAGAGAGACATTCAAGATTCTCAAGAAGTTTGACATGAATAAACCCCAAGAAAGTGCTTTAGGTGTAAGGGTTAGAAAGTTCCTATGTTTCATGACTAGTGAAAGGGGCCCACAAAAGCAAACCTAGATAAAGTCAAGGCCATTCTATAGATGCAAAACCCTAAGCTTATTAAAGATGTCCAGAATTAACATGGTGTGTAGCAACGTTAGGAAGATTAATATCTAATTCCACATAAAAGGGCTTTCCATTCTTCAAGTTCCTATGATCCACTAAAAACTTTGAGTGGACGGAATAAGGATAATAAGCTTCATGCAACTCAAAGAGCATCTTGCAAGAATCGCAACTCACTCAAGTCTAGGTCCAAGAGAGCCTATAGTAATGTGTCCTTTTGCATTAGACATAGTAGTAAGTGCATTGTTATTGAGAGAGGAAGAAAACAAGAAGATCTCGATATACTTTATTAGCCATGTCCTGGCAGGACTTAAGCTCAACTATCTTAAAATTGAAATGCTAGCCTTACAACTAATTGTGACAACTAGAAAGCTGAGACCTTCCTTTAAGGCATGCATCCTAGGGGTCTTGATTCTGTTGGTAAACGTTAATAATTCCAACATATATTTATCTCTAATGGTATAAAATTATTTATTTTAGCTCGTCCAATGGGGTGCCAATATTTGCAATAGAAATCAGTTCATCTGACAGTGTTGTTATTAAAAGACCAACATTTATGTTTGTGTTGATATAGCAATTGTAATACAAATAGTTTATTTTAACTTAAATATAGATGTTAGCATTGTTTATAATTTAGCACCATAGGTTACATTATAATTACTTAAAAATTTATTTAAGACCAAGCAATCTAACTATGAATAAAATAATGTGAAAATAATATATAGGATCCCTTTCATCTTCACAATCAAAAGAACCCCCCTAATACTACAATCTCACGCTTGGATAGTGTGAGACTACACAAACCCTGGAATTTGTCCTTGTATCTAGAATTTGAGCCCTAGAATTCATTGTTGGATGCCATTGACGGTAAGCCATTGATGGTAAAGGTTGTGTAGCATTGCCTCTTTTTAATCGATGACATCCACCGTTTGATTTCGACATCTGCTCATTTTTGGGCCATGTTCGCGGCTTGTTTAACGTCCACCCCTGTCGTATGCCAACACTTATTGGATACAACAACAACAACAACAATAACACCTCCCAGTGTGGGTCCCGCTTTCAAGGGTCTAGGGAGATCCAACTGCATGCAACCTTACCCCTACTAGCATTCCTGCCCATAGAGAGGCTGATTCAGAGACCCACATAAAAGAAGTTTGTGAGAAATTTTTTTGAAGAAAAGACATTTTGTAAACGCTTAAAGGAAATATTAAAAGGACATGATGCTAGAGCTATGTAACATACAAACAGTAAATCAGAGGATGGTAACATACCTTAACAACTAGAGGTACGCAAACGGTGCCTCTTCCCCATAGAAAGCACCACCAGCAAACAAAAATGAAAGACTGGCACTACACCCAAAAGCCAACTACGAGGTCGACTCTCTACGATCTAAGATCTTACTCTACGATCTTAATCCTATCCCGCCACAACTTCCTACCCTGAGCCAGGTCCTCCGTCAGACCGATAACTCTCAAGTCCTCTCTAATCACCTCATCCAAGCCAGGTCCTCCGTCAGATCGACAACTCTCAAGTCCTCTCTAATCACCTCATCTAAACTCTTCTTTGGTCGGCCCCTCTTTTGCCCCCGGGGATGCTGATCATCTCACAACTCCTCACTGGAGCGTCCACACTCCTCCTTTTCACGTGGCCAAACCATTGGATTCTTGTTTCTCTCATCTTATCTTTGATGGGAGCTACTTTAACTAAGTCTCTCATAACACCTTTCCTAATTCTATCTATTATCATATAATCGCACATCCATCTAATCATCCTCATCTCTACTACCATCAACCTTTGAATCTGCGTCTTTTTTAGGGGCCAACCCTCCGATCCATAAAGAACAGCTGGTCTAACTACCATACAATAGACTCTGCCTTTCAAACGAAGGGGCACCCTCTTATCACACAGCACACTCGAGGAATACTTCCATTTTTGCCAGCCCACCTTTATTCGCTGGTTAATATCTTCGTCAATATCTCCATTCCGCTGAATGATCGAGCCTAGATACTTAAACTTATCGACCTTCCATCCAGGGTAACTTCTTCCCGCGCATCCTCTCTCCCATTGAAACAGCAATGAAGGTACTCCGTTTTCGATCTACTCAGTTTGAAACCACTAGATTCCAGTGTATGCCTTCATCCCTCCAACTTAACATTAACTCCCTGTCTAGTCTCGTCAATAAGAACAATGTCATCTGCAAATAGCATACACCAAGGCAACTCATCTTGAATCCCTCTGGTAAGTTCATCCATAAGTAGGGTGAAAAGAGAAGGGCTTAAGGCGAAACCCTGGTGCAGGCCCATATCAACGTGGAAGTCCTTGGTGATCCCACCTAGTGTCCTAACACTCGTCCTACCTCCCTCCTATATATCGTTAATGACTCGAATATACAAGGGTGATACTCCTTTCTTTTCCAAGCATCTCCATAAAACTTCCCACGGAACTCTATCATATGCTTTTTCCAGGTCAATAAACACCATATGAAGATCTACCTTCCTCTCTCTGTATAAACCCATGAGTCTTCTAAGGAGGTAAATCGCCTCTATGGTTGATCTGCCTAGCATAAAGCCAAATTGGTTCTCTGAAATGGAGACATCATTTCGCAACCTTCTCTTAATCACCATCTCCCATAATTTCATAGTGTGATTGAGCAACTTAATACCCCTGAAATTATTACAATCTTGAATATCACCTTTGTGCTTGTACAGAGGGATAACTGTACTAGATCTCTATTCTTTGGGCATCTTAGCGGTCCTGAAAATAACATTGAAAAGCTCCGTTAGGCACTCTAGCCCTTCTTTAGCTAGACACTTCCACACTTCCACTTGTATCTGATCAGGACCCTCTGCCTTCCCATTGGCCATCTTTTTTAAGGCCTCCTTAATCTCGTCTTTGCTGATGAGACCACATATATGCGGATCCAGATGCCTCTCCATACACTCACTTTCCCTACTTCAGGGATCCTCCATTGCTTCACCATTGAGGAGTTTGGCAAAGTACCTTTGCCATCTCCCCTTGATTTCTGCATCCTCATACAACACTTTACCATTTTCATCTTTGATACACCTCACAACACCTAAATCCCTTGTGCTTCTTTCCCTAGCCCTTGCCAGCTTAAAAACTTCCTTATCCCCTTCCCTTGACTCCAGTCTATGGAATAACTTATCATAAGCCATGTTCTTTGCTATCGCAACAGCTTTTTTGGCTGCCTTCTTTACCGCCTTATATCTAGCTCTCCTAATCACTCTCTCTTCCTCCGCTCCACTATTCATAAAAACAGCGTAAGCCTCTTTTTTCTCCTTGACTTTGTCCTTTACCTCCTCGTTCCACCACCAGGCACCCTTCATGTTGTGACCCCCTCTTCTAGAAGAACCCCGGATCTCTTTAGCCGACCTTCGAATACAAACTGCCATCGCCTCCCACATTTCATCCGCGTCCTCTACCAGCCTCTAATCTCCTTCTTCCTTGATCCTCTCTGCTAAAAACACGGCGTTTTCCTTCGAGAGGGTCCACCAATTAACTCATGGGTCCTCGACTCTCTTCTTCTTCCGCTTTGAGCAAATGAACTCCACATCCAACACTAGCAGCCTATGCTGCGTCCCTATATACTCACTAGGAATCACCTTACAATCCTTACAAAATCTTCGACTATCCGTTCTCACCAAAAAGTAATCAATTTGGGTCTTTAGAGAGCCACTCTTGAAGGTCACCAAGTGGTTCTCCTTCTTCTTGAAAAAGGAGTTTACAACCAACAGTTCAAAGGCCACCGCAAAGTCCAACACAGACACTCCTCCGTTGTTTCTCTCCCTAAAACCGAAACCCCCGTGGGCTGTGTCATACCCTTCAGCTTCAACACCAATATGGCCATTAAAGTCTCCGCCTATGAAGATCTTCTCGCTCCGAGGTACATCTTGAATGACCATATCCAAATCCTCCCAAAAAAGCTTCTTAATATCGTCCGGCAGCCCTATCTGAGGAGCATAAACACTAACCACGTTGATGATTTCTGAACCCACCAAGACCTTAATGGCCATAATTCGGTCACTTTTACGCCTCACTTCAACAACAAAGTCTACCAACTCCTTCTCCACCAAAATGCCAACCCCATTTCTCACCTTGGATGACCCCGAATACCATAACTTGTACCCATCAACTAATCTAGCTTTAGCCCCCACCCACTTCGTCTCTTGAACACAAGCTATGCTAATCCTATGCCTTTGCAACACCTTAACTAATTCTATAGACTTACTCGTGAGAGACCCAATATTCCACAACGCTAGGCGCACCTTCTGAAATCCTACACCCCTTCTATTCCCATTACTCCCCGGATGACTAGCTGAAGCTGCTACATTGCTCGCCACTCCGACAACCACTTCCCGCAAAGCACAAAAAAGATCCTACTAAAAGCACGAAAGGATATCAAAGATCCTACTAAAAGCACGAGGGAGGGGGCAAAAACCTAGTAGACCACTATGCAAGGCAACACACTTGTCAAACTTAAAAGACTCACAAAAATACTAAGATAATACAATAACACTACTACACCCACCACAACAACAATAATACACACACTAGCGATTTAAATTAACACTGTGAACCGCAACAACTAACTTAAAAGAAAATAATCACCAAATTCAAGTGAAGTTGCCTTACTTACCAAAAATAAATAAAATAGCCACGATAAAAAAAGAGTAATCTTAAGATGGGATTTAAACCGAGAAAAGTTACAAAAAAAGCTTATCCAAAACTAATTAAAAATGAAACTAGTAGCACCCACTAATGCTAAGTACTACTGATCAGGACACTAGCTTGGAGTTCCAACCAAAATAAAGACAAAATAATAACAACCATGGAAAAAAATAATATTACCAACAAAGATACTACTACTAATAAAAATTAGCTAGCTAAGAGACCTACGAAATTAGGGCCCTAAAATACTGGCAACAGGAACATCGAAATGAGCAAAATATCAATGGCAACAATGGATTAGGAACTAAACGCACTTGCGAAGAGAATTAGGGGCAAGAAGATAGTCAGGGGCAGAAATATCAATGGGGAAGAACTAATTGGAGCCAAAATTAAAACACCAGTGAGCAACAGAGCAAAAGTAGACCCACCAATGACTCTAAAATACTGACAACTGAAGCAAGAACTCTAAAACAGAGCAAAATATCAATGGCGAAAACAGAACCAAACATTAGGCCAAACAAAGCAAGAACGAAGCAAGATGAAGACCGAAAAAAATGCACAAACTCTCTGAAAACCTATATGAATAGCAAATGTCGCGACACCCAAATCCAACCCTGAGTACAAACCAAAAAACTCAGCTTGAGGTTCCAAATTTAGCGTCAACACGGAAGAACTAAACCCGTGAGACCGATGACCACCGTAGGCCTGACCCTAGGGGCCAACCAGAATCAGGTCGCCGGTACAGGGGCATGGTGGCAAGCTTTGATACGCATGAGCACTATGGACCCACAAATAGAGAGAGAGAGAGAGAGAGAGAGAGAGAGAGAGAGAGAGAGAGAGAGTTATCCTAACCTGGCCTTGTGTCAACGATGGCAGAGACCCACCGGAATCGGGTTACCGGTGCGGCAAGGAGCTGTTGCACTGGTGCTCAGGGAACTTAGGGCCACCCGAAACAGAAGGACCTCAGGGAAGGACTCACCGCTAGAGACCGACTACCGTTACTGCACCGATGCACTGGTCGGCTTTGTGTTGCCGGCGAGGCACCAACTGCGGGGCTTGTTCCGAGGCCCAAGTGACCGTTCTGTGCTCTGAGCTGTGGTCAGCGAGGTAGAAAGCAGCTAGAGAGAGACAACAGCTAGAGAGAGAGAGAGACAGCTGTCTCACAATGCTAACTGTCAACACTTATTGGATACATTTGGAATAATGTTTTGTTGATTGAAGCATCTATTTGCCCTTATTCTAGCATATATTTTACTTTGGCATTGTGAAATCATGAGTAAATAAGTTTCACCCTTTGGTAGGTTTCTTTAACGTTTTCTAATAGAATACTGCTTACTAGATGAGAATGAAGGCCATTGATGTCCTGAAATCAATAGAATTTTATGTCCTTACATCCCAAAATGATTTAACAAAACAACACTATGTTACAAATCCAAACTAGTTACCACACCCTATAAACTTATTTTTTCACCACAACAAACCAACCAAATACAACCCTTATATTTTATCAAAAGAGGCTTTTCCTAACTTTACCCCACTTGCATTTCAACAACCATTCCTACAATTGGTTTTAAAAGTTGACGTTACACCTCAGTTGTAGCCAATCTATTACCTTTTCTCTAAATTTAGTAATGTATGAGCATCAAAGTAGCAAATGCAATGCAAATTCATGCTTCTATTTGCATCATCTATAAATTATATCTATCCTTGGTTTACAAAGAACAATAACATTTGCTATGGGGACTTTTTTGTTAACCAATAACCTAAATGTATAGGAGTGTTATAGTGGTGTTCTATCTGTTCCATACTAGTTTATCCCATTTCATTCATCCTGCACCCTAAGGAATCAGAAATACCTTGACTTCACTATATATGTGCATGATGGATGGTGTAACCAGGTTCAATAGGCTACAAAACCTCTTTGATTTGTTCTTTGACCTTATGCACTTTTTTCCAATGCTTGTAACTATCAAATGCCTGTTAGATGGTATCATTTCGTGTATTTTGTAAGAAGACATTGCTTCTTTTGCCTGAAATACATACTTGTCTTGGGTTGTTATTTGTGGGATAACTTAAGTGTACAATGGGGTATTCACAAATAAATCTTTGATATATAAGGAGGCCTCCCTTACACTCTGTTGCACTCACGAGTATAAGCAATAGTGCCTTGAGAGTAAACAAAAATTCAAATGAATAGTAATGTTGGAAACTCTCTTGATCCATGCCATTGAAGGCATGCCTTTGCAAGCATTGATTCCCCATAATTGTAGTTGTACTCATACCTCTTCATAGAAAGATGACATGCTTTCGTAAAATATTATAATTACAAGGGTGGATATATCTTTTCATGAAGAGCTAGTAGTTAGTTAAATAAATAATTTAACTAATGAACCTCTTCATTAATCATACATCTTTATTAATTAACCAAAATTAAATGTTATTACCGAATTTTCATTTTTATGAAAATTAATTTCCAACAATCCCCCGCCATTTCCATAACAAATAGTGTTAAGAATTACTAGAGGTCTTGTGCATAAATGGAGGTATCAAAACAATTGAACCCCACTTCGTGATTCACTCATCAAATGATCAGGATGACATGGTAGACCAAACTTTTAACCAGTCCATCCTCTGTGACCACGTGCGATTAAGTCACAGAGTAGACTTCCATCGCATAATCACATAGTAGTCCCCTAACATTGAAAACAGCCATGTGTTTGTGACTAATTCGTAAGTGCTCTAAAGCAAAGCTCAAACTTGGCAGAAGTGGCTAAACTTCACACTTATTAGGTGAATCCCATCAATACCCCATACAAAACCATCAATACCCCATACAAAGTATTAATGGAAACATTTGAATATAAGAAACAAGTCATGCCATTGATTAAGTACAAACAACTTGATCAAACACTTATTTCTATACTCCTATTCAAATGTTCTCCATTGAGATTCATTAAAAGCATATGCTCACCCTCCTTTAGAATATATGGGAATCACCAAACACTCCATTTGATGGCAATAAGAGTGAGTTCTTGCAAACTACACATAATGTGTATTTTGATCCATTGAACTTAAGACCTAATGGTTTCCCTCAAGAATTAAGGCCCTGTTCTTTTCAGTGGGAAATGAGGGGTGTGGGATGGATGCGTGTGGGAAAGGGGGGAAGGAGTGGGTGAATGTGATATTTTTTTTAAGTGTGGGAAGGAGTGGGTGAGTGTGGGTAAAAGTTGAATGTAGTTGAATGAAGTTGAAGTATTGGTTATTAATATTTTTTTTATTTTATAATGTAATAATTTTATTGTGATAGTAATTAATGATGATGAAATTTTTTTTATTTTTGTTTATTCTTTTTTGTTCTTTTTTATTTTGTTTATTTTTTATTTTGTTTATTTTTGTATTTTTATTATTTTATTTTATTTTGTATTTTGTATTTTGAATTTTTTTATTTTTTTATTTTTTTATTTTTTATTTTTTTATTTTTTATTTTTTTATTTTTTATTTTTTAATTTTTATTTTTTAATTTTTAATTTTTTTAATTTTTAATTTTTAATTTTTTAATTTTTTTAATTTTTTTAAAATTTTATTTTTCAATTTTCAATTTTCAATTTTTAATTTTTAATTTTTTTAATTTTTTAATTTTTAATTTTATTTTTATTAAATTTTTTTAATTTTTTATTTTTTTTAGTTTTTTTTGTATTTATTTTTTATTTTTTATTTTTTTGTGTAAATTTTTTTATTTTTTATTTTTTTGGAATTTTTTGTTGGTTGTTTTTCTGGAATAAAAAATGAAAAATAAAAAAATACAACAAAATAAAAAAAAATATATGCAAAAAAATTAAATATAAAAAATTTGAAAAATTGTAAATAAAAAATAAAAAAATAAAAAAAATGAAAAATGAAAAATGAAAAATAAAAATATATATATAAAAAATAAAGAAGAGAAATAAAAAAATAAAAAAAATGAAAAATTTTTTAAAAAATGAAAAAAAATAAAATAAAACTGTTCCAAAACATCCGAAAAATTAAAACTGCTCGTGATTGCTATTAGATTATTCGTACACACAATTACATAAATTATAAAAATTTTCAGAATATGAGAAATGATTTTTTTATATAGGTGTGGGAAGGAGTGAATGAGTGTGAGAAGGAGTGATATTTTTTTTTAAGTGTGGGAAGGAGTAGCAAGAGGGGGGAAGGAGTGGGTGAGTGTGGGTTGGGTTAATTTCCCAACGAAAAGAACAAGGCCTTATTATCATCTTGTATTTAATAAAACGGCATGGAGTTGAATTTTTACAGTAAGCAACTACTACTATTCAAAAGGAAAGCAGAATTTCGCATGCATTTGACATTTCCTTGTATTGAGCTTGTGTATGCTAATTCATTTCTTATTGTCATTAGCTTTAGTTAAGGAAGTGTTGTGGTTGTTTTTATGAAGTTTGATTTTCAATTCTGATTTGTGCCTTGTAGTTGTTTGCCGTTAGACTTCTGCTATTCTTATGCTCTTAGCATCTTATGTTTTATCCTACCCTTTAGTAGCATATAAATTTGGTTTAACACTTTGTTATTTCCTTTAAATGACATGAAGCTTGTAACGCCCCAATCCTAATTGATTGATTAGCCTAATGATCGTATGAGTTACTATTTATAAACAGCGGAAGTTTTTCTTGACTTGGAGTGTTAGATTTGTTACTTTTGTATACTAAAAATTCCAGAAGTCATAATTTATATTATGCCCAGAGTGGATAAGTTTGGGGAAACAAATACTACTTGGAGAAATATAATAAATTACAATGGTTATATGGGTTGGACTAATTAGGGTACTTATAGATGCATTACAGTTTATGTTGGTAAGGAATTGGGAGTAGTGGTTCGAGCATAAATATTGCAAGGATGCTACAGAAGTATTACTAGTGATTCTATGAGGTTAAGATGGCAAATTCATAAAAAAAAGAGCGTTGTCAGAACCCAAGTTTAGGCATAACAATAGAGGATGGTGGGGTACTAAGATCTGGGAGATGTTTGCACGCAGATTGAAAATCAGGCGACTTTCTTTTGAGTATGTCAAATCCTTGAAACTTTAGCTGCATGAGTCCCTGTATTGATCCAAATGAGTTTACAGTAACCTTTGGCCAACTAATATTAGACCTTCCTTACCAGATATCATTGCATAAATTAGTCTCCTTCTTGCCCTCCTTGGTTCCCACCTAGAGTTAGACACCCCCTATTATGCAATCACATAATTTAATTTACAATCCTTTTTCATTCACGTTAAGTTTTGCAAATACCATTTAATCACTGCACCAATACTTCATTACATACCTTTTTCCTCATTGAATTTCCTCATGAAATTAAGTTTTAAATGGAATCTCTATCATCAAGATCAGTAATTGGGGGCGTTACAAAGCTCATAGAATTTTATAACTTCTTGTACAAGATGTGACACATAGTTGTCATTTCCTTGAAATGCAATGTCATTTCCTACCAAACTTGAGGACTAACTTGAACTTTAGTTGTCGTTTCATTTAGGGCTCTATTTTTGCGCACAATAAATGCCACACCTAGAGGAAACAAATGATCTAAAAAGAGTTTCAAATCCAAATCCAAATCCAATGCTTGAAAAATCTTGCCACGGAGTGGGTGGGGGGGTTTAATGTAGCAATCTTAACCCTAAATTGTAAAATTATAGAGAGATTAGTTCCAATTGACCATATATATAAAAACCATAGACTATACACTACTCCACAGGAACAGAGCAGATAAAGTTTAGAGAGACATTTTACTTTGGTCTATATAATCTAGGCAAGAAAAAGTCCAAACTTAACTTTATCAGTTATAAAGACTTTGGTGTACAGCTAAAAAAAGAGTTCAAAGAATAAAAGATATAGCTAGGAATCAAGAACCTAGCCAAACATAAAAACTAACTATAACTCTACTCGTGGTTTAATTTAGGGTATCGACAAAGAGCTCCGTCCAAGAAGAAACAAAAGCTCTAAAAGGAATATAAAAAAATGAAAGGTGTGGCTACAAATAAAGAACTGAGGTAGACATAAGAAACCACTTTTAACTCTTGTTTTATTTTCAGTTAAGGCTCAAAATTTCACCCACTAAGACCTCCCACCAAGAGAAAACAAATGCTAAGGAGTGTCAAAGGTAGATAGGTGTGGGTAAAAGTCAAGAAAATAACAAAAAATAAACACCAGGTTTAAATCTAACTGTCCTTTCATTCAAGGTTTCAACTTCATCCAAAAAAAGGCCCTCAAAGAGGGGAAAAGTGAGTCCCCTATTTGTGATTGTTTCCCCAATAAGCAACTACTTAAGGCTCAAGTGGAGCCATGGTTTGTCGACATACTGAATTATTTGGCGACCGAGGAAATGCCTAGGATTTGAAACAAGGATGATAGGGCCTGTTTCTTTCCATGGTCTAGTTCTTTATGTGGGATGCCCCTTAGTTATTTAAATATTGTTTAGAACAAATCATTAGAAGATGCATCCCTGATGATCAAATCTATAGTGTCCTCTCATTTTGCCACGATTAATCTTGTGGATCACATTTAAGTGGGAGAAAGACCGTGGCAAAAATCCTTCAGAGTGGGTTTTATCGGCCTACCCTTTTTAAAGATGCCCATGAGTATTGCAAAAGATGCTTGCGTTGCCAACCGTTAGGCAAGATAGGTAGAAAGGACAAGATGCCACTCACCCCTATCATTGTTGTTGAGATATTTAATATATGGGGCATAGATTTTATGGGTCAAATTTCAAATTCATTTATGAATAAGTACATTCTCTTGTATGTGGACTATATGTCAAAATGGGTAGAGGCCATCCCCACAAGGACAAACTAGCTCAAGGTGGTTGTGAGATTCTTGAGAGAGAACATTTTTTCTAGGTATAGGATGCCAAGAGGAATCATTAGTGATCAAGGAACCCATTTCGACAATAGGTCCTTTAATGCACTATTTAAGAGGTATTCCAAAATTCACTGCCTTGCAAGCCCTTGCCATCCCCAAACGAATGGTCAAGTAGAGGTACCTAATACGCAAATCAAATAAATCCCCCAAAAGATCGTGAATACGAATAGGAAGGATTGGGCTGATAAGTTCATAGATTCACTATAGGCCTACTAAACGGCCTTCAAAACCCCCCTACGCATGTCATCCTATGGGGTGGATTTCAGGGCATTCGTGCCGCATTCCCGTTGAGCTTGAGCACCAGGCTTGGTGGCTGATTCAGTCCCTTAACTTTTGACTTCACAGCCGTCGGTGAAGAAAGCAAACTAAGTTTGAATGAGTTGGAAGAAATTAGGCGAGATGCATATGATTACACCTATTTAAATAAAGAACGAGCAATAGTCTTCCCTGATAAACGCATCCATACGAAATAATTCTCTCTCGACCAAGAAGTTCTCTTGTATGACTCTCGCCTTCATCTTTTTCTGAGGAAGTTAAGGTCTAGGTTGATTGGCCCCTACGTTTTGGTAAAGGCGTTCCCTCACCAGGCGGTCAAAATCAGGGACCCCACCAAGGATTAAATATACAAAGTAAATGGTCATAGATTGAAGCCCTTGTTAGAATTACCGAGTGGTGAGGACTTGGGGTGTCTCCTCCTCCACAAACATCTTCTCTCCAAGTAGTCAATGCTCTCGAGTCTTTGTATGCTTGCGCATAGTGTGGTGTGTTCAGATTTTGAAAAGAAAAAAAATGAGAAAAGTTAGGAAAAGTTTTTTTAGAAAAAGTAAAAAAAAAGAAGAAAAGGAGAAAAAAAAGAGAGAATAAATTGAGTGATAGTGGAAAGGAGAGAAAGAAGGTCAAAGGAAAAAAAAGGAGAAAAAGAAGAAAAAAATGAGTGAGATATAAAGAGTTGAAAGCCAGAAAGAAGCAAAAACAAGAGGTGATGGACAAAGATTTGGCATGATGCACCCTTGCTAAAGGGGCACACATGAGCCAGATCAAATGTTAAAAACCTAGAACCAGAGAATTGGCATGGGGCCCCCATACAACTTCCTAGAAATTTTAAGCTGATTATTCTAAGCCACTTGTCTTCATTTCTTCATCTTCTTCTTGCCCAGTCTCTCTCTCTATGTGAGTCCCTCTCTCTCTAGTCCTTACTTCCCTCTAACTCCCACACTCAAATTCCTCCCAAATCCTTCAAATTTTTCACAAAGTTCCCAACTTTCATCCATAATATTCCCATTTCCACCATAATATCTCTTAAGTCTACCCTCTTTCATCTACAACCCACTCACTTTCTCTCGTCTAAACCCTAACCACCATTGTTAAGGTTAAAGGTTCTAGAGAAATAAAGTCTACCTCTTGGCTCCATCCTTGCACTAAAGAAGCTTGACTTTGCACTCAACTTGACCGAATGGGCAAGAAAAGGGTTGCTGAATCTTCCAAGGGTCCTTCTTTACTCAAGAAATCCTCCAAGGCTTCCTCATCTTCCGTAGCACCTTTAAGAACAAAAGATACCGAAAATGCTTATCCTTTGATCCTTCCTCCTAGCACTAGGGGTTTGATTTTATGAATGAAGAGCAAAGGGTGAAATATGAGACTTTGAGTGATAGGAAAACTAGCGAACGAAAATTTTGACATGTTGATTCATTAAGGGCATTGGGTGTGCTTGATGATGTTGTTGCTTTACTTAGCAGTTTGGGTTGGATGTAGTATGTTGAAATGAGTTATGTGTCCTATGACCAGTATATACTTGAATTTTTGGCCTCTTTAAACATTGAGTGGGCTGGGTCATATAGGAGTTAAGAGATCCTCATTTCATTTTGAATGTTTAATCCGGACCATAAAATGAGCTTGAGCGAATTCAATGGGTTGCTTTGCCTTCTGGTTTATCCAGATTCATTTAGGGATGTTCCAAGTAGGTGATGCCCCAACCCTATTTGGTTGAGCATTAAATGCTCCAAATGCAAATCATACACCAAGAGGTTTTAGCGATCATGTGTTTAAGACCCTAGGCAAGCCAAGGCCACTTACATCTGTAACGTCAATATCATCTATTTACAACGTTTAATGACTAATATATTATGTAGACGTAATGATAGCCAACATGTGTGTAGAAAAGCATAATTGTTTATCATTTAGTGTGCCTTGACAGGGACCCATGCGAATACCTGGGCCTTTGTTATCGTCACTTAGTTGAAGTGGCCAAAACATCTCACGAAAATTTGATCGGTGTGGGAGGCACCATCATTATAATTGCCCAAGCCTTGGGCCATAGGGGAAAATTTGGAACTCTTCAGCCTCACTTTTTGGGTGGGAACCTTGGTATTGTCGGCCCAGTCCACATGACCATCAAATCGACACAAAGGGAGGCATCAATAAATACCCTTACCACAAACAAGTTTTATTTACCTTCCCTGGTGTGGCCTGAACCACCATTTCCAAGAAAAGAAATTGGAATTGTGATAGAGTTATTGTGAGAAGTGGTCATGCCACGAGGTAGGGATGAGCGTGATGAGAGCAATGCGAAAAATAGTAAGGTTGATGAGGATGAAGGTAAAGAAGAGGGGCATGAGGCCCACCAACCTGGGGGAATTAAGGTGAGGATGGCCTAACACAACAACCCCAGCCTCAATCACAACCCCAACAACCTTTCTTTGAGATGGGAGGGTTCTTCTCCACACCCCAAATGCCATTTGACTCAACTTTCCTTTAATCTTTCTCTAACCTCTAGGTGGAGGTAGCCGGTCTTTGAGAAGGTTACAATGAGGTGCATCATGATATTCATCGGATGACCAGATGTATAGATTCTGTTGAGGAGGGTTTGACGTATTTTATAGGGTTTTGGAGCGCTAAGAGGAAAGGGAGATGCGGTGAATTAGATGAGAGGAGGAGCGGGCTTTGAGAGAGGCCCGAGAGTTTGAGGATAGGAGACAGACGAATAAGCTTCTATGGCAACAATCTGAGGTCATTTGATAATTGGAGCAGTAATTTCGTCCTTTCCCGGGTGATCAAGGGAGCTCCTAGACGTTCACGCCATTTCCACAGCATTTTTTGCCACCACCTGGCTCTGATGGGGCTCAGTGACTGTGAGTTGTATCCCGCATCCCTCCCTTACTCTTCATTGCGTATTACATTTTGAGGGGAGTTCATTGAATATAGATATTTGTTGGAGGTGTCCCATTTAGTTTAGGTGGTCCCATATCTACTTATTTTCTCTCCCATTCCCTTTTTTTTGGTATGTTGAGGTTGTGATGGCCATATGAGGAGAAATTTAGTTTTGATTGGCCGAGTAAATTGGGATGGTGTATGGATGTTGTGATTGTGCAATCCATGTGTGGTGGATTTGAGTGCATGTTTAATGGGCTCGAGGAGCATAGGCAATGTACATAATTGCATTTAGAGTAGTTATGCATTTGCATTGTATATATGAATCCATGTTTAAGCACTTCCATTGTCTTTAAGGTATTCCTCATTCTTCTAACTTGTATATACTTTTTCTTTTTCACCTTCTCTTTTTCGTTGTCCTTTTCTTTCCTTGTTAGGCCACCTTCTTCCCACAATGAGGACATCGTGCATGTTAGGTGATACTACCGTAAGTGCACGAGTGCTGTAATTTAGTTTTAATATCGTTCCTATAGAGACCAAATGTAATCTATTGAGTTTCAACCTATTATAAAAAGGCTAATCACACAAGTTATAGTGGGTTGTTCGAATTTAGCTAATTAACTAATAGGAAAATTCAATCGAATTAAAATATCTAGGGAATTATTTCGCCTAGTAAAGAGTTCGATCAATGGATTAAATCATGCACTTTACATAGGTTGGATGACTGAAAGGAGTGTAATCGAACTAAAATTTAGTCTTTTCTTTCGAAGTAAACTAAATTCCCCTAAACTAATCCAATTAACATTATTTTGAATGTCCTTGTTTTAGTCTAAGTTGTAGATTTTTGATTGGCTAAAGTTTCCTCTTAACAAGCAAATCTCTTTCAAGTATTACTAAATCAAGTCCTATCTTGTTGGCCAAATAGTAAGTTTCTCCTTTTGGTACTTCACTCAGTTATCTAGCTAAGCAAGCAAATTTGGCCAAAATTCACTCAAAATACTTTAATCACAAGGTAGAAATCAATCGTTCCAACACAAAAATAGCACAAGCAATGAAGATTGATGATCAAACATCAATACTTTGGCTAACAAATCCCTAGATTGAATAAACTACTCACTCATGTTCAAAATTAACAACATTTATAATAAGAGTTTAAGAAAATACTAAAGGGAGAGAAAGCTCAGCAGTAGTGGTGATTCTCCAATGGTGTCCCAATCTTTAAACCTCCAACAGCCAAAGGCTTTCTTCAATTTCTTCTTTTATAAACTAAAATTTCTAGTTCTAATTAATGAAAAATGTGAGAAACATAAGTGAGAAGTGAGATGAGTTCTTTCTTCCTTTTGTGCAGCTAAATAGCCACTTTTTAAGCATAAACGCGAGCATCCTTAGCCACAAGATGAAGGAAGATGAAGAGACAAGTAGTTTAAGGCTCACCACGGACCGCAACGTTCACTGCGAACCATCCATGGTTACCTCTGTCTTGAAATTCTCTTGCTTCTCTTTTCCTCGACGAGGCATGGTGACTTGGGGGCATCTGTGGGAGGTCAAATCATAAATTAGGGGTTAAAGCCTAGGCAAAAGGGTCTAAAAACCTACAAAACGCTGAAAAGAATCATACCTAAACGTAAAATGGGAGTAGGAGTGTAGATTATAACATAAAGTTCATAAATCTCCCTAAAAATGCAACAAAATGGACCCCAAAATAAAGTAAACTCTAAGGATTTATGAAACTCCCCCATGCTTAAACCGCTGCTTATCCCCAAGCAACAATGAAATCAGAGCTATGATGAAGAACCTCCTCAGGTAAACAATAGTGGCACCATCAATAGCCAAATGACCCAAGAAGTTAGCCGAAAAGTGATTGAAAAGATTGTAAAACAGATAGTAGAATGAATTTTTCGAAATAAGAGCTAGTACCTTCACATCAAATATTGAATCGATCACCTAAATTAACTTGAACAATCATATTGGCACATACAATAGGTAGAGCTAAAACAAACGGTAGACCGTCACTTTAGTAATGAAGCACTCATCACTCGTGTTTAAAATACAATGCAGTTCTCTCAAATCTAAAAGGGCAGCCCGGTGCACAAGCATCCCGCGTTCACGCAGGGTCCGGGGAAGGGCCGCACCCCAAGGGGTGAATTGTAGGCAGTCTAACCTGACTTTGTCAGTGGCTGATTCCACGGCTCGAACCCGTGACCTTTTGGTCACACGGAGACAACCTTACCGTTGCTCCAAGGCTCCCAAAAAATCTCATCCCAAAAAATCTAATCTACCGTAAGCCTGCTAAAACTCTCCAATTTGCCACCACTAAAATGAAAAACACACTAAGCAATCATGAGAACTTTAATAAGGTTGTACTGGGGGCAATGGGTAAAGGTAAGAGGGGAACAAATATTTTGGGATTTGTGGAGCTCAAAGCCAAAGACTATGAGTATAAATAATCTTCACCTAGCTTTCCATAAAAATACTCCTCATATCGACATATCTCAAATAAACAAAACTACCTCTAGTTGGTCAACAATGAGAGAAAGTGTTGAAGTATATCTAACATGAGATTAATTCCAAATCCTTATATTACTTTGCTTTCTTTTTTCTTCTTTGTATTCAACACTTTTTGTATTTTGACTCTTTTTTTCTTCTTTTGTTGATTTTTTCAAAGAGAAGGATTATGAGAAGGGTAGTTTTGCACTTTTCAACATTTTTCTAACAACTCACAACAGTCAACCCAATTAACACCAAGGGAAATACTGCATAAATCCCTTATCACATCCAAACAAACCACACCAAACAAAAATATCATTATCCACAAACTACTCCCAATCAACTAATGAAACTTTATAGTCTTAACTAAAAGGTGAGACATGTATTTAGCCAAGGATCATATTGTAGGTTTGCATAAAAAAACATTTTCAAGGCTCAAAGGATGTAACAAGAGATAAATCATACATAATAAGGATGGCTACTTGGTCAATCAAGCTTATAAATTTAAAGAATGCCTCAATCATGTTCCTTAAATGTGCATGCTAAATGTGATCCTGAACAAGAGTCAAAGCAAGTTATAGAGATTTGAAATCTTGGAAGAGTCACACATGAAAAGGAGTATGAGACTAAAATGATGAATTAGTCTACTCAAGGTCAACGCCTCATGGGGCAACTACCTAAGCTCAACTAGTTCATTAGATCCCAAAGCGCTAAATATTCATGCAAAGAATCATTAAGCAATCGAATCGCAGTCAACATGACGGACAAAATATGAAGCAGTTTTCAAAAACTTATAATCAAATATTTTATTCACAAATGGGCATAACAAAAACGGTGAAAATAAGCCAAAGAAAACTATTTAGTCTAAAGACTCATCATCGAAGGATTGTTATTTCTTTTTTTGTTTTTTTTGTTTTCATTTTATGTATACTAAACCTAAAATGCAACTAAAAATTAAAAATGCTAAAATAAAACTAAAACTAAGTAAATAAACCTAAAATAGAATGAAAAACTAAATGATTTACTAAAAATGGAAACTAATCCTAAATGCATGACCTAAAATGCAAACTATTCACACATCCACATCACACACATAGTCACAACCAAACACATAAATCCCCCATGCTTGGACAAAGCATTGTCCTCAATGCAATGCCATAAGAATCAATAGGGAATAAAAAGAATAACTGAAAAGGAGGAGGGGGAGAAGAAGGTAGGTGGCGTTGGGAAATATGCCAATCACGCTAAGTCTCCAAACAACCCCTAAAGTTGTAACACCCCTATCCCATAGGGTTAGGAACGTTATTGATTTCAAAAATTTTGGTGCAAAATGGACAAACTTTCGCCTATAAACTAAACATAACCTAGGCTTAAAGCCTTACATTAGGTCCTTGCAATTAATAATACATAAAAGACATGTTCAACTGGCTTGACGGCTACACGACGGAGACCACAACTCTACGGGCCACATGCTTGTAGTATACCAAGTATAAATTTCAATAAAAGAAAGAAATAAAAGATACAACTCAATGGATCACACATTCGAAGCACTGAGGTTTACATCCCAAAATAATTAAGAGCAACTACACCAAACGACCAACTATTCAAATGATTGGCCTCCTTGGCCATATAGAGTGACAACTGGTCAATGTGTATTGCATGAACTAAAGAAATTAACTACATACGTCCAAGAACTTATGAATACATTGCATTACAACATTCAACTCATGATCTGCATATATAACTCTTTATCCAAAGCAAGAGAGTAGTTTCAACTCGGCTTACATGAGCCGACATCTACCTAACACATCAAAAACCTTAGAAAAGGGGAAATAGAGAGGGGTTGAGCTACCACATGCTCGATGAGTGACTCTCAACCCCAAGAAAACAAAACTGTTGCACATAATACTCTTAAGTAGCAATCATGCATAATTTGATATTTAATGTCATATAACAAGCATATAAGGCAACCCGTATATGTCAATATGTCAATATCCTCCAGAATGCAAATGGTGTCCCTTTTCTTCTTTCATTCCACGCATAAGAACTCTCAACTTGCCTAGCATAGGACTCTTGTAACTTAGCAATGACAACCACCTATTACGCTTACTTTGCATCATGTACCAGGCATAAATGACTCAACAACAAGTTTTCTCAAGCTATAATCCAGGCATTGAGCACAATAGGGTCTTCAGTTCACATATAAGCACTTAACATCACAGAGTTTAGCTCGAATCACCAACGGGAGTTCTTTTCATAAGAAAATGAGGTTAACACACAAGAAGGTCAGCAAATTTACTTAAATTAAGTAATTAGTTATTAAAACAGTCGTTATTCACAAAAAAAGTCATTTAGAATCCAACAAGGTTATCTTAAAGGGTCACTTTTCCAAATGTTTGCACTAGCATAATCCTCGAATGAGGAGTTCACAACAGACATTAGTCAAGAAATCATTGTCTGGGGCATCAGATTCACGTATTTGTGCTCGTTCAAGTGAGATCGTCACTCACATTTCATATTAGTGCCCGAGGCCTTTCATATTCAGTGGACATCTACCCTCATCAAGGTCTTCTAGGGTTCCCACTTATCGGTCTACTACTTAGGAATTAGGGTTCCTGTACCTTGGGTCCATACCTAAGCTTGTGTCCAAATCATTAGCACCACTTTCCTAACCCAAAACATTTCATATGCGTATCATTTTCAGCACATTTTCCATCAATTATATCATGACAGTGTCATTTCCACCTTTAAGAAGGCTAAAATGCCTGAATAAGGTCATTTGTCTTTTGAAAACCATATAACCATTTATTTTGACGAGACATGCTTATAAATGAATTAACGACCAAGTAAGCATTCTCTTTTCAAAGGAAGTGATGTTAAAAATTCGTCTTAAAAGCTTACAAGCCTACAACTTACTCATAATCAGTTTTACTTAAAAGCATTCTTATCAAACGAATGGTCTAACTGTCTTTATTAACCATGTAACCTAGTGTGGTTGCCATATCAAAGTAATTAACTTATACACTTATCAACGCACGCCTTTAGCATATTATAATCATATTTATTCATAATTCACATTGATTTTCAACTTAATAACCTACTTAAACAATTTTTGAATTAATCAAGGGATTTTTGAACATTCGAGTTACTTGTTTATGTAATCAGGGCGTTGCTTTAGTCTTTGTAACAAGCAAACGAACCTTAAGCTAATTACTCAAGGAATTGAATTATTCAAAAACCTCTATGTGAGAATGGTAGGGCATGCTTAAAGCAAATCAAGCAATGTTCAATCATAAGCAGACTCTTAGTCTATAAATCATTCAGTTTAGACCTTTAAATAATACAAGCAATCTGGAACAACTAGGAATGCATCCGTTTGGCATAAACTCAGTCTATACATACACATATAGCCACAGATGAATCCAAGGCTAACAAACCAGAACTCGATTCATCAGCATGCTTCAACCAGATTTTTGACAATTAACAAGTAATAGACAACATCAGAATATGACAAAACACTTTAGAAATTCACTAATTTATTGCACAACCAGAACTCCCTCCTTATAGCATCGACCACAAAAATCCTCAAAATCATCTCAATTACAATCCCAAATCATTCCAATTAACTCAAACAACCTGACTATTGCCACTATTCTCTTATTTAATTTCCAACTCCACATGCAACTCAATTTATTGAAGGAAAAGATAAAAATTTGTAAATTAGTAATAGTTTAGGAATCAAGAACCACCCACCTCAACTCCAAGATTAAGGACCTAGTTTATGGGTTGCATGGTCGATCTCTAGTCCTAGGTTAAGTTTCGTACCACCCCCTCTTTGCTTGTGGTTAAGAAACCTAGCCAGAACACCTCTATGCCTCTCTGTTGCTACCATGAGCTACTACTGCTTCCTCATGGTTGCCAGATTCGAGCCTCAGCCACCGTCATTAATGGAAGTGGTGGCGGCGTTGGTGTTGTGGAGTTAGCGTTTCACTGCTGCCTTAGGCACGCCACTTCCTCTATCTCCTCCCTGATCGTCACCAGCCCCGGTTGTGTCCTCCCCCCCGACGCTCCGGTCTCTCTCTCTCTCTCTTTCTATTTGTGTGTTTGGGTTAGGTCGTAAGGAAACTAGGAAGGAGAAGCCCCCTTGCTCTTTCGTACTTCTCTTATACCTAGAAAGCCAGGGCTTCAGCCCCTTTTTGCTTTTTATTTTATTTTAGTTTTGTTCTACTAATCCAAAGTCACTAATTACCTAGACCCAATAATTAAGCCCAGTCAATTTCACTAATCTTGCGCGGCTTAACACTCAGCTAGTTACTAATTTTACCCCATTCACATTCCCTTCCAACTCATGAAAATTTGAAACTAAGTTTTAAAAAATGATTCATTTTAATAGACGTAAAAATATTTGCCTAATTTTAGCTAATAAAATAAAACATAACTCATAAAGTTATTAATCTAAGCCGTTACCCTAACATTAAAAATTCTCGGCTATTAAAAAGTCTTGTAAATATTGGTTCTGGGAAGCAATCATCCCAAAACGCTCATTATGTCGCTCTTGAACAAAGTCACGGAGTGCAGTATGCTCAGTTTGAATATAAGCTCTGAGGGATGGTTGCTCATCTTGGATTGACTGAAGGATAGCATGCAAACAAGTAAAATCTGAGGAGGAAGATGGTTGGAATGAACTAGAAGCCCTTAGATGAGTACAGGGAGGAGGTGGTGTAGGTTGCGCCAACTCTTCATCACCCGGTAAAAGGTAAAGATTGACCGGGTTAAAGAGAGTGTTGCGGTCAACATTAGGAGAGACATGAGCCGGTTCCCAGGATAAATCCAACAAACACGCCCAACCTCCACCTTACAAAACTTCATTTGTCCAAAAGCGGCTAAGCCCAACCACTCAAAATGGGAAACTCCATTATCGACGTTCGGGTGAATACCAACAAACCTAGTAATTGGGGTAATAAGTCCCCCAATCACAATCCTCTGTGCGAAACTAGTGGCCGCACTATGTAACTAACTAACCAAGAAAGAACCTGTGTCAAGACGGCCACCCTGGAGCATGCTATAAAAGAAATATAACTCAAATAGGCGAGGCACAATCAGACTATCCTCCCTAGCAAACAGACCACAGGCAAGCAATCTCTGGACCACTCGAATGTAGGGATTTCTAATAGCGGTGAAATTGGAATTACTTATATCATACCGATAACCCATAGAAATGTCATTCTAAAAAGCATTTGAGTTAAAATCTTTGGGTAACATGTCAATAAGGCAAGTTCATACTCCGTAAAAAGCCAAATATACTATTGAAGGTGCTCAAATTGAGCTTATAAAACAACGTATTGAGGTAGAAAGAAATGTATCCTTCTTGACAGCGAGGGCCACTCGTGACCTCAACATCTAATGTACTAAAAAACTCAAGAGTGAGGTCACAATACGTGTAGCCCCTAATCTCTAAAAATTGACTCATGCCTCCCCTAGCAAACAACCAAAGAATGTCATCCACAAACCCAATCGAGTTAGCAAATCCTCATATTGATAACGAGTAGCAACAACTAGCTTACTACTCCAAACATTGTATCTAGCAACATGTTCTGGATGGGTTAAACTAAAGGGGTTAGGAATATTACCTCGATTTCTCACAGTGGTTGAGGTTTGGGGTGTGTGTTGGGGTGGTTGACTTGACATCCCCACCTCTTGGGTGGTCCTTGCTTTCTTCTTGGGTGCCATGGTTATGGAGAGTGGACGAGTGTGAATGCTCTAAACACTAAGTAGAGATCGGAAGAAAAATGGTGAAAAATGAAAAATTTGTGAAAATGAAGGTTAATGGGGAAGAAATATAGAAGAAAATGTGAAAATTTGGAAGATTGGACGGTAAAATTGGATTGTTGAAGGTTTGGGTATGAAAATAGGTAGAATGTGAGAGAAAGAAGATAAGAAAAGAGAAAATTGGAGGAGATTTGGAGTTAAAATGAAGAAAATAAGATGGGAAGAAATTTGATGGAATTTGAGTAAAAATTCAAATTGTGAAGGTGGATGATTATGAAGGTTGCATAGAGAGAAAGAGAGAATTTAGAGAGAGAGAGAGAGAGAGAGAGAGAGAGAGAGAGAGAGAGAGAGAGTTGAAAGGTTAAAGATGAATGAGGGAAATGTCAGGTCGAAGGGCGTGAAAAGCCCTTGACTGTAGACAGAGAGACTCACCACAGACCCCCTAATGGTCAACTCTGTTTAAGAAAGTTTCTGTGATTTCTGGCAAAGGCACCACAAACCGAGTTAGACACCACTAGGGGTCCATGGTAGCTTCTGTATGGAGCTTCTAATGCTCTCTTATTATTTTTTCCGATGTTTCTTCTTTTTTCCTTCTTTTCTTGGTTTTGTTTTTGCTTTTTTATTGATGATTTTTTTCTTTGTTTGTTTTTTCTATTCCCTTTTTTTTCTGAATAAGAAATACACTATTATAAAATCAAACAAAAACTAGTAAAGGGAAAACATGGGTTGCCTACCAAGAAGCACTCTTTTAAGGTCGAGAGCTCAACCTCCACTTTTATGAGGGCTCGGGATCTGTAAGAGTTTGGACAACGGGCTTGTCAATGGGTTCCCCCATAAAATAAGGCTTGAGACGCTGCGCATTGACCCTGAATGCACCGATGGACTCACGTCATACCTCCACAGCTTCATGAGAAAAGACCTTTATGACTTCAAAAGGTCCCGACCACCGGAATCTCAACTTGCCTGGAAATAACCTCAACTTAGAATTGAACAATAGGACTAATTCACCTTCCTCAAATATCTTCTTCATCATGTTATCATGCCATTGCTTGGTCCTCTCCTTGTATATTTTAGAGCTTTCACAGGCTTTAAAACGCAACTCATCCAGCTCATTCAATTGCAATATCCTCTTCTCACCACCGCTTTAAGATCAAAGTTGAGAGTTCGAATTACCCAATATACTTTGTGTTCTAACTCAACTGGTAAATGGCAAGACTACCCAAACACTAATCGGTATAGAGTAGTGCCTGGGGGAGTTTTGTAAGCAGTCCAGTAAGCCCAAAGAGCATCATTAAGCTTCATAGACCAATCTTTTCAGGATCGATCGACCATTTTCTCCAAAATGCTTTTCAACTGCCAATTACATAACTCAACTCGGGAATGATAAGGCTTAGCAATTTTATGAAAAACGCCATACTTCTTTAAGAGAGACTCAAGTGGCTTATTACAAAAACGAGTCCCATTATCACTCAAAAGAGGTTTGGGTGTGCCAAATCTTGTAAAGATGTCCTTTTTAAGAAACTTGATTACCATCTTAAAGTCATTGGTAGGAAAGGTAATGGCTTCTACACAGTTGGAGACATAATCAACTGCCACAAGGATATAGAGATTATTGCGAGAAGGACGAAATGGACCCATAAATTCTATTCCCTAAATGTGAAAAAGTTCTACCACAAGAATCCAACTTAGAGGCATCTTATGCCTTTTGGAAATGTTCCCCGTCTGTTAGCATCGATCGCAAGTCATGACAAAGTTTCTTGCATCTTTGAAGAGAATGGGCCAATAGAAACCCACCTGAAGCACCTTAGCAATGGTGTTGTTCGGTCTAAAGTGTCCACCATAAGTTGAAGCACGGAAACGGTAAAGGACACCATGAACCTTATCTTTCGGCAAACATCTTCTATAAACACCATCTCCACACAACTTGTAGAGAAGATACTTCTCCAACACATAATATTTCATACTAGAAAGAAATTTCTTCCTTTGTTGATAAGTCAACCCAGGTGGCATTACTCTACATACCGTGAAATTCATCAAATCAGCATACCATGGAGTGGGTTGATGAGATATTGTAAGGAGTTGATCATCTTGAAAGGAGTCATCTATAGGAAGCTCTTCTGTTGGTGTGGCCTCGAGACCCAAACGAGATAAGTGATCTGCAACTAAATTTTCATGGCCGGCTTTGTCCCAAATCTCCTCGTCAAATTCTTGGAGAAGAAGCACCCAACGAATGAGATGGGCCTTAGAGTCGAACTTGTTCAAGAGATGCTTTAATGCAACATGATCAGTGAAAATGATCACCTTCGAATTAATCAAGTGTGGGCGGAACTTTTCCAAGGCGAACACAATAGCTAGGAACTCTTTCTCAGTGGTGGCATAGTTCATTTGAGCGTCATCTAAAGTGTGGCTCACATAGGAGATGGCATAGGGCTTATTGTCCTTCCGTTGCCCAAAACTGCTCCCGCTGCATAGTCACTAGCATCGCATGTTACCTCAAAAGGTTATCCCTAATTCAGAGCTTGCATAATGGGAGCAGAAATCAAAGCCTCCTTCAACTTGTGAAAAGCACTCAAACACTCTTCATTAAACTCAAAGGGGCACATCTTTGACAAGCAATTGGGTGAGAGGTTTTGCAATTTTCAAAAAAATTTTATGAACCGTCGGTAAGAACCAACATGTCCAACAAAACTCCTTACACCCTTTACAAAAATAGGTGGTGGTAATTTCTCAATTACCTGTACCTTTGCTTTGTCAACTTCAATGTCCCTGTTGGAAATAATATGGCCTAAACCAACCCCTTCCTGTACCGTAAAATGGCACTTTTATCAGTTCAAGACCAAATTCACATCATCACATCTTCGTAAAACTTTGGACAAATTATTCAAGCAATGGTCAAAATTTATACCATACATAGAAAAATCATCCATAAAGACCTCCATTATATCCTCGATAAAGTCAGAGAAAATGGCCACCATGCATCATTGAAATGTGGCGGGGGCATTACACAACCTAGATGGAATTCTCATATAGGCAAATGTACCTTATGGACAAGTAATGAGGGCCTTTTCTTGGTCACAAGGGTTGATAGGGATTTGGAAAAACCCCGAATACCCATCTAAGTAGCAAAAATAGGAATTTTTAGCCAACCTCTTGAGCATTTGGTCAATGAAGGGAAGGGAAAAATGGTCCTTACGGGTGGCTTTATTCGACTTCCTATGGTCTATGCACATACACCAACCTATAACTATCCTAGTAGGAATTAGTTCATTGTTCTCATTCTTTACAATTGGCATTCTCCCCTTTTAGGCACAACATGGATCGGTCTCACCTATTTACCATTGGAGATAGGTAGATAATGCTAGCCTTAAGAAATTTCAAAATTTCTTTCTTGACTACAACTTGCGTACTAGGGTTCAACCTTCTTTATTGTTCAATTGAGGGTTTATGGTAATCTTCCATTAAAATACGATGCATATACAAAGAAGGGTGAATTCCTTTAAGGTCATCACGAGTATAACCTATGGTTTTACCATGCATTTTAATTGTTCTTAACAAAGAGTTAACTTGAGATGCAGTTAGACTCACATTCACAATCATAGGATATGTAGAATTAGGGCTAAGAAACTCACATCTCAAAGAAGAAGGAAGAGGTTTTAATTCTACCTTAGGGGCACGTTTCTCATTAGACGAGGGTGTATAATCATTCACTAACGCTTCCACCTGGGCAAAGGTCAGTGGAACTTGTGGAGAAGCTTCTAAGAATTGAGCACACATTGCTACTTTGAGATTTTTATCCTTGCTAGTACCATCATTCAGTATACAATGCTCAAGAGGATCATTAGAAACATTATTAGAAGTGGTCCCCCCAACTAAACTATCCACCACTTCTATCCGATGACACTCACCAGAGGTATAAGGAAATTAATACGACACCTTGCAGTGGCCAAGAACAACCTCCCAAGAATGATGGGGTGGCATGTATCCTCTTTCATTTGAAGGATCACAAAACCTATGGGTATATACAAATCTCCCACCTAAATGGGGACATCATTTGAAATACCCCTGGGATACTTTACAGAACATCCGCTAATTGTAAGGAGATTGATGGAGATGTCACCATGACCTTTGATTTAAAAGAATCAAATCAATTTGGCATTACTAATATGCTGGTTAAAGGTTGTATAATTCAACCAAATTTTGTTTAAGTTGTTCTATTGCAGGGCATAAGGATCATTCCAGCACTGACCCGATTTTGAGAGCAAAATTCAGGAAGCATCAACATGGTTTAAGTCTGATATTTTTACATGGATTTCAATTTCAATATGTAAGCTTTCCAACAAGACAAGTTTCATCCAATTTGGAGTTCATTTGGTCATCCAAATCAGCCAAAAACCAAGAGATGTCAAAACTGCCTAGCAATCCAGAATTAACCCGGTTTTGATTAAGTCATAACTTAAGCTATACTAATGCTTAAGTTACGAATTTATACATTTTTGGAGTCCTAAAGATGTGTAATTTCAGGTCCAAGAATCAATTTCCAATTATGCACACAAGAGGATGAAGAAACAAGGAGTTTTCCAAAACTGGTCAGATTAGGCTCTAATCTGCACGGTTTTAAGTTTGAGTTTATTTAACCCATTTAAACTCACCCTAACCTTGATTTTTTGGTTGGGGGGGATTATAGACTTCCTAAAGTTACCCCCCCATTATTAAAATCATAATCATACTCACTTTTGCTAAGCTTAATCAATGTCCTAAAACCGGCCAAAAACTGTTGCTAAACCCGGTTTAGTACAAACTGAAGTAAATTAAGCTCCCAGCCGTTTTTCTCCACTTGCAAGCTGCTCGGCACGTCCCTCTATGCTTGGCACACGTCCCAAGGTGTCTTGGAATGGTCACTACCTAGAGAAGAACAACCAATGAGAGCTAGATTGGTGGCAATGTGATGCTTGCTCCCTATTGGCCAGCCGTAATGCCTTTTCGGCTGTCCAATGAGAAATAAGCAGCAATCTCAGCATGTTTAAGCTTAGTTTAAGAGTATATTGAGTGTATAATGATGTATTAATAGCTTTGACATAAAATAGATTTGTATTTTAATGTATTAGTTTAGGTTAAGAATGTTGTAAACTAGATTAGTACTATTCAGCTTGTATTAGTTCTCTAAACCTTTCCTAAGCATTAAGGAAGGTTAGAAGTGTACTTTTGCTTGTTTACTAGCTTGCCTTGGCTGCCTATTAAATCATCCCCATGGCCTAGCTTGAAAACTAACCCTTTTTATGAATTAAAACCTTTGAGAGTTGTGAAGCATTGACTTCCTTCTTGGTGCTTAGGCACTAACCCAAATACTTAACTTGCTTATCTTAGTTTAGGCCGAACTAAGTGGTGATCAAGTGAATTCTTAACTCTTGATTAGGTGGTGTTTCTGTATCCTAATTGAAGTTAGGGGCCCTAAACTTAAGCTTGGTGGTGATTTCTGTATCCTTGCTTTAAGTTTAGTTCTATCCTTTAATGCATACACTCAAGGTTTTTCCTAAGAGAGTTTAATTGAGTTTTGCTAGCTTAATTTGAGTTAGTAAATCTTGCTTTGCTTCTATTCCATATTCCCACACTTACAAGCCACTTCCATCACCATCCTCATACTCATTTAAGGCTTAGACTACAAGCCTTCCTCCACAAATCCACAAAACCACCCAACCGTGCAAAGTGCATCCTACACGGTTTCTTGGACAGAAATGTGGCACGACCCCCCCATGCCATAAGGCACGACCGTGCTACCCCTTGAACGTGCTGTGTTGCTTTGGTTGCCTCCTTTCTTGGTAACTTGTAACCTACCTTCCATTCTCCCTTGTGTTGTACATCAATTCACGACAAAGATCGATTGTTTCCCACTTAGAATCACTTGATTCTAAGCACCATTCTCCCTCCGCATACTTGATGCCTCACAACCATCATTTTATGTGATTACTTTCCTTGGTTTTCCCCTTGATGTTATCTTCCTTTGATTGCTAAGTTAGTTGTATTCTAGTGAACCCTAGCTTGGTCATCGGCAGATACATCAGAGATGGTGGCGGGTCTCATTTCACCTAGGTCCACCTTTTTGTAAAGGGAGAGAAGCACTAAACTTACAAGACCCAAATTCACACAAAATACGTTCTATTGACACATTCCCTATTAGACAAGGAATAGAAAAACTACTGGGATACTTATTCTTAGTAGGGAGCTTGTTTTGGATCGTGGCACACATTCTTCAGTCAATGTCGCATTTTCATGCTCTTCTAGTTTTCTTTTATTAGACAAAATCTCTTCAAAAACTTAGTGTAAGAAGGCATTTGTACCAAGGCGTTAGTGAATGGAATGTTAATGTGTAGTTTCTTAAGGACCTCTAAAAACTTCCCAACTTGTTGGTCAAGCATAGCCTTAGCCATTCTTTGGGGAATGGTAGGTGGAATATAAGGTCTTGGGGAAGTCTTCTTGGGGTCAATAGGAACCTTACTAGAATTATGCACATCACCACCTAGCACATTATGAGGAATAGACACCTCTCTCTCAACAACCACATCATTTCCATCATACAAATGGCAATCTTTGCTAACCCCTTAGGTCCCTCAAGTTGTTTTTCCCCTTTTAAAATATATAGCATTACATTGCTCCCTAGGGCTAAATTTGTGCTTACAAGGAAGTCTAAGTGGGGGTGTAGATGAAGAGGTAGCTTGTTAGATGATTTGAGCTTCCAACATCTTATTATGAGTAGTAAGCACATCAACCTTAGAGGCTAATTGCATAATATACTCTTCTTGCTTTTGTTGCACCAAAAGCATACTCTCTATCATGGCCTCTAAATTGGATTTTTGAGGTGCCCGGTGAGGGTAAGGTGGTCTTTAAAATCCAGAAGTGGTCTAACATTCATTTGACGAATAAGAGGGGCATTAGACCTATAAGAGAAACTAGGGTGATTCCTCCAACCTGGATTGTACGCGTTGGAGAATAGGTCATTGGTCGGTGTAGGGTTATAGGTGTTGACATAGTTGACTTGGTCACTATCATCTTAGGCAAATGAACTCTCGACTTGACAATTCACAGTCAAATGATCAGCAGATGGGGATGGGGCACTTGAAGTAATAGAATTAACATTCAACCATTCTAACCTTTGAGACATTGCATCTACTTTAGCAGATAGCATAGAAATAGCATCAAGCTTTAACCTACCTCCAACCCTCTTGGGTTGGCTTCTCTCATTGGACCATTGGTAGTTATTAAGTGTCATCTCCTCAATAAGGTTGTGAGCCTCATCTTCCATCTTTCATTAGAGTTCCACCTGCCGCCGCATCTATAGTAGACCTCACTAGTTGAGTGACTCCATTGTAGAAGGTTTGCACTATCACCCACCCTTGGAGCCCGTGATGTGGACATAGCCTCAATAGGTCCTTTGACCGCTTACTCTCTTCATAGAGCGACTCGTTTTCCCTTTGAGCAAAGGTAGTGATTTGGTTTCTTAGACTCGTCGTCTTGCTTAGAGGAAAGAATTTTACAAGAAAAACCTTGGTGAGCTCATCCTATGTTATGATGCATTCGGGAGGAAAAGAATGAAGCCACACTCTCGCTTTGTCCCTAAGTGAAAAAGGAAATAGCGGCCATCGAATGGCGTCGGTGGAAACTCCGTTAAGTTTCAATGTGTCGCACACCTCTAAAAATACCGAGAGGTGTAAGTTGGGATCTTCTAATGGGGTGCCTCCAAATTGGGATTGTTACACCATGGAAATAAGAGTTGACTTAATCTCAAAGTTGTTTGGTTCCACGTTTGGTCAAGCAATGTTAGAGGTAATGCCTTGGACTACCGGGCTGACAAAATCCTGAAGCGTCCTTCTTTGGTCACCTCCACCTCCCGCTATCGTTGAAGAGGTTTGTTGAGCTTTGGCTCTCAGCTCCTCTAACTTTAACTTCTTCCTCCTAGAATGGAAAGTCCTTTCTATTTCCTGATTGAATTCAAAAGAAAGGGATTTCGCATATAAGTGGAGAAATCCTACAAAGATCACAACTCTACCAATGCAAATCAAAAATTACAAAGAAAAATAAAAACACAAAAATGCTTAGTCAATCTATAAAGGGTGAACTTAATATCCACAAATTGGTCCCTAATAACTGTGTAAACGACTTGACACCACCACAAGCGAACGGGTGTTGTACTTTAGTTTTAATATCGTTCCCATAGAGACCGAATGTAACCTATTCAATTTTAATCTATTATAAAAGGCTAAGCAAACGAGTTCCAATGGGTTGTTCAAATTTAGCTAATTAACTAATCGAAAAATTAAAACGAATTAAAATATGTAGGGAATTGTTTCATCGATTAAAGAGTTAGATCAATGGATGCACTCAATTGTCTAGCATAAGCAAGCAAACTTGATCAAAATTTGGTCACAAAACTTCAATCATAAGGTAGAATTCAATCATTCCAACATAGAAATAGCACAAGCAATAAAGATTGAGGATCCAACATTAATACTTTGGCTAACAAATCCCTAGATTAAATAAACTACTCACTCAAGCCAAAAATTAACAACATCTAAAACAAGAGTTCAAGAAAATACTAAAGGGAGAGAAAGCTTAGTAGCAGTGGTGATCATCCAATGGTGTCCTAATCTTCAAACCTCTAAAAGGCAAAGTTTTTCTTCAGTTTCTTCTTTTACTCTAAAATTTCTAATAAAAATATGAGAAAGATGAGTGAGAAGTGAGATGAGTTCTTCCTTCCTTTTTTGCAGTTGAATAACCCCCTTTTTAAGCATAAACTTGATCATCCTCAGGCACAAGAAGAAGAGGCAGGCGGTTTAAGGCTCACTACGGACCGTGGCCTTCGTCATGGACAGTCCGTGGTTACCTCTGTCTCGAACTTCTCTAGCTCTTCTTTTCTCCCACGAGCGAGGTGACTTGGGGGAATCCATGGGGAGTCAAATCATATTCAATTGGGGGTCAAAGCCAAGGCAAAAAGGTCTAAAAACACGCAAAACACAGAATAGGACCATACCCAAGTGCAAATGTAATACATTTGTTCTTTATTTTTACGTTAAGCTGACTATCCTCCTTTACAATGTTATAAAATTGTGTTTCATTAATTAGATAAGTCAAATTAATATGAATGAGCTTGAGTACATGATAATTTTATTAATAATAATAATATTATTGTTATTATTATTTTGGAAAATTTATAATGATTTTTAACAATTGTTAATGAGAATTATTATCGGGTACTAAATCAAGTAGATTATCGAATACGACTAGATTATCAAGCTTTACGATCAGTTTTGTTAATTATTAAATTTAATTTTAATATAATCACGAACGAGTAAATTGATGAATGATTGTATTAACGATTTGGGTTTAGAATGAGAGGTACAAGATTGGACTAGTGATGCTAGTTGATGGGCAAGCATTAACAAAAAGGGAAATAGGGGGTATTTTTGCCAAAAAAAGGCCAGAATCCTGCCTGGTTTCTTCTTCTTCATTGTGAGATCCCTGAGCACCTTCCCCTTCTTTTCCTCTCTACACACGCGACCACAAGCTCCCGTACTCCATCAATTCTTCCTCTACCTAGCATGCATTGCTCACATCCCACCTCCCCAGCATCAAACAAACTGGCTGCTGTGAGTTCTGGGCGAAATTAGTACAAGACCACCATGTTTGTGGTATATGTTCAAGCAAGGGTTTGAGGCGCCAAACACGTGCCCAGACTCGGCCATGGATCTCAGTCCTTAGTCACAATAATTCCTCTATAAATTGAGGCTAAATTTGCAGCACAAGCATTAGGAATAGCACCAAAATAGTGAGTCAAAATTCAAGTTGAATTGGATCAATTTGCTTGGGTTTAGGTTTAGCAGTAGGCAGAGGGTTGAATTTCTATTTTTCAAGCATTTAAATCAGTCCCAAAAACCCCTAAAGCGGGTCCTTAGCTTGGATTTGAGGTGGATTTTTCCCTTCCTCCTAAATTATTAGTAATTTCAAGCAGATTTTAATGATTGTAGGTAGTTCATACTTACTTTTGTGACTGTTATCAGTAATTGTAAGAGTTGACTGTTATCAGTAATTATAAGACTTAAGGCTAAAATTTGGTAAAAATGATGATAATACTGATTCAGGTATGATGGAGTCCTACCTAGCCATGACCTTGTCTGTGATGTGCCAAGTCCAGAACGTCCAAGAACAAGGTCCCAAGTTCAAAGGATGGCTCACATTTTGCAAGACTTTCAAACAGCTACAACCGGGTTGCTTGGCCAGAAAATGCCCGGTTTTATTCATCTCATTACTTAAGCTGCATTGTGGCTTAAGTATCATATTTTTCCATTTTTAGAATCCTTACCATGTCCACTTTCAAGTCCAAGCATTCATTTCTAATCATGCACACAAGAAGGTGGAAGATAAAGGCATTTTGTCTAACCGACCAGTTTTGGTTCAAAACTGCACGGTTAAATGTTTAGGTGGAATTACCCCACTTAAATGTGGTTTAACCTTGATTTGTTTGTAGGGGGTTTGTACACCCTAAGGTTTCCCCCCATGGCCTGAAAACAAAATCATGCACACCTTTAATAAGGTTAAAGTTGGTTACAAAACCGGGTCAGAAATTGCCGTGAACCCGGTTTAAGAGCACGGTTGAAGTTTTCCTTCTCCAAAGGGTTTACTATCTCCAAACTAGATTGGCACACGTCCCAAGGTGTCTAGAAGGCCAATAATCAGCTGCAAAAGGAGAAGGCATTGAAAAGAACAACCAATGGTATGCAAGTTGCAAAAGATCTTGTCCCTTCAAGACTATTGGCTGGCCGTAAAGGGGTTTCTACTTTTCCCCTGGTCACATGTCCTCAACCTAGTATTATGCTTATTTAAGCCTCAATATGAGCTAATTAAAGTGTAAACATCATTACTCTTGCATTCCTTAATGTTAACAATGTAGTTAGATTAGTCTTAAGCATGCTTTGTACACAGTTAGTCATAACTGTGGAGTTTAGGCTAGTTTAATGCCTTTCCTCCCTAGGAAGGAAAGCTAAGGGGTTTGCTTGGTTGTTAGTGTGCTTGCTAGGCATGTAACAAAAGGAACTCTCGGTCATTTTTGCTGGAGACTTCGCACTTTGAATGAGAAAAACCGTAGAGAGCTTTTGAAGCTTTCTTTATGAAAACACTTAACTTGCTTATCCTTAACTAGGACGGTTAATGTGGCGATCAAGTGAGTCCTAACTTTGATTGAGTGGTGATTTTTTGTATCTTAATCAAACTTAGGGGCCCTAGCCTTGAGTTTGGTGGTGATTGTGTATCCAAACTTCGAGTTTAGCCCTATCATTTTCATTGTGTTTCTACACGAATTCAAGGCATTGAATTGTAATTCAGTTTGCTAAACCGTGAGCTATTACTATCTTGCCTTAGTTTCCCCCCTTCCTCCAAAGGTACATCATGTTTGGTATCAGAGCTTGACTTCTCCTAGGGCTGGTGCGTCCCTCACCCTTCCAGAAATCCATCCCACTCAAGAATCCAAACATAAATTCAGTTTCATACACGGTTTGAGAGAAAACACAAAATCTAAAAAACTTGCTGTTTCCAGCCGTGCCCGACAGAACAATAGCACGGTCACCCCGTGCCATTAAGCATGTCCGTGCCACCCCTATTCTATGTTGTTTCAGTTACTTAAGCGGCCAAGTTCCAGCATGACTTCGACAAGCATGACCTTGGAAGAAAGGTTTGAAGCTTTGATGAAGCAAAATGAGTTCTTGGCTGCAAAATTCAAGAGGACTCACAAAAGAATAAAGAACTCAAGCACAAAATGAGTACCTGAGAAAGCAATTGGGTTCGGTTTTGAAGCAAAAGAAAAAACTGAATGAAGATGCTCTTCAATCTGAACCCAGGAGGCACGAACAAGTCTTCAACCATGAAGTTGATTCTTCAAGTGAAGAAGAACCAACCAGAATGATGAGAGGGAGTTACAGTTTGAAGCTAATTCCAATGATTTCAAAGTAGAAGTTCTTGAATTTGAAGGTATGCTTGATCCTGACGAGTTCTGTGATTGGTTGTATACTGTTGAGAGAGTCTTTGAATATAGAGATGTTCCTAATGATGAGAAGGTTAAATTGGTAGCTTTAAGACTCAGAAAGTATGCATCTATGTGGTGGACAAACCTAAGTGCTAAACGGCTAAGAGAAAGGAAATCAAAAATTCGTACTTGGGATAAAATGAAATCCAAACTCAAGGCACATTTTCTACCACCAACCTATGTTTAGGATTGTTATTCTCAACTTCATAACCTTACTCAAGGTAATATGAGTGTTGAAGAATATACACTTGAGTTTGAAAAGATGCTTATCAAGTGTGATATTCAAGAGCCAAAAGAACAAACCATAGTTAGATACTTGGGAGGACTTTATCCTGGGTACTCTAACGTGGTTGAATTGCAAGCATATACTTCGTTTGATAATGTTTGTGTCTTGGCACATAAAGTGGAGTAGCAAAAGAAGGAAAGACCGCCCTTTAAACCTTAAAATACATGGCCTTTAACCCGGAACCAACCTTTTAACAAGGGGAGTTCCAACCTGTTCCTAAGCCACAAACTCCATTCCCTTCCTTCCCACAAAGAACCCCAGCACCACAAAGAACCCAAGCACCTCATAAACTTAAACCCAATCCCATGAGCAACAGAAGGTGTTTCAAATGTCAAGGGTTGGGACACATAGCTTTGAAGTGTCCAAACAGAAAGGTAATCACCTTGGCTGAATGGACAACCGTGAGGGAGAGCTTTGAGGAGTAAGAAAATGAAGTTAAAAGTGAGCCAGAACTTAAGGAAACTCAAGATGAAATTGTTGAAGAGGCCAATGAAGGTGAACTCTTGGTTTTGAGAAGAGTTCTAAGCAAATGAAAAGGGATTTCAAGATGAACGAAGGGAGAACATTTTTCATACTCATTGTGCTGTCCAAGGAAAAGTGTGCTCTTTGATCATTAATGGAGGGAGCTGTGCAAATGTAGTTTCTTTAAGCATGATTGAGAAACTAGGGCTACAAACAATGACTCACCCACATCCATACAACATCCAATGGCTAAGTCAAAGCAAGGGAATTCAAGTTAACTCTGAGTGCTTGATTTCTTTCTCTGTTGGAAAGAACTATCAAGATAAGTTATGGTGTGATGTGATTCCAATGGATGCATGTCATATGCTATTAGGAAGGCCATGGTTGTATGACCGAAAGGTTATGCACAATGGTTACCTAAACAACTACTACTTTACTAAGGATGACAAGAAGATCACCCTTGCCCCTTTATCCCCATCCAATCTCCACGAAATTCTGCCACAAAAAAGCCCAAACAAGTTGATTGTTTATTGTCCGTGAGTGAACCCATCCTAAAGGCTTCTCAACATGAGTTTTAGGCCTTTAAAGAGTGGATACTAAGCATGCAAGACGAACCATAAAGTTTGATGCCCACTCACCCCATTGCAAGAACACTCATTGAAAACTTTTGTCATTTGTTTCCTGAGGAGATAACTACGGGTTTACCTCCCAAAAGAGAGATCCAACACCATATTGATCTCATTCCTGGTTCAATCCTTCCAAACAAGCCAGCTTATAGGATGAACCCAAAGGAGACCATGGAAATTCAAAGGCAAGTCGAGGAGTTGATGTCAAAAGGGCTCGTACGTAAGTCCTTAAGCCGTTGTGCCGTACCTGCCTTGTTGGTTCCAAAGAAGGATGGCAGCCAATGAATGTGTGTGAATAGTAGAGCCATAAACACAATCACAATCAAGTATAGGTATCCCATACCTAAGCTTGAAGATATGTTGGATGAACTACATGGCTCTAAGGTAGTCTCCAAGATTGATCTTCGAAGTGGATACTATCATATTAGAATCCGTGAGGGAGATGAATGGAAGGCTGCATTCAAGACTAAAGGTGGTTTGTATGAATGGCTTGTTATGCCATTTGGTCTTTCTTATGCTTCTAGTACATTCATGAGGCTAATGAATCAAGTATTCAAGCCTTACATTGGCAAGTTCGTGGTAGTCTACTTTGATGACATTCTGATTTACTCCAAGGACAAGCAAGCAAATCAAGATCATCTCAATCAGATTATACATGTCCTGGAACGTGAAAAGTTATATGGTAATCTTAAGAAATGTACTTTCTTCACTCAAGAAGTTACATTCATAAGTTACATTGTTTCAGAAGATGGCATAAAGGCAGATGAAGGAAAGATAGAAGCTATTCGGTCTTGGCCTCAACCAAAAAGCATACATGATATTTGAAGTTTCCATGGCTTAGCTTCCTTTTACAGGAGGTTTATTCGAAATTTCAGCACCACAATGGCCCCCATGACTAAAGTGCTTAAGGGTGCATCATTCAAATGGAACCCTAAAGCACAATCTGCCTTTGAAGAAGTAAAGAAGAAACTAACTCAAGAACCCGTCCTAGCATTGCCGTGCTTTGAGAAAGTTTTTGAAGTTGAATGTGATGCATCTGGAGTGGGAATAAGTGGAGTTCTCACTCAAGAAGGTAAACCATTAGCCTTCGTTAGTGAGAAATTATGTGAATCAAGAAGAAAGTATTCCACTTATGATAAGGAATTCTATGCAATAGTTCGGTGTTTAGAGCATTGGAGCCATTACTTGGTGGCTAGTGAGTTTATATTGCATTCTGATCATGAGGCATTGAAGTACATTCAAGGCCAAAAAAATCTTAAATCACGCCATGCTAAATGGGTTGAGTTCCTTTAGTCATTCCACTTCACCATCAAGCACAAATCAGGAAGATTAAATCAAGGTGCGGATGCATTATCAAGGAGATATCTCCTTTTGTTTCAACTAAATGCTCTTATTCTTGGTTTTGAGCATCTTAAGAGTTTGTATACTGAAGATGAAGACCTTGGGGACCTATATTCTGTATGTTTGGAGCACCCCAAGGGAGATTTCTTAGTCCAAGAGGGCTATTTGTTCAAAGGAGTACGGGTGTGTATTCCTAAGTGTAGCACCCGTGAGCTCTTAATTAGAGAAGTTCATGGTGGTTTCTTGGCTGGTCATTTTGGGGAGTCAAAGCCTTAAGCATGTTAAGGGAATATTACTATTGGCTAGGGATGGAGAAGGATGTTCAAGACATCCTAAGAAGGTGTGGTATGTGCCAGGTAGCTAAAAGTCATACCTTACCCCACGGTTTGTACACTCCACTGCCCGTGCGATGGAGATGTCATCATGCCCTTTGATTTAAAAGAATCAAATCAATTTGGCATTACTAATATGCTGGTTAAAGGTTGTATAATTCAACCAAGTTTTGTTTTAGTTGTTTCATTGCAGGACAAAAGGGAAGATTCCAGCACTGACCCTATTTTGCAAGCAAAATTCGACCAGCATCAAAATGGTATAGGCCTGAAGTTTTTGCATGGATTTCAAGTTTAAGATGTTATATTTCCAACAAGACAAGTTGCATCCAATTTGGAGTTCATTTGGTCGTTCAAATCAGCCATTTACCAAGATGTGTCAAAACTGTCCAGCAAACCAGAAACAACCCGGTTTTGTTTAATTCATAACTTAAGCTATACTAATGCTTAAGTCACGAATTTATACATTTTTGGAATCCTTAATATGTTTAATTTCAGGTCCAAGCATCAATTTCCAATCATACCCACAATAGGATGAAGAAACAAGGTGTTTTTCCAAACCGGTCAGATTAGGCCCTAATCTGCGCGGTAAAATGTTTAAGCCTAATTACCCTACTTAAACATGTCCTAACCTTGATTTCTTTGTTGTGGGGGTTTATAAACATCCTAAAATAACCCCCCATGGCCGGAAAACCGAAATATCATCACTTTTGGTTTGCTTACAAGTTGCTACAAAAACCGGACAAAACTGCCCCTAAACTCGGTTTAGTACAAGCTGAAGTATTTTAAGCTCTCAGCCACTTTTCTCCACTTGCAAGCTGATAGGAACGTCCCTCTATGCTGGGCACACACTTATAGGCCTTCATTTATTGGTTGCATGGCCAAAAGGTGGTCCAATGAGAGCTTGATTGGTGTCCATGAGTTGCTTGCTTCCCATTGGCTAGCCGCAAAGTGGTTTTCTACTTTTGGGCTGACCAATGAGGTGAGAGTGAAGAAATCTCAGCATATATTAAGGTTAAGCATAGTGTATAATGATGTATTAATAGCTTAGACATAGTTTAGATTTGTATTTCAATGTATTAGATTAAGTTTAGTTAACTTGTAATCTAGTTTAGTACAAATCAGGTTGTAATAGCTTGTAATTAGCACTAAGACCTTTCCTAAGCATGAAGGAAGGTTAGAAATGTCCTTTACTTGCTAGCTTGATGGTCTTTTGCTGCCTACTTAAGGAGCACATGGCCATGCTTGTAAAACACAACCCCTTTTGAAGTGATAAAATCAGTTTTCAAAGCTTGTGTGCTTTCTTCTCTCAAACTCTTACTTGCTTATCCTTAATTAGGCCAATTAAGGTGGTGTTTAAGTGAGTCTTAAGCAAATGTTAAGTGGTGTTTCTGTATCTTAACACTTTGTTTAAGGGCCCTAAACTTAGCTTGGTGGTGTTTCTGTATCCTTGCCTAAGTTTAGTTCTATCAAAACCGATGCTATACTCAAGGTGCTTCAAAGAGGATTAAAGTGGATTAGCTAGCTTTAATCTAAAGTTAGTGATTCTTACTTTGATTCATCTTTCCATTTCACACATCCATAACCATTCCCACATATATGTTCATGCTGAATCCAAGCTAAAGCTACCCCCTTTGGTTTAGCTTTCAAACCCAAACACATAAACACCTCAAACCGGGCACCGTGAAGCATGCAAGGCAAAGTGGGCAGCAAAGTGGCACCGTCTGCCCGTGCCATGAAGCACGACCGTGCCACCCCCATGGCCGTGAGATATAGCCTCTTTTGAGTTGTGTTCTTGGCTTGGTTGGTTTGGGTCCATTTCCCCCTTGTGTTATACATCACCTCACGTCAAAGAACCTTTGTTTTATCACTTAGAATCACTTGATTCTAAGTTCCATTCTCCCTTCACATACTTGATGCCTCACAAACATCATTTAATGTGTTCATTTTCACTTGTTTCCCCTTGATGTTATCTTCCCTTGGTTGCTAAGTTAGTTGTATTCTATTGAACCCTAGCTTGGTCATCGACAGATACATCACCGTGCCTACTCTACCTTGGGTGGATATGAGTAATGACTTTATTTTGGATTTTGCCTAAGACCCAAAGGGGCAAGGATTCCATATTTATGGTGGTGGACAGGTTTTCAAAGATGGCACACTTCATACCTTGCAACAAAACCAATGATGCTACACATATTGTCGAGTTATACTTCAAATAGGTAACAAGGCTGCATGGTATCCCTAAGTCCATTGTTTCAGATAGGGATACAAAATTTCTAAGTCATTTTTGGATCACTCTTTGGAAGAAGCTTGGTACTAAGTTGCCGTTTAGTACCACTTGTCATCCCCAAACTGAGGTAACTAATCGAACCTTAGGTACTCTGAGCTTTGATTAAACCTCACACTAAAGCTTGGGATTTACTCTTGCCACATGCTGAGTTTGCATATAACAAAGCTCCTAGCAAGGCTACTGGTCTTTCACCATTTAAGGTGGTGTATGCGATTAATCCTTTAAGTCCCAATAATCTTACTCCCCGGCCTCAAGACCAAAAACCAAATGCCGATGCAGCAGCAAGAGTGAAATAGATTCAGAAGCTCTAAGAATTGGTGAAGGCTAGAATTGAAAATACTAATGCATCCTATGAAGCCCAAGCCAACAAGCATAGGAGAAAGATGGTGTTTCAACCAGGAGACCTAGTTTGGATCCACTTGAGAAAGGAAAGATTTTCTTCCAAAAGAAAGAACAAATTCATGCCACGAGCTGAAGGTCCATTTGAGGTCTTCCAAAGGATAAATGGCAATGCATACAAGGTTGATCTACCTAGAGATTATGGAGTTTTAACTACGTTCAATGTGGTAGATTTGAGCCCCTTCTATCCGGATGACTCCCCCACAGATTTGAGGATCAAATCATGGAGTCCTATCTAGCCGTGACCTTGTCCATGATGTGCCAAGTTCATAACATCCAAGAACAAGGTCCCAAGTTCAAAGAATGGCTCACATTTTGCAAGACTTTCAACCAGCTACGACCGGGTTGCTTGGTCGGCATCTTATTACTTAAGTTACATTGTCGCTTAAGTCTAATATTTTTTCATTTTTGGAATCCTTACCATGTCTACTTTCAGGTCCAAGCATTCATTTCCAATCATGCACGCAAGAAGGTGGAAGATCAAGGCATTTTGTCTAACCGGCCAGTTTTGGTTCAAAACTGCACGGTTAAATGTTTAGGTGGAATTACCCCACTTAAATGTGGTTTAACCTTAATTTCTTTATATGGGGGTTTATACACATCTAAGGTTTCCCCCCATGGTCTGATAACAAAATCATGCACACTTTTAATAAGGTTAAAGTTGGTTGCAAAACCGGGCCAGAAACTGCCGTGAACCCGGTTTAAGAGCACGGTTGAAGTTTTCCTTCTCCAAAGGGTTTACTATCTCCAAACCAGATTGACACATGTCCCAAGGTGTCTAGAAGGCCAATAGTTAGCTGCAAAAGGAGAAGGCATTGATAAGAGCAACCAATGGTATGCAAGCTGCAAAAGATCTTGTCCCTGGAAGACTATTGGCTGGTTGTAAAGGGGTTTCTGCTTTTCAGCTAGTCACATGTTCTCGGCCTAGTATTCTGCTTGTTTAAGCCTAAATATGAGCTAATTAAAATGTAAACATCATTAGTCTTGCTTTCCTTAATGTTAAGAATGTAATTAGATTAGTCTTAAGCATGCTTTGTACATGGTTAGTCAAAATCGTGGAGTTTAGGCTAGTTTAATACCTTTCCTCCCTAGGAAGGAAAGCTAAGGTGTTTGCTTGGTTGTTAGTGTGCTTGCTAGCCATGTAACAAAAACAACTCTTGGCTATTTTTGCTGGGGACTTGGCACTTTGAATGAGAAAAACCAGAGAGAGCTTTTGAAGCTTTCTTTATCAAAACACTTAACTTGCTTATCCTTAACTAGGTCGATTAAGGTGGTGATCAAGTGAGTCCTAACTTTGATTAAGTGGTGATTTTCTGTATCTTAATCAAACTAAGGGGCCCTAACCTTGAGTTTGGTGGTGATTCTATATCCAAACTTTGAGTTTAGCTCTATCATTTTCATTGTTTTTCAACACGGGTTCAAGGCAATTGAATTGTAATTCAGTTTGCTAAACCGTGAGCTATTGCTATCTTGCCTTAGTTTCCCCTCCTTCCTCCAAAGGTACATTAAGGTCTCATGCATGCTGAGTTTAATGCACAATTTGCTAGCAGGTCAATTTAGGCAATTTTGGAGTAAACTGATTATACCCTAATTTTTTCTTTAAATTAGTTTAAATATGTTTTAAATTTTGTTTTGATGAATACATATGTATACTATCCTTGTGGATATTAATTTTGTGAGTTATGCAATTAAGTTGTTATGGTGCTAAACCGAAAACTAAGCTTGGTAGTTGAATGGTTTTAGGTGGAACTAATGAGTGGTTTGAGGTTTTTATGGACGGTGTTGTGAGAGGAGGGAGCCTGGGATTGATATCAATCACAATCTTGTGAATTGTGTAGTGATTGTGGTATTAGGCAGATTCTACTAAAACTATTCCTGCGAAGTGAAACGAATGTGCTATTTGTGAATCTTGAATTGATAAAATGATTTTATGTGAATGAATTGTGAATTTTAGAAAAACTTTAAAAGGTCGTTAAAAGCTTATTTAAATGATTTCAGGATGTTTCTAAATGTTCATCAGTTCCTGTTTCGCTTGCTAAGATGATTTAAAATGAGCTCGGAAATATTTTAATGGTTTGGTTTCTATTGTATTTCTTTCTTTTGCATTTAAAGGATTAAAATGAACTTAAAAAGGGCAACTAAAGATGTTTAATTGTGAGACCTAGTTTTGAATTATGTGCTAGCCAATTATTTAAGTTTAATGCGAGTTTGTAGACTCACTATGATCTTAAGAGGTTTTCCTTGTTGGAAATGGAAGGACCAAAAACCATTAATGGTGGTATAGGTGATTTTACTAGACAAGCGTACTTTTCATTACGTAAGCACCTATTAAAAGGAATTGATGTGTAACTCACTTGAAGGTGAGACTTTACTGTTTGTGACATTGTTCTTTTTAGTAATCTATAATGGTTTAGTACGGTTTTAATAGCTAAGATAAGTGGTTTAAGTGGAGAAATGGTTTAGTATGATTTTAATATCTAAGATAAGTGGTTTAAGTGGACAAATGATTAGGGAATAGACCCGGTTTGCGGGAACCCTAATGCCTAGGGAGATAAAACCAGAAGTGAGAACCCTAGAATAGCCTGACAAGGGTAATGGTCTAAAATATGTTATGCCCTGGGATAATTCGATGCGTGAGTGACAGCTTCACATAGGGCGAGTGACGATCTCCCCTAACTAGAACATTATATGGTCTTACCATTGTAAAAGAGATTTTCTTGATATATGAGAAAACGGATTGAATTCTTACCATTGTGGGTGTTTCAGGAACTTCTAAAAAGTGTAAGGGTCTTAAAGGGACTAGTTTGAATTATAAGCGATTCTTTAAAAGTAAAATGAATTACGACATTTCCAAAATGTGTAACTGAAAGCTTTTTCACCCTATCTTTGTCATTTTATTTGGCTATGTAGTTGAATGTCTGTTTCTAACAAAGTTTGGTTATTAAAGGCATAGATACGAGCTTGAGTGGCTTGGTGTGAAGTTTAGAGGTGATGGTTTCCTTCAGGGGATTTGTTTGCCTAATATGATAGTAGTATATTGTGTGATTACTACTTATTACTATTGCCTACAACACATCTTCCTTATTCCCTTTCCAGATTTAGATTAAGCACGTATAGAAGTTATTTCGGTGATGACATGCTAGCAGCTTTTTGGCCAGTTTCACTCGAGTGGTTGCTTTGAAATGTTTGATGTCTTTCCATCTTTGCAATTAATTAAGCCTACTCATTGAATGTGTAAGCATATAGACAGCTCTGAACCTATGTATATGATGTTATAACTCTATTTTTTATCTAGTTTGAATGTTAGTAACCCGGGTGGGTGACCCATGGATGTGACTCATGTCACCTAGTATCTTGTTTTACCTTATTGTCAAAGTACATGTACCTTAGCTTAAGCTAAACCATAAAACGTTGTAAAAACAGGCCAAACTCTTGTAGTTTTGTTCCAGAATACCTAATTACATGTTAATATTTAAGTTCAACCTTAATAACCTTAGGGACTTCTCCTAGAAGTCCCGGTAGTGTGATGCCTCCTTGAGACGGGGGTGTTACATTGGGTGGTATTAGAGCTATAGGTTGCATTATGTATCTAGATATATTAATAGGAGTTGCGATGTGTGAAATAAGTAACTTATGTGCTTCTGTGATCATGTCTTACTTTGTATTACCTGCATTTGTAATTGCATGACCTATGGTGTTTATATGCTAGTTTTCATGCTTACCTATGCAGTGGTAGTGTAGGATGGTGTTCCATATTGTCAACTATGTTTAGCCACCTTTTTGGTGGGCTGCCTGGAATGCAATCATATTTTGGAGAGCTTTAGAAATGAGTAACCAGTGGGGACCTTAGAGAGTCATTAAAAACTATTGGGCGGTAAGGTTTATAAGGAAGCCACCTATCATCGAGAGATGGAGAGAAGTAGCCATCAACCTCCGTCCATGGACAGTACACATGGGGGCATACGACCCTTTTACATATTGAGGCTTGGTGGAATTCCTATTACTGGTAGAGCACCAAGTAGACTACTTGGGAATTACCCCTCTCCAAAGAAGCTCTACTTCCAGTCAGCTTGTACAAAACTTACTCATTTAGCCCACTGAGAACCAGCACCTTCCTACCACCCTATTTGAGAGGAATCAACTCGAGCATCATCAGATGAGACTCCTCTTTGTCGAGAGACCCCAAGATGAGCGATACTAATAAATTGGCACCATGTGGGTACGCTAGGTAGATGCTTACAGGATGCTCTACCCCCGATGATGGCGAGCCATTATGCTCAAAATGGGGGAGTTAGCTGATGAAGAATACAACATCGAATATGTCCCCACCATGAGATTGAAAGAGTTATTAGCCCCTTATCGAGACCAATCTGAAAGCTCAGATGAATCCATGTTTGACATCCTTTTTGAAGATGACACCTTAGACGAGGAGTATGGTAGAGTAGTGCGTTCACAGATAATGTGATGTATATAAATAAGTTGGATGTAAGCCTTTTAAATTTGTTTTCTTTCAAGATAAAGCACTAGAATAGCCAGGCCTCCTAGTGACTTCTACGTCACATTACCAGTATCTAAATGAAATAAATGAAATTGGTTCTTGCCAAAGTGTTATATGCTCACTAGTTTGTTTATGCGTCAACGTGCACTCCCTCAAATTGAAAATGTGGTATTCATTTATGACTTTGTATGGGGTAAGCTAAAACTTAACTTGTGGCTATACATAACATCTTTCTGCCCCACTTCCAAATAATTTCATTAACTGAGAAATCCTGGCCTTATAAGTCCAAGTATGGTTCTGGTGTTAACTCCTAATTGGAATTAGGATTAAGTAACATCTTATGTGGATATGTGAACATATGCCTCCATGACGAGAACCAATTCCTGAATCTACTGCCATGGAATTGATCTACTAGTTTAATAAGCTTAAACCTCCTAACTTCAGGGGTGGATAAGACCCCATAGAATATGAGGAATAGCTTAGAAGGACAAAAAATCTATTTAAAATTATAGAATGCCCTGAGACGTTCAAAGTACATCAAGCTACCTACCAATTTGAGAAAGAAGCCGAATTTTGGTGGGGAACGGTGAAACTTCGGGCGGGTGAACCAACTTTACCTTGGGATCAAGTGAAGGCTCTAATGGATGGCAAATATTATCCCCAAGATGTAAGGAAGGCTAAGGAATAGGAGTTCCTACGACTGAAAAAGGAGAATGGACCACTTTGAGCAAGGATTGAAAGGAGAAGTAAAGCAGACGATAGCAGGGCACGCCTATGCTAATTTTCAAGAGATGTATCAAAGGATTGTGAAAGTAGCCCATATCATGAATGAGACAGAGATCGAAAATAGGGAAAAGGGTCAGGCAAAGAGAAAGTTTAGCCCAGGAGGATCCAGTTCTTGGAGAAACAGAAACTTCAAGACATGTAAACCTGGGATGAGACAGAACAAGGGAAAACAACCCTCCCGATGGCCACAAAAGAAAACATGTGACCAGTGTGGGCGTAAGCACTTTGGCCCATGTAAAGGCATTATGGGTCACTGCTTTGGATGTGGTGAAATAGGCCATAGGGTCGCCGACTGCCCAAAGGCAACATAGAACGACTAGGGCAATGCTAAGAAATCAGGAATGGGGAATAATCCAACAGCACAACGAGGTCGTCCTCCAGCTAGTGCTTCCTCTAGAGGCAACAGAAGCAATAAGAAACCACACGCAGTACGTCGAGTATCTTGCTTGGAAGGAGAAGAGACTGGAGATCCTACTAACACACTATTAGGTACTCTTCTTTTTAACCATCTTTATGCTCGTATCTTGTTTGATTATGGCACTACTCACTCATTTGTGAACTTTGAATTTCCAAAGAAACTCGCTAGTAAGCCTGACGAGATGGATATACAACTTTATGTAACCATTCCCTCAGTAACTATTTATCATACTAATCTTATCTTTACCGATTATGTTGTTAATGTAGAGGAGAGAACCCTCCATGCTGATTTGGTACAATTAGAAATACAAGGATGGGATATTATTCTGGGGATGGATTGGTTAGCTAAACATAAGGTGACCAAAGATTGTGAAAAGAAGATAATCACCTTCTCGATCCCTGAAGAAGAAAGGATGGAATTTAAAGGAAGTGGCTGTCGGAAAACCATTTCAACTATGTCGGCAATGTAAGCCATTAAAATGCTGAGAAAAGGATGTCAAGGTTATCTATGTGCGATTGAGATGACAGAACAAAAACAACCAGACCTGAATGAGATTCCAGTGGTGAGAAAATTCTCAAATGTATTCGAAGAAGTGCCAGGATTACCACCTAATCGAGAAATTGAGTTTGCAATAGATCTGGTGCCGGGCACCGCTCCAATATCTAAGACTCCTTATCGAATGACACCTGTTGAACTTGCTAAGTTGAAGACTCAACATCAAGAATTACTAGATAAAGGGTTAATCCAACCTAGTGTCTCACCATAGGGAACCCCAATACTTTTTTTAAAGAAGAAAAATTCAGTTTAAGATTGTGTATCGATTACCAGGAGTTAAATAAAGTGACCATCAAAAACAAATATCCTCTTCCAAGGATTGATGATTTGTTTAACCAACTAGTAGGCTCTGCGACATTCTCTAAGATTGATATGTGATCAAGGTATCATTAATTGAAAATTAAGAAGGGGGATGTGCCCAAAGCTGCCTTCCGAACCCGATATAGGCACTATGAATTCATGGTGCTACCATTTGTGCTAACTAATGCTCCATCTTTCTTCATGGACTTAATGAACAGAGTATTCAAACCTTTCCTCGATAGATTCGTGGTGGTGTTCATCTATGATATTTTGGAATACTCCAAAAGCAAGGAGCAACATGTAGATCACTTACGAATGGTTTTGAAAACTCTAGAAGAACACAAGCTTTATGCTACGCTAAAAAATGCGAGTTTTAGCTTGGGAAGGTACACTTTTTGGGTCACATGGTGTCTCAAGAAGGCATTTAAGTGGATCCTGCAAAGATAGACATTGTGAATTGTCCATGACCTATGAATGTTTCTGAAGTGCGAACTTTTCTAAGAATGGCTGGATATTACAGAAGATTTGTAGAAGGATTCTCTAAGCTAGCCATGCCTATCACCAAGGTACTTCGGAAAAGCAATAAGTTTGAGTGGACATAAGAGTGTGAGAATAGCTTCTAGGAGCTAATGAAACTGCCGATATCTGCACCAATGCTAGCAATACATGAGGGCAATGAGGGATTTCTGGTCTATAGTGATGCATCGGAGAAATGATTGGGATGCATTCTAATGCAGAAAGGTAGGGTTATCACCTATGCCTCTTGTGAACTGAAGCTACATGAAGAAAATTGCCAAACACATGACCTAGAATTGGCTATGATTTTGATAAGTGCTTAAAGCGTACATCATTTTAGGGTCATTTCGCTAGATTTTTAGGAAAAATTATATGCTTTATGTGATAATTTATACTCCTTTTCCCATTTTATGCTCGGGTATGGTTCTTTTCAGTGTTTTGTAGGATTCTAGACATTTTTACCCTTATTTTAATCCTAGTTGAGTGCATTTTGACTCCCCATGGATGCCCCTGAGTTGCCATACTCGTGGAAGAAGAGAAGAAAAGAAGACCACCGAGGCAGTGGACACCACTGTCTGCCCATGGTGGATGCCACGGTCTATGGTATCTCTATTTCTTGCAAGGCTAGTTATTTTCTCACAGCTTTTCAACTTCCAAGCAATTTTTAATGTCATTTATGCGCGTGGCTGTTCGACTTCCAGCAGCTTTGCTATAAAAGGACCCTCATTTCAACACACATTATCCAATCCATCATTCTTTCCACCATCTATTTAGATTTAGATTTCATTTTAGAGTGAGGGAGAGCAAGTAGAAGAAGAAGATTCACGAGGAAGCGGGGTCGGGTTCTGTAATTGAAAGATTCAAGCACGCATTTTGGCTGAGCAAACTCTTCTCTTCTCTATTTAGATTTATCATTTTAGAGTAGTTCGATGTCTAATTTAATCATGTGTGAGTAGTTTAGTTTTTGTCTAGGGATTTAGTAGTTTATGAAAGTGTTGTTGGATCATATTTTAATCTAAAGAATTATGCTTATTTTCAAGATTGGTTGGATTTTGTTCTACCAAGTGATTATCATGTTGTGAGTAGATTTTTGGGCAAAGTTTGTTTGCGCACTTGAAACAATCGAGTGAAAAACTAAAAGGTGATATTTGACTTTTGGACAACTTGATAAAACCTGACATAACGTCATTTCGAAAGAGAGATTTGCATGTTCGGAGGACTAGAAAGTGATCGAAGATAATTAAGTTGGATTAAGACAAATTAGTTCAAAAGAACAACTTTTGCTTAGTTTAGGCAAATTCAGTTGAGTTTGAAAGAATAGACTAAATTTTCGCATAGATTATAATTCCTCGAGATTTTGATTCAATCAACTCTCATAACTACATGAATGCCTAGGCTTTTTCTCCTTAATTGATTTAAAATTAGTGAATTAGATTTTGTTAAATTGAAACCCCTTGAATTAGTTATAGTTGTTTCCTTATCTTTGTATTTTTATTAATCTAAAGTTTAGATTCGCTTAGCATATCTTAAGGGAATATAGCCCAATAGATCAACCTAGTCTCTGTGGGATCGACCTCGATTTGCTATAATGCCACTGTACGCTTGCAGTCGTGTCAAGTTTTTGGCGCCGTTGTCGGGGACTGGCGTGAATATTGGGTTTTTCTCAATAGGTTTGACTAAGCATTTAGTTTTCCTTTGAAAAAAAAGAAAAAAAAATGATTTAGAAAAAAAAAATTGAAAAAAAACAATGGTAATTTTCCATTTCCCGCAATTCGAACATGAACTATTTTGGAGGTATTTTAAGCGATTAAATGTTTTTCTTGCTCAATGTGGTTATTGTGTGGGTAAATGGGAAGTTTTGGATATTGTTGATGAGGGAGTGAATAGTGAAACCTATATTCTTTTAGAGTATTGGGATTTTTATGGTAAAAATGTTGATGATGCATGGTATTTGCTTGAGTGGATCACTTGGGATTCATTTGAGTTTGAGAAGGCTAGTTGTGTTTCTAGATATTCATTTTCTGATTCTTGTGCTTTTTATGCTAGATCTTATTATGTCCCTTTTTGGTGTGATTTGTGTAATTCTTCTGACCATGATATAAATTCATGTCCTTATTATGCATGATATGCGTAATCTAGCTTTGTATCAGCCTGGGACAATATTGATGTTCCTATCCTTGCCCGACTTGTCCTTTCCTTTAGCTCAGTGCACGAGGCTCGAGGTGGATGAGCCTTTTGGATTTGATGCTAGGTTTGATATTCTTGATGTATGTTGAGTTAGAAGATATTTTTTATAAGGTGCATGATCTAGTTAGGACTCCTTTAGAGGGGTGTCATTATAAGTGTGTGCATGAGGAGTCTCCTGGCCTTGGTTGTAATAATGTTCTCTCTAATCCCCTTGATCATTGCCATGTTTCCCCTACGTGTTCACAACCCCCTATTTCCCCTAAGTATTCTTTAGATGTGCCCATTGATAATCCTATGATTTGTGCTGCTAATAATGATTTAGGCTATGAGGATAATGTGTTTAATATGCTTGGTAGGAATGCCAATAATTTTGTGTCCCTAGGTTACTTTCGAGGGTGTGATCCCTCCGTTGATCCTTATTGTGTATGCGTAGGAGACTTGCCTAAGAAAATCACACGGAGTACATTCTTTAGTCCTTCCTATGATTTTTCTAAGGCCATTGATAAAGTTAAGAGGATGCTTAATGTCTTTGGAACGATTTTGGTTACTTCTTACCTTTTATTTTCTAAATTGTGGTTCCAGGAGTTTGATAAACTTCTGTGTATGTTGACGACGTCTGATTTAAAGGGCCGAGTCTTGACAAC
>JACYFF010031952.1:55530930-55606120 GCA_017589665.1 Selenicereus undatus
GTTGTTCTTTGCATTGCTAGAGTTTCGGAACCACATGCTTTACATCGAGCTGATCTTGCTAGAGTCCAGGAACAACATGCTTTTACAATCGAGTTGTTCTTAGTATAGAACCACCAAGTAGAACCTGTTTTAAAGACTTGTTCTCACATGTAGCAAATCAGTTAATACAATAAAGATCATAACCATCAGCTAGGCCTGTTTGGAGATCGTGTTTGGAGCAACATTACTTGGACAAATTTTTACACTTGGATTTGTTATCATCAAAACTTAATCAAAATAACTCAACACATTATATGTTTATTCTCTTTGCTAGCCCTTTTGACCTTATATCCATCTTTGTTGTGATCCCTTCATATTTAGCCCTTGGCCAAACACATATTCCTCCTTTAAGTCAAGTATGTGGAGCATCACTTCATCTATCTAGTGGGTGGTTTTAGAGATAATTGAGTTTAAGGTGGCTTTATTATGTTGGTTTATGCAGGGATTCATGGTATTTAGCATTTGCTTTGGTTCCCTCTTGTTTGGGTTGTGTATGTATATATATTCGGTTGTGAGTTAGTAGTTAGTGATCCTATACCTTTCAATAATTGTAGTTTTTGTATCATTTTCCCAAAAAAACCAAAATAAAAAAACAGAAAAAGTTATGTTGAAGAGAAAAAAAGGAAGTTAACGTTATGTTGCGAAAAAGCAAAAGAAAAAAAAGCCAAAAAAAAGAGAGCAAATGAAGAAAAAGAACAAAAAATGACTCAGTGATTGGCATTGGATATGTAAAAAGCTTGCGTTCCTTCTTTGTCAAACTCATTTCCTATATGATTCAGTTGGGGTATGTTCATTATATTTTTGAGGTTTGGAGAGTTGATAAATTTCATAGTTGCTTGGTGTTTTGTTGGTTACTCCCTAGTCACTTGGCTACTTAGCTCCATATTATCCAAATGCTTTTGTCCATTCCTTTCCCTTAACCCTTGTTAGCCCACAATACAACCCAAGTAAAGTCCTCTTGATTGTCTTGTGCACATTGTATTCAAGTGGTGAAAAATTTGAGAGCCTTGTCAAGCATATGATAGATTGCATCTTTGGAATGGGTCTTGAGTGAACCTATGCTATATTTCAAACACATAAGCGAGAGTGATTCACATTTCCCAAAAGTGAGGTTCTGCCGGTCCGTTTAGCTCTACAATTCCATGTGCTTGCATGACATGCTTTGTGGTTCTTTGAGGGTGATCAAGTTTGATATCAAGCTTGTGGTCTAATACCTTTTTTTGCAAACCTTCTTGACCTTCTAATTTTGAAATGTATCGAGCACTATTTGGGGTTGCCATTGATTATCGCCCTTGCTTATGATATGTTATGGCTTGCCTACTTTAAGGAGGTTGTTGTGTTTTAAGTCCTAAGAAGCATTTCCCTTTGTCGGTTTTATTTAATGCTTGCTTGAGGACAAGCAAAGGTTTAATCATGTGTGAGTTTGATAAGTGCTTAAAGCATACAACATTTTAGGGTCATTTTGCTGCATTTTTAGGAAAAATTCTATGCTTTATGTGATAATTTATACTCCTTTTTCCCATTTTACGCTTGGGTATGGTTCTTTTCTGTGTTTTGTAGGATTCTGGGCCTTTTTGCCCTTGCTTTGACCCTAGTTGAGCGTATTTTGACTCCCCACATATGCCCCTGAGTTGCCATGCCCGTTGAAGAAAGAGAAGAAACGAAGAACACCGAGGCAATGGACACCACGGTCTGCCCATGGTGTCTCTATTTCCTGTGAGGTTGTTTATTTTCTCGTGGCTTTTCAACTTTAAAGTAGTTTTTAATGTCATTTATACGCGTGGCTGTTCAACTTCCAACAACTTTGCTATAAAAGGGGGCTCTCACCCTCATTTCAACACACATCATCCCAGTCCATCATTCTTTCCACCATCTAGTTAGATTTATATTTCATTTTAGAGTGAGGGAGAGTAAGTGGAAGAAGAAGATTCGCGAGGAAGCGGGATCGGGTTCTGCAATCGAAAGATTTAAGTACGCATTTTGGCTGAGCAAACTCTTCTCTCTTATCTTCTCTTCTCTCTTTAGATTTATCATTTTAGTGTAGTTAGATGTTTAATTTAATCATGTCTGAGTAGTTTCATTTTGGTCTTGGGATTTAGTAGTTTATGAAAGTGTTGTTGGATCATGTTTTAATTTAAAGAATTGTGCTTATTTTCAAGATTGGTTTGATTTTGTTCTATCAATTTATTATCATGTTGTGAGTAGATTTTTTGCCGAAGTTTGCTTGTACACTTAAAACAATCGAGTGAAAAACTGAAAGGTGACATTTGATTATTGGACTACTTGATAAAACCTGACACAAAATCGTCTCGAAAGAGAGATTTGCATGTTAGGAGGACTAGAAATTAATCGAAGATAATTAACTTGGATTAAGACAAATTAGTTCGAAAGAACTACTTTTGCTTAGTTTAGGAAAGTTTGGTTGAGTTCGAAAGAATAGACTAAATTTTTGGATAGATTGCAATTCCTCGAGATTAACCAATTAGAGAAAAGCACATGTATATCATTTTGATCCAATCAACTTTCATAACTATATAAATTCCTAGTCGTTTTCTCCTTAATTGATTTAAAATTAGTGAATTAGAAGTTATTAAATTGAAACCCCTTGAATTAGTTATAGTTGTTTCCTCAACTTTGTATTTTTATCAGTCTAAAGTTTGGATTCGCTTAGCATATCTTGAAGGAATATAGCCTAATAGATCAACCTAGTCTATGTGGGATCGACCTTGCTTTGCTACAACGCCACAGTGCGCTTGCGGCCGTAATAAGTTATATTCGCATTAAAGATTTAGAGACATTACCTTTGTGGAGTAAGGTGTGAGATATACACTGATCATAAGAGCCTGAAATACATCTTTACTAAGAAAGAGTTAAATATGAAATAGAGAAGATGGTTAGAGCTTTTGAAGGATTATGACATGGAGGTCAAATACCAACCTGGTAAAGTAAACGTAATTGCAGATGATTTAAGCAGAAAATCTACTAGTTCTATTGTCTGCCTACTTACTTAGGAAAAGAGACTTCAAAGGGAACTTGACGCACTCTAGATAGAAGGAGTGCTACTAGGAAATGAAAACTACCTAACAGCACTCCAGGTTAACTCCCCGCTAATAGAACAAATCAAGCAGCGTCGAAAGGAAGACCTTGAGTTTACAAGAATTAGGAAGGGAGTACTGGAAGGAAGAATTAAGGAATTTCTAATCCAAAACGATGTGCTTTGGTATGGGAATAGGTTTTGCATCCCTAACGTACTGGACCTCAAAAAGGAACTATTGAAAGAAGCATATAATTCAACCCTTATTACCTATCCGGGAAGCACCAAAATGTACCATGATTTGAAAACCCATTTCTGGTGGATAGGGATGAAAAGAGACATTGCAGCCTTTTTTGCTCACTGCCTCACATGTCAAAGAGTAAAAACTGAGCACCAAAAACTCGGGGGATTGCTTCAGCCCTTACCTATTCCAGTATGGAAATTGGAGCACATCACCATGGATTTTGTCACTGGATTACCGGAAATCACCAAGCAGCATGATAATGTCTGGGTGGTTATTGACAGATTGACCAAGGCTGCACAATTTCTAGCCATGAAAGTCACTTTCATCTTCGAGCAACTAGTAGATTTATATATCAAGGAAATAGTCAGATTGCATGGAGTACCTCTTAGCATAGTATCAGATTGAGATACTATGTTTATATACAGGTTCTGGTATGGATTTCAAAAAGCGATGGGAACTAAACTATGCTTGAGTACAACTTTCCACCTTCAGTCAGATGGGCAATCTGAAAGGACTATTCAAACTTTAAAAGATATGCTAAGAGCCTGTGCATTGGAATACGTAGGAACCTGGGATCACAACTTGCCTCTGGTCGAGTTTGCGTACAATAATAACTACCATGCAAGTATTGGCATGACTCCTTTTGAAGCATTGTATGGTCAATGTTGTAGAACTCCTATTTGTTGGGACAAAGTAGGAGAAAGAGAGCCCTCTAAGGTAGAACTAATCGACCAAACAATCGAGGTAATCAAAGCCATACATAAAAGGTTACAGGCTGCCCAGAGTAGGCAAAAGAGTTAAGCAGATATCGGGAGAAGGCCCTTAGAATTTAATGTTAGGAACCATGTATTCCTGAAGGTCGCCTCGCTCAGGGGAAGCATAAGGTTTGGTCAAAAAAGGAAACTGAGCCTAAGATTCATTGGACCTTTTGAGATTCTACAAAGAGTGGGCCCAGTCGCGTATCGATTGGTCCTACCACTCTCGCTGCAAGGCATACATGCGTATTCCATGTATCCAATCTCCACAAGTACATTTCGGATCCAAATCATATTATCCAGTATGAACCCCTACGAACGAAGGAGAATCTCACATATGTGGAAGAACCCATTCGGATTTTGGAAAGAATGGAGAAGAAACTTAGGAATAGGAGTATCCCCTATATTAAAGTCTTTGGAAGCATCACAGGATAGCTAAAGCAGCCTGGGAGCTAGAAAAGGAAATGCCAGAGAAGTACCCAACCTTATTCCCACCAGGAATTTTGAGGAAGAATTTTTTTAAGGGGGGAGAGTGTAATACTGTTCGTGCTAAAAATATACTATTTTTACGATACTTTTATACTTGATTTATGCTTAAAATAATTGCTATTTTTAGGTTTTTATTTGATTTGATTTTGTTTTGTAGGTATTGAATAATTATGGAAAAATGCGAGAAAATGATAAAAAAAAATGCCAGAAGATGAAGCATTGGGCCAGATTGACTTAAACCCGACCCAAAATCCTTAGCACATTTTTTTAACCCAAAGAAAAAAAAAAGAAAGGAAATTAAATAAAAATAGCCCCACCATCACGTGCTAGGGATGTGACTCTTACCTTTCCACCCTCACTCTCTCTTTCTCTCTACACTCGGGCTTTCAAGAAACAGAAGGCCCAAAAACCAGACCCTTAAAAACCTCTATTTTCATCTTCCTAACCTCTCTCTCTCTCTGTTCGGCAGCGCCACACCATCACCATCAACGCTCTGCAGCACGCCAGCACACCCACATCATCATCCCCATCTCCACCATCCACGATTGCTCACATTCAATGGTCGAGATCGAAAGAGGGCTAAGTATAAATCAGAGGTAGCAGCCCATTTGAAGAAATTTAGGTCACAATCTAGGGTTTAATTTAGGTTTAGGTTTTAGTGTTCAGGTTTAATTTTAGGATATTTACATTTTAACTTTATTTTTAAATATATAGGGTTTGTTTTGTTTCAAGTCTTTGATTTGAATTTATAATAGCCATTTCAGGCTGAATTTGAGGTTTCTGGTCAGTTCTGTTTTAGTTTTTAGATGTTTAGGATATGAGTTACACTTTCAATGGCTATTCTAGATTTTAATGTTCAAGCTTGATTTTGAGGACTTACGGTTGAAGGGTTGTTATTCGCCTGTTTTGGAGCTGCGTTTTTTCTCCATTGATGGAGCTTGGCTTCATCTTGTTCATGGTTATGAGATGTGGTTTGATTTCTATCCCCCATTCTAAGTTAAATGCTATTGAAGATGCTTGAAATCTCTCTCCCTTGCTTTTCTAACTTTGGCTTCTGATTTGTGTTTGATATGTTTTCGGCTGGTTGCTGTATGTTGTGATTCAGTTTCTACTTGTCTTTGTTTGGTTATTTCGCTATTGATATCCCTGATTTGGTTGTGTTAATGCTGGGCTTGGAAGTGTTGTTTCGTTATTTTGAGTTCTAGGTATGTTATTTTCTATCATAGTCGTTTTGCTAAAATGTAGTTTGTGTCTTCTGTTGCTATAGCATGGTTTTTGCTCAATTTTGGGTTTGTTTTTCCCATTTCCATTATCCTCTGTTAGTGAGATTTGGATGAACTCGATTATGGGTTTTGATTGCTGAATTCATGCTCGCCTTTTCCCCTTGTTTCATTGTTTCAATTGTGCATAGAGTAGTATCGTAATGCTGGAACTGCCTAGGGAGAGTATTGATGATGGGCCATGACTGAGTGCGAATTCAGGCCTAGCCAAATATGGGGATGCCTGGTTTGATCAACAATCTTGCTCCTATTCTCTGTGTTCTTCATCTGGTTTGGTGTTTCATTCTTAGTTCTTAGTTTTACTTTAAGTTTCTATTTGGTTGGTCTTGGAATTTATTTAAGTAGCAGGTTTGATTCTCTTTTTTTTCTTGGCTTTGTTTTTGGCTTGTTGCTTTTCTTGCTTAGAGTAAATATATCTTTCTCCTAACGTTCTAGTTTTTTAATCATTTTTGTTAGTATTCATATGGTCTAGCTCAATCCTTTGGTTTAGTTTGTTGCAGCTTAATCAGATGTGATTCGTTCATGACTTGTATTTCGATTAATTTAGCCTATTTCATTGTTAGGATAATTTAATTTTGTTAGGATAATTTAGTTAAACATGACCTCATTCTTGTCCTCTTCCTTGTGGAGGCGACCCTCAAGTACTATGACGATAGTCATATACTTGCGACATTTTATTTCTCACTCGAAATTACCTTACAAATACTTGTGTTCTTTATGTTTACATTAAGCTGACTATCCTACTTTATGACGTTATAAAATCGCATTTTATTAATTAGATAAGTTAAATTAATATCGATGTGCTTGTGTATGTGATAATTTTCTTAAAAAGAATATTATTATTGTTATTATTAGTTTTGAAATTTTACGATGATTTTTAACAAGTGTTTATGAGAATTATTACCGGGTACTAAATCGAGTAGATTCCCGAATATGACTAGATTGTCAAGCTTTACGATCAGTTTCGTTAATTATTAAATCGAACCTTAATATAATCGGGGAACGAGTAAAACGACGAACGATTGTATTTACGATTTGGGTTTACAATGATGTACAAGATTGGACTAGCGATCTTATTTGATTGGCAAGCCTTAACAAAAAAGGGAAAAGGGGGTATTTTTCTTTAAAAATGCCATACCCGCTACCTGGCTTCTTCTTCTTCCTCGCGAGACCCCCGAGCACCATCCCCCTTTCTTTTCCTCTCCACACGCGCAGCCACAAGCTCCCACACTCCATCAATTCTTCCTCTACCTAACTTGAAATCCTCACATCCGACCTCCGTAGCCTCAAATAAACTGGTTGCTGTGAGTTCTGGGCGAAATCCGCACAAGACCGCCACGTTTATGGTCTATTCAGGCAAGGTTTTGAGGCGCTAAACACGTGCCCAGACTCAGCCATGCATCTTAGTCCTTAGTCACTGAATTCCTCTATAAATTGAGGCTAAATTCACAGCACAAGCATTAGCAATAGCACCAAAATAGTGAATCAAAAATCAAGTCGAATTGGGTCAATTTGCTTGGGTTTTGGCGTAGCAATAGGTAGAGGATCTAATTTTTGGTTGTCAAGTATCCAAATCAGTCCCAAAAGCCCGTAAAGCGGGTCCTCACCTTGTATTCAAGGTGGGTTTTTTCTTCCTCCTAAATTATCAGTAATTCAAGCGGATTTAATGATTGTAGGTAGTTGCTTCATTTTGTTACTGTTATCATGAATTGGAGGAGTTCGGGCTGAAATTTGGTAAATATGATGACGATGTTGATTCAAGTCTCATGCTTGTTAAGTTTAATGCGTAGTTTGCTAACCAGTCAATTTAGGGAATTTTGGAGTAAAATGATTATACTCTAAAGTGGTCGTTGAATTAGATTAAATGTGTTTTAAATTCTATTTTGGCGAATCCATATGTATACTATTCTTGTGGATATTGATTTTGCGAGCTAAACGATTAAACTGTTATGATGCTCAATCGAAAATTGAGCTTGGTAGTTGAATGGTTTGAGGTGGAACTAAGGAGTTGTTTGAGGTTTTTGTGGACGGTGTTGTGTGAGGAGGGGGTCTGGGGTTGATATTAATCATAATCTTGTGAATTGCATAGTGATTGTGGTACTAGGTAGATTATGCTAAAACTGTTCCTGCGAAGTGAAACGAATGTGCTGTTTGTGAACCCCCTCCCCTCTTGAATTGATAAAATGATGTTATGTGAATCAATTGCGAATTTTAGAAAAACTTTAAAAGGTCGTTAAAAACTTATTTACATGATTTCAAGATGGTTCTAAATGTTCATCAGTTTCCTATTTTGATTGCTAAGATGTTTGTAGCCTGAATGACACTAAATCGTCGAATTACTCAGCAGAATGACTTAGCTGACAGGTCGATACGTGTAGGGATTTAAAATGGAAATGAATAATGAGGTCAAAAATGTTTTAAGGGTTTGGTTTGTATTGTATTTCTTTGTTTTGCATTTAAAGGATTGAAATGAACCTAAAAGGGGGAACTAAAGATGTTTAATTGCGAGACCTAGTTTTGAATTATATGCTAGCCAATTATTTAAGTTTTGAATTGCGAGTTCGTAGACTCACCATGATCTTAAGAGGCTTTCCTTGTTGAAAACGAAAGGGTCATAAACCATTGACGAGGTTGTGGGTTATTTTGCTAGACAAGCATAGTTTTAATTACGTAAGCAACTATTAAAAGGAAGTGATGTGTAACCCACTGGAAGATGAGACTTTATTGTTTGTGACAGTGTTCCTTTTAGTAACCTATAATGGTTTAATACAATTTTAATGGCTAAGATAGGTGCTTTAAGTGGACAAATAATAGACCTGTTTTACGAGAACCCTAATGCCTATGGAGATAGACCCATAAGTGGGAACCCTAGAAGACCCTGACGGGGTAATGGTCCAAAATATGTTATGCCCCGGGGATAATTCGATGCGTGAGTGACGACCTCACATAGGGTGAGTGACGATCTTCGCTAACCAGCACATTATATGATATTACCATTGTAAAAGATATTTTCCTGATATATGAGAAAACGGTTTGAATTCTTACCATTGTGGGTGTTTTAGGAACTTTTAAAAGGCGTAAGGGTCTTAAAGGGACTTGTTGGAATTATAAGTGATTCTTTAAAAGTAAAATGAATTGCGACATTTACAACTTGCGTGACTGAAAGCTTTTTTACCCTATCTTTGTTATTTTACTTGGCTATGTGCTTGAATGCTTGTTTCTAAGGAAGTTTGGTCTTTAAAGGTGTAGATACAAGCTTGAATGGCTTGGTGTGAAGTTTAGAGGTGATGGTTTCCTTGGGGAGATTTGTTTGCCTGATATGATAGTAGTATAAAAATGTTGTTTGATTGCTACTTATTACTATTACCTACAAATGTTTTGGTATTTAAGGAGTTAAGAAATACTCACTGAGCGTAGGGTTGTTCATTATTCGGTTCAAATCCGAACTGGATTGAAGACCGGCTTAGACCTTACCAAACCAAATGAATTTGGTACGGTCCACGGTCCACAAATTTTTTTATTCGGTCTTCTATTTGGTCCGGTCCACTGGTCCGAACTGGGGACCGAGTAAAAAAAAAATAGAAATCGACTTTTTACTTGTTTAATTTCAATTTTCTTTTGCAAACTTATAATTTCTCAAATATTCAAGAATATTGATTTGTTTTTTCAAGGTGGAAATATGTTGAAACGGTTCATATTGAAACAAATGTAAGATTTCATATCTTAAAATTTGCTAGTGTGATAATTCGATTCGGTTCAATTTTTTTGGTCTGGTCCCGGTCCTATCCTTGACTTATTTGGTCCGGTCCACAGTCCATAACTTCTCTCTTATTCGGTCCTCAGTCCAACCCAGTTCGGTCAAGTTCAATCCGGGTTTGGACCGATGAACACCCCTAACTGAGCGTGTGGTAGCTCACCCCTTCCATACTCCCTTTCCATGTTCAGATTAAGTAGGTATAGAAGTTATTTTGGTGATGACTTGCTAACAGCATTTTGGCCAATTTTGCTTGAATGGTTGCTATGAAGTGTTTGATGTCTTGCGATCTTTGTAATTGATTATGCCTACTCGTTGAAGGTGTAAGCATATAGATGGCTCTGAACCTATGTATATGATGTTATAACTCTTGTTTTTAACTAGTTTGAATGTTAGTAACCCGGGTGGGTGACCCGTGGCTATGACTCATGTCACCTAGTATCTTGTTTTACCTTATTGTCAGACTACAGATACCCTTATCTTAAGGTAAATCGTAAAACGTTGTAAAAACTGGCCAAACTCTTGTAGTTTTGTTCCAGAATAACTAATTACATGTCAATATTTAAGTTCAACCTTAATAGCCCTAGGGACTTCTTTTAGAAGTCTTGGCGGTGTGACGCCTCCTTAGGCGGGGGTGTTACAGCAAGGCAAGAATAGGAGTGTAGTAACATAAAGTTAATAAATCTCCCTAAAACTGCAATAAAACGACCCAAAAAAATGAAGTAAACTCTAAGCACTTATCATTAAGTATGGGGAAGAGGAAGCCTTCTTCTATGATTTTTGAAAAAGAAAAAAAAAAGAAAATTTGTTCAAAAACTAAAAAAGATTTTCCATTTTCTTATAAATAAAGAGTTTTAGGTAGAAAATATGTGACTATTGTTGGCAATGACGTTTCTTTGCTTTGGATTCAAATATCACATAATTAGGGTGTACATGATGGATAGAAGGTCTATGTTCTTGACAATATGGACCTGTGAGGTTGTTGAGCCTAATCGAATTGCTTCATCACTTGTGGTCATCTAGTTCCTTTAATGAGAGGCTCACTCAAAATTTTCTCTCTCTAGAATTTGGTCTAGCTCTCTTTAAAATCGCATATTGTATTTGCATGATTATTGAAGGTAAAGAGGCATTCTTTGTGTATAATTGTAGCCACATTAGCCAAAAAGCCTCCCTTGTGCATAATTGTGTCCCTTGTTACCCCCTTTAAGCCTTATTTATCGCTTTGCTTGCTGTGACCCACTCTGTTAGCCTTCCGTCTTGAACATCGTCTCCACCCAAGCCAAGACTAATGAGTATCACTATGATGAGGGGGTTGGGAAATGATGTAAGAGAATGCATACTTGGTGTGGTCTATGAAGAAGGGAAGAATAAAATGTTCGGGTTGACTTGAGTCCATGCAAAATTGAGAATGAGTTATTTGGATAATAATTTTCTTACCAAGTGTTTCTTGTTTTGAGGAAGAAGAAAAAAGAAAAAAAGGGAAAAAATGATAAAGTACAACAAAGCAAAAATGAGAAGCTTTATTTTGAAAAAAAAGAAAAAAGGGAAAAAAGGAATGGAAGAAAAGAAAATAAAAGTCTTAGCATTGATGGTTTATGTGATATCTAGAGTACGCAGGTTATCATTTCACGTAGTGAGATAGGGTGTGATTATAAGGCATATGTATTGATGGCAGTGAATGTGATAATTCATTAGTGTGGCTAGTTAGCTCCTCATTTCCAAAATGTGATCCCTTCCTCAAACCATAGCATAGCCCGCTTACAACCTTCAAAAAGTCCTCTTGATCATCAAAGTGCATGTGCAACTATGTGGTGGAGAATGAGAACTAGACCAAACTTATGTTAGAGTGCATTTTTAGTGTTGAGCATGAGTGCGTCCATGTCATTAACTTTCTCATTCACTTTATCCAATTCATTATAACCGGGAGCTGGATATGATTGTTCCACTTATGGTTGAGGAGGATGTCCCCTAGGAGCATTGTATGCCCCTTGGAAGGATGGCTTTTGATATGCCGAAGATAAGGAGTTTTCTTAAAAACCCCAACCTTCATTGTTGGGCATCAAAGCATTAGGCTGATTCCATGAGAAATTGGGTTGCTCAGCCCACCCCGGGTTGAAGGTAGCAGAGAAGGGATCAAATTTTGGCCTTTAGAAGGCCGCATTCACATGACCTTGCTTTTTGCTTGTAGCCTTCCGTTGAGCAAATAGGGGGTAAGCACTTAGAGAGTGATCAGATGATTGACATTGAGAACACGAGACCATTTAAGGAAGGAGGACATTTGGGTGGTGCTTGAGACAACACAAAACCCTTTAACATATTTTCATGAGTGGAAAATCAAGTTTCAATGTCTGTGGTATCTACAACTACATGAACCCCTCCCTTTTGGCTATTGATCCTAGCACCTAAACTCTTATCCCTCATGGTTTCCCATTGCATGGTATTTTCTGCTAACTCTTTTAGGAAATCCTAAGCCTCAGTCTCATTCTTATTCAAGAAACCACCTTGGCACATGGATTCCACCATTTTCTAGTGGCTTGGTCAACACCCTCATAAATGATTTCGCATAAATGCTAACGTCCTATACCATGTTGTGGACATTGAGCAAGTAAGAGTTTAAACCTTTCAACGCACTTCTAAAAGGACTGTTTCTCAAGTTGGACAAAGAGGTTGATTTCATTCCTTAATTTCACGGTTTTACCATGTGGGAAATATGTTCTCAATAAAACCCTTAAAAAACCCATCCCATATGGAAATGGAGTTTGTCGGGAGAGAATACATCCACTTCTTTGACGAGTCTTTCAATGCAAAAGGAAGGAAATGCAACCTAACAATGTGTTGGGAAATATTAGTGAATTGCGTCATTGAGCATACTTCCTGAAATTCACTCAGGAATAGGTAAGCATCACCATCTCCACTGAATTTGGGAAGCATGGTTGTGTATTGAGGACTGAAAGTGGACACCCCCACCAAGTCATGGAATTTGAAAACAGGAGGGATTAGTGGATCTTGGTGGGTAAAAGATTTGGTTAAGGCTCCTTAGAGCCAAAGGAGGAGGATGTGGAGGCCCTTGAGCTTCTTCCTATGCCGTTTCTTTGAAATCAAGCTCTATGGTTTAGTTTGCTAAAATGTGAGGTGGTGGTCTTTTACCATGAATTAACGTCCCACAACTAGGCGACTGTGTCCAAGCACTCATTCATTCTCACTTTTCTCTTTTTATGGTTTTCTTTTTTTCAATTTTCTTGGATGTTTTTTTTTTCAAAATGATCAAAATTATAATATGTACAACAATTAACTCTAAATCAAAAGCAAATCTAACATCATCATCCCCAACAATGGCACCAATTTGTTGATACTATTTTTGGGTGGCGAAAAAGGGTTAAAAGTAATCCTCAGGGGTGATTTATGATGAGCTTAAGATTGAATTAATTGAGATTGTGGTTTCAATTTAACTACGCTAAACTATTCTAACATGCAAACTTAATCTAGTTTTTCTAGCGAAGAAGTTCCAAAGCAAATAATAACAATGAACACTAGTATAACCTAACTATCATTCTCTGAGCACATTGAAAAACACATAGCATGTAAAATGAAGTGATTGGGGCTCGACATGCCCCATGGCACAACATAGCCACAAACATTCTTCAAAAGATCACTCCAAAAAGAAGAAACTAAAATAAGCTACTACTAACCCTAACTAGTGCAATAAAAAGGCAAAAGAAAGAAGATTTCCCATGCTTTTGCATCAACTAATGATCAAGTTCAAGCACTAAAGATTTCCCATATTTGCAGAAGAGTAGGTGTGCTTAAAAGTAGAGTCTTAGAGGAATTTAGGAGAGAGAAGATGAGATTAAGTAATAATGAAATGAAGAAACAAGGAATTTACAATAAATTCATTCCAAGGCTTAAGCTTTAAGGGTTTTCATTAATGGAGGAGGTAAGAGAGAGCTCACAACACTAAGTTAGAGAGAGAAAATAGTTGCTAACCTAAGCTACTCTAAAAAATGCCAGAAATCCCCTTTTAAAGCGCTTACATCATTGCGTTAAAAAAAAGGGCAGAGCATATGGGGCAGGGTCGAGCCATGTGGCACGGTGCACCCATGCCGATTCTCTATCCATGCTTCTCCTTTCCTTTGTTCCATGGCACGCCTTTGCTAAATTTGGCAGCTAAGCTTCAAGATGGGTTGGGCTTTGCTCCAAGTGGACTTTTTCTCTGATTTATACCCATAAAACATAAAACACCATTAATTACCTAATTTAAAGGTTATTTGTGAGCTGAAATCTAATGTAATGAAGGTCAAAACTTTGCCTGATTAAGAACCAAACATTTGACTAGGTCACAAGGGCCTTAACAACATCAGGAAGTTTCTTATAAATCATCTCAATGTTTCGAAAATGCTAAAATCCTTTCATGAACTCTTGATCTTACAAACCACATATGGCATATGACAAATGACCATGTATACGAGCTATTAGTTGATGTCCAAACAAGACTCTACAACCACTAAATGATGTAAGCAAGAATCAGTAGCTGTTAATCACCTGACTTTAATGTCATCCTTTAGCCATATATCATCATGACGATGATGTGCAAAGTTATGTAGCTGTCCGGCATCCATAAACTGCACATAATAGACTGAGGCTTAGTTTACCAACTAAAAAGGAAAATTCAAACCATGCAAATATGTCTTATGATTTCAACAACATTTTCGGAGCTCTGCTGAACCAAAGACTGAAATTTATGAAACTAACAATGGACCAAGAAATAACTCTAGGTTTGAACCACAATAGTTCGTTATACCCGAGAAGCATCCTAAACCTATAAATTCGACAATCAAAATCCTTAAATGTAGGTTCGCACAACCAAGCCACGTAAAACTTTAAATCCACCAAATTGGGCATGAAGCTCAAAATTATAACTCAACAGTGCCAAAATTGAGGCAACCAATGCCAAAGCAATGGATGGTGAGAGAAGTTATCTACCAATTTGATAAAGAAATGAAGCCATAAAGCCCAAAGGAGATGGCTAAGGTGACTACAGGAAGAGAAAAGGTTGAAAATGAGCTAAGAAAAAAGAAGAGGAATCACGATAGGCCTTTTATGGGCTTGCCCCTTCCAACTTTTGAATTTTCTTGGTAGCTTGACCTATCAGTAAGAAAACAAAAAGGTAATTTGTATTCTTCCACCTAGTAACAAGTAGGAACGCCAAGCAACTGCTATTGGGTCCTCAAACATGCCACTAAAGTAGATGACCCTCCACATCATGCTGCAAGCTCAATGTGTGACCAAGCAGCATACCAGATCATACCGCCTATATGTAGCCTCCCACAAAGTATTAACAATGTTTTCCATTTGCATAAGGTGGAACCTAACAATCAGTAAGAACCACTATAAATTTGATCCTCTCCAAATAATATATCGGTCCATATGTGTGGACATTTCAAGCTTTGAAAAATGGTTTTAGGCCTTGAGCCTTGTTTGTCTTACACTCATACCTCATCCTTATTTTTGCAAAAGCTATAGGACTATCCAAGTATGGAAATTTTTTCTAAGCCTTTGGTCTTGTTTTATAGGTATGCAATGTCCAACCCTTGAAAATGTTTTAGGCCCTAAGCCTTAATTTTTTTTTTTAAGGCACGAGACCTCTAAACCTAGAAAATGATTTATACCCTAAAGACTCCAAAAATGATTGTCTCCCTAGTAGATACCTCCATATTCCTTCTGTGCCTATCCTTGCATGACATCATTTCACTTTGGTCCTACTAAAAGGCTCGACCAAAGTAGGCACTCCTATAGAGAGCGAATTCATGTCCCCATAGTAAGCCGTATAATTGTACATCGTGTGCATTTTCACCTAGTGAGGACAAATACCCAACATATTGAGACTAAATCAATAATATAGTTGAGGTCCTAAGAGCTTGTATGCATAAAAAATATTTTCGTAGGTCATAAAAATTCTATAAAACTGTAAAAGTCATACAAAATTTAGAACTTCGAAAAAAGATCACAAAAATGGCTAAAAGCTTAGAGTTTGAGAGATTTGCTGGGGCTGAGTTCAAACAAGAGGCTTTGCATATCATAAGTGGGAAAAGATACCACAAGAGTGGCACGTTGCCTTATGTTGCAATCCTTATAAACAATTCTCTTAGAGTAGTAGAAACGACAGTGGCACCATACAGTAACAGTGACCTTAGTTTGGCGGTAGTATTGGCCATCCAACGACTACTACTGACTCGTAAATGCTATCACTAGGTCTCAGTATATGCCGCCAGGACCTGACATACTCCCTATTACAAATTTCCCACATATTTAATTGGTGATTAATGGAATCTAACTAATTTAGTGGCTAACTGCTGTTAATGCTTGGGTGAGATCGATTACACATTTTCGATGCCATTTATTTAAAGTTTAATTAGAGAATTAATTTGTCAAATTTTCTTGGTTTTTATTATGATTTGATGCTTTGTTAAGTTAAATCCTTTGTGTAGCATGGCCACCATATTGGCACTACAACAGGAGGTCCCCACATATAACAATGTAATAATAGATCTAGCACTTCAAAAGCACTCGATCCATTTTAATTTGAAAGAAAATGATTGTGAGAATGTTGGTTAAGCCTCGGGAAGCCCTAGGCTGACCTGTGACCATCCATATGTGACACTTTTCATAAAGGCTAGTTAATATGTTACCTAAGGAGCAACATGGCAGAAACATGGGAGTCCACATAGATGATACGATACTCAAATCAAGGCTTCAGGAGAAAGATCTGGACAATTGAAGGGAGACATCCAGCATACTCTGAATATAAAGAAAAATTTCAAGGAGTAAGCCTTTCGGGTAAGAGCCAAAAAAGTTCGTAGGCTTCACGACAAACTAAAAACTCAAAGACTATTGAATCACCCTAGAGGGGGGTGAATAGGGTGATAATCAAAGCCACAAATTAATTGAAATAAAGAGCGAAAAGACAAAGGTGGACAAGACAGAAGTATTTTTTAACGAGGTTAGCCTCAACAGGCTTAGTCCTCGCCTAGAGTTGCCTAACTCTAGGATTAACCCAATTTTATTAGAAGGGATAGTTATAACTCTAGAGTACACCTCATTGTAAGTTTCAAGTCATAAGTTGAACCCTTCAACTGGGCTTGGTAGAGTTGACCCTTTAACTTTATAATCCCACTCAATCATAACTTGAACAATATAAGTAAACTGAATGAATAACAAATCAAGGCTCAGTGCACACCTGTGAATATTGATGTTTGTACTTTCTCATCTCTTGTGTGCTTCCAGCTGGCAATCCCTCTCCTTTTTATGGCCAAAACGTGTTGAGGAAGTTGGAGAGAAACATGGTAAGTGACAGTTGCACCAATTAAGGAAAAACAATTCTTCATATCGTTTCAAGACCTTGAACCTAACATTTCAAGCCCTTGGATTTTGCTATTCTGCTCAACAATTTTCTCTTGATCTTTAATGACTAGTTTTCTAAATTTTTGTAGAGGATCTTGGTTGAGAGAATCATCTAGAAGCATGTTTATTTTGCAGTACAATCTTTCAAGATATTATATCACAAGATAATATCATATTAAGAGCAAATCTTGACATTTGATAAATATAGCTCCACAATCTCATATTTCTAGCAGCACCGAACTGATTGTTCAAGACTTCAAATCAATCAATTCTGATTCAATCAAATTAAAAAAGCGTCTTTCATTCAAAATCCAAAATAGGGTTTTAAGGGCGTCAACAATCTCCCCCTTTTGGATGAAAGACAATATTTTTCTTTTGATTAATCTAGAGCAAGTATTACATAAAGGAAATAGATCATTCTTGGACAAGTATTGGATTTTAGATACTTACCATGCATGATAATTTAACTTTGTAGAGTTTGCAATCTTACTAGTACTTCCAACCTTATCCACAAGCTTACCGTACATTCACAACTAGACAGGCTTTACATCACTTACAAAGCCTTAAGACTGTTCTCCCCCTTAAGGGGGTTGACCAATAACATGTTGGTTCATACACGCAGGATCAAAATGATTAAAATAGAACATTTATAAACCAAAGTGGAAATCAAAGAGAGCTAAAGCTTGGATAAAGTGGGGATTAGAAGAGGTCAATTGAAGCTAATATCACAAGACCCCAAATAGAATTTCCAAGCACATCAAACATGTTTGGAATACTTTTAGAAAAAAAAAAGGAAGGTCAACTATAATTTCTAATTTTACAAGATCCCAAAAATTTGAGAAAATTTGATGTCACAAAAATATCATATAAGAGATTTTCAAAATTTTTCCATGTGCCCAAAGAGGAAGGAATTAAATCAGATTTGAATAACCTTCATTTAGGGTGAACTATTTTTTTTTTTATAGATGACTTATAGTTAAGGCCTTGAAATCAAAAGTTCAAGCCCTTGATTTAGTTGCACCAAAAAATTACCAGTTATTACCTACAGTTCCAGGCCTTGAAATGTGCTTTAAGGCCTTAAAATTTTCATTATTAAGTAGACAACATTTTTTATTGGCCTACAATAACTCAAAAATAGAATGAGTACTAAGAGGGGGAGACCCCTCAATTTATGCATCAATATTAAGAAATCTCCCCCTTTAGGATACCAAAGTTCGTCATTGGCTTTCATAACAATAGATCAAACCTTTCTAGCCTTAACATCGAATTTGGTTCCAATGTAGGTTGTGAGCATATTTTGTGGTCTTGTTCCTGTTGGTACCATAACTTGGATGATTTTGGTATTTGGCTTTCTAAGAGGACATAAATAAGAAATATGACCCTTCCTTAAGCAATAATGCATATGGTGTAAGGTTTGTTTTTGGATGTCTCATGAACAAAGAAGTTTTTGTAAGTTTTCTTTTTGTTAAAAGGGTTATATCCAATACCTTCTTTGTTGAAGGACATCCTTTGGGAGCCTAGTAATTTGTCCAAGTTATCTTGTCCTTTAGAAAATTTTAATACTACCTTTTTAAGTCCTTCACATTTGGATTGAAGCTCTTTGTTTTCATTTTCAAGAGTTTCAATCTTTAAGTGAGATTTGTTGTTCGATTTTTGTAAGGCTTCTTTTTCAAAAAGCAAATCACGAATTGTTTTCTTCAAGGACTTTATCTTGGACAAGTACTCTTGCCCAAATCGTATGCATTTAATTAAGGCATGGGCTAATTAATCTTTAGAACATTCAAGAAAGTTAGAGCAATCTTCCTAATTCGAGCTTTCATACTTGGTTTTGTCTTATTGGACATTGTCTTTATTTGACCAAAAACATAGGTTTGCCGCTTGTTCTCCTTCATTCTCACTATCACTAGAGTCACTATCACTCTATGCCGTAATCAAGGCTTTCTTGAATTCTTTCTTGGCCTTTTGTTTGTGTTTTTCAACTCTCTCTTGTATGATGAGACAATCTTTCATCACATGCCCTGACAAACAACAACCGAAACAAGGGCCAAGGTTAGATTCGTTTTTATTGTTTGAGAGCTTATCCCCTTTAAAAGATTTATCATTCTTCTTTGAGGAGAATCCGTTTTTGTAGAATTTCTTGGGATCGAGCTTTTTTGACTTGAAAATCTTCTTTAGTCCTGTTGGGATCCTCACCATGGAATCTTCATCTTCTCACTAGATTCATCTTCTGAAGAGTAGTGCTCTTCACTAATAGTTTTGAAGGCAACTCCCTTCTTTGGTTGAGTTTCTTTTTCATCTTTATCTACTTTTAGATGAATTTCATGTATTAGAAGTTTGCAGAGTAGATCATCCAAGGCTAGCGTCTTGAGGTTTCGAGCTTCTTCAATTGCGGTAACGTTGGGACCCTATTTGGTTCTAGGAAGACATCGAAGGATTTTTCTAATCATTTCCTCATTCGTGCAGGTCTTGCCAAGTGATTTAAGGTTGTTGGTTATGTCGGTGAATCTTGTGAACATCTCCTTGATGCTTTCATTGGGTTGCATTTTGAATAATTCATATTGATGGGTGAACATTCATCTTTGTTTCTCTTACGTGACTTGTCCCTTTATAGGTTACAACCAGCTTGTCCCAAATTTCTTTAGCGGATTCACATGCACAAACACGATTGTACTCGTTAGCATCTAATCCACAATATAAGATATGCATAGCCTTATAATTTTTTGAAAGCCTTGTAAAGTCTTCTTGGCTGTATCGATCTTCATTTTTCACGACAGTCTTTTCATCGATCGTAGTCTTTGGAGCATATGGACCTTTAGTCACGATGTTCCACAATGCATAATCTTTAGTCTTGATGAACATTTGCATCAAAATTTTCCAATATGAAAAGTTAGTGCCCCTGAATAAGGGAGGTCTAACATTAGAGCGACCTTGATCATAATAGCCTTCTCCAGTAGTGGGGAAGATCGTTGGCCACTTGATGGCAAAGTCAATGTGCTATGGGTTTGACTCTGATAACAATTGATAAATCAAAGGCTATTGAATAAGCCTAGAAGGGGTGAATAGGATGATAATCAAAGCCATAAATTAATCGAAATAAAGAGCGGAAAGATAAAGGTCGATAAGACACAAGTATTTTTCAACGAGGTTAGCCTCAACTAGGTTTAGTCCCCACCTAGAGTTCCCTAACTCTAGGATTAATCCAATTTTATTAGGAGGAATAGTTACAACTCTAGAGTACACCTTACTGTAAGTTTCAAGTCACAAGTTGAACCCTTCAACTAGGCTTGGTAGAGTTAACCTTTCAACTCTATAATCCCACCAAATTATAACTTGAACAATACAAGTAAATTAAATGAATAATAAATCAAGGCTCAATGTATGCTTGCCAATATTGATGTTTGTGCTTGCCCTTCTCTTATGTGCTTCCATATACCAATCTCTCTCCTTTTCATAGCCAAAAGGTGTTGAAGAAGCTGAAGAGACACATGGTAAGTGGCCGTTGCACCAATTAAGGAAAAATAATTCTTCATATCATGTCAAGACCTTGAACCTGGCATTTCAAGCCCTTGGATTTCACTGTTCCACTCAACGACTAGTTTCCTTAATTTTTACAGAGGATGTTGGCTGAGAGAATCATCCAGAAGCATGCTTATTTTACTGCACAATCTTGCAAGATATTATATCACAAGATAATATCATATTAAGACCAAATCTTGCCATTTGATAAATATAGCTCCATAGTCTCATGTTTTTAGCAACACGAAACTGATTGTTCAAGATTTCAAATAAATCAATTATAATTTAACCAAATTAAAAATATGTCTTTCACTAAAAATCCAAAATAACATTTTAAGGGAGTCAATAATAAACCAGATGGGCATTGAAGAAAATCCATGCATGGCGAAGGCTATAGTGGAGATGTAAACCCTTAAATAGTGGAGGATGTACAAAATTTCATTTGATATATAGTAGCCTTCGGTAGGTTCATCTCAAGATCAAAACAAAGTGTTCAGATTTCTTAAATGTTTTAAGATTTGTCAGGGACATCTAGTAGATAGAGGAACTTGAGCAAGCCTTTCAGGACTCAAAGGACACCTAACAGGGATCCCAGTTCTTATGAGTCTAATTCCAAGGGGAGACACTTGTGATGTACGTCTCAACTACCTAAACATTATATAATTAGCATTGGCCTCGATCAATGCAGTAAGAAAGCTCAAGCCTCACTTTGAAACTCACATTATAAGAAAGCTCAAGCCTCACTTTGAAACTCACATTATAAGAAAGCTCAAGCCTTACTTTAAAACTCACACTATAACTCTTGATAGATCAATCATCAAGAAAAATGATGCAAAAGCTCAGGCATAATGTTGCTTTAGGCATTAGATCTCTCACGGTCGAACATAGAGTAAAAGCTTAGGACTGTGAGGCACAAGATTTATCATGTTGAATGGCTAAGTACACCTTTAGTGATAAGAAAGAAGTCATACACCTAAGGTGGCGGATAGTCTATGTAGATTGATCCTCCACTCAAAACATGCAACTCTGAAGCTAGGCTCATCATAATCTTGCATTTAGGAGAGAAGTTTAAGTATGACATGAGATTTGGATTCTCAAAAACCATCGATGAATGTAAATATAAAGCCATAATAATAGGATTGTAAATTTTGAAAGATTTAGAAGATCCAAATGTGAGAGTCTTCAATGACTCATAATTAGTGCTGGTCAGTCAAGTTGAAGAAGAACTTGAGGTTAAATAAAAATGGATGATTGGTTGCCCGACTAAAATCTAAGAATTTATTCAAGGATTCAAGCACTTTGAAATCATCCACATTGTCGGGTCTGAATACCAACTAGATGATGTGCTTAGCAAGCTTATTATTTCATCATAAACAAACTACTCTTAAGAATGTCTGTTACGAAGTCATGAGAAATAGAAGCGTTGAGAAATAAAAGAATATCATGTTATAAGTGGGTGAATTTCTAGATTCAACGCAGACTGTAAAAAAATAGACTAGCTGATGAATGATTCAGTAGAAACCAAAAGACTCAAGGAAAGAGAATTTAGCACTACCTCTTCTATGGAAGAACTCTATGGGAGGCACCTCACCAAGCAGTCTAGGTCATTCCTACAATGTATTGAAAAGCCAACGACATACTACATCTTAGCTGAGATCACGAAGGTGACCTATGGTGCACATATTAGACGAAGAATGCTAGTTGGGAAAGCCCTAAGAGCAGGGTTCGAATGGACCATAATGCTGAGGGGTGCAATTTCTTATGTCAGAAAGTTTAAAAAATAACAACAATTTGCCCTAAGAATATATGTGCTGGCAACATAAGTGTAAACTATCTCAAAGCCAATATCCTTTGTATGGTAGGGCCTAAAGATCTTTGGAGCCATTTCTTAGGTGACAAGTGTAGAAAACTCTTATTTGTGGCTATAATTACAAAGGGTTTTCCACCAATGTATGTAATGAATAACACAGGTAGGGAATATTTTTGGCTACAAAGACCAAAGACTTTCTTAGGAAAATAACATAACCAGTTGTGGACTTTTGATCAGCGTAACTAACAAATGTGACATTTGCATGAATTTAAGGGTCTTAATACTTGCATGTTATGTGATAATTAAGCATTTTATGGTGACTTAGTGTTTGTTCATTCTATTTTTCACCCGGGATGTGTTTTGGAGCACTTAATGAGAGTAGAGATCGCAATCATTTCACTACTAAAAGTTCACTTACTTAGGTCTAACCCTCTGACAAAGGCATATTATCATTGTAATTGAGATCTCTTCTATGACAAAAAATCTACTCCATCATTAAACCATCAGCAAGAACATCTGAATAAATTTAACGTCATTGATAGTTTTTACTCACTGTTCTAATTACCTTCGTTGAGAGTTTTTACTCACCATCATAATTAGCTAAATTTCGTGAGCGGGAGAAATTTTCACTATAAAGTTGAATTAAGTAGTGCACCACTTAGCGAGAAACATAGTATTAAAAAATAATTTATTTTAGTTTATAATTGTTAGTCAAATCAAGTTCTTCACTTTGCTATGTGCTCCTTATTCTTATCTCTTGTAAACCCTAAGGGTATGTTTGGATAGGGAGTAGAGGGGGTAAAAGAGAGTAAATGGGATTTATTACTCCTCCTTACCCTTGTTATGGAGTAATAAGAGAATAATAAGGTGGGGTAAGAAGGAGTTACTCTTGCTCCCTATTTCCCCCCATTTCCTTATTCTCTAACTTAGGGTGTAAGGACGAGTAAGTGAGACATAAGGACTGCTCTTTTACTTACTTACCCTTATAAACCTATCTATAATATATTTGAATCTATTTGAAAAGATTATATGTGTTAATTCATTCATTTACTCTTATTTACTCTCCAATTCTTCCAAACAAGGGTAAGTCCTAACTCCCCTCAAACTCACAAACAATGGTAAGCAACTTATTCTTATCCATACCCCCGTACTCCTACTCCGCCTTACTCTTATTTACTCTTACTCCTTTGACTAACTCCTTTGTTAAACGGACTCTAAGATGGTGAAAAGAGTGACCCCTCAGATTTTGAATTCCTCTCTGTCCTTCAGTTCTGAAATGGCGGTTCTTATAACCTCCTTCTCATAATTCCAAGATCCTCTCTATTTCTCTATCTTGCTAGCTCTCAACTTTAATGGTAGCAACAGCAAGGAGCTTTCACTTTGTCAACTTCAAGCTAAGGAGGAGGAGATCAAGCGGATGACCATGGTAGTTAGAGAAAGGTACTAAGCTTAGTTTGACCATGTTGAGGAGGAGACCAAATGCTTAGTCATGGTTATGAGATATTTGAACATTGAACATCAATCTTCACAATTTTCTATTATTTTAAGCCTGTTAGGGTTTTATGCTAATTTCTTTGGTTATTTGTCTAACCCATTTTAGATTTTTCCCTTTTCTATGTTTGGGTGTATATATTGAGCTATACTACTCGTTTAGATCATGTGAAAGTTGGAAAGCTATGACCAATTTTAAACTTCATGGTTATTTTCCATAAATGATTCCATATTTCTACAATGTTTTGTTATTTCGGGGGTATGAAGGAATTTTTATTGAAATGATAATTGACAAAGTTCTTGTTTAGACCAATTCATGTGCATTTTTCATTCACAAGTGTGAGAGTGTTTTGAACTAATTTCATTAACAGAGAGACCAACCGCTCATTGATTGATCTAGGTGGACCGTTTTCAATGAGTTGCTTAAGACTAATATCTGTCCTTTGATATTAGTATCAGATTGCTTAAAGTTTTTTTAAGTGTCATTGTCACCTGTATACAAATTATTGTGACAAACCCTTGTAAGTTTCAATTTCACAAAATGCTTCATACTAACAGTAGATACACTTGCTGCTAAGGTGCTAAACTGGGAAAGCAAAAGAGTTGTGAATTTCATGTATGATGGTGTATGCATCCCTTAAATTCTCATATAATTGTTTTGTTGGCATGAGAATGTTTTTATATCAAGTAGATTGCTATCGTGCAATAAGGTGTCTTCTTACCCTGTTGACATGGCTTTATTCTAACATTGTTTCCAGACTTGTTAGATTCGCTTCTTTCTACGCAAGAGGAGTATTTTATACTGCAATAAGAAAGGAAACAGAAGAAGAAAAGACAGTAGGTATGAAGCATGTTTTGCTTTTCCACCCTTTTTTCCTTTCATAAAGAATATCTCTTTTCCTTTGCAGTCACTCCAGTTCTAGACAAGGGATTTCGGCATTGTGATTTTTATTCTCAGATATGAGAGAAACTTTAAGGGCAACTCATTGCAGCACATGTGCCATTTTTGGTCCAAACCATTCCTATCAAAGATTGCCAATAAACAAACTAGGCAGACGTATATGGGAGGGGACACCAATAGAAGGTGTCCCGAGGAGGGAATGTGCATCAAACTCCTAGGCCTAATTGTTCTCGTATTGCCAGAACAATACTAAATTCATGTCCTATCTAACCACTTGAACATAATACATGCTGAGTACTTTAGTCAATTTCAATTTAATAAAATTGAGCCACGTATTACAGTTCGACATTTGAAATATTTATGTGATTGCATGCATAGGCAACCAGTGGGGTCAAAGTAAGATCTGCTAATGTTTTATATAAAATCACTCAATACTCATCAATAAATTTGAATTAGCATATTCACAAATACAATTAAGAGCTAAAGAATGCCTTGCATAATCTATTCAGCTATGCCATGCAAACAAAACAATGACATGAATAAGCGAATAAAAATGGTTACAAAGGAACCTTAGAAAATATGTGTGAAATTTATACTTCTTCTAAATAATTTTGTAAATTATTAAAAATAAAATGAAAATGATATGAGTGAGGATTGGATGACTAAATAAATGGAAATATATGAAACAACTTAGTTAAATTGAATGTAAATTAGGATGGGTGGTATCGTTTGGGGGGTAAAGGTTTGCCAAAAAATTGGCCCATACACTTGCAAGTTAGGGTGCGGAGATAAGCTAAGTTTAAAATGAATAGATAAATACTAAGCAACAAATAAAAATCTAGGAAGATTAATTTTAGAAGCCAAGTTGTTTCTTTGTTCTCCCCTTCCATCCCACGCCTAGCCCTGCCCCCCGTCATGCCAAGCCTTGGCCTAGCCACACCCTGCTGTGCCACCCCCACGCACCAGTAGCTGCATGCCATAGCCAACATCGCTGGTCTTAGAGCAACCACCAGTGCCTCCCAGTCATGTTGCCTCCACTTCCCACCCTTTTTTTCCCTTGTTCCATGAGTGATAGTAAGGTGAATCTCAAGTTTTGCTTCATTTATTTTCATCTTGGTTCCATAAATTAGTTGCTAGATTAGACTTCTTTAGAATTAGATTGGTGCCAATTTAGAAGTCTATAACGATAAATAATAGATATTGGGATAAATACTGCTGTTGGAGATAATGGAAAGTGATCTTTGAATGTGGGTTGTAAAAGCAAGCTTCAATGGGTCCTTTGAAATTCAACGAGATTTTGTTGTGTTTAATTTTGAATTAAATATAGATATGTGGGTAATTGGATTCTTGTCATTGGAGAATTGAGGAGGATGAAGAACAACCTAAGTATTGGAGGTGGAAAGAAAGGGAGAAATGGTAACTTGGGAGTTTTGAAATAAATTTGGTTGACATAAATCTTAGAGTTAAATTGGACGGGATAAAGGTGCATTTTATGGGCAAATTAAGTGAATTCTTAAGTGGGCGCAATATTAAAACTTAGTTTTTGATAACTAATAAGCTGAGGAGCATAATGTGTTATGATGGATGCTAATAACAAAACTAATGGCTTGTTTGGTTCTATGTAATCAAAGTGGTAATGCAATCAAAATGGTAATGGTGATTCCATTACCATGTTTGGTTACCATTAAGTAATGTAATCAAGATTGTATTGTAATTACATTTATCTCAATCTATGTAATTACAATTACTTGACTTTTCCTAAACAATTTTGATTGCATACCTTTGAATCAAAATCTATCCAACTATAAGCTATTATATTTAGGAACTTTCTCTCTCTTATCTCCATTGTCTCTCCTCTACTTCCCCTCTCTTATTAGTTTGACACCATTTTTTTAAAGGTTTGAAGCTCCACTCACCCCTCTCTCTCTCCTGTCCGTATTGGATAAAATTTAACTTACACCATGATCGTATTATTGTAACTGTATTTTTGTACCTTCTAGACATCATGTCTCTCTCTCTCTCTCTCTCACGTCGTCGTCATCATCATCATCATCATTTTCTCTCTACTTGGTAAACTTGAACAATATTACATTATTGTAATCTATAAGAAATAGAGTGATGTAAATCTCATGCGAAATATCGTAATCATGATGATAAAATATTTGATGATATTTATCAACGAAACTACAAATAATTAAAATAGGCAAAAATAAAATGCGAATTGAATTGCAAGTACTTCACGTTACGTGTAAAATTAAGTATTGTTTGTAGATGAATTCATTCCATTATACTTGTAAAGACTTTGTAACCAAACATTGTAATGCAATTATTATCCCATTCCATTGCACTAACAATTGCATTACATGGTTGATTCCATTACATAGTGATTGCATTACTTTCAACCAAACGCTACATAAGTGTTAATCTACCTAAATAAATAATTAAGGTTATCTAAAATGTTATATAAAGTTAATACCTTGATTTTGGGACTTGTCACCTTTAGAATAAAACTAGATCCTTAAATTAGGACTTTGGAACTTAATTTCTTTTGTTGACAAATAGTTAATTTATAAAGAATGGAATGGAAAAAATGTGTTAACAATAGTCATAGCACTATGAATTATAATAATAGTAATAGTACTAGTAATAACAATAATAATAACAATAATAGTAGTAGTAGTAGTAGTAGTAGTAGTAGTAGTAGTAGTAATAATAATAATAATAATAATAATAATAATAATAATAATAATAATAATAATAATAATAATAATAATAATAATAATAATAATAATAAGGTAATAACATCAATAATGATAATGCCTGAAATGATAAAAATGATAATAATCACTAATAATAAGTTATACCAAATACAAAAGATGGCAAGAATGTTTTAATTTACTAAAATCATCAGAATGATAATCATATAGCATTTATGACGACAAAAGACTCGTGTATAATAGAGACGAAGCAACTTTCATAATTGTAGAGACATTAATTAAATAAATCAAAGGTGGGAGACATAGATTTTTATAATCAGGCATGTTTACTAGCAATACCCTTTAAAAATTCACATATTTCCGTAAATATCAAAATCTCATAATATACAATTATTTAAAGAATCTTTTTCAATAATTGTTTTTTCATATATTCAACCAAACCCATCAGTTATCAGGACTTAGGCCCATCAATTCACTTGCATAGCTTCAACTTAGGCTTCTGGATTGACTTAGGAGGTGTGCACCTATTCATTGATCTCATTATACATATGAGCTTAACAATTTAGATTCCACTATCAGATAATAACCGATAACAGTTTTAATGTAGTTTTACCTCTCCCTCATTTCAAAGTAAAATGAATTCAAATGCAGTTGCTCATTGAAAAATGGTTTTCTATCTTTATAGTATAGGAGTAAGCATATCGATATTTGGCTCATCATTCGAATATTTTATGCTTTATACTTTTAGAAACATGGATCGAGAAACTGATACCTAGCAATGTCAGAGAAGCAAGTAGATAGTGAACGAGGTCTCCACTAGCTCACAGTGACACCTCATAAAGTTAAAGTTCATTGGAATGTAACCATTACGAGCCGCCAAAATTTCATTTAACTTTGGGATTGTTTAATGTATACTTAGGCTTAAGTAGGTGCTAATGTTTGCGTTAATTAAGTTAGTTAAGCCTTATCCTTTCGAGGATGACGGTAATGTCCTAACCTTAACTATTCTACTACATTGACTGCTAATGTTGATTTAATTAATACTATTGATACAGCCACAAGTTATTGTGCTACTGTTAAAGTATAAAAGTTTGGTTCAGCTAGGGTCATTGTGAACTATAAGTGGTTGTTAATTTTGTTGATAGAGATGTGGTGAGTTTTCAACTTGCGAAGGACCTGAAACCTAAGTCAATAATGTGCATCCTGTCCCTCCTTATGTCATTCTCATGTAACTGTTTTATAAGGAACACATTAGCAGACCACCTCATCTTTTTCCCATGTAGTTAGAATATAGAATCTTAGCAAAGCTCAAATAACGTCAAATAGTATGTAGTATTCAACTACATTATGAGTTTATTCACATTACTACTTTGCGATGATATGAAACCTACAAAGGACGAGCAACGATAGAATACGTGCAGTAATTTATATAGATGAGCAGCTAAGGTACGGCATATTATAAAGATTGATAACATTACCAAACTTGACTAGCAGTAAACACACATACTAGCAAGGTAGCGAGACGCCATTTTCCAAACAATATACGGACTTTGTATGACATAGGACACGACAATAAGTGGACAAGTTTATGTGCATGTGACACTATGTTAAGCTGAGTAACATTAAACAAAGATAATAGATGACAAAGTATTGGTTTATTTGGGTTGTATGACTTAAATTAAGGATATATGGTTGTAGGGGTTATCTCACATTATGGTTAATTCTAGTAACTAACAATTACGTAGACCTCGGAGTCCTATTAAGTGTGCCATTGTGGGTAGATTCTTTGGGGGAGACACGCACACGCAGAGGGGGGGGGGGAGAGGGACTAGAAAAGAAAATATAGCGAAAGCTGTTTGAAGATTTAATGTTGTGAGTTATGTACAGTAGTTCCAAGGGAAGACTATTGCAAGGTAAATCTTGGTCAACATGCATAAGGCCCTGGAGGAAACTTCAAGAGAATAGCATAATTTATTGTTCTACCATAATTGATGCTGATAGGCACAATTAAATGTGATGTAGCATTTGGTCTTATCAAAAAAAAATTTTCTTCTGAAAGTATAACCATATAACACCCCGATTTTCTAATCCCTTTCATCTAATAATATCAACCTATGTGGCAGCGAAAAATATAAGTGGGGTGTTACCGCTGTATTTTCTTCTTGGAAATACCAGACTGAGTATCAATTAAAACATTAATGCAAGTTTATTCTAAAGTTATAGCATATGTTCAAGTCATGATGACAAATATAACAATGCCCAACTGAATAAAATAATCTCTAAACAAAGTCTAATGTGAGACTCAATCATTTCAACTAAACCGTAGATCATGGGGCCTTACTCTAATTCGGGTTCCCACCCCCTACTCATGCACTGCACTTAAAAATAAAACATTTTAAAAAATGAGATAAATTCAATAACAACCACCCCTAATAGTCAAAATACGTGCACAAATTCATTTCAAACCATTTTACAGATGAGGAACGACATAGGAAATTCAAAGTAGTTATGCATTCTCAACAGGAACATATAATAATCTAAGTTCCACTTATTCAATTTCAGGTTCACAAGGGCAAGCGACCCCCAATGGGTGTCATGGGCTGCGCTTAGGTTTGACACAACCACTTATCCATAACCTGGCCTACCCTCAATTCGGATGGTTACCACTGACCTAGCCCACATCCATCCACAAGGTGGCACGTGGCCGCTCACATGCATGTAGTTTTTTGTGGGGAAGGCCAATGGCCTTCAACAAGACAGGAGTATAACTCCTCAGTCACACCCATTCATTCATTTACTTATACATTCATAGTTAACACCAATCTTTAACCAGAATATAGCCCAACCTGACCGATTCTGATCCAGAAAATTTTAATTATCATTTTTGCAATGAACATTCAAGATAAACCCAATAATTATCGTTTGAACAATCGCTTCAGTAGAAATCATGGTAAAACCTCATCACATGTTTACCTTGGAAAATTCCGTAAACATTAATACAAAACACATTCAAAACTCTTTCAAGCATACTCATAGGTCATATTTTTTAAGGGATATTCGGGGGAGGGTTAGGGCATGATTGTTACCTGCTAGATTACGCTGCCTAAGCTTGAGCTCGAAGCACTAGTTTGACCTAAAACAATTACCCACAATAGTGGTCTGTTAGTACCAACTCTTAGCCCGACTGTCTATAGTGCCATTAGACCCAAATAACTTTCCTAAGCTTCGACTTACACTCAACAACCTAATCCAACCATCAAATACATTTTTGGGAAGTTATAAATATTAAAAACTCCACATGCACTAATACCGCTCATTGCCCAATTTGTTTCCCAATTTTCCCCCCAACTTTCTGGCGGCATAAGGTTCATTCCCGATGTCAAAATTCTATGATTAAGCCCATTGTGGAAAGGTGAAGCCATGGAATACAACTTTTCATTTTGCCACTTGACATAATCTTAGCCTAAATGGTTCAAATATCAATAATTTGCTAAACTGTCCCAGTTACAGATAATGTTGCTCAGTCCTAGTTATCGGCCATAACCTTCTCATTTTAACCGCAATTAATACAATTCAAAATTTCCTAATCACAACACAAATATATCTACCATTGCTAATGTTTTCATATTTTTTGAAAATTCTGACAATTACCATTAAATTCGTAAATTCAGCCCCAGTTCTGGGTGTATAGAACAGTGTTTGCACTATAGCCTTTAGGCTTGTTTTCAATCAACCTTAATTTGAATCCCTTTCCCAACATGTATACAATGCCTTCACCAAAAATCCCACTATTCCTAATCATTTCCAAGTCATAGAGAAAGGGAGAGTCTTTTACCTCAAAGCGATTTGTAAAAGAAGGAGAGAACTTTTGATTGTGTTGCTCCACCAACTAAGTGCTGCACTCCAGCATTTCTGGGATAGCGAGTAAAAATCATATTCAAAGGTTGAAATATGGAGCTTTTTACTAAGAACTTTAATTAACCACTATCATCATACTTGCTAGAATTCCAAGAAGTTTTACACTTATCAAACCAAAGTGAGAGTGTGGAAGAGAGGGAGGAGAGCGGCGGTGTGGTGGCTAGGGCGAGAGAGAAAGAGAGAGAGAGAGAGAGAGAGAGAGAGAGAGAGAGAGAGAGAGAGGGGTGCAGCGAGAAAGATAAGCCAAGTGAGAGAGAGAGAGTGTGTGGGGGAGAGAGTGAGGAGAGGAAGAGAGAGGGAAAATTTACACATAAGGGTTTCCTCCCTTCCCCTTCCTTGCATTTTCTTGCAAGACTCTTTTCCCCCCTTTTTTTAACACTACCCTAACTTGGACTGTTCTACTACCCCTTGGCTATTATACTAAAATAAAAAGAAAAAAAAAACAACACTACGAGCTCAAGCATACTAGGTCGGCCAATATCATAATAGTTATAAATAATAGAATAAAAATATATTGATACAAAAAATATCCGGGGTTTCACATTCTACCCTCTTAAAGGATGTTTTGTCTTTGAAACTTCACAAGCACTTGCTCGTTGAAATACGTGAGGGTAGCTTGATCGCATCTCTTACTCTGGTTCCTATGTGGCTTTCGACGCTTCATGATTTGCCTACAGAACTTTTACTCGGGGCACTGTCTTCCTACGAAGCTGCTTCTCCCTGCAGTCTAGGATACGAACCGGTTGTTCCTCGTAAGACAAATCTTCTCTTAGTTATATGGGATCCGACGTGATAACACAGGATGGGTCAGGGACGTACTTGCTCAACTGCGACGCATAGAAGGCATTGTACCCTGGGCAGCTCAAGTGGTAGTTCCAAATGATTTGCTACCTCTCTGACTGATTGGATGATGGGGTATAGCCCGATATGCCTGGGGCTAAGCTTGCTCGTCATGTCAAATCTTATGATGCCCTTGGTTGGAGACACTCATAAGAACACTTGGTCTCCCACTTCAAACTCTAAGGGTTTGTGCCTTCGTTTCGCATTACTCTGCTATCGACTTTGGGCCGCTTTCATTCATTCTTGGATTATTCTGACCTTCTCGGTAGTTGCCTAAATTAGTTCGGGTCCGATGGTTAGTGCGTCATCAATCTCCTACCAACACAATGGAGTTCTACACATGTCGGCCATACAACACTTTGTATGGGGCCATCCCGATGCTGGCATGGTAGTTCTTGTTGTAGGAAAACTCAATCAGTGCTAACTGCTCATCCCATGCTTGATTGAAGTCCAAAACGCATGCTCGCAGCATATGCTCCAGGGTTTGAATTGTTCTCTCAGTCTGCCCATCCGTGGATAGGTGAATGGCTGTATCAAAGTGTAATACTGTCCTGAACGCCGCTTGTAACTTTTGCTAGAATCCCGATTGGAATCTTGTGTCCCGGTTTGACATTATAGAGCTCAACACACCTTATAATAGAATTATCTCCTCCAAATAGGCTCGGGCCATTTGATCCAATGTCCATGTGTTTCTCATGGCTATGAAGTGATCTGTATTCATGAGTCGATCCACGATAACCCATATCGCATTGTTCTTCCTCTGGGTGGGTGGTAATCCTACCACAAAGTCCAAGGAAACCGAATCCCATTTCCACTTAGGGATTTCTAGGGGTTGTAAGAGTCTTGCGGGCCTTTGGTGTTCTGCTCACTGACACGTAAGACATTTCGCTACGTAGTCCGTCATTTCTTGTTTCATATTGCTCCACCAAAAAGTTCATTTTAGGTCCTTTCCTGCTGACGCCTCCGTCCTGATCCTATCCAACTACGGGTCTGTGCTTTGAGTGACTCTACATTCCTCAATAAGGGTAGGCTGTACCTCCATTGTATACAACATACATTAGGTTTCCCTTATCACTGCATTGAGCTCCAATTTCTTAAAATCCTCTCATAAATCCCTAGGTGGTGCCAACGAGCTATTGAGAGTTGGGTCTACGACTTAACACATCTACTACTACATTTTCCTTTTCAGGATGATATTGGAAGTTTATATCATAGTCTGTAAGGAATTCCAACCACCTCGTCTGCCTTAGGTTCAAGTCCTTTTGTGAGAACAAATACTTCAGACTCTAGTGATCAGTGAAGATCTCGCTGTGCACCCTGTACAAGCAGTGTTTCAAATTTTTTAGCACAAACATTACAGTTGCTAGCTCTAAGTCATGAGTCGAATAGTTCTGCTCATGAATCTCCAGGTGTCACGAGGCATAGGCTATAACGTGGTTATCCTGTATCAGCACACGCCCCAATCTATTTTTGGACGCATCACTATACACCATAAAGTCCTTAGCATTGGTGGGTAAGGCTAATATAGGAGCAGTGGTTAATCTCTTCTTAAGTTCTTAGAAATCTTTCTCACACCGATCTATCCACTCATACTTGGTAACCTTCCGTGTCAAATCAGTGAGGGGAGTGGCGACCTTTGAGAAGTTCAGAACGAACCTACAATAGTACCCTGCCAAACCTAAGGAGCTTCTCACCTCCGTCGTATTCTTGGGTCTTGGCCATTTTGTTATGGCCTCTATCTTCTGGGGATCCACAGATACTCTCTCGTTAGACACTACATGCCCTAAAAATACCACCAGAACCAACCAAAACTCGCACTTTTTTAGTTTTGCATACAAATCATTCTCCTTAGAACTTCTAAGACAATCCTCAAATAGTGGGTATGTTCTTCTAGGGTCCTCGAATAGATTAGTATATCATCTATGAACACTACTACAAACTGGTCCAAATAAGATTTGAAGACTCTGCTCATGAGGTCCACAACTGTTGTCGGGGCGTTTGTAAGCCCAAAAGGCATCACTACAAATTCAAAATGCCCGTGTCGGGTGCGAAATGCAGTCTTAGGTATGTCCTCTTCCTTGATCCAGAGTTAGTGATACCTCGAACGAAGGTCTGTCTTGGAGAAGGTCCGCGCACCTCCAAGTTGGTAAAAAAGATCGTCTATCCTGGGCAAATGACAACGGCTCTTGACTGTTATCTTGTTTAAATCTCTATAACCTGTGCACAACCTCAGGGTTCCATCCTTCTTTTTCACAAACAGCATCGGGGCTCCACATGCAAACGCACTGGGCCGGATATTACTCTTTTCTAGCAGCTCATCAAGTTGAGTCTTTAACTCCTTAAGTTCTGCTCGTGCCATTTGACAAGGTGCTTTAGAGATAGGGGTTGCCCTTGGTACTAAATCAATGGAAAATTCCACCTCCGTAGGGGTGGCATGCCAGGGATCTCCTCTGGGAAAACATCCGGGAATTCTCAAACTACTCGAATGTCCTAGAGGGATGGCTTAGTGGCCTCAGTTTCCACTAGATAGTATAGGAATCCTTCACATCCTCGTCTTAGTAGCTTGTGGGCTTTCATTGCAGTGATAAGTTTCACTCTACTCTTCGAGATCTTCTCTTTGTGAACTATTTTCTCTGCTTTAGGCCCCCTTAGGGTGATTCTTTGTTTTGGACATTTTATTTGGGCCTGATACTTCACTAACTAGTCTATCCCCAAAATGACGCCGAAATCAATGAACTCAAACTTGTACAGGTCAGCCAAAAACTCATGTTCATACATCTGAATGGGGCAGTCCTTATATAGCTCATCACATTTCACGGTCTTCCCATCAGGGAGAGTCACAGACAGTAGAGGGGGTCTATGGGTTGGAACTAGCCTTAGTGTCTCAACCAGCTTGACAGAAATAAAGGAATGCGTAGCACCATAATAAACCAAGACATTTATCGGTTGAGCTTAGACAGAAAATGTACCAGGCACTACATTTGGAAACAAGCCGAGTTTAGTTCTTCCCTAATAGTTCGCAACACACTTGCTACCATAGTTTAGTAAGGCATCTGATGCCACATTATTATGCACAACAGACATATAGTATTGTTCACAGTTTGATTCACTTGCCACACTCATGTGGCCCAGTCTCATCTTCATGGCCCGGTCTCATCTTCACATGTCCCATATACATCTCATTAACAATGACGATATTCAGATATATATCCATATATTACATAAGTTCACAATTTTTAACCAAGTCATAACAAACAGTTGTATCCATACAACTCAATAAAGTCTCTAATGCATAGGTTTGAAATAATAACTGTTCCACACACCAATACTATCATTACATAAGCACTTTAACAAAATTTCCTAGTCCATACTTGTTAGCAAAAAGGAAAGATAAGAGCATTATAGTCTTTAAAAAGAAAAGACTCTTACTTCCAACAAACTTCTAGCATCTATTGCTTAGGGGTGTCAATCGGGTAAGTACCCCAACACATCCTACCACACCTTCCGCGCTTCTAGCGGGTAACATCAGGCTTGGGTTCTTCCTTAATTGAGTCCCCTTCCGAGTCTTCCTCCACTAGGGGCTCTTTCTCGTGATCCTCCTATTCTAAGGGCTCTTTCTTAGAGTCCTCTTCTAGGTCTTCCTCTTCTATAGGGTCTTCCTCGGGATCATCCTCATCTAAGGGTTCCTCGCTAGGGTCTCCCTCCTCAACAGGTTGCTCTGTCGGTTCCTGCCCCCATCCACAAGCTCGTTTCCCACTACAGACTCTTCCTGCTTAGGTAGTTTGGGTTTCATGGTGTTAGAGTCCTCAGTATCTTTCTCCGCTGGGGGGGTGGTAGGGTCTTATTATCGGTATCAAGGGTGGAAGGTTGATCATAAGAACCCACATCTATTAGATGGTCCACTAGCTCTGTTAGGTTCATTCCTATAGGTTTCCAGTCACGTAAGTAACACCTATTGTAGTAATGGAACACTCTAGTGTTAGCGTGAAGCTTATTAATCCTATAATGTCATACTGGGTCACCTAAGAGGGTCAGGGGAAAGAACAGGGCCTGATTGTCCCCAAACCTCAAGCCATCATTTGGTATCTCCTATAGTCTCCTATGTCTAAATGCCTCAGTTCGTTCTAAGTGGCTAGCGGAACTAACCCTGGGTTTCTTTTCCATCATCCGATAGTGGCAACGACAACCATGCAACCACAATAACGGGTCCCATTCATCCTAGACATTGACAAGTACATGTCAGGCACATGTTCACTAGTAAATAAGAGCATGCATACATGCCCCTTTTTCCCATCCTACACTCACAGTCCAGGCAGTCCTTAGGTCTACAGGCTTTCAATTTTTATTCCTTATTACAATATTTTAGGCGAGCCTTTAGGTTAGTCAACCTAGGGTCTGAAACCATTTTGTAACAACCCAATTTTCTAATCCCTTTTATTTAATAACGTTAACCTAGATGGCAGTGGAAAACTTAAGTGGGTTGTTACTGCCGTATTTCCTTCTTGGAAATACCAGACTAAGAATCAATCAAAACATTAATGCAAGTTTATTCTTAAGTTATAGCATAGGTTCAAGTCTTGATGACAAATAGAACAATGTCCAACTGAATGAAATAATCTCTAAACAAAGTCTAATATGAGACTAAATCATTTCAACTAAATCGTACATCATAGGGCCTTGCTCTAATTCAGCTTCCTATCCCCCTACTCATGCACATCACCTAAAAACAAAACATTTTGAAAAACGAGATAAACTTAATAACAACCACCCCTAATAGTCAAAACATGCACACAAATTCATTTCAAACCATTTTTGAGGAGAGGACTGACACGAGCAGTTCAAGGCACTTATGCATTCTCAACAGGAACATATAATAATCCACATTCCACTTATTCAATTTTAGGTTCACAAGGGTGAACAGCCCCCATTGGGTCTTATGGCCTAACGCGCCTTCCAACCATAACCTAGCCTATCGTTAATTTGGACGGTTACCAATGACTTGACCCATGTCCATCCACAAGGTCGCACGTGGCCGCTCACAAGCATGCACTTTTTCCTGTGGAAGGCTAATGTCCTTCAACAACACAGGAGTATAACTCCTCAGTCTCACCCATTCATTCATTTACTTATAGATTCACAATTAACGTCACTCTTTAGCCAGAATATAGCCCAACCTGACCCATTCTGATCCAAAAACTTTTCATTATCATTTTTGTAACAAACATTTAAGATAAACCCAATAATTACAGTTTGAACAATTGCTTCAGTGGAAATCATGGTAAAACCTCATCATACGTTTACCCGGGAAAATCCCCTGAACATCAATACAAAACACATTAAAAACACCTTTCAATCATACTCATAGGTCATGTTTTTCAAGGGATACTTGGGGGAGGGTTAGGGAATGATTGGTACCTGCTAGATTACACCACTTGAGCTTGATCTCAGAATGCTAATTTGACCTAAACCAATTACCCACAATAGTGGTCTATTAGGACCAACTCTTGGCCCAATTCTCTATAATCCCATTAGACCCAAATAACTTTCCTAATCTTCTACTTTCACCCAAAAAATAGATCGACCATCAAATGAACTTTCAGGAAGTTATAAATATTAAAAACTCCACACACACTAATGCCACTCACTGCCTAGTTTATTTCTAGATTTTCCCCCAAACTTTCCGAGGCAATAGCTTTCATTCCCGATGTTGAAATTCTACGTCTAAGCCCATTCTAGGAAGGACAAACCTTGACCTAGAACTTTTTCTTTTATGCGCCTTAATAGAATCCAAGCCTAAATGGTTTAAATATCAATAGTATGCTAAACTATCCCAGTTACAGACAGTGTTGCACAGTCCTAGAATGTTAAACATATCGTTGTCGTTTTAACGCCGATTCATGAAATTCAAAATTTCGCAATCATAACATAAGTATTTCTACCTTTCCTAGGTTTTTTTATAATTTTTAAAGATCCCAAAGATTATCAGTAAATTCGTAAAGTTAGCCCTAATTCTGGGTGTACAAAACGGTGTTTGCACTATAATCTTTAGGATTGTTTTTAATCAATTTCGATTTGAATCCCTTTCCTAACATGCATAAGACACCTTGACCCAAAATTTCACTATTCCTAATCAGTATACAACGCAAGTCATAGAAAAAGGGTGAGTCTTTTACCTCGAAACGATTCGTAAAAGAAGGAGAGAACTTTTGATTGTGTTGTTCCACCAATTAAGTGCTCCACTCCGGGATTTCTAGGATTTTGATTAAAAATCATATTCAAAGGTCGAAATATGGAGGTTTTACCAAGAATTTTAGTTAACCTGTGTTCTACTTACTAGAATTCCAAGAAGTTTAATACTTACCAAACCAAAGTGAGAGAGTAGAAGAGAGGGAGGAGGGTGGCAGCGCAGCGGCTAAGGCGAGAGAGAGAAAGAGAGAGAGAGAGAGAGCGTGGGCCACGGAGTGAGGAGAGAGAGAGAGAGGGAAAATTTAAACATTAGAGTTTCCCCCTTCCCCTTCCTTGCCTTCTCTTGCAAGACTCTTTTTCCCCTTTTTTTAACACTATCCCGACCTGGACCGTTCTACTACTCCTCGTTTATTCCGCTAAAATAAAAAGAAAAAAAAAACAACATTACAAGCTCAACCATACAAAGTTGGCCAATATCGTAATAGTTATAAGTAACAAAATAAAAATATATTGATACAAAAAATATTCAGGGTTTCACAAACCCTTATGCGGTAAAGTGGCGATAAGTAGCACACTCTTGAAATCAGTAGGGCTTGAACAATGTCTAAAACCAAGAATATGCCTAAGATGTTATGCTTTAATAATCACATTGGTCATGATGCTTTGGTGGTGTGGAGGAATTGGCATGACATTAATACGGTGATGCTAATGGAGCAATGTAAAGGCAAACTATTGATCGATGCCAATTGGGAGTCAGTAATATTAAGGGAACATGAGGTTCATTAATGAACTTATGGTGTTATCTTCTTCTTTAGTAATGACATGAAGTCGAAAATGGAGAGTTGATGGGAAAAAGGTTGAGTTTACGCTTTATTTATTATGATCAATGGGTATCAAGGGATTTCCTACTACTAGACTCATATGTTGTTCAATAGAATAAGTATCTGCGAAGAATACAATGTAGTGGAAAAATAGCATTTGAAGAAATGGTTGAAAGGATTTTAAGAGCTTTTACAGATAAGGCAAAAACATAAAGACTTTGGTAATATTGTGGTGCAACTCAAATGGCAAGGAATTACATTTGTCGACCCAAGTATTACATAGCCTCAAGAATTACGATTGGTGTCATGAAGGACTTCTGTACTATATTCGAATTGCACAAAGTTAAAATTTTAATTGATCAACACAAGACCTTATAGGCCAACGGAGGTCATCAAAGGCTCGAGGAGCTACGTATACCATACTTATGTTAGATCAAACCCAAGCTATGCTAATAATAGTAACCTTTATACTAATGAATAAAAGCATATAGATGGAGATTTCATAAAATTGTTCTTTTCTCATTGAAAACCATGATTTCTTTGATGACCGTTGAGGTCTAATGAATGCTTAAACTTTATTATAATAAATTCTAACTTAGATTACATTTAGCGCATACTGATTCTACATTCTAATGAGTGTATGACCATACTTTGTTAGCGATGCTCCCTATCCTTAAATCACTTCGTGGACTCCAATAGCTACATAACATTTATGGTGGTCATCCCCCCTCTCCTATCTTTATCAATAACCCCACATGGTTGCCTTCTACTACATTCCTGTAAATAATGTAACCTCACATTCTTCGGACATATAACTTTGATCTCGCTTATTCAACTCTATCATTATCTTTGAATGTCATCCCTACAAGCAAGGTTGTTTTGATACCTTCTTATATCAATGAATATCATTGCTTTTCACCCCATTCCTGTCTAAATCATTATATTAAATTAAGCATACTATAAATTTAATTAGCGAACCAACTCACTGTAAGCTATGGTTGACATTCTCGTGTTGTTCTTAAGCAAAAATTAGAACTTCTTTGCCTCAAAAATCCAGATGAAACAAGCTTCTGCTGAAATTCCAATCTACCATACTCATTTTAATTCTTTTTTTTTTGTAAACTTAGCCATGATTGCCAACTGTATGACCTTCTTATTGCTGTTTGGTTTGTTGCGGTGAAATTCTGACTACAAATAACCTACTTTCTATTTTACTCATTAGTCTCTGCTTTGATACTTTGCAACTTTGATTACCTCCTCATGTACTTGTGTTGTCTCTTGGATGAGAACTAAATATTCTCTTTTAGTTTTGCCACCTTCATCCTACCATTGGGTATACTTTCCTTGTAATTTTGTATTCGATTGAGAATCATGCTATAACTTGCCAATTTTTTTCTTTATTTTTTGTTATTTGTTATTATAAAAGAAGTTCTCTGCAAACTTCCTAGTTCACCCATTCTATCACCTATTATCAGTTGGAAACCTTGAGGAGAAAAGATAGAGATATATTTCTTTGTCTTATCTAGAACCATGCCTTGATCACAACATTCTTTATCAACGATAAAGTTTAGTAGACAATCAGTTTAATTAATTATTATTTTTGGGTTGTTATCCCTAAACATTTGAATCTATTATTGCTTGTTATCAAACCCATATGAATCTCATTCTTTTCTATAACATATCGTGATATCAGTTCTATTACAAATTTCATCACCGATATTCCTAAATTTCCTTGTGCAATCGCCAGCTAGATGTCTTAGTAAGAGTTGCCTGATTTCTTATGCAAATTGTCATCCACAGAGTGACCTACATCGTCATCATTTGTTAATTCTCCCTACCTTATTCTTATTTCTACATCGTCATATTCATATACACCCTTTGCGATTTTATTTAAGAGATGTTTTTGCGATGACTTCCATTGTAACTACCAACTTAGAGCTTACATTTTTTAAAGGTTTCATGAAGTTACAATTATGGCAAGGTTGATATTGGCCTTAATTCACATTCACCTACGTATACGCATTTGGTCATAACCTCTTATTAGGTATACCTGGGAAAGAAAAGGAAGAAACTGAGTCTTTGAAATAGCACTTCGATGCCAACCTTTACGATAGTACTGTGATCATTCCTTCATAAATAATTGTGTTCACTATGCAGTCAAATCACCTAGCCATCTTTCTTCATAGAAAATCATGCAAATATTCAAATTCAGAGTTTATGTCCTCACAACTGAAATTTTAGGTAAACCTCATTCCCCCCAACACCTAGTGTCGAAACCTTGTGCATATATGTGTTATGCATGCAATTTTATGTGCACATCATTTTGTTTGGTTATGTACTTATAAAAATATTGATTCAAACACCGCTGATATTTTAGCACTTGAATGCATTTTCATGGGAAGTGATACGTGTTTCATAATTTTAGGGGAGAACTATACCTGCATTGAACTACAAATTCTCTTCAAATTCCTTCAAGGATTGCCTGAAACTTGTTCAGAACATTATTATAGTGATATTTTGGGGGCCAACATTACAAGTCCTTGCCCTTCACGAAAATGGTAGTCAAAGCACTCTAAGTGTGGCCTTTAAGTCCCTTATGGTATACGGTTGCTATAAAAGATCATTGGACCTTATAAATGGCGTAATGTGGATTGCGATCTATCAAGGGATTAACATGTCAATGATTTAGTGATCGATGTAGGGACAAAAGCATTTTCACGCTTTGTATTGTGACCATACTTATTATTCATTGATACAGGTGGAAGGTTAAGGTCAAATTTAACTCGGGGAACTTATGAAAGTTGTTAAATCTAAATAGAAAGGAAAATTGAATCAGATTTGCTATATGTATTCTTTGTTCATGTTCATAAATGTACTTATTTTTTATTAGCTCATGCTTCAGCACAGGCTAAAATAGATTGTGGATATCAAATTCTTATAGTGCATATTGAGTGGTGTATGATGAATTCAAAAATAAGCGCATAGGGAGTGATCATGATCATGATCATGAATAATGTCATACAAAACCAAACAATATTTTTGCAAAGCTAATATTTAGATGGAGAAAATCCTACCTAGTTGTGCAATGGGATTGAAGTTGGTGGTCTACGACTTGCCACTAGAACTTGAGTTTGAGGGTAATACTTAATATGTATAAGATTAACAATGAGATTTAAGAAGAGGATAATTTGGCCACTTTACATTGATTCACAGTGCACAAGGAATAAATTGATCAGTATGCTATAAGGATCCACCTCCCCAGGGCTACGATCTCACACGAATGGTTGGGCTCGTGTGCTAGGAGTCTTATATTTTTTAGAAATCATATTGAACTATTATTTTTATTTTATCTTTTCATAGAAATCAGTCAGGCAAAACTAAGGTTGCTGAAGTATGGGGAATGGGCCTTGGCTTGCCGAAGCGCCAGGCTCGGTTCCTTGGGCAGACCATGTCCAATCCCTTGTAATTGAGCCCTAGTAGCCCTTCAGAATGACCCAAAATCTGGGTTCAGGTCTGATTCTGAAAAATAGGTTAGTTCCTGGGTTAGATCAGACCCTCTAATTCTGCTCTAGGTAGATTCCACTACCTTGGCCCAAATCACTTCTCCCAAGTCTAGCAATACTAGAATAGATATCAAATGAGACAGTTAAAAAACATTAATCTTTAACTAAATAGAGTCACGAGTGAGTTTTAGGGAAACTTAAAAACCATGACACCTTTTGTATTAGCCCGACCTTAAATCATATTTATTTATTTAATTAAACCATGTCATTAATTTACTACATTTATTTATCTCATTTAGTGATCTCGGTTAGGAGAATTCATTTTTGGCCCAACTTTGCAGTTCGAGTTTTATTTACTGTAACAATTTTGAGGGATCGATAGTAGACCCTGGTAAATATGATTAAGCGATAAATTATTTTTTTGTAATGTCACAAAAATTTAATTTTTAACCAAGCAAAAATTTGGGCCCAAATTCATTAAGTTTGGCCCAATTCATTTTGGGTTCGAATTGCGACCCAATTCATTTTGGGCTCAATGGTGGCCTGAAAATTATGGTGTAATTAAATTAAGTTAATCACCATTATTTATATCTAATTTCAATTAGCATAATGTCACTTTTCATGCTTAAATATTAGCCTTGTATTCAAGATAAACTTAAAGTCATTTTCATAGAAGTAGAAACCTTGGTTTTCTTCTTCCTCTCTCCTCTAAACATACATGGTAGCATCACTACCAGCCCCCCTACTGTTTCAGCCTGCTGCCGCCACCTCCAGCCTCCAAACCCCCCCAACACCACCAGCTACCATCCCCAGCTCCTATCACCACCAAACACCACCTCATCTTCTTATATCCAAGCTTAAAGTGAGGTAATCTCTAACCCTCATCTTGTTTAATTTTGGTTTTATGGGTGATTTGTTTATGGATCATGGCATATTGATTAAAATAAATGTCATTATGCAAATTTTATTGTTTTAGGGGATGTTGGATATGGTGGAGTTGGGCTCGGGCTTGATCAAACATGTATGAATCAAGAGAGTTTGCATTTGTTTTTGTTAGTTCAATTGTTGTGATCTGGTATGCAAAATAAGTTTAAAGATGGTTGGTGATCTTATTTTACTCATTTAGTGTGATTTGGATGGAAATTTCTATGTGGCATAATTTAGGGTTTCATGGCCATGAATGATTTAGTTTAATCTTCGGCATCAAGTGAGTATATTTGAGTTCATGGAGATGAAATTTGGGGTTTGGATGTACTATACACTTGATTAATGATGTTATTGAGTTTTTATCAAATGGATGGAATATGGAAATCCCAAAAAATAATTAAAAGAGGTTGCTTTATTTATTTATGTAAACAGGTGAGGTTATGGAAGCATTCTAGGTGTTTTTGTGTAAAGAAGGATTGTAAAACATGTAAAGAAGATCATGTAGTGATTTTGAGTAATATGGCTTTGTAAGGTGATGAGAAAGAATAAGGCTTTGTTAAATAATTTTAAGGAGTGATTTTAGAGGGGAATTATATATGAAGAAAAAGGGGAAAATAAGAACAGTAGGGCTGTGAACAGTCCCAAAAGAGGGGTCTCTTTGCGATTAAATTGGTACCGTTTACCCCATCTAAAAATTGTGATTTTTGGTGGGTAGATAGATCCTTGAGTTATCTTTCAAATTCTTTTTGAATTACTTCATTCTGGGTTGTGTGGAAAAATTCATGGCCATTTTGCTATGATTATGTAGGACAGACTCGAGCTGTGCACAGTTATGTTTCAGCTAAATTTTAGGGGCCGTGTTGTGGTAATTGGATTTTGCAATGTGAATAAAAGTGTTGCAGGACTTCCTAAGCTTTTCATATTAGGTTTTTGTTGCTCAATTGGTGGTCGGGGTGAAAGATATAGATTTGAGGGTGAAAGATATGGATTTTCTAAAGTAGACCTTCAAACAGTAATATGAGGGAAGAAATAAAAGATGACACTTGGAAATATTTGAGGAGTTTCTATATAATTATGGATATTGCAAAGAAATTACAAATTTTAGTGAGTTCAACAACTTTGATTATGTATAGAAAGCTCACATGGGTTGGAAAACCGAATTACATGGGTGAGATAACGAAATTCCAGAAGTGGGAAGAGTAATGACTCTAGATTAGTGTCTATTGGGCTAAACTACGGTTATATGACCTTTTATGAACCTCACAACACCCCTTTTGTCATTAAACCTTTTATTATTCATTTCAAAAACATCAAAAACCCATATTCCATTTATATCCATTAAAGTCTTTTCATTGTCACCTCAATTTTTTCATTTTGGTCTATTTTGCTCCAACTTATTTTACTTCAAGTTCAATGACCCTAACTTATTTATTTTTCAAAATCATTTTAGTATAACTTGTCTTATATTAAATTGTTTGAATTGTGGATGCCCTTTTTATTAATCAATTTCCATAAAGTCCAAACAAAAGGTGATAAGTGAGCAAGCAAAACCAAACAAAAGGAATAGTGATGTGTTACTGTTGAGACGTTTTGAGCACTGTATTATGAAACTTTTTGATGTTAAAGCTATATACTCTATAAGAGTTACTATATTTTGATGTAAACCCTGGACTAGTTAAATGGTTTGATGTTAGAACTGTTTATATATGGTTTGATGGGTTGTAATTATGTGAATGCCTTTTGATGGAAAACATTGATTAGCATTGCTATAATTTGGGATATTACTTCTAATTGGTGAAACTAATGAAGAGAACGCAATAGTGAACTATGTACGTTTGGGGGCGTTACAGATTTGGTATCAGAGCTAGGTTTTGATTTTTCCTAATGGGATATAGAGTGTGGAGTTTATATACAGGAACGCGAGAAGGGTTATTTGTAAGGAATATCGTATATTGTCAGAGACTTATGATATTAGAAATGTAGGCTACTTACATTTGCATGTTCCTTAATTATTGTTATATACGCCTCTCCTCTCATATATGTTTTTCTTTGTTAGATGGACCCTTATGCCATTAACATGATGCTGGGTGCATCTATGGCTGCTCACATCGTGCTGTTGCATGCTAGTATAGAGGCTCATGCACAGGATCCTTTTTATGAGTTTCACAGTATTACGTTCCGTGCACACAAACTGCTCTGGTCCTTTCCCACAGTTGGTCCATGGGTACAGTTCAGGTTCCGTTATCATCATTTTTTGATAACAGGGAACCCAAGCTGGGATGGGGCCTAGGTTTCAGGCCTAGGGGCCTTGGACAACTATCACTATAGAGTTGTTATTGAGAAAGGAGTTTGAGCAGAGGGGGATTACCATGGAGACTCTTCAGCATGTCTTTCCATTACATCAGGCACATTCCCCACCTGCAACCCTAGCACCAGCACGGGGACCATCATTCCCGCCCTCACCAGATACCCCATTGATGCCCAACAGTCCTAGGGAGGTCCATATGGTGGTAGACCTTCCTGATACACCAGAGATAGTGGTGGTTAGTTATGAGGACAAGGGCCATCCGAAGGGGGAGGATGATCCCAAGGAGGATCAGAACATTGATGAGGCAGTGGTGGAGTAACAGTGGGATCAAGAGATTGACGAGATGATAGAGGAGCAACAAGTTGAGCAGGAGGTTGGTGATGCCGAGTCGAAGGCATCGACTAGCAACTTCGATTCAGTCAAAGAGCCTGATCATGAGTCCGACCTAGATTACGATCCGTCTAGGGATCGTTAGGTGGTTCTAGGGGTTGGTGTTAGTAGTTTTCATTTTGAGCCTTGTATGTATATATAGCATGGTTGGATTGGATAGTTGTATTTTGTGTAGCATCTGACATTGTATATAGTTAGTCTAATCCTCTCCGATCGTGATGACGTGGTCTGTATCTCTTTTTGGTCATGTGACGGATCTAGTGTCTTGGGGCCAGTTAGTGTTTGGGGTTGAGTTAGGAGTCAAAAATGACTTTGCCTAGTCAGTTAGATGTGATATGTTTTGCTGATCATGTATATAAACAGGTAGTTATGTATGTAAATAAGTAGTTATGAAATGATATAATGAAGCTTTGGGTTTGTTTTCAATAATCTTTGAGTTATATCCAATGTATTTGTTGGGCATGCTTATCTTATATGTTTGGGCATTCCAGTGATTGAATTGTTTCATTTAATGTATGATCAGAGTGTCCGGATTAGTGCACAATAATGCAGAGGTTCATATAGAGGAAATCTCGGATCATGGCCAGGGATCGAGTGATCAAGCCTCTCATCATGTGCCACCAAATTTTGGCCAAATGCCACCAATTCCTTCTGAGTTAGCTAACAACATTGGGGACCCAAACTACTAGCCGACCTTAATAGCTGAACTGATGAAGCAGATTTTCCAAGTACCCACTGAAACCCCTGCTAAAGAGGATAAATTAGTAGATAGGGTAGAACGATGCAACCCTAAAGTGTATGATGGAGCTTATGATGCACTAATATTGAAGGAATGGGTCAGGGGAATAGAGAACATCTTTACAGTGGTAGAAGTGCTGGAAGAAAAGAAAGTAAACATTGGGATGTATTATTTGACTGGTGAAGCTAATATTTGGTGGAATACTGTTAAGGATAAGCTTATAGGGCCTGAATTCACATGAAGTAAATTCCTGAGTGAGTTGCGGGCAAAATTTTACCCAGTTGTGGTCCAAAGGCAAAAGGACAAAGAGTTTATGTAGCTGAAGATGAGTGGCACCATGACTGTGACGCAATACGTCAGTAAGTTCATAGAATTATCTAGGTTGGTTCCTGAGTTTGTATCATCTGAAAGGTTCAAGATGAAAAGGTTTGAAGAGGGTTTGGCCTTCTATATTCGGAATCAGTTAGTTGGGCAACCAATTTTGACATACCAAGAACTATATAAGTGAGCGGCTGAAGTGGAGTGAGTAAAGACAGAGTTGAAAGCCCTGAACCCAATCAACCAAAAGAGACATGGGTTTGAGCCAAGAACTTCGAGTGAGAGTGTGAACTAGAAGAAACCTTCTCCCGCTCCTCCCAAGAGCCGTCTGGCAAGCTCGATGGAGCCCTATACGAATTTCAGAAGAACAAATCGCACTACCCCTGAATTCCTAGTAGGAACTAATAAGTGCATGTGGTGTGGAAGCCCTGAACACCTTATTGCTGCATGCCCCCGAAGGATTATGGTTGTAGACAAAGGTGTAGCAAAACCCTCGGCCTCACGTCGCCAAGGGGCCCTATCACCAAAGACTGCAGCAGTAGAATGGACGTATGTAATGAGCAAGAAGGAAGATGCCACCTCTGGTACGGTAGTCACTGGAACTCTCTTTTTAAATTCAAAGTCATTTTGTGTATTATTTGATTCGGGTGCTACTCATTCATTTATATCCACCCGATCTGCTATGTAATTGAACCTGGAGAATAGGAGGACAGAAACCAATTATAGGATCAAGGTACCCAATGATTGTGTGATTGAATGCCCCATCTCTTATAAACTTGTTCCCATTACCATTGGTGGAACCACCCTTCCTGTAGATTTGATTCAATTTGATTTGTCTGATTTTGACATCATTCTAGGCATGAATTGGTTGCACACCTATGGAGCTAAGATTGACTGTGAGGATCTTAAGGTTATTTTGAAGGATGAAAAAGGGAGTGAAGTACTCTTCTATCGGCAGAGAGAGGAAGAATCTTGTTCCTTCATTTCTGCTATGAAAGCAAGTAAGCTATTATGTCGAGGGTGTATTGGATATTGGTGTTATGCTCTTAGCACCCCATTAAAGGAAGAGAAAGTTGGAAATATTCCTGTAGCCTGTGAATTTGAGGATGTTTTCCCTGAAGAGTTACCAGGATTACCCCCGTAGAGAGAAATTGATTTCGGAATTGAATTAATCGCGGATGCCTAACCTATTTCCAAAGCACCATATCATATGGCCCCAACTGAGCTTAAGGAACTGAAGCTTCAATTAGATGAGCTGTTGCAAAAGGGCTTTATTAGGCCAAGTGTGTCACCATGGCGTGCCCCAGTGTTGTTCTTAAAGAAAAAGGATGGAACCTTCAGGCTACGTATTAACTAAAGGGAGTTAAATAAGATCACCATAAAAAACAAGTACCCTTTGTTGTGAATAGATGACTTGTTTCATCAATTGCAAGGAGCAGGAGTCTTCTCTAAGATTGATTTGAGGTCAGGGTACCATCAAGTTAGGATTAAATTTGAAGACATCCCCAAGACTGCGTTTAGAACTAGGTATGGTCACTATGAGTTTACAGTGATGCCATTTGGTCTCACCAACGCTCCTGCAGCCTTCATGGATTTTATAAATGGAGTCTTCAGACCCTACCTAGGCAACTATGTGGTGGTCTTCATAGATGACATTCTTATCTATTCTAAGGATAGAGATGAACATGCTGATCATTTGAGGATGGTGTTACAAACCCTAAGAGAGCATCAACTTTATGGCAAATTAAAGATGTGTGAATTTTGGTTGGAAGAATTGATGTTTTTAGGTCATGTGGTTACAAAAGAAGGAATCAAAGTTGACCCCCTGAAGGTGAAGACAATCACAGACTGGTCAAGGCCTACTAACATCACTGAGATTAGAAGCTTTCTGGGTTTAGTAGGTTATCATCGAAGGTTCGTCAAGGACTTTAAAAAAATAGCTTCACCCCTAACCAATCTGTTGAAGAAAGCGGACAAATTTGAGTAGACAAAGAAGTGTGAAAGAGCCTTTCAGGAGTTAAGGCAGCGATTCACTACCGCCCCAATCCTAACGCTAGCAGTGGAAGGTAAGGAGTATACTATTTATAGTGATGCTTCAAAGAACGGTTTGGGGTGCGTACTGATGTAGGAAGACAAGGTAGTAGCTTATGCTTCTCAACAGCTCAAGCTTTAAGAGAAAAATTACCCTACCCATGACCTGGAGTTAGCAGCTGTGGTCTTTACATTGAAAATGTAGAGACATTACTTATATAGGATACTATACAAGATCTGTACTGACCATCAAAGTTTCAAGTATATCTTCATCTAGAAAGAGCTCAACTTAAGGCAACGACATTGGCTTGAGTTGCTTAAGGATTGTGATTTACATATTCAATGTCATCCAGGAAAAGCAAATGTTGTGGCAGATGCCCTGAGTAGGAAAGTGCAACATAGCCCAAGCACTGTGGTGATTACCTAGTTTAGCCTCTTGAGAGAGCTTGAGGATTTGGGAGTACAACTAGTGTCCCATGGGCAAGCACATGTTCAATTATCAAAACTTACCTTACAGCCTTCTGTAGTGGAGGAAATTCGAGTGAACCAGGAAAGTGATCCTGAACTCCCAAGAAAAAAGCAAAATTTAGAGAAAGCAAAGTCTCCTGTGTTTGTAGTACATGAGGATAGGACCCTGCGATTCCAGAATCACCTATGTGTACCCAGAAATGAGGAATTAAGGAAGCAGATCCTAGAGGAGGCTTGCAATACTCGCTACTCGGTGTATCGGGGAGGCACTAAGATGTACAGAGACTTAAGGTAATACTTCTGGTGGAATAATATGAAATAGAAGGTTGCAGAATATGTAGATAAGTGTCTAACTTGTCAGAAAGTTAAAGCATAGCATTTGTGTGTTGTACGTGAACTACGACCCCTAGAAATTCCCACTTGGAAGTGGGATTCAATCTCAATGGACTTTGTTATGGGTTTGCCCCTTTCTTCCTCGAAGAAGAATGCTATTTGGGTTATGGTCGATTAGCTTACCAAGTTAGACCATTTTCTGCCAATCAAAGATACCTAGGGAGTTAAAAAACTAGCCCAGTTGTATGTTAATGAGATAGTATGACTACACAGAATCCCTTTAGATATAGTATCATATAGGGATCAAAGATTCCAAGCCCGTTTTTGGCAAGCACTTCAAAAGGCCTTTAGGAGTAAATTGAACTTTAGTCGCTCTTATCACCCTGAGATAGATGGGTAAACTGAAAGAGTGAATCAAATTCTAGAGGACATGTTAAGAGCTTGTGTATTGGAGTTCCAAGGGCAGTGGGAAGACGATTTACCTTTGGTGGAGTTTTCTTATAACAATAGCTACCAGTCCACCATCAGAATAGCCTCGTTTGAGGCTTTATATGGAAGAAAGTGAAGAACCCCACTGTGTTGGCGTGACTTGGATGAGGCATTGATTATAGGCCCTGAAATGATCCAGGAAACCGTGGAAATAATAAGAAGGATTCGGGAGCACATTAGGGTTGCCCAGAGTTGGCAAAAGAGTTATGAGAAAAGAGAAGGAGGCCTTTGGAGTTTCAAGTAGGTGATAAAGTTTTCCTGAAAGTATCGCCAACTAAGGGTATCAAGAGGTTCGGGGTATGAGGAAAATTGAGTCCAAGATATATTGGACCTTATGAAATAATTGAAAAGTTAAATCCCGTAGCATATCGACTGGATCTGCCGATAGAACTAGAACACGTGCATAACGTGTTTAACATCTCTCAACTTAGAAAAGTATATCCTAGATTCAAATTGCACCATTGCATCTGACCCTATTGAAATCACTACGGACTTAGTATATGAAGAGCAACCAATGCAAATACTAGATTGTAGGATTAAGCAGTTGCGCAACAAGCAGATACCTCTAGTCAAAGTGCGATGGTCAAATCGTACCTCCCAAGAAGCTACTTGGAAGACTAAAGACGAAATGAAAGCCAAATACCTATAATTGTTTTAGGTAATCTTGCATGAAATGGTAAAGTTCATAAGTTTCGAGGCCGAAACTCTTTAAGAGTGGAAGGCTGTAATAGCCCAACCCTAAATTATGTTTTTTTATTTAATTATCTCATGTTAATGATTTTTCTCATATTTATTTATCGCATTTATTCACCCCGATGGGGAAAACTTTATTTGGGCCATCACTTGGCAATTCGAATTTTATTTGTTTATTTAATTGATTAACGAAAACTTTTGAAGAATTTATAGTAGGTCCTAACAAGTTTAATCTAGGTAATTTATTTTGTTTTTCGTAACATTACAAAAAAAAATTTAATTTTGAGTTACGCAAAAACGTTATTGTTACGAAACGTTTTATTCCCGAATCCAACGTTTTTCGGCCCAATTTAAAGCCCAGCATGTTTGCTTCTTAACCTAACTAATTACCATGATTAAGCTTAATCGAGGTTAGCTAAAAAGTCAGTTTCTAGTTAAAAACTCGGCCAAGATGAGTTGATTAGTCAAAAACACAACTCAACCCAAAACACATTTTCTCTCTCTCCTTTCTCACTCTTACACGGCCAGCACCCCCTACAGGTGTGTGGTATTTTTCGACAAGTTTTTCGGCCAGCCCTTGTTACCTCCGACCCCCCGACATCCTGGTACCAGTAGCCACCATCCTCCATCATCAAAACCACAAAACACCACCTCCATCTCTACTTATCTTCAAGCAAAGTGAGTAATCTTGAACTTAATCTTGTTGGTTTGTTTTTTACTTTAGTTTTATTCTTGTTTTGATGTTTGTGATCTTTGATCATGATGTTTTGATTAGAAATAAGAGTTATTTTGGTGTTGATCATGGTGGAGTTGAGGTTGGATCATGCTAGGGTTAGGGTTAATCCTTAGTCATGCAAGCTTAATGTTAAAGTGTTGGATTTTGATTGTTTTATCTTTGATTTGGTCATCTTTTAACCTATTGGTGTTTATGATGTTGTTTTCGGTGATTTGAAATGAGTTGGAGTGAGTCCAAGTTGGCCATAAACTAGGGTTTTGGTAAGTAATGTATGGTTTGGATTAAGCTAGCCTTACGCTTGGTTTATGTGTGTATTTGATTGAAAAACGATCTTTATTGGATATGATTATGAAGTGAAATTGAGTGTGGTGATTTTGTATGATGTTGGGATGGACCAAAGCTTGTTTACATGCTTTTAAGGAATGGTTTAAGCTGAGGATTTGTGTGAAAGAGAGGGAAAACCTAAAATAGTGGGGGCTGAAAATTTTAGGAAAACATGACAGACTTCGGAATTAAACTGTAATGATCGGCCCATTGGAAAATTATGATTTTTAGTGGGTAGATAGTTCAGTGTGTTTGATTTTAAATTCCTTCTGAATCGCCTTAATCTGAGGTCTGTGGAAAAAGTTGTGGTCTTTTTACCAAAATTGTGCAAAATGGACCAAAACTGACATACTTGTGTTCTAGCCTCCTTTTAGGAATCCTATTGTGGGAATCAAGCTTGGTGTTCCAAATGAAAGTTTTTTGGGACCTCCTAAGCTTGATATATTGGGGTTCTAAGTCTCCATCAGAGGTCAAATGACTAAGTCATGAGTCATTCTTTCTAAGCCCGTGTTGTGCGCTTACTTTTCTTTTACTGAATTATTAGCTATGAAATAAATATTTTTTTCTAACCGTATGTTCCTACAACGATACTTTTGTACAGAATCATGGCCTAATATACCATTTCCTTCCCTTTTGTGCAAAATCCCATTTCAGTGAATTTCATTAAAAGTACCAGATACGTTTATTGCCTGTAACTTTAGAAATCAGCACGTATTTATCAAAATTGTAATGTTTTGGTAGGTACATCAATGAATCAGTTTAGTAAGTGATTTACCAAATAATTAGTGACCCCATTAGTTATGAGTTGCCCTTCAGTTACCCGCACGGCTTTAGGCCAGGTCCTTCGATCGGCTTGGCAGGTGTACACCTATCTTCATATCGTAACAATTGCTAGGGGTTCACTCTCAGATAATAATTGACAATGCAGTTTCATATTTATCGAATTCCCTGTTTTTAATTAAAATGAATTACAATGCAGGCCCAATTAGCTGTTCATTGATAATTTAACAATATAGGAATGCATGTACTGAGCTTTGGCTCATAGTTCAAAATATTTTCATATTTTGTTTTAGGAAAATGTCCAGTGAATCGCCCTCAGGTGGGCAGGACGACTGAAGGTGATAAGTGAGCAAGAAAGTCCAAACAAAAGGAATAGTGATGTGTTAGTGCTGAGATGTTTTGAGCATTGTACTATGAAACTTTTTGATGTTAAAGCTATATACTCTATAAGAGTTACTATATTTTGATGTAAACCCTGGAATAGTTAAATGGTTTGATGTTAGAACTGTTTATATATGGTTAGATGGGTTGTAATTATGTGAATGCCTTTTTATGGAAAACATTGATTAGCGTTGCCAGAATTTATCATTTACAAGCAAAGCCTTGTCCTTTTGGACGACGATAAAGCCCCGATCATTTGGGATATTACTTCTAATTGGTGAAACTAACGGAGAGAACGCAACTAGTGAACTATGTACGTTTGGGGACGTTACATGGATAGATGAAGTTTGTGCACGTTATGACATTGCGTATAGTTAGATAGGTGTTTTCGATTGTGTTGGCTAGACCCGCCTACTTCTGGGCATGTGGTAGACTTAGTCTATTGGGGCTAAGTAGTGTTTTGGTTGGGAGGTAGGTGTAAAGGTTGACCTTAGGTGGTCAGTTGGATGTGATATTCTTTGTGGAACCATGTATATGTATGTACGCGAGCAATTGTGGCAATGATATAATGAAGCTTTATGTTATGTTTTAATAATACTTAGGCCATGCTAGTTGTATGTGTATCTTATATGTTGGTTGTAGTTGGTTGCCTGAATTATTCAGCTGAAGGGATGGTTAGAATATCATATTATGCGTAAAATAATGCAGAAACCCACATAGAAGAAAATTTAGATCATGGTCAGGGGTCAAGCGACCATGTTTTGTGTAATGTGCCAATAACCCTCAGTAGAATGCCCCCAATTCCCCCTGCGTTGGTTAGCAATATGGGAAATCTAACTACTAATGGACCTTGGTGTTTGAGCTTATGAAACGAATAGCCCCAGCACCTTTCGAAATCCCTCATAAAGTCAATAAATTAGCAAATAGGGTACGCGATGCAAACCTAGAGTACGTGATGGAAAGTATAACCCAGTGGAGCTAGAAGCATGGATTAGAGGGATATAAAAGATTTTCACAATAGTGGAGGTTCCAGAGGATAAAAAGGTAAACTTTAGAACATTTTACCTGACTGAGGAAGTAGACTTTTGGTGGAATACTTTTCAGGATAGGCTCTTAGGGCCTGACTTCACTTGGAATAGATTTCTGGAAGATCTGAGAGCCAAATTCTACCATGTTGTGGTTCAACGGCAAAAGGAGAAAGAATTTGTGGAACTGAAGATGAATGGTAGTATGACTGTGATGCAGTCTGCTAGCAAATTTACATATCTATCTAGGTTTGTTTCAGAGTTTGTGTCATTTAAAACACTGAAGATGAGAAGATTTGAAGAGGAATTAGCTTTCTATTATCATAACTAGCCAGCTGGTCAACCAATCCTTACCTGTCAAGAGTTATATGAGGGAATAGCTGAAGTGGAATGAGTAAAGGCCGAATTGATGGCCTTGAACTTGATTAATTAGAAGAGGAGGTGGACCGAATAGGGAGCTCCAAGCAAGAGTGTAAAGCAGAAGAAATTTGCTCCCGCTCCTCCCAAGAGTCATCCTGCAGGCTTAATAGAGCCCTATGGGAAATGTGGAAGAACTAACCACACCAATCCTGAGTGCTGAGTGGGAAATAAAAAATGCATGTGGTGTGGTAGCCTGGAGCATCTCATTGTTGCTTGTGCCCGAAGACTGAAGCTTGTAGACAAGGGCTCCCACTACAAAGGCCCGTAGTTGTAGAAAGGGTGTATATGTTGAGCAAGAACGAAGCTGCCACCTTTGGTATGGTAGTTATTGGAACTCTCTTTTTAATTTCAAAGCCATTTGTGTATTGAATGATTCAGTTGCCACTCATTCATTTATATCCACTCAAAATGCCACGCAACTGAACCTTGAAAATAAAGAGACGAAAACCAATTATAGAATCAAGTTACCCCATGGCTCTAGAGTTGAGTGTACTATCTCTTATAAACTCGTCCCAACTACTATTGATGGGATAGTGTTATAGTATTCCTTGGAGTCTTGATTCAATTTGACTCATCATACCTTGATATCATTCTGGAAATGAGCTGGTTGTGTACTTATAGGGTCAAGATTCAGTTAGGTTAGCTATTATAGAAGGGATATACTAGACCAAGTGTGTCACCATGGGGTGCCCCAGTTCTATTTGTAAAGAAGAAGCATGGAACTTTGAGGTTATATGTTGATTGCATGGAGCTGAATAAGATTGCCATCAAGAACAAATATCCATTGTTCCAAATAGATGGTTTATTTGATCAACTGCAAATAGGAGTATTTTCCAAGATTTATTTGAGATTGGGATACCATCAACTTAGGATTTGCCTTAAGACATTCCCAAATTGCACTAAGGACCAGGTTTGGTCACTATGAATTCACTGTGATGTCTTTTGGTCTGACCAGTGCCCTGTGGCCTTCATAGATTTTGTGAATAGAGTTTTTAGACCCTATTTGGAAAAAATTGGGGGGTTATTTACGGACAATATCTTGATTTTTCTCCAAAGACAGAGACGAACACATTACCCATTTGAGAATGGTGTTGTAGATCTCAATGGAGCATCAATTACATAGCAAATACAAGAAACGTGAGTTGTGGTTAGAAGAAGTGGTATTTTTGGGACATGTGGTTTCAAAGGAAGGAATTAAGGTTGATTTGCAGAAGGTGAAAGCTGTTACAAAGTGCCAAAAGCTCACCAATGTTACTGAGACTGTAAACTTTTTGTGTTTACCGGGGTATTATCGAGTTTCGGGAAGGATTTTTCAAAGATAACATCTTACCTGACCAATTTGTTGAAGGAAGTCATAAAGTTAGCAAGAAAACAAAGTAGTAGCTTATGCCTCCCGACAGTTCATTCCTTATCAGAGAAAAACACCCTACCCATGACCCAGGTCTAGCGGTTGTGGTTTTTGCACTGACAATTTGAAAATATTACCTATAATGAGTACCTTGTGAGATCTATACTGATAATCAAAACTTGAAGTACATTTTCACTCAAAAGAAGTTCAATATACGACAAAAGGGTTGACTTGAATTGCTTAAAGATTATAAATTGCAGATCCAATATATCCAAGAAAAGAAAATGTTTTGGTAGATGCCTTGACTAGGAAGGCACAACATAGCCTGAACACTTTAGTGATTACTCAGTTGAACCTCTTGAGAGGGCTTGAGAGCTTGGGTATTCAATTAGTGTCATATGGGAAATCATCTAAAAATATCAATGGATCCAACTCTTTTAAGTTTGAGCTCGTACTACTTCGTGACCTAGGACCAGCATTTGCATTTGAAGAAAGCATGCAACTCCCATTGTTCGATGTTGTGAAAATACTAGCTAAGAAATTTACATAAAACATCAGGGTAAAATAATGCAGACATTGATGACAAAATCATCTTTTGGGTAAGGAAGATCTTCTTCAATATTCAATGAGGTGACATATATCAGAAGACTCTTAAAAATAGACTATTAGAGGCGACAGAAAAGCTATGCTGATACAAGAAGTAGATCCCTTGAGTTCAGGCAGATGATAAGATTTTTCAGAAAGTTTCACCAACTAAGGATATAAGGAGGTTGAACTGCTAACTAAATTGAGCCCAAGATCTAGTGGACCATACAAGTTCACTGAAAGGTTAAATCACATAGCTTGTTGACTAGATATGCATATATATAACTCAAACACACGCATAACGTGTTCCTCTCTGCACAACTTAGGCAGTACATATCAGATCTTGACCATGCTCCCTTAATCAAACCCATTGTGGTCACTGAGGGTTTAGTGTTTCAAGAGCACCCAGTCGAGATACTGGATCACTGGATTAAGCAGTTAAGCATCAAGTAGACACCTTTAACCAAAGTGTTTGGGAAAATCATACCTCCTTAAAAGCCACTTGGGAAATTAAGGAAGAAGTGATAGCTAAGTGCCCATACTCATTTGAGATAACCTTGCATGTTTTGACAAAGTTCATATGTTTTGAGAATGAAAATCTTTCAGGGGGGAAAGCTGTAATAGTCCGACCCTAAATCTTGTTTATTTATTTAATTAAACCATGTTATTAATTTTTCACATTTATTTATCTCATTTAATCATCCGAGATTGGAGAATTCATTTTGGTTCGCACTTTCCAGTTCGAGTTTCATTTATCGTAACAATTTTGGGGGATGGATAGTAGGCCTTGGCGTATATGAGTAAGTGATAAATTATTTTTTTTAATGTCACAAAATTTAATTTTTAACCATGTAAAAATTTGGGCCTAAATTCATTAAGTTTGGTCCAATTTATTTTGGGCCTAAATTGCGGTCTAGTTCATTTTGGGCTGAATGGTGGCCCGAAAATTATGGAGCAATTAAATTAAGTTAATCATCATTATTTGTACCTAATTTTAATTAGCATAAAGTCACTTTTAATGCTTAAATATTAGCTATGTATTCAAGATAAACTCGAAATCATATTCATACAAGTAAAAATCTTGGTTTTCTTCTTCCTCTCCCCTCTGAACCTACATGGCAGCACCACCACCAGCCCCCTTACTGCTGTTTTAGCCTGCTGCAGCCAGTCCCAACCACCTTCGGTCTTCAGCCCCTTCCCCCAACACCACCAGCTACCGTCCCCAACCGTTATCACCACCTTCATCTTCTTATATCCAAGCTTAAAGTGAGGTAATCTCTAACCCTTATCTTGTTTAATTTTAGTTTTATGGATGATTTGTTTATGGATCATGGCATATTGATTAAAATAAATGTTATTATGCAAATTTTATTGTTTTAGGGGTTGTTGGATATGGTGGAGTTGAGCTTGAGCTTGATCAAGCATGTATGAATTAAGAGAGTATGGATTTGTGGTTGTTTGTTTAATTGTTGTGATCTACATGGAAAATAAGTTTAAAGATCGTTCATGATCTTTTTTGACTCATTTAGGGTGATTTGGATGGAAATTTGTAAGTGGCATAAATTAGAGTTTTATGGCCATGAATGATTTAGTTTAATATTTGGCATCAAGTGAGTTTATTTGAGTTCATTGAGATAGAATTTGGGGTTTGGATGTATTATAGACTTGATTAATGATGTTATTGAGTTCTTATCAAAATGGATGGAATATGAAAATCCCAACAAATAATTAGAGGTTGCTTTATTTATTTATGTAAATAGGTGAGGTTATGGAAGCATTCTAAGTGTTTTTGTGGAAAGAATCATTATAAAAAATGTAAAGATGATCATGTAGTGATTTTGAGTAATATGGATTTGTAAGGTGATGAGAAGGAACAAGGCTTTATTAAATGATTTTAAGGACTGATTTTAGACGGGAATTATGGGAAGAAAAGGAGGAAAACAAGAACAGTAGGGTTGTGAACAGACCAAAAATAGGGGTCTCTTTGCGATTAAACTAGTACTGTTTTGCCCATCTAAAACTTGTAATTTTTTGTGAGTAGATAGATCCCTGAGTTATATTGCAAATTCTTTTTGAAGCAATTCATTCTGAGTTGTGTGGAAAACATTATGGCCATTTTGCTAATATTGCACAGGACAGACATGAGCTATGCATAGTTGTGTTTCAGCACAATTTTAGGGGTTGTGTTGTGCTAATTGGGCTTTGCACTATGAATGAAAGTATTGTAGGACTTCCTAATATTTTAATATTGGGGTTTTATAACTCAATTGGAGGTTAGGGGTGAAAGATATGGATTTTCTAAGGTAGACCGCCAAACGGTAATATGAGGGAAGAAAGAAATCGTAACATTTGGAAATATTATCAAGAGTTTCTATATAATTATGGATATTGCGAAGAATTACAAATTTTAGTGAGTTCAACAACATTGATTGTGTATAGAAAGCTCACATGGGTTGGAAAACCGAGTTACATGGGCAAGAGAATGAAATTTGTGAAGTAAGGAGAGTAATGACTCAAGATTAGTGTCTATCAGGCCAAACTAGGCTTATATGAGCTTTCATGAACCTTATAACACCCCTCTTGGCATTATACCTTTTATTATTCATTTTGAAAACATCAAAAGCCCATATTCCATTTATATCCATTAAAGTTATTTCATTATCACCTCAATTATTTCATTTTGGTTTATTTTACCCCAATTTGTTTTACTTCGAGCTCAATGACCCCAACTTATTTATTTTTCAGAATTTTTTTTGCATAACTTGTCATATATTAAATTGTTTGAATTGTGGATGCCCTTTTTATTAATCAATTTTCATAAAGTTACAAATTATGGGAGTGAAAGTTGTTTACTAAATGGATTTACCTATAACTATATTTTTTAAGTAGAAAAGGGGCCTAGTCTATCGTTTCCTATTGTGCATAAGTATTATCAAGTGAGATTGCATTTTAAAGACTTCAGGTACACTCATTGCCTGTATCTTTAGAAATCAGCATGTATTTATCAAAATTTTAATATTTTGGAAAGTACATCAATGAGTCAATTTAATTAGCAATTTTTCATGTAATTAGTGACCCCATCAGTTATCAGTTACAGGGTACCACCCTTTAGTTACCCGCGTGGCTTCAAGCCAGGTCCTCCGATCAACTTGGCAGGTGTACACCTATCCATAGATCGTAACAAAATCAAGGGGGTTTACTATCAGATAATAACCAGCAATTGCAGTTTACATTCATCTCATTCGCTGTTTAACTTAAAATGAATTGCAAAGCAGGCGCCCAACCAATTTATGCAAAGATCTTTTAACAGTACAGGAATGCATGTACTAAGCTTCAGCTCATAGTTTGAAATGTTTTTCATCTTTTGTTTTAGGAAAATGCTCAATGAATCGCCCTCATGCTAGCAAACCAATAGAAAAAAATAAGTCGAGTAAGGGAATATGGATGGATTAACAGTGACATAGTACGTGCTTATTTTAAAGCTGTATTTTGAAATCTTTAGTGGATGGAGGTGTAGTTTATATGGTGAATTGTTTTACTATGGTGTATAGACCTTATGTTGGTCAATAGCTAACTATATGTGGTTTGATCATGTATGAATGTGTTTGGTTTAAGCTATGCCTAACAATGTTATTTTTAGTACACATGCTTCAAGCCTTGTCGTTTTGGACGGAAGTAACGCCTGATCATTGGGTTTATTAGTTGTAAGTAAGGAAATCAGCATAGTGATTGCAAACAGTGAAATATTATTGATTGGGGGCATTACACCTTTTGAAACCAATCACACCAGTAGGGACAACGAAGGGACAAATTAAAGCTACTTCAAAAGGGTTTTGGAAAGGTCCCTAAGAAATCCCGAATGTGAGGACCATCAATAACTCCTTGGTTTGTAGTCGAGGTTCCAGATCTAGGGGCAATGGTATGGTGATACGATGGGATGCAACTCATCACTGGTCGTCATCACTGATAACGAACATGGGAAATTAGTACTTAATCACAATGACATACATTCATGAAACAAATTAGAATCGTTCATATAATCTAAACACATTCTCATCTAAAAGTCAGCCAAAGGAAAATAGTTCAAATTATTATGGCAGGTATGGAACTGTATAACGATTATGTCTTTGGTTATTTAGAATTTACAATCACAAAAAAAAATAGAGTAGAGAAAGATTGAGTCTTTTGCCTCATTATAACCCACCTGATCCTAGTTTTATTAATGTTAATCCAAACTGGTGCATTAATTCAGCTAGGATTGTGATTAATCAGTTTCGATACACTAATCAACCTAGAATTCTAGTTCAATAATCATGTTAAGGCAAAAACAAACCTAGCGACAAAGTTCCCACTTGGGTTTCTAGTCAGAGAACTCGATCCGCTTCTTAGACGTACGAAACTGGCTGGGTTGTTGCGTTGGCCACAGACAACCCAATTTGTTTAGGCCGTAAGTTTCATGTCCGACTTTTGTTTGAAAGCTTATTGAGTTAGTGTTTAATAAAACTAATCATATTTTTAGATTATGGTGGAACAAGATATAGGCAAAGTAGTAAGCATGTGTCATTTTCAACACAAGCCCAAATATTCGCCTTATGTCCTTTCCATTGCTTATTGGAATTTGGTACATAATATGTCAGTAAAAAGCTTATTCAATAAATAATGTTGACACCTAGGCTTAATAATCTTATACTCTCTAATGTGTATCTCAATTGCATGTTGAACACTATTAATTAGGGTTTTTTGGCCCTTTTGGGCTCTATTAGCTTTTGGACTCGAATTCAAGGATTACTTTGGTGGCTCCCCAAGAACACAAGTTGGGGTGAAATTTTCGTCGTCAAACAATTAAAAAATAAGATGCCATTTTTAGGCGTGTGCACAAGCATATTCAAAAAGTGAGATGTATAGTTATGTGGCATACCTTGGGACCCGATACATAATGGGATACCAAGTGTAAGCTTTAGGAGGCGCCAAGAGAATTTCTCAAATTGAACTAGAAGAAAAAAGGGAAGAAAGAATTTAATAGTTGTCTCAATACAATACCTTTAAAACTAAACCTCTCACTACTCTAGTTAATCCATCCAGTGCAATTAGAGCATATACATAGCTTCTTCTAGCATTTATGCATAAAAAATGATATACCATACCAGGTTAGAACATGGTGATGGGACCGATAGAACTTGGTCTCAAGGAAGCATCATATGTGAGATTTTGGACCATACATACAAACAGTACCACAATTAGAGCATTCATCGTTCTAAGCCTATATCGTAACCATACAACATCAAAAGTCGCCTGGGAGACCGAAGTATATATTTCAGGGATATTTTTGGAATTAGTTCATAAACTAATTTTACTAGCAAAACTCAGGCATGTGCATAGCGTTTCTCATATTTCAGAACTTACGAAATCTAATGTATGTCTCAAGGGAAGGAAGAACCCAAGCTAACACACATCAAAATACAACCAAAACTCAAAGATATAATTCGTACATGAGGGGGTGCGGTTGTGCCCATGAGCATAGGTAGGCCATGACCTTGGATTTCTAACTTTTCACGGTTTGAGGAGCTTTGAGGTGGTCATGGTTGTTAGACCTTTTGGGGTAGTTTAGGCCATGAATATGGAGGGAATGGAGAGTATGAGAGGTGTGTGAATGAGAGGATATGAAGGAATGTCAAGTGAAAGATTACTAACTCAAAACTCAAGCTAATAATCTCACCTTAATCCATCTTGAATCCGGATGAAACAAACTAGGATAGGATAGACTAAACTCAATGAATGGATACAGAAACACCACCAAACTTGAGTCTAGGGCCCTTAATCTTGATTAAGATACAGATATCACCACTTAATCAAGGTTAAGACTTGACTTGAACACCACCTTAATTGGCCTAATTAAGGATAAGTAAGCAAGGTTTGAAGAGAGAAAGCTATGGAGCTCTCAAACTGATTTCATATATCAAAAGTGAGTTATGTCTTGCTATGGCCATGTGGTCCTTTTAAGTAAATAGAAAAATGGCTAAGCTAGCAAGCACACAACCAAGTACACACCTTTACCTTTCCTTACTAGGGAGGAAAAGGGTTAGGAGCTTAAGTACATCCGGTTTGAGCTAAGCTAAATACAATCATATTTAAACCAAACTATTACATCCAAATCATAAAGTAAAGTAATATCTAAGCTTATTACACATCATTCAGCTCACAATTAGGCTTAATGCAATCATTTTGTAATGCTAGAATGTGAGAGGGCACCATAAAGTAAGTTTCCCTTTTCGGCTAGCCAATGGTGAGTGAGAGATAATCTTTTTGTTTCTTCTTCCTCATTGGTTGAACTTTCCAAGGCAGCTACCAATCATGAGAAGGCTTAGGGGTGTGTTCCATGCCTTATAGTGTGTGCCAATCACTCTAGCAAGTAGCAAAAATCGACTGAAGCAAGCAAAGTGGCTAGGATATCTTGAACTGGGTTCAAGCTGAAATTGAGCCGGTTTTTGGACAAAGTTTAAGCTTAGTAAAAGTGGGCATGATTTGGTTTTCAGGCCATGGGGGGTAACTTTGGGATGTGTATAAACCCCTCCCTAAATAAATCAAGGTTACAGTATGTTTAAGTGGGGTAATTTAGCTTAGACATTAAACCGTGCAATACCAAGCCAAATATGAGCAGTTTGACAAAATGCCTTGATTTCTCATCCTCTTGTGGGTATGATTGGAATCTAATACTTGGACCTGAAACTAAACTTCTTGAGGATTCGAAAAATGCAAAAATTCAACACTTAAGCCACAATGTAACCTAAGTAATGAGATGAACAAAATTGGGCAAGTTCTAGTTCTTTAGCCCGTGTACACTTCCTTGGCTTTCTTGGACAATTTGAGCCAATGCTTGTACTTTGGAGCTTGTATTGGACCTTGAATGAATTGTTGGATCTTCTTCATTGTCTATGGTGGTGGGGACTCCATCAAAATCTATCCTAGACCCAAACTTAGAGATAGTGACAAAGCACACATGGAAATTACCGAAAACCCAGTCTACCAAGAACATCTGTGCATATACTAGATTATAGAGTTGAACAGGTTGATGATAACAACATCTGCTTAACTTAAGTCTCATGGCATAACCATATTTCATTAGAAGAAACACGGGGGATTGCTGCAATGTGAGAACTAATACCTTTACTTGTGTTGAGGTGAGTATTAGACCTCTTTCACATCCACAAGCCTCACCGACAAAAGTTATTTTAAGGGAGGAAGGTTGTAACAAGCTGAGCCTAATGTAATAACCTGACCCTAACTTATATTTATTTATTTAATTAATCATGTTTATTGATTTAATTGGTCATGGTTCTTTATTTAACTAAATCATGTTTATTAATTCAATTACACCCAATTTATTTATCGAACGAAGTCCATTATGTTATTTAAATTTTTTCACATTCATTTATTGTATTTAATCATTTTCGATTGGGAGATAATTCATTTGGGTCCCATGTTGCAATTCAAGTTTCATTGATTGTAAATTTCAGTTTCATTGAATGATTAGATATCGAGTGAATCGATAGTAGGCCTTGATAAATATAGTTTAAGAAATTATTATTATTATTATTATTATTATTATCATTATTATTATTATTGTTGTTGTTGTTGTTGTTGTTGTTGTTGTTGTTGTTGTTGTTATAACCTTGCAAAAATTTAATTTCAAGCTACGAAAATTCAATTGCATACGGTTTACTTTCCTTCCCGAACCCAAACCGTATAAGCCCAATTTAGGCCCAACAACTTACCAATTGTTTTACTTAGTTAATTACCATCTTTATGCCTAATTAGTAATTAGCAAAAGCTACTTTTGGGAGATAAATTTTCAACCAAGTATTAAGATCATTTGCAAGCCAAGCAATTGAAGTAGCTTACAAACTCACATACACCTTTCTCTCTCCTCTCTCTCTCTCTCTAGCCGGCCTCCCCCATCCAACTGCTGACCTGGTGTTTTTCAGCCACTAGTCAGCCACTAGTCGGCCACCACCACCACCCTTGCCCTTCCCCTAGCCACGACAACCCCCTCCCGTACCCAAGCACAACCTCAACTCTTTCATTCAAGCATCCAAGTGAGATAACCCTAACCTCAACCCTTAGATTTTTTTTACGTTTTATTGATTATTTGAGTATGGATTATGTTTGTATGAACTAAGTGATGGTTTTTATGCAATTTTTATTGAGTTTAGTGATGTCTAAAGTCGTGGGTGATGAATTGGAAGTGTGATCAAATGAGTTGAATCATGAAAGTTGAATCCAAGCTTGCTTGTTTCATTTGTTGTGATTTGGATATGCGTTATGTATATGAGGCCTTAAATGATCTTTTTATATCTGATTGTGGTGATTTGGAATGATTTTAAGTGAGGATTTATGTGAAAAAGGAAGAGAAAGCTAAAATAGTGAAGGCTAGAAATTTCAGAAAAACATGGCAGACTTCAGGATTAAACTAGTAATGATCATCCTGTGGAAAAATTATGATTTTTGGTGGGTAGATAGTTAAGTGTGTTAGCTTTCAAATGGATTCTGAATCGACTTAATCCGAGGTCTTTGGAAAACGTTGTGGTTGTTTTACCAAAATTGTGTAGAATGGATCAAAACTGACACACTTGTGTTTTAGCCCCATTTGGGGAACCCTATTGTGGGAATCATGTTTTGTGTTGCAAATGAAAGTTTTTCAGGACTTCTTAATATTTTCATATCGGAGTCTCAGGTCTCCATTTAAGGTCAAGGGTGAAAGTTATGAATTTTTGAAGTGAACTAACCTGCTTTGGTGTAATTGGGAAAGCAGGCTGTTATTGCAATTTCTGTGCAGCGTATACATTGAGAAAAATTTTAAAAATTTTACTGTAGATTTTCCATATTATTTTTGAATTTCTATAATATTTCATGAATTTTGGTTGAGTATTTTGAGTTTGGTGATTTTTGGAAGCATTTTGAGTAATTCTGTAAAAGAGCAATAATAAAGATTGTGTGAGATTGATCATGCACTCATTTTGTTTATTTTGGGCAAAGCAAGGTCATTTAAGGAGGAAATGAATATTCATGGACTTTTATGGAGCTTTTAGCTTGATTAATGAGAAAGAAAAGGAGAAGTATACAATTTGGGAGCGTGTTTGCGAGCTTTGAATCAATTATGAATTTTACAAAGAAAATACCAAGTTTAGTGAGCTTAATAGCTTTTATTGAGTTCAATGACTTATTTGGGGTGGAATTATATATCTAATGGATTTATGAAAGAAATATGAGAAGTGGGGAGAGTTGTGACTTAGAAACTATATTTATCAGACGAAATTATTGCAGTTTATGCTATTTTTAAGCAAGATGTATCTCTCTTGGCCTCAAACCTTTATTACTTACTCAATTCAGAATGTATCAAATGTATTTATCGAGCCAATATAGTGCACTCGTTGTTGTCTTGTAACAAGCTATACATCAGTGAGCCCTAAACCCGTATCAGCAACCTATTTCAGGAAAGGCCACAACCACTCTCTCAATTGTCACCATCAAGGCATTTTTCTTTGTAATCTCATTTATCTTATTGTGAACTATTTTACTTTCATTTACTTTTTATTGGATTTAATTACTTTTATTAATTCAGTTTTGAAGTTATACTGAAATACCGAACTTATGTACACCATTTAATTACTCAATTTCTAGTATACATACTTTTACTTACTCAATTATGTGAATAAGGATCATTTACTAACTACACATACCTACAATGACATTTATGAAACAGAGTCAAGGCCTAGTTATCATTCCCCATTATGCATAAGTGTTATCAAGTCAGAATATATTTATCAAGTTAGATGACATTTTTAAAGACTCAAGGTACGTCCATTGTCTGTATCTTCAAAAAGCAGAACATGTTTATCAAGTTACAATTACAAATGAGTTTTTCAATGAATCAATTTATACAGTGATTTGCAATTTAACATGTGACCCCGTCAGTTATCATCTATGGGGCGTTAGCCCATCACTTACTCGCGCGGCTTCAAACCAACTCTTGATCGGATTGGCAGGTGTACACCTATATATAGATCATGTCATTGGAAGGGGTTCACATCCAAATAATAATGAGCAATTCATATTCATATGACTTTCATTTTCATTGTTATAGCGAACTAAATGAATTGCAAAGGCGGGTACCCATCAACAGTGTTTTTATGCTTATTTTATAAAACATGAATGCATATGTACTGAGTTTTTGCTCACATTTTCAAATTGTTTTCATGTCTTGCATTTTAGGCAAGGAAGTATCACATGTTTCTCCTTTTAGCAAGCTCTTTTGGAAGTCATCAGATGCTCATAGTGGATTGAGTATAGCATGAATGTCGAGATCGACCTTAGGGTCTAGTTGGGTCTATATTCAATATACTTGTGTAGTGCGGAATGCGAGTTAGCACATGGTATGATTAAGTCGATGGTATTGAAGTTGAACTATTATGGACTTTGGTCTTGAAGTGTTTAAATTTAATAGATTTTGTGATTGTGAACATGAGTTGCAAGATTAAACGGTTTCAGTGAGCCTTGTCCTTATTAGGACGGCGGTAGTGCCTTCCATTATTAAGTCTTCCGCTGCAGTTTTCTGTAAATCATGTCATTACCATTTTGGGGGTGTTACAGACTTGGTATCAGAGCAAAGGTTTTAAGGGCCTCTGTGAGCTATCAAGTGTTTATGAGTTAGCTATCAAGGTTTGTATGAGTTATGTTGTACCAGTTAAATGAGCTATTGACTGTAAGTTTATATGTATGGGCATATATGAAGGAACCATTTCCATTTGGGTGACTCAATCATTTGGTAATATCCTGAGATTCAAGCATTAGCAAAGTGGAGTGTGGAACCATTTGGGTCACCTTTTAGTGAGGCATGCTCTCATTTATCTGGGAGTTGTATTGTATATTTCATTTCTCTTATTTATTTAAATTTTTACAATTGTGCACTTCGGGTGTGTGACCCGTTGAATTATGAACTCCGGCGTGTAGCTGTTGAGCTATTAAAGTGTTTCTCTCCATTTTCGGTATCTATTGTAAGGCTTTAAGCCTGAATTTTAGTTAGTTTATAGGCGGAACTCTGTCCATTTTGTCCCAAGATGTGAGAGTCTTATTAAGGTGTGTCAATATACCTGATCTTAGGTACAGTGATGGTTGAAACCCGATGTGGGGATGCCATTTGCAAGTTATTAAGGGATTAATACAGTGTCAAGTTAGATGTAAGCCTCTAGATGAGGAAATGCCTTGTGGGGCAATATCTTTGAGGTGAACCAGTATGACATGAACACTACAATGAGTGTTTATGTATGGTGATAACAATTAGTAGCTCAAGGTGTGCTACTTGGCGTTATATGTGTGGTACAAGTAAGATTAAGCTACCATGTATAGGAATAATCTAGTCTTAACACTAAGACCTTACATCAGCAATGCTCTCATTACTTCCTATAATTGACTTATTTCTGCCCTAGTTACCTTGAATTGTTCAGAGGTATCATTGCTTTGCCACTAACACTCCCTTGATTTGTAATGGAGTGTTTATGGAAATCCTCATATGTGGTCTGTGGGGAGTTCTTCAAGCACATCTGAGTAACCTTTCTTATAGGCGATCTAAACCCTGACAATCATAACCCTTTAATTCTCTGTTTCCATAATGGATCCTATAATGACCCCGATGTGTGTTACTATGTGATTTCCAGTTCTTCCTAAGCATATTTGAGATCCATTCTACTTACAGTTCAGTCATCACTATGTCCATATTTTTACTATCACCTGCTTTAACTCCTTGTTTCTATTTGGGCACTATTTATTTATTGCTTGCAAAGCCTTTGGTTGCTTCAGACCCAATCATTGAACACCTTTTCAACAATTAAATGTATCCATACTGTTTGTGTTTCTATAGCACCGTAACGCCATGTTGGCATACTACTCTATGGCCATGATTGAATGTCGTCACTCAAGTTATTTTGGGAATCCTTTATTTACTAGTACAACCTATCTTATTAATGATTATCAACGATTTGTGCTATTTCCATCTGCAATCAGTTTTGAAGTTTATATGCCTACCCAAGACTTCCATTTAGTGCAAAATGTGTTATTGATGGATGTCATCATGTTCAGTCATAAGATTGACTCTTTCATCTTGACGTCTTGTCCTTTCAAACACCAGATGAATAAAATTTCCCTTCTGGTAGTGTTGACCCTTATCTTCGTCATTTTACTCGCATATGGATATCGTATGACTTTTTAAAAGTCGCATTGGTCATTTGTTACATTTCTTCACCTTCATTACTTAGTAATCCCTCCCAACTTCATAACATCATTCATTTACTTTACTATCATGACCATCATGAATAAACTACATGTCTTGTATATGGAGGTCATTCATATGCCTTACCTCTTTCATTATGAATCTTCGTCCTTTCATTCATTCAGCTTATACACATGTCCTTTATAACCAATAAAGAAATATCTTTACAAGAGTTCATGGTGTTGTTACATCTCTTTACACTTTAGATAGTTCCCTTATCTTTTAAATTTACCGAGACCAGTAGGGAGTTGAATTTGTTATTGTTCGTGCCAAAAATGTGTCATTTTTATGATACTTTTATACCCGATTTATGCTCGTTAGAATCGTTATTTCTAGGTTTTTATTTGATTTTATTTTGTTTTGTAGGTTTTGAACAAAATAGAATAATTATGCAAAAATGCAAGAAAAATGCTGAAAATTCTAGAAATGAAGAATTGGGCCAAATTGACCCGACCTAATTCCTTAAGCCCGCTTCTTGTTCAGCCCAAAGAAAAAAATAAATAAATAAACCTAAATCTACCAAGCCCGGCATGTGCCTATCACGTGATCCGTTATCCATTACTTCGCCCACCCCACGTGTGCCTCATGTGACCAAACCCCCCTTGTAATTTTAACTCTCATCTTTCTCTCTCATCTCCCATGAAACCCATACCAGAGACTCCCTAAACCCCTACTACTCCATCTCTCTCTTCCTCTTCTCTCTCTCGATCGAGCCACGCACCACCATCATTCGTGCGCCTGCCAGCATCGAATCACACCCCACGCCAGCACATCAAGCATCACCACCATCCACGTTTTCCCATATTGAAGGGCTGATATCGAAGAGAGTTTGAGCATAAAAGGAGCTAGCGGCGATTGAAGGAAGGTCGAATTAGGTAACTATTTAGGGTTTTAGGTTAGGTTTAGCCTAAGTTTTAGATTTAGTTTCAAATTCGTTTTCAATATTCAGAATTTGGGGTTTTTTTCGGTTAGGGCTTCGACGTTTCGATCTATTTTAGCCTTCAATTGCATGTAATTAGGCTTAGTTTGGTTAATCTGCAGTCAACATTCAAGATTTTCAGCTTGTAATTGCAATATTTTGGGCACAAGTTTGATGAGTTTTGATCCTCTTCCTCCCTTGTTTCGATCTGTTGATGAGTCAGTAATGGCAAAATCCACCATGGTTAATGAGTTTTGGAACTATGTTTTGGTTGTTCCATGGTAAATTCAAATCCTCTCCCCTCTTTCGTTCTTTATTGTGTGTGTCTTGTTCCTCTGTTCTTCGTGTAGCTCTGTTTTGATTCTGTTGCTCCCCCTCCCCTGTTTGCAAGTCAGTTCGGTTTGATGATTGAATGTGTTTATTATTGATGGAGGTTGTGATTTTGGTTGATTGTTGATGGAGGTTGTAATTTCCCCCTCCCCTGTTCAGTTTGTTGATATATTATGCTTTCGGTTTAATGGTCTCCCGTGTTTGGTTTTGTGAACATATTCAGTTCGGTTCGAATATGGTGTTGACCTAATCACCTTTTAGCTCTATTTAATTTCAGTTTTCAGACTCTAGGTTTTAGTTTCGATTGAGTGTTGGTTGAGTTAGTAGCACAAATGTTCAGTTAAGTTAGGATATTAGTTATCTTTGAATGATTTAATTAGTATAGTTAACAATAGATTAATCCACGCTTTTTGTGACCATAATCTCAACCTCGTCCCCGAGGACACGACCCTCAAGTACTACAGCAAAAGCTAGACCCTTGCGGCTTTTATATAACTCAAATTTATCCCTTACAAGTTTTTGGCGCCGTTGCCTGGGACGACGACATGAGATTCGGTTGCATTTTCTTTTTCTTACCTACTTTCTTATTAGTAGCATAGATCTTGATTTGCTTCCTTTATTTCGTTATTAATTATGACTTCATTTAGTTTATTTCTTGAAAATTCTCAAAATCCAAAAAAAAATAGAAAAACTTCAAAATCACTAAAAATTGGAAAAATCCAAAAATCCAAAAAAATTTAGAAAAACCATAATACCCCTAAAAATTGAAATTTGTTAAAAAACTTTAAAGAACGGAATGCCGGTTGTCAATTTCCCGCAATATGAGCATGAACCTTTCTGGCGTTATCTTTCAAGGCTTAATGATTATCGTGCTCAACTGAATCACAATTTTGAAAAATGGGAAATTTGTGAGGTCATCGCTATGGATCTAAATGTTGATTCAATGTGTTATGTTGAATCAATTTGTCCTGGGGTTTAATACGATTATTATCTAAAATGCAAAATGAAGTTTGGGATTTTTTTGAAAATTTAGTTTGGGAAACCTATGCGTTTGAACAAGCTAATGAGGCTTTTAAATACCCAACTCATGGAGAGTGTGATTTTCATGTTAATTCTTACCATCCAGACCACTTTATGAATTCATATGGTCCATCTTATTCTTGTGTACTTCATGTTATGTGCGATTATTGTGAATCTTCTAATCATGATGCTCATACTTGTCCTTATCATGCTTATGTTGATGCTACATGTGCAAGTTTTGAAAAGAAGATTAATAAATTAACTGATCAAATGGCAGAGACAATGAAACCGAGAATTGCTGCATATTCTCAATGTTTTAATCAAAATAGGGAGACTTACAGTGAGATTGATTCTAGTTTAGGATATCCTAAACCTGACATTAGTCTTTATGATGAGTTTGAACCCTCTTATTATGCTAGGCCTGACTTGAATGAAATCATGTATTCTCCTAGTCTAGATCAAGAATGTGACCTTCCTATGTCTCTATCGCTTGACCTTGCACCCTGCACTAGCTCAACTAAGGGCATCACTGATGATGTCCTAGTTTCTGTCGACCCTCTCACCACTTTGAACGACTTTTGTGAGTTTGAGGTGGGTGAACAATCTGATACTGTTAGTGTGCTAGATATAAGCATCACAACTGAAGTTAAGCTTCATGATTTAGATGATTCGAAAGATATTTCACAGAGTTATGCGATGATGTAATTAAACTCACTTTGTTGGACTTTGATGATGATATTCTTTTTGCAGAATATGAATCTTTTTCATGTGCGTTTGATGTTACTGAAGGTTTTGATGTGGGTTTTCATGTTGAGTATGAATCATTCTCTTTTGATCCCGTCATTCCGAACCTTCTATTTAAATTAGATGATAATATTATGTTTGTGCAATACGAATCTTTTTGTGAGTTTGATATCCATGGAAGTTCTGATGATGGTTTTTGTGATGATTATGAGTCCTTCTCTTTTAACTCCATCCAAACTGACTTCCTTTTTGAATATTGCAAGTCTGAATTTGTTGAGTCTTAGAACATTGACACTAAGAATGTTGCTTTAGACCAAACTCATACGCATATTAGACTTAAAAGACTTGTGAACCTCACACCCATTCTTTTGCCTAGATTGTTCGTTCATGCTGATATAATTTCTAGGTCAATGACCTCAATACTGGCTTGTTCTGAGTATGTTCATTTCCTTTTTGATTGGGCCTATATGTCTGATAAGTTGAAGCGGACCCTTACTTGTGCTTTATTGGCTAGATGGGTGTACTCTTTCTGGCTCGAACTCACTTCTTTTCACTGTTGCTATATTGTTGAGAGTTGGGCTTCTTTGTTAGATAAGTTGCTTCCTACTTTGACGAGTTTTGATTTGAATTGCACTTTTCAGCTTAATATAGAGTGGCTAATGCTCCATAAGCCTAATGTTGCATCATCTTCGTGAGGCATAGTTTGGGTACAACCTGTATCCAACCTAGTATGATCGTTCCACTTCTTTCTCGTTTTCTTTTCTTTTCTTTTCTTTCTTTTCGTACTCAGTTGTAGATAATTAGGACTGTGAACTGCGATGGGTGATCGATCATGAGAAGCAATTTGGGATATGTTGAGCCGTGTGAGCTATGATCACCCTTGGTTGTGTTCTGATTTTGTGAATACTTGTTAGTTATGGATATCTATGATTGTTTTTATGTTTCAATTTGTTTTGTTTTTGCTAGTTTTTATTTTATCTTTTGTTTTTGTTTCCTTTTTTAGTGTTTTAGTGGTTGTGTTCTGGTTTTGTGTTTTGTTTCTTTTCTTTTGAGTCTTGTTTTGTTTTGTTTTATGGTTAGTCTATTTAGTCTGATATTGTTTTCTAGTTTGGTATTTTGTAGCCCCTTAGTCTTGTTTTGTTTTTATTTTGGTGATTATGTGTGTTTTGGTCTAGTTTAGTTTACTTTACTTTAGTTTTGATTTTGTTTTTGTTTTTTGTTTTGTTCTTGTTTTAGAATTGGTTTTTAGTTTTGGCATTTGGTGATTTGAGTGTTAACTTTGATTTTGGTTTTTGGTTTTCGTAAATATGTACCTTGATTTTTGCTTTGGTTTTAGTTGTAGCTTTAATGTTGATTTTGGCTCTTTCATGTTTTTGGTTTTATTTTTCTTATATTGATCGTATCCTAGTTTGTATATATTTGTGATTTTGTGTTGGTTTTATGGTTGTATAGTTGATGTGATTGCTTTTTAGCACCTTAGTTTCCACAATGAAGACATTGTGAAGTTTTGGTGTGGGGGTGAGGTGCCCATTTTTGAAAAATTTTGAAAATTTTGAAGATTTTTTTTATTTTTACCGACATTTGTATTATTTCTGATTAGCTTAAATCCCATGTACTTTGGTTATTAGCTTGTATGTAAATAGGATGTGGATGATAGGTTTTCGACCTCAGTATGTCATTTTAAGCCCTAATTCTAATTCCAATGGTTCATTAAAGATTGTGTAATCCAATCCTTGCTATTCCTTTATCATTATTTTTAGGTCTTATGCTTCCATGAATAATTCTCCCACTTGCTTGTGACACGATTACTTTGAGAAAAATAATGAATGAATATTTTGAATAAAGAAGAAACAAGAAAGATGGAATAAAATTTGGAATGACAAGTATCCCTTTGAGGCATGCACTATTTGGCGTTACCCTTTGAGGCGCGCTACTAGGTTTTATTCTTTGAGGCATGTGCTACTGGGAGTTACCCTTTGAGGCAATACTGCTACTGTGAAAGCTTGCTTCCAATGTTACTATTATAATAATGTAGTTGTGTTAGTCAAGTGGGATTGAGTCTAATTCTGGTAAATCTAAGCCTTGGGATGATGATATACTTGCACACGAGCACCGGGATGGATTTCGAATCTTGATGTATAGTGGGGTGAAAAAATTAGTGCTCTGATGTCTTTTATGAGGTAGAGGGCTTTAAAGTACATTATTTATATATGCAGGTCAATAACGTGATTACATGGGTGATTTAGTTGATTAGAACGTGTGCATATCTTTCCCAAATTTTATACATGTTTGTTTTGAGAAAAACCAAAAAGATTTTCTTTTATTTTTCAAATAAGTTTTATGGGTAGTTCACTAGAAAACCCTCACGAGACCTTACTCGTCCACTTGGGAGACCAAGGGTTTGAAGGGCTTGTTCTATATGCTAAATGCAACCGTGATTCATATGATAGTGAGTTCGGATTGTTTTTTTCTGATTTTTCATTTCCTTTTAGTTAGTTTAGTTCATTTTACTCGAGGCCGAGCAAAATCTTGGTGTGGGGGTATTTGTTCGTGCTAGAAATGTGTCTTTTTTACGATACTTTTATACTCGATTTAGGCTCGTTATAATCGTTATTTTTAGGTTTTTATTTGTTTTGATTTTGTTTTGTAGGTTTTGAACAAAATGAGAATAATTATGCAAAAATGAAAGAAAAATGCTAAAAATTTCAGAAATGAAGAACTGGGCCAAATTGACCAGACCCAATTCCTTAAGCCCGCTTCTTATTCAGCCCAAAGAAAAAGAATATAATCCTAAATCTACCTAGCCCAGCATGTGCCTTGTTGAGTTATTATATTCAAGTTTTGATGATAACAAATCCAAGTGT